>OZ007567.1:28681459-29377293 GCA_963931925.1 Onchidella celtica
AAGGCAAACTGATGGCACAGTTGATTAAATAATGCAGTGCTGATATGAGAAAGTTCAAAACTTTCAACTTCTAGCTGTGTGTTTTTCTTCCTTGCTACCATGTAAACCAAACAGAGTCAGTCTGAATCTGACCATTCATCACAATATACCATCATGGTTTTATTTGGATGATTCTTAGGAGGCCATTGTTGTGCAAATGAGCTATATCAGCCAGTGAGGCGTTCAAGATTGCTACCAACAATTTCCCTGATCCCCTATTACCAGGATGTAAACTGTTTTCTAGCTAGCCAGGTTCCTAGTCTTGAAGATATAGAACATTTGATTCAGAATCTATTTACATCATTTTGTCAGATTCACCTTACAACTATGTTACATGTCTCTGTAATTCTAAGGGAGCTGCCAGCTGCATAGTGTGTCCTGCTGGATATGAATGTGACTCCAGCCTTAGTGTCCTGACTGCTTGTAGTTCTGGGTCCTACAGTCTTGCAGGAGATGACAATTGCACCACATGTCCTGCTGGAAAGATGTGTCCTTTCCAGAATATAGGCCCATTTGACTGTCCCTCTGGAACATACTCTTTAGGAGGAACAACATCATGCACTGATTGCCCTGCAGGATCTGCTTGTTCATCTACAGGGTAAAAATAAATGTCACTTGATGATATTTATTCTGTTTCCTTGTTCGCATGTTGATGGCAGAACACAGGTTATGTATTCGTTGCTCCAGAGACTAGTTTCTTATAGAAAGGCATGCTTCATAGCAGTTTTCTACATTTCAATCTCAGCAACAGTCTCTGGTCTTACTTATTTGATTCTATGTAAATAAGCTGGTCAAGTTTTCCTGTGCCTCCCTAAGGTGTCTTCCTTGTCAAACATTGTATCAGAAAACATCAATTTATTGACTTTGTCTTTAACTGTCTCTACTAATTATTCACAGATTTGCAACGTCTTCTCATGTTATCAGAACACATGCAGATAAAAGTCTTGTTCTTTGCCTTTGTTTTTTTTTTTAAATCTATCTGGAGCTTTAACGATATTAAAAAAAACTGCTTTCAAGATTTAATGGAAGTAAAATCTGCAGTGTTGTGCCCTCACTGAATATAAATAATAATGTCATCGGAACAGATCAAGTCCAGTCAGTTGTTCATCTGGTACATACAGTTTAGCCAGGGCAACAAGCTGTATTGTCTGTCCTACTGGCTACAAATGCCCTACACAAAATGTCCTTCCCACTGCATGTGCCATAGGCACCTACTCACTTGGCAGTCAGACAACATGTACAGCATGTGAGGCAGGGTATGCTTGTCCTTCAACAACAAAGGCATCTGACAAATATGCATGTCCAACTGGTATGTGAACTGACTCTTTGATGATAAAAAAGATAAATAAAACTGCTTCTGTTTACTTTCATACTATATTTGCTCCTCAGTTTCATTTTCTGTAGACGGGAACAAGATATGGAACTAAGTTTTGAAAAACCCATCACAAAAAAAAGATTTTGAACAAGAGATCCTGACATATGCATGTTGCATCAATTAAGAATGTACAAATCCACAGAAAATATAAACTTGACATTGGTCATGCATATAAAAATTTTGATTAATTTTTTTCTTCTAGGGTCATACACTACTGGCAACCAGTCGTCATGCACAGACTGTTCAGCCGGCTATTACTGCACTGACACAACAAGTTCCACAAAGACTCCATGTAGTTCTGGAACATATTCCAGTTCACGTAGCAGCTCCTGCGCTCCATGTCCTGCAGGCTATGAGTGCCCCAGTACGGATGGTTCACAGAATGCACCTTGTTCTCCCGGCTACTATTCAACAGGTATATCCAATATGCATTGTTTTTATTTAATTCCAGATAGGGTATTATTCAACAGGTTAGACCACATTCATTGTTTTTATTTATTTCGATATTTCGGTACTATGATTTTGTCCACCAGGAAGTAAAGAAAAATAGGACCTTGAAGAGAATGATCAAAATGAGAGAAAGAGAAGTAGTCCTCATTATCTGACCATTTTATCTGGCAATAATGTGAATGTTTAGAAAAAGAGGAGAGACAGAAACAATTATTTCCAGTTGGAGGGTGGAGACTTAGAAGAGTGAATGCATTATAAGAGATTTTAAAGATTCAATTTTAAAGTATTGATCAAGTCTGAGAATGATTTCTGAATTGACAAATATTGAACTTAAAATCAACTCACACCAAACTTTACCAGCTTTAAACCATCATCAAGGAGGAAATGAATGAATCATTATTCTTATATGCTCTGATTGTGCAAAAGAGCATTGAATGTTTGCCATAACCACCTTGAAGGTGAGAAGTAATGATTTCATAATGGACACCTGTTCAAGTTCCATTTAATTAAGTTAATGGGCAGCAGGATGCTGGAACTTCAGCAACAACAATGATCAACTGCAGAATAGGCAGGTTTCTGTAGAAATTAAAAGTGAATGTCACAATTGCCAAATGAATATTTTTATTGGTGATATTTTCTCAAAGGTGGGGCTACCAGTTGCACACAGTGTCCTGCAGGACAGGCCTGTCCACAGACTAATTCAGCCACAAGCATCACATGCGCCCCTGGTACATATTCTGTTGGTGGACAACAAGAATGCACCATCTGCCCAGCTGGCTTTGAATGTCCTAGCACAATTTCAGACACCAAGACACAGTGTGCAGCAGGTACCTATAGTGCCGGAGGTCGAGATTCATGTGAACAGTGTCCCACTGGGAGTCAGTGTCCATCTATATATGATGATCTGATAGTGCAGTGCCCGACAGGATTTTATGCTCAGGTAATAATTTTGTTGGAGTGAAGAATACTGGTTATGAGCCTGAGTTGTCATATATAAATATTATCAAAATACAGAGAAAGAAGAGTTAGGGGGTAAATCCAGTCCCTAAATAGTGCCTTCACATAAAGTCACAGTAAAACTTGAAAAGAAATTTTTGAGAACATAGTACTTTAAACAAACTACTGAATTTAATTGCAATGTTTTCTGAAGAAACAGTTCTTAGTCATTGCCCTGAGCTGATAAATAGGAAATGAGAGTCATTAGTTTGTTCTATACCGCTGCTTCTGCTCATTTCATAGGCTGTGTTTTTCTGCGAAATTGCCATACAAATTAATTATAACTTTACAACTCCTTCTTATCACTTTTTACAGGATAGCTATTCCGTAAAATATTTGTCACTTTGATTTTAACTTTGCTGTTAGTATCATGCCTTGTTGCTGTGCCGTGTGCAGTAATTGTCAACAAAATAATTGCCATTACTCATAACTCATCTTCCCTTTGGGTGTTGATGTGTAGGCTACACTCCCCTTTGCACGAGACATGCTACTAGCTTTTTTTTTAGTTATAACTCTATGCTTTTGTTCTTAGGCTGGGGCAACATCATGTACAGAATGTCTCGCAGGAGAAGAATGTCCTGATACATCCAGCCCAGGTACTGCCTGTGCCAGTGGATTTTACAGTCTTGGAGGTCAAGCAGCCTGCACAGAATGTCCAGCTGGATTCCAGTGCTCATCTGCAGTGAGTTAAAGTAGCTTTTTCTCTTAGTTATGCTGTTTATTTAATTATTCTTGAATTTATGTCAGGACCAATTATTACATGACAAGATGCTACAGAACTTTGAATGAACTTTGAAGCACATTATTTATTGATACTGATATAATCAATTCCACCAATCAGTTAACCCATAAAAATAATGATAATGAAAAAATGAAAACATGTCTATATGTAACTAGCAATCACTAAGTTACTGAAAGGGTGTACTTCATACATAAACAGGTCATGGAACAGACAACCATTATCACATTGAGCAGCATGATGGGAGGGCAAAGAAATACTGGCTTTTAATGTAAATGTGAGAGGATGAATAATTTTTATTTTTATTTAAATAAAGTGCTTTTATTGTAACGCTAGTTTGCGTGACTAAGATACAGCTACCCATCGGGGTGTAATAAAATTGATATCAATAAACACACTCACACTCTTCCAAGAGTTTCGGTTCTTTAACAAGAGCTGAAGGAGTAACAAACTTAGAAATGTGAGTGAGCCCCACTAACTTCTACGGAACTCACACTGGACCAAATGAAGAAAATTGCGATAAAACACAAATATCCGACTTTTTGACAATTTTTTTATTTAGGTCGATACTTAAAGTTCAACCATTTTTCTACATTCAGTGAAAATATTCAGGAACTTCCTACTAAAATTCTGACTGGCTACTTTGTCCAGAAACTCTGTAGTAGTTTTAATATAATTTTTCAAAGGTGACGGGATAAGTGAAAATTGGCAAACTCATACGGGATATTTTAGTCCATCAACACTTCATATCTCCGTTAATAACAGAAGTTATTACAAGCACCTACATTATATAGGAAGGGTATTGCATACTCTTGAAAATGAACCCGAGTTTCTGTCTTTCTGATGGTTGATGAGAAAGAAAACATAAAGGTTAGATGTGATTCAGGAGCTGGATACCGGCTAGTCATAATCCCTAATTGACCAATCAAAATTCATGCTTCCTCACAGCAATGTTAATAATGGGTCCCACACTGCCATACACAAGGGAAGTAATTCAAGTAATGGGAACCAGACAAGTGCCGATAAACCCCTATAAGTAGCCGTACCTTAGTCACGCAAACTAGCATTACAATGAAAGCACATTATTTTAATGAAAATAAAAATCGTTCGTCCTCTCACATAAGGAATCCACTTGTAAAGCTTCCAGCTTTGAAACCATCCTACGCTATGTTGATTGTCGAATATTGCAGAATGTGGAGCCGGTCATCTGTGGCGTTGGAAAATACAGTGTAGCCCAAGCCACAACGTGTACTGACTGCAATGCAGGATTCTTATGTCCAGAAGGAAGCGTCCAGCCTGATCCACCATCTGATTTGTGTCCCCTGGGATCTTACTGTGAAGCTGGAGCTACTTCTGCCACTCCTTGTCCTGCTGGAAAGTATGGCCATGACAGAGGCCTCACTGCTGAGACTGACTGCACAGTTTGTCCACAGGGATATTACTGTCTTGAAGGAACAGCAGGCATTCCAATATCATATCTGCTTTGTCCTCGGGGACATTTCTGTCCCACTGGCACCCAAGATTATAAAGACAGCCCATGTCCAGGAGGTGAGAAAAGTAGCATAACCAATGAAAACGACTGACTGAAGAAACTTTGATTTGGCAGTCAAATGGAAAGAATTTTTGACTAGATTCACACTTAGCTAATTGTATGTAGATTTTTTCAAATATTGTGATAAAACTTTCAAGGTTAATTTCAGTTACATTGTATCAGACTAATTCGTCTTTCTTTTAAAATTTCTTTGATTTTGTCATTCATTTAGGTACATTCTATAATCATCTTGGAGCAGTGGCATCCGCTGAATGTATCGCATGCCCTCGAGGGCGTTACTGTCCTGAAGGTACTGCTGATCCTTATTATGATACAAATGTTTGTCCAAGAGGTCATTACTGTCCAGCCTCTACGGGCAGTCCAATAGCTTGCAATGCAGGTCTGTACACAGAGGAAACTGGGTCAACAGGTGTGGAATTCTGTAAGGTAAAATGTTGATAATTATCTTTTTTGCTATTTTAAGCTCTTTTATATTCATATGAACGCATATTTGGAGGGTGAGTGGAGGACATATTGGTACTGTATCCTTTGTTCCTCGAGTTGGTGGGCATGGATGCAAGTACCACACAAAAGACTGCACGAGAATATCCAGACTCATGATCTAGGTGTGGCCAGGACCCATAAAATATCAGAGGTGCTTTTCCCTCAAAGAGTTTCTGTGGTCACACTCCTCTAAGAGTTTCAGTTCTTTAGCAAGAGCTGAAGGAGTAACAAACCTTAGAAATGTTAGCGAGCCCCACTAACTTCTACGGAAGTCGCACTGGACCAAATGAAGAAAATCACGATGAAACACAAATATCCGACTTTTTGACGATTTTTTTATTTAGGTCGATACTTAAAGTTCAACCATTTTTCTACATTCAGTGAAAATATTCAGTCTCAAATCGGCCTCTAAATATGATAAATATTGCTTTAATGCCTTTAACTTTGCCTTTGACATCGAATATCACAGCAATAATGGTGTTCATTGAACTCCTAATAACTTCAAAATTAATAAACCTATTGTCACAAAACTTTCACATGGCATGTATCATTTATATTGGCATAGACATGCAAAATTTCAAAGTCGTAGGTTAATTACAAGTACCCACTGCTAGGGAGATAGTAAGGCCACCTATCTCACCGAGAGCAAAAATCACTCCTCCATCTTTAATGGCAATTTTTTTGGAAGTTGTTTCCGTTTTTTAACTGAGGGAATTGGTGTCTTTAAAAAGCCATAACTTTGCGATAAAAGGGAGCATTGCAATAATTTTTACACCAAATTAAAAATGAGATTTCATACTTTATGGTGATATTCATAACTCAAAATTGAAAAAAATGTGACTTCCAGTGAGGTTAGTGAGGCTCACAATTTTGTTAGTATTTCTTCCTTTTTCATTGTTTTAAATCATTATGTTGGTGATTGATACAGTAGTAATCATAGTTTTATTTTTTGCAGTACTGAAGTACTGATTTCTCTTTGGCAGATTTTTTTTTTCAGTTTTTTAGAGAAAAAACATCTCATGGATAAACATATCACAATGTCTAGCACAGAAATCTCTACAGTGAATGACATAAGATTGTTGTCTAAACTTGATTACCATGCTTTTCAGGAATGTCCAGCAGGACACTACTGTGTATCAGGCACTGACTCTCCTGTGCCCTGTAACCCTGGCACATTTAATCCACATACATCAGGCTCAGCAAGTGCCAACTGTGAACCCTGCACTGCTGGATGGGCCTGTACTGAGAATGGTTTGACTACCCCAAATGTGCGCTGTGATCCTGGTTACTACTGTAGTGGAGGGAATGCTTTGCCAACTGAAGAGCCATGCCCAGCAGGAACCTACACAGATTTTAATAATCTTACAGAAAGTAATCAGTGCACTGTGTGTCCTGAGAAGGTATGCTACCAATCAAGAGATATTTTGTTGTTTTTGGTGGTTAATATATCATTTTTGAAAGGATGTTGAAGAAACCACATGTTATATTTATCTTTCCTTCGAATTAAATAGAATTAAGAAAATAACAATAATAATAAATATAAGGAATACCTTCTCTTTTGTTTAAAAGGGTGCAGACATTCTGAATTATATCTGAATGGTTTTAATGATTCTGGTACTATTTAATCCTTGATGTATCTGAAGGCTCCACAACATTTTGGATGGCAGGCATTCTGCATTACAGAAAAGCTGCTACCTAAACCATCATTAGAACATATACTTGATTTGTTAAGGATAAGCAGTGATTTAGTGTACAGAATGAACTGTCTACATTGTTGTTCCTTACGATAAGAAAATACTTTTGTCAGGTTGCATGTCTGAGTTCTACTGGAGGTGTGAACCATCCTCCCAAATCTTGTGCCAAGGGTCATTATTGCCCTCTGGGCACTGAATACCAAAACCAGTATCCATGCCCAGCTGGTTCATTCACTAATCTGACCAACCTGTTCAGACTAGAAGATTGCTATACATGTACAAAAGGATACTACTGTGTGGCTGGATCTCCTTCCCCCACTGGTCCTTGTCAGGCTGGTCACTGGTGTCCACCAGGTATGCAGGTTACATGAATCTGTTATTATTGAATATGTCATTATTATTATAGTATGCTGTCATATAAAATATATGAATGAAGACTATGCTAGGAATGTAAAATAAAAGAATTAATGTATGTACCATTTTGAAATGCTGCCAAGAGAAAGTCAGTTTGAAAACCGATGACCAGCATACAGGAGTGTGCAGCAGAATTGTTACTATGAAAGAAAACAGGGGCATTGAAATATGCCAACAAGAAGTGAAATATGATCATAAATAATTTTTCACAAGAGAAATAATGCTGTAGATTATAATAATAATAATAATAATGTATAGCATTTATATAGCGCATATCCATTTAAAATGCTCTATGCGCTTTACAGAAACAACATGTCAACCACAGAGCAGAATGGAGCTGCCGGCGAAGCGCTCAACACACTGCACTGCTTCTTTCTCTCTCCCTGTCTCGCTCACTCTCTCTCTCTCTATCTCAGAGCAAATTGTAACGCAGCCTGTTAGGCGCAGTTCACAACTCACAACAGTTCACAACTCACAGCAGTTCACAACTCACATCAGTTCACACAACACACAACTCAAATAATATTTGAATATTTATTAATAACAATATATATTTAATAATGAATAATAAATTCTGGCGGGGGTGATATGGATAACTTTTAATTATTAATTTCAATTTTCAATTTTGCCCGGGCAGCGGCCTTTCGGCCTGCTCTTTACGATTTCCAACTGCCAAGGCATCTTTAATGTGCGCAACGTGCACACGGGCCCTCCGAATTTTTTCGTCCTTATCCGAGAAGACTAGGTACTCGATCCTACCCCCCAATAGGACCAGGGACTTGAAAATATGAGAAAAATCCAATTTCCAACATGCCTGCACTGCCCGTGTTTAGAACCCGGGACCCTTGGCATGAGAGGCGAGCACCTTGCCTCTAGACCACCTTGTGATTATGAGGATGTGACAGTGTCATTCATAAGTCAGACTAACAGAAGAGATTCCTGTAATATGCTGAAATGATATGTGTTTATGTTGCAACATATGGAAACATGAATAGTCATTTCAGGTAGTTTACTTAAAGATGTTAAGCTATTTTTGAAATTATGGTAATTTGAGATTGTGATCTTAATAGGTATGCGGTAAAGTTACTTCCACCCCTCAAAAAACTGTTTTATACATACTTTAAGTTTGTTATTGTGCGACTAGAAGCACCTACATATACTTTTTCCGATCCAGCAGTCTTCTGGGCATGTGCCCTTCGACTTGTTGCCATGACATAAAATTTGTAGGTTTGGTTGAGTTAAGCACCTGCATATAAAAATAAAGAAAGATCATCTCTTACTCATTCTGTGTAAAAACTGAGTCTATATTATTATGTATGTATAATTGTCAACAAAAAAAATGTCATCAGGAACAAAGACAGCTGATGGAAATCCATGTCATGCTGGTTCCTACAGTCCTAATACAGGCAACATCAGGTGGGAGCAGTGTGAGGACTGCACTAAGGGACATTACTGTCTACAGGCATCAATCAATCCCACCCCTTGCCCAGCGTAAGTTTGCACTACTTTGCAATGCACAGTTGTTTTTTCTCTGGATAAACAGTCCAGTAAGAGGAAGAGGGAGAGAAGCAGTTTGCTTTAATTTCTTTATTTTTGAGAAAGGGATTTAAATTATATATTTTATAGAATTAAGTAAAATTTTGCTTTATTATTACAGAAAAGAATTCACATATGGTTTTTGAAAAATAGAGAGGTCAGTTACGTTTTGTTCTTTTTTTTTTTCAAAATTCGCCCATTAACATAGTTTTAAACTTAGATTTATGCTGAGTGATTTTTCATTCCATTGAATTTGCTTGGGGCATGGCTGCCTATGAGCCAAGGTGCAGATAAAAAAAGGAAAGCAGGGAGTGTGTAGAGATACAGTAGACAATGGTTAAACCGAAATCGGCAAGACCACGGGTTTGTTTTCGGTTTAGACAGAGTTTCGGTTTAGCGACAGAAGGCTTGAAAAACACTAGTTTCAAGAGAGGCAACCTAAATCACTATCATAGAGGATAAATAATGTAAGTGCACAGCTAAACAGACTCAACACGTCTTCGCTTGCTCTGTGTTTTTGACTGATAATGATGATGGGCGATTGCTCAGGCCAAGGCACACTCCAAACATGGATGTGGGGGCGAATGTGGACAAACTCTCAGAACAGGGAGGCGTGCATGTGGACGGACATTACGGATTACCGTTCCGTCAATCTCATTACCGTTACCGTACACGCTGCAATGAAATGCGCTGTCCGCGATAACTAATGTTGTCTCTCTGATGTCATACATTTTACATGAAAGGTCACTCGCGATACACCAGACGTAATGTCTGCTGATTTCGGACCCGTGAGGTTATAGGCCTCCCCTCCCCCCTCCCACATCCCTGTAGTGTGGCCGCTCCCATGTAGGCCTGTATACCGGGCAGAACGAAGCATGCTCTGCTTTTGGGGGGGGGGGGGGGGGGGGGGGGCGAGGGTGTAGTGGGGTGATACAGTGACTTGACTCGATCTGTGGCTCGATCTATGGCATATCACAGTGGACTGGCAACTGACTCCAGCAATTTTCTTTTCGGTTTAACAATAGGGTTATTTGGTTTAGCACTAGTTTGTTAACAAAGATGAAAGGAAAAAAATCGGGGATTCTTATTTTCCTTCGGTTTAGCGCTAGTTTCGGTTTAGCCATTTTCGGTATAACCGTTCTCCACTGTATTTGGTTCTTGGGGACCTCAACCTATGGCTGATGGCTCCAAACAGGGAGTGGGAAAAGAGAATACAACTATTAGTATTTAGTCTGTTACATTTCAACTTTTATCTACAAAAAATAAAATGCTTTGATTAACATGTCATTATTCTAATCAGTCATGACTTTCATTGCTTCACAGGGGCAAATATAACTCTGTAATTAAAGGAGAAAATCTGAACATATGTCTTGACTGTACAGCAGGTCACTACTGTCCAGGCACTGGGAACGTGGAGCCTATTGTATGTGGAAAGGGAAATTATTCAGATACTGGTAGGAGTTCTGTTTTGCATAGTTTACCTTTGTAACCTAAGAAAACCTACATATCAGTTGTCTGAAAGCTCATTGTATGTAAACTGAGCATATAACTTCTCTTGCATTTCATTTTTATAATCTACACCACTAAAGGAGGAATGTCCACAGAACTGCTCTTTAACTGCTCTTGGCCAGTCAGTGACAAGAGTACACAGGGATGCTATTGTTAATAATACAATGTCACTTGGAAATGACGGCTTTTTCCAATTGGTATTCTTACTCTGTTCACCAGTGTGTCTGTCTGCCATTTTCATTATCATAATTTAGGATAATTAAATTCATTGCTATTTTACTGCACTCAGGTGCCAACCGAAAATTACACCAAAGAAATTACGGAAGATGGGCCAGTGTTAAAAGAAAACAGCTGTCATATGTAGGAATGCCACATCTTCAGACTCCCAACTCACATGTCCAAATAAAAAAGAAAATATCTTAGGAAACACAGTTCTAGCCAAATATTTTATGTTAACCAAATTTGTTGAGAGGCACTTTAACATTTTTCAGGTGCATCTGCATGTACCACATGCGAACCTGGTTATTATTGTGACCAGAATGCTACAACAAGGCATTTCATGTACAACTACCGTATCTGTCCAGCCGGGGTGGAATGTCCAGGGGGGATGGACAGGCAGCCAGATTTGGTTTCGGACAGGTGTAGAATTGGACATTATTGCCCTAAAGGAGATGTTTCAGCTTTTCCAGTTGCTTGTCCCATTGGAATGTACAATCAAGATTATGGTAAGTTAACGCAAAGAAGAAATGAATATAAACATTTGGTTGTACTTTTTGTCATGGGGCAAGGTGTAGATCAAATGCTTAATTGCTGCTATGTCTGTGCCCTCTTTTTTTGTTTTTTAACCCTCACCCTGCGCGGGGCGGCAATAGTCGGTATTGACTTGTAAGCGCTCACGCCGCACGGGCGGCAAAAGTCGCCCAGTTCAAGCTGACCGCGCCACGCGTAAGCCGTATTTTCGCGCATCAGGTCACTGACCTTTTTGAGACGTAACCACTGTGTTATTGTTCACTGTATCTCTTCTAAATCAAACGCATTGTGACATGGACATGTTAACCAGTGAACCACTGGTCGGAATCACAAAGACTAAGCTTTCAAAGGCTCTCCCCACACTTTCAAAAGATGTAACATCGACATGCGAACTGTTGCTCCACAAATTTGCAATATTATCTCTTTTTCTCACAAGCTGACCACCATCTATAGTTGTCTGTATCTAAGAACCAATCAGAAACAAGCTCTGAAATAATCTTTGCCCCAAATGCCCACATTGGTTTATTAGTATGTGTCAATCAGGATGAAACCATTTGTGTAGGGCTTGGGAGGGCGTGGCTAGTTATCATGCTTCGTTCTCACAAAAACTACAGCTGTCAGATTGGAATCATAAGTCAGATCATTTGTTAGAGACTGACAGACTAAGGTTTTGCTGGTTAATTCATTATCAAGCGTGATAAGGCATAGCAGCGAATGTTTTCATACCGACCAATAAAAACCAAACCACGTGGACAGCGTATGTGGTCATCGTCTAGCGGCACGGGTCAGTGACCCCAGATAAGATTCTCCGTGAGTAAGGTCACTGACGGGGCAGCGGGCTTTACGGGTAGCGCGCAGGGTATGGGTTAATATAGCTTTTTTGTATATTCAGTCTTTAATTTTTTAAAACTGTGTTGGATGAACTACGAGTGGCTAATGTGGTTACTGCGTGGGTTCAATAGTAACTCCCTTAAGGATACACAGGATTAACAAACACAGGGTTCTGCTGTCAATCTTATTTATTCAAAAAGCCTAACAACGGTATCACTACCAAAAGGCATAGGGAAAACCCTATCAAGAAAAGGAAAAAGAAACCCAGAAAAGAAAAGAAACCCAGAAAAGAAGCCCAACCAGCCATAAGCCAAAGTTTCTCCGGGTCCTGTGCTACCGCTACATGCCTTATGGGGCGGGGTGGCGATGGCAAGCGTCGGCAAGCCTCTGAGCTTCTACGGGCCCGGGTTGCTGGGCTGGGTTCACTGTGCTGTCGGCTCTTGTCTCTGCGTCTATGATGGAGTGTGTTGACCACTCGAACCGCATCTTATTTATGAGCCCGCGCGGACGTCCGAGAGAGCTATTACGTAGCCCGTGTTGCACAAGTGAAAGGCTCGGACATGGAGTCCAGCCCGACAACATAACCGGTTAGGGTCCTAACACAATCGAATTTACAGTACGGTTAAAAGGGTGCACACAAAAGTCAATTAGGTATCCCAGTAAACTGCAGAAATTACTCTAACGTCCCCTCCAGCAATAATTGAATAAATTTGACCCAGGTTGGAATTGTCGGGGGTAACATGCGTCTAACTCATAGTTTACTTTAAATCCGAGATCCTCTTATTAATTATTTCAATAGGACATGTGCATCAAAGTACAACAAAATTGGTACCATTATAAAGTAGAAACTTGCTGCTAAAATTCTAACTGACTACTTATACCAGAAACCCGGTAATAGTTTTAATATAAATTTTCAAAGTGTCAGGACTAACAACATTCGACAATTTTGTGCGGGATACTTTCGTCCATTAATACGACGTATCTCTATTGATAACAAACGTTATCATGAGTACCCATTTTGTACCGATAGGGTATTGTCTACTCTCAACAATGAATTCGGGTTCCCGTCTTTCTGTCGGTGGATAACAACGAAGGAGCGAGTTGTAAGAACTTAAAGCCGTGATATAAGAGTTGGAAGCCTGGTGGTCAACATTTCCAACTGACCAATCAAAATGCGCGCTTTTCACCGTGATGTGAATAACGGGTCCCGCGCTAGTATTACAAGGGAAATAATCCAATTAATGGTACTCGGCCAAGTGTCCATAAACTACTATGAGTGGCCGTCCCTCACTCACGCACCAGAGTTACCATGAAAGCACATATTAAAAATAGAAAGTCGTTCATCCTCTCACATTCTCCCCTGCTAAGTCACGTAGTCCCTTACGTGACACATACATCAATTCAAAGGTTTACAAAAGACCACTGAAGGTATAATCAAACTCTAAGGGGCTATGATACCATCACTTAGAGTAGAACAATTGCAAATTACGCACAGTGAACCGAAGTACAACAATGGTCCATCCTCTTTATAACTACTAACAGGTGGCGTGAACCGGCTAAGTTACTACTGGCATCCTGAAGATGTACACAACAGTCTCAGCTCTGGCTGTAGTAAGTTACATCATATGGACAAAACAACAGGTCCCAGACCTGCAACGGTGGTCCCAGACCACTATCAGGGTTAACGTAGGATCGAACAGTACAAAAAAAATACAATATGCTATAAGCTAATAAGGGCACTAGTGCAATGAAAAAGGTAAGGTCAACATAGGCATTAAAAGTAATTGTAACTAAGCTGTGGAGAAAGCTAACATGGGCATACTCTCTAACTTAAAATCTGGAGGCGGAGCTCCCTTGGATTCGGTGGTCTATCATCTGGCCTGATGGAAACTCGGGGGGTCTTGATGGGTGCGCTCCCCTGCTCTTTCTGCACTCACAGTCAATGTCTAATGTTAATCACCAATAAGAGTCAGAGGTTCAATCTCTGGGGTTGTCTGTGTGGGCGGCTGGACGTGGGGGCAGCTGGACCGCTGCACAGGAGGTAGGGGCTGTAAAGTTCTCAACCCATGTTGAGGGTCTGGTTGGGCTGCATGTGGCTGGCAAGGGTGGTGGGCTGGGAGTACCAGACACTGGTCGACGCAGGCTGTGGGGGCGGATGTTGCGGATACGTGTAGATTGCGGGATGAAATACCCGCAACGGGTCCCTGTTGACTGCAGTGGCATGGGTGGTGTACACAGGACTGGGATACAGGTCCTGAATCTTGAGTTGATGTTGGAGGGCGTTGGTCTTCGTGGCTCCCTGGTTCCTATGGGGTGGGGCAGGGGTTGGCTGGCTGGCTGGGCTTCAAACTAAAAATTTCCATGGCTGGGCTTTCTACACTACAAACTAACCCTTCTGTGTATCCCACTTCTTGACACCAGAAAATGTTGGATGAACTACGAGTGGCTAATGTGGTTACTGCGTGGGTTCAATAGTAACTCCCTTAAGGATACACAGGATTAACAAACACAGGGTTCTGCTGTCAATCTTATTTATTCAAAAAGCCTAACAACGGTATCACTACCAAAAGGCATAGGGAAAACCCTATCAAGAAAAGGAAAAAGAAACCCAGAAAAGAAAAGAAACCCAGAAAAGAAGCCCAACCAGCCATAAGCCAAAGTTTCTCCGGGTCCTGTGCTACCGCTACATGCCTTATGGGGCGGGGTGGCGATGGCAAGCGTCGGCAAGCCTCTGAGCTTCTATGGGCCCGGGTTGCTGGGCTGGGTTCACTGTGCTGTCGGCTCTTGTCTCTGCGTCTATGATGGAGTGTGTTGACCACTCGAACCGCATCTTATTTATGAGCCCGCGCGGACGTCCGAGAGAGCTATTACGTAGCCCGTGTTGCACAAGTGAAAGGCTCGGACATGGAGTCCAGCCCGACAACATAACCGGTTAGGGTCCTAACACAATCGAATTTACAGTACGGTTAAAAGGGTGCACACAAAAGTCAATTAGGTATCCCAGTAAACTGCAGAAATTACTCTAACGTCCCCTCCAGCAATAATTGAATAAATTTGACCCAGGTTGGAATTATCGGGGATAACATGCGTCTAACTCATAGTTTACTTTAAATCCGAGATCCTCCTATTAATTATTTCAATAGGACATGTGCATCAAAGTACAACAAAATTGGTACCATTATAAAGTAGAAACTTGCTGCTAAAATTCTAACTGACTACTTATACCAGAAACCCGGTAATAGTTTTAATATAAATTTTCAAAGTGTCAGGACTAACAACATTCGACAATTTTGTGCGGGATACTTTCGTCCATTAATACGACGTATCTCCATTGATAACAAACGTTATCATGAGTACCCATTTTGTACCGATAGGGTATTGTCTACTCTCAACAATGAATTCGGGTTCCCGTCTTTCTGTCGGTGGATAACAACGAAGGAGCGAGTTGTAAGAACTTAAAGCCGTGATATAAGAGTTGGAAGCCTGGTGGTCAACATTTCCAACTGACCAATCAAAATGCGCGCTTTTCACCGTGATGTGAATAACGGGTCCCGCGCTAGTATTACAAGGGAAATAATCCAATTAATGGTACTTGGCCAAGTGTCCATAAACTACTATGAGTGGCCGTCCCTCACTCACGCACCAGAGTTACCATGAAAGCACATATTAAAAATAGAAAGTCGTTCATCCTCTCACAACTGATTCTTTTTTGTTTGTTTGTTTAGCTAACAAACAAACAAAAAAAAAAAAGAATTTAGAAACCACAGCTATATTTTTTTTTGTTCTTCAAGATTGAATATAGTGTCTATGGCAAGTATCATCAACATGAAACATGATCTGGTGTAAACTGTTATACGATTCAGTAGAAGATAATGAGAGACTGATATTGTGTTTTAATTCCTCCATTTACAATAGGTCGCATGTCTGTGGATGACTGTGTCCAGTGTACCCCTGGCATGTATTGTACACCAGCTGGTCTCTCAGAACCAGCTGGAGAGTGTCCTGGTGGTTATTACTGTCCCCTGGGAACTGGGGCAGCAGATTCATATCCTTGTCCCATTGGGTTCTACAGGAATAGGTCAGCAAAAGAGTCCTTCCAAGTAAGTCAAATGAGAATATTTCATTCTTTCGGCCTGTCAGATAGTGATGAAAGTGTGCTGTAAAATTTCAGATGTATTTGGTTGTTCAGTAGTAGATACTGCAGAATGCAATAAGATGTATAGAAATCTGATTACCTCCTTTCTTCAGAAACTGTGTTTATCATTCACCTTTTCCCAGATGTTGCCTTTCCTAACCTAATAAAAGTTTAGTTGAAATCATACAGGCCACCTGAGTGATATAAAACTACTACCTTGATCATAGCCCGGCTTATTTCTGATTTGATGTGACACAAAAAATAGGATGGTCACAGTAAAAGACCTTGATATGTCAGAATCTTAATAACATCTTCTTAACACTCTAAACCCTGATGATGTGTTGATACCTTTTTTTTTTTTTTAGGATCTCTGCCCTTGGCATTTGCACATCTCTTTTGCTTGTTTTTAAAAATTTTTCTTGTCCTTGTTTTTGTTGTTGTTGTATTTGTATTTGCATACTTCTTTGATCATAAAGAAGGGGGATGAGTAGGGATTAGATGTTGTTTTTTTAAAACCCTGACGGACTGATTTTCCCTCTACCATATCCCTGGCCTCCTGAGCTCAGGTAACAAACGGGGAGGCACTCAGCAATGGTATACTGGCGAATGAGGGATATCAGCAGTGTAGAACATCACCAGTATACCAGTGAACAGGGTTCATTGGGTGAAAATACTTTAAAATTGTTTTGTCTATAACACTCTGTCTCGCATCACTTGTTACAGGACTGCACTGAATGCATATCTGGATTCTATTGTGATGTTGAGGGTCTGGCAGTACCCGTTGATTGTCCACCTGGATATTTCTGTGTCAGTGGGAGCATTACACCTCAGCCCTGCCCCCTTGGCACCTACAGTAATTCAACAGGCCTACGTCGATCTACAGACTGTACTCCCTGTCCAGGTGGACAGTATTGTGATGGCATTGGTCGGACTGAGCCAGCAGGCTTGTGTGATCCTGGTTTTTATTGTAGAGAGAAAGCTTACACATCAGCCCCCCCTGATGGACCAACTGGTGGTCTGTGCCCAGCTGGAGGGTGAGTGGTTGTGACCAATTGTAGATAATATTAATGGTCAACAACAATTACAAATATTCAAAAGTTCAAGTGGTCATAGTTCTTTTCTTTTATGCAAAATTTGACAAAAATACTTGAAAGACTGCTGCATTAGTATTCCATCAATAAAATAAGGCAAAAATTACTTTCTGATCAAAGCAGCAATCCATAAGCTGAAAATCAGAAACTTAGAAGATGCTCTTGACATTAGTCTTGTATTTTTGGTTTTGGTATTTCTGTTCAATTTTTCATATGTATATTTCTTTTTCTGCAGGCTTCGTAGTTTTTTGGAGCCATATTATATAGCATACAGTGTTACCTACAATCAGTACCTTTTCAAATGGCATCAAGTTTTATGAATATATTTTATGTTTAGCTATTGCCCAGAAGGATCAGCAACTGCCACACCATGTCCTGTTGGCAAGTACAGTAAGTCACCAGGAGCTAAAGATGAGAATGACTGCATTCCCTGTGACCCTGGCTATTTCTGTGCTGGAAGCAGTAGTACAGCGGCTTCACAGAAGTGTTCACCAGGTATTATCATAACATTATCCAACAGATTAACATGTGTCACATCACTGTCAAATGCATGCACATCATGTTCCAAAACAAATCATGTATAACTTTGCCAGCTGTAATTAAAGGGTTTTATTCACTACTTTGCCATTTGTCTCTTTATGGTTACAGTATTTACACAGGTATCCAGATCATTGTTCACAGATGCTTAACCCATTCATGTCCCAATACTGGGATGTTCCATAATATACACTTCCGAAAGAAGTCCCTTGACTTTGACTTAAAATCTTTGGATCCCTGCAGAAGCTAAACCAATGCTCTATATCATTTGAGCCTAATCCGAATACATATGCTCAAATTAGTTTCCTTTCCATCAAGGCGGATCAATCATCAATAACTTCAACATGTGCACTTCATCGTTTTCCAAGGTGAGCCATTCTTAGGACTTTAGTATTGTTATCTAATTTTTGCTAATTATTATCCTGTTAGATGTATTTGAAAAAGGCAATTTGGGTAAATTAAATGTAAAACAAACTGCACGAAAATGTCGTCTCTGTGTGTGTGTGCGGATGTGTGCAAGTACATATTTGTGTTGTTTTTTTTTTTATAAATGTGAATGCGTGCATTTGTATATGACTGTGTGTACAACACCATGCCTACTTTAATAAGTTGTTCACATCTCTGCCTCTGCTGAATTTTCTCAGAGATCAAGTCTTCTACGCCAGTGGTATTATGGGTGCCTAGGGAAAAGTGTCCTATCAAGGCCAGCTAGGCGACGGAGAAGGAAAAGCGTGGCAACTATGACTTTCAAATGGAAACACTACAAACACTTTAGTCATCCGCTAGGATGACAATATTGTTACTGTAATCAACTAGTCATGGAATGAGTCTGTACAAACCGTTGCGTTGTTGGTCCAAAGTTCAGTGATGGGAACTGTTCATCAAGATGGTCCATCTGTTGGAAGCCAATCTAAGGCCAGCAAAGACAGCACAGGTCAAAATATTGTCGATCACAGGCCAGGAGAAATCTGATATGATGGCAGCCACACAACATTGTGACCAATCATACAGGCACACAAAGATGTTTGCAGTCATGACAAAATTACAAATAGAATGAAAATATGCTCTCGGAATGCCCTCTCTGTGGTCACTGTTCACCAGCTTTTCACACCCAGTGATGACAAAGCATTTGCTCAGTTCATTTACTTTGAATATTTTTGATAAAAGTTTTCATTGTGAATGCAAATATAATTCAAATAAACTTCAACATTAGTCTCTTCCTCTGTGAAATTTTTTGATAACTTCAATCTTGACTGAGGCGGGATACAGATGGGATGGAATGATGTGTGATAAGGCAGGTGTAG
Organism: Onchidella celtica; assembly: GCA_963931925.1. Classification (NCBI taxonomy): domain Eukaryota; kingdom Metazoa; phylum Mollusca; class Gastropoda; order Systellommatophora; family Onchidiidae; genus Onchidella; species Onchidella celtica. The sequence continues at coordinate 28,700,895 of OZ007567.1, forward strand.
CAGACCAGATTATACCCCTGCCAATTTATACCCCGGGGTTAAAATGGCCTAGCCTATTTTATACCCCGGGATATTTTCTGGGCTAGGCCAGAAGTCAAGACTATCTTAGCTTAAATTGTTCTCTATCACTGTCATCAGATATCATAATTATTAATGCAAAAATTCTTGACTCCTGTAAATTAAGATACATTTTAGAGGAAATAAACATGCATTAAAAAGCATGGATATAAAAAAGGATTAAAAATCCATTCAAATTGATATGATTAGTCTTTAACACTAATTTTACTTTCGTCCACTGATATTATTATTGTTTTCTTTTTTTCATAATTCGTTGTCCATTAGTAAAACATGCATTGTATGTTTTTGTTTGGCACCACTGACATACACTTAGTGGCAAGGTATGTAATAATTATAAGACTCACAGATGTAAAAGTCATCTGAATTTTTTTTTTGATTTTTGAAAATCAGAAATGTGCTTGATATGTCAGAACAATTACATACAAAGTTACAATAATGCAGAGAGAAAAGGCCGGAAAAGAACACACATAGAAATAAAAAACATTTTAATAACCCAACTGACAGATGGTGCACTTCCATCATCCATGGTGTATAATCCAGCAGAGATTAAATATTTCACATAAACCTAAATGCACACTAAATTTTTGCACATGGTGAACTTCACATGCCCAGATCCACTTGAAACATTACAGAATGCTAAACAGTAATATACAATAAGAACACCAAATCATCTTATCTAAACTTGGAAATAAAGAGAAATATCAATATCAGAATCATCATCATCATGTAGGAATTAAATAAAGATAAGAGGGAATGTAAAAAGGCAGTGCAGGCCTACACAATCTTTCTGGAATCAATAAGCAGCAATGTGTGTGTATCAACTATATGTAAAAAATGTGTTAAATCTTTTCAACTATTCAAGTACAACTGGACAGAAAGCTTGAGTAAAATAGCCTTGATACTTGTGTAAACCGACCGAGTAAATCCACTGAGACAACAGTAGTGCATTGTATAAAATAATTGTAGTATGTTACGGCAAAACTTCGATGGATCATGTTGCGTTAACAACATTTCTTGTCAGTGAATTCTTTGATAGCTTATGTGCAGAAAGATATGCATTTCATGTAGTTCATGGTTTTAGACATGGATTACTTTGCAGGGCATTCGAAAGATTGCAGTTATGTGTTATAGAGAATAAAGGTGTGTCACTTGCGAGTGAAATAAAATAAAAAACAATGTTGTATCCTTGAATATTTTGCATATCTAACTGTGGGAGTATAATATGGACTGGTAGGGTATTGTCTGGCCTAGCCCAAAGGATATCCCAGGATATAAACTGGCCAAGCCCAGAATATACCTGGGGTATAAAATAGGCTAGGCCACATTTCATTTTGTTCTGTTTGTTCATTTAAGTTTTGTTAATGCTTGTAAGTTATATGAAATCCTGCATAGAGTAAACATAAACTTCATGTTTTGGTAAAATGAATTAAATTTGAGTTTGAGTTTGGGTTTTACAGTGCATCGGCACGGTAACGGCCACTTTGCGCCCTTCATGGTCTATTTGGGTACACTTTATTTATTTAGGTTTCATCTTCGAGCTGTTAAGTTTAACATAAAATTAAATAGATTCATATAATTTTAACATATTGGTAAAATTCTAAAAAAAATTATTTTAATGAAAACATGTGACCATTTGTGCCTAGCATCCCACTATTGCAATGCAGTTTAACAACCCTGAAGTGAAAAGGGACAAGAAAATTATTTTTTGGAGAAAACAAGCATGAATCCTCCCAAAATAACCGAAAAGCAGTAATATATCTCAGGGATATCGAAAATTCCAGATCTTGGCACAGATCTTACCTGGCATTTTAGGTGATATTTATATCTATAAACCATGTTTCATAACGTCTTTAATTCACTAGTGGCCAAACGGCAATGTGATGTTTATCAGTAAAACGGGAAGAGATTCAGTGATGAATAAATAATGTTAAAGATGTTATGATAAATGAGCTAATGTGAATTAAATTTTTGTCTACTTGCAGGTTACTACTGTACTGGAGGATCAGGAGTGCCAACTCAGTTTGACACACCCAGAGGTCATTACACACAAGAAGGAGCTTATAAACCAGAGCCATGTCCAGCCGGCCAGTATCAACCAGCCGAAAGGTCATCATCTTGTGAAATCTGTCCACAGAGCTACTATTGCAATGGCACAGGAATCTGGGAGAAAATTTTATGCCCTGCCGGCCACTATTGTCCAGAAGGGAGTGAATTTGCCACACCATGTCCCCCTGGCACTTACCTCAAGGATGTTGGCATGTGAGTTTGACATGCACAGAGTGACTGAAAATTACAAAATGTCATGCATTGGTTGACACTTGCCTGAAAAATGCCTTTACCTCTCAAGAAATTTTGAATCGGCTAGTACTAGGCATTATGTAATATTCCTTTTTTATTTTCTATTTTACCATAGGTATGAGCTAGCTCATTGCCAACCTTGTGAAGAAGGATATGCATGCGAAACTTATGGAATGGACAATGGGCAGACAACACCGTGCAGTGCTGGGTATTATTGTCTGGAAGGCTCTGATACCTCAATACCTACAGGAATGTCCTTTGGTGATGTCTGTCCTCCAGGACATTATTGTCCCGAAGGAACATCATCTTACACAGATACACGATGCCCAAATGGCACCTATAGCAATTTCACAGGTGTGAATAAATATATCATTGTTTTGCATCTACTTATGCACTTGATGGAAGACAAAGGAGGAAATGAGTAGAGGGGACAGACTGACACTTTAAAATGCATTGTGATGGTCAAACTTCCTGTAGTTTTCTAGCCACCCTGCCTTATTTCATTTGCAACAATGATTGTTTAGTGGTGTATTGGGCTCTTGTTTGATTTGCACGGGGTCAAAGTAGAATTTACAGCATAAAAGCACATGATTTAATGAACGTAGTATACACTTTACTTCAGGTGTTTTGACGCCATTAAAATTACCTCATTGTTTATCTAGGATTGACAGATGCATCCCAGTGCTTTGACTGTGATCCAGGTCTGGTGTGTGCAGGTTATGGTCTTACTAAACCAAATGGAGTCTGTGCTGCAGGTTATTTCTGTAGAGGTGGAGCTTACACAGACAAACCTAAAGATGGTGGTGCCACAGGAGACTTGTGTCCCAAAGGTATATGCAGCCAGTTCATCAAAATACTGAGAGCACTTGACATCATGGCTGTGGATGTGTATTAAGGAAAAATGAATTTCATGAAGTCAGGATTTCCGTACTTCAGTAGGCAATACTCTCAATTTCTTCTTGCTGTTTTCATCCTTTTTTTCAACAGTAAGAAACAAGCCAGACAACAACACACCAATTACTGTCTTTAGACCAAACTTTACTTTAAGGCAAATGTTGGCGGGGTGTGTGTGTGTTTGTGTGTGTGTGCGTGTGCGTGTGTGTTTTTTTTTTTTTGAGAACAGATAATCATGATAGCAGTTGAATAAAAAAAAAAACTCACCATGACCTCCTTTAAAAGAGCAAATGAACGCCATACGCAAATATGTTTCAACATGGTAAAAATTGCGTGGGTCAAGATAATCTGATAATGTTTATGGTAAAAATTGAGTGGGACAAGATAATCTAATAATGCTTTATGTGATGATGCAATAGTACATTGCTGGCTTCTAGAAGTCTGTGAAAATGTTGTATCATCAGAAGAGTGCATGTTATGAAAACAACATTTTATTTCGTAGGTTACTACTGCCCCGTGGGAACTGGGGAGGCAAAACAGTGTGAACCTGGCTCCTTCACGAATGTGACAGGGCTTGACTACTGTTTTGACTGTCCAGCTGCCTTCTACTGTGTTGATGGAGAAATTCCACTCCGCTGTCCAAGAGGTCGTTATTGTCCAGGGAACAACACAGCTGCCCAGCCTTACTGTCCCCGAGGGACATACAATCCTGACTTAGGTAAAATAGTAAAGCATTGAAGTTTAGTCTTTCTGCTTCTATTTTCTTCAAGTGGTAAACTTAGGTTCAGTGTTTCAGAAACTGAAAGGTTTACTAGATCTGCCCCAGACAGATAGATTACGATCATAACTTTCTGTTGTATACAGGGAGCAAATAGAAGAAAACCTACATGTAGGCTCATTCTGTTGATGGTTGATTGTGATGAAATACATAATCTTAATTTTGACAGCCAGAATTTCTTTTAAAAATCTTCAGCAAGAAATTAATTTAGTCAGTAGGCTGTTTCACATTTGGAGTAGCCACTGGTATGGCATTTCTTTGCAGTGATTACCGCTGAAATGTGTTTGTGATGTATTCAATTATTTACCCATGCTGGCATAAGGCTGTATTTAATATGAGCTAAAGTAACAAATTTAGAGAGAAAAGGAAAGGACCTGACATGTTGGATGCTATTTTTTTTGCCCCTGGAAAATCACGGCACTTGTCACACGGTATTGATGTTCAGGTATGGTGTCAGAGTCAGACTGTCGACCTTGTGCTGGAGGATATTACTGTGACACAATGGGTGCAACAGTGTTTGACCCAAGTCTCAACAATACTGGTGTAGGCACTTGCTCACCAGGCTACTACTGTAAATCAGGTAAGATAACGCTTTGCACTTTATATTTTTCAAGTTACCCAAAAGTAACTAAAAAGTTTCTAGCAGCCTAAGATTTTTACATAGAGCACAACATCAGTCCAGAGAATAACACTGAGCTGTCTACAGTTGCAGAATAAAACTAATTATTTTTCAACAAAATGTATCAATAAAGGCAATGACGTGGGAGAGTTGAATGCCATACTAATGACAAATTTTAAACTTTATTCTGAATTGTGTTATTAGATGTGTTCTCCGTCTGACAGGAGTACAATTGTGTTGTTTGTCAATAGTTTGTCTTAGGTGCAAGAACTGTAAGCTTATTCTTACATTTTACGTTTTCTTACTTCAACCAGGTGTTAATGTAAGTACGCCAACATCTGACACAACAAGTGGAATTGGAGGTCCCTGCCCTACTGGGTATTATTGTCCTGAGGCAACAGAAGATCCTTTTCCATGTGCTAATGGGACATACAGAGATGTGGAAATGGGTGCAAACGCAAACACAGACTGTTTTGCATGCATCTTGGGTCACTATTGTGGATCTGAAGGCCTGTCTAATGCCACTGGTCCATGTGATCCAGGCTTTTATTGTCTGCGGGGTAACAGTGACTCCTCACCAAGTGGTAGGATGTACTTTTTTACTTTTTTGTTTGTGAAAATTGCATCATTTGTCAATCACGGCATTCTACTAATTCCAGATATTAGCCTTTGATATGATTCAAACATCAGCAATTGACTAAAACAGTGAATCATTTATTCTTGCATGTCATATCACAATCATAATTTCAAAGATTTTGGTTGTGGAACTTGAGAATCAAAGATGTCATCAATATTCATTCATTTTTTTGTAAATTTGTCTTCTATATGATGTAATATGGAACGATGATTGCAGTTTAAGGCAATGAAAATGTTATCAAATTTATATTTTGAATGTTCTTCACAGACATGTCATAATTCTTTTTACCTAGTAGTGCTAATGGCCATCTGTTTATTCAGCTATGTGGCCATGAGAATTCTTTGTATTAGTGCAGTGTTTTGATATTTAGAATTAAAAATTTAATTTAAAATCTTTTCAATTTGTAGTATGTGAATTACATTGATCACTTCATTGTACTTTACCAATATATTTTTTTCCAGGAAGTGATCTCAGTGTGGGTGGCCCATGCCCAGTTGGTCATTACTGCCCCCAGGGGACATCCTATCCACTGGAGTGTCCATCTGGTACTTACAATAATGTAACAGGAAGAGCAGTCTGCTTTGACTGTCCTGCATCATACTTCTGTCCAGAGAACATCACAGATTTTGCTCTTTATCCGTGTCCCGTTGGGTGAGTTATACAATTAAGGCAATTGATGTGGTCACATGATTCTTTATGCGTAACTGCAGGAAATCATATGTTATCCAACACGTAATGTTCTATTTTTGAAAGTCAGCTTGAAGTATAAAATTGTTTTGAAATTATAAGCATGGTTTCATTTTACTCCAATGTTATGTATTGTTTCATCTTATAAATATGAAATAACTGTTTGCTAGCAAATGAGCTTTCATTTTTTTGGTAATCCCTGAAATATTTTTCACTTTCAGCCATTACTGTCCAGTTGGAACCACTGGAGCTAATGAGTTCCCATGTCCAAAAGGGGCATATCGGAACCTGACAAGAGGAATAAGTGAGCAAGACTGCTATTCTTGTACTCCTGGCATGTATTGTGGCAGTGAGGGACTCACTTTGCCTACAGATGAGTGTGACCAAGGTATTATAAAAGTAGATCATTGTAATTTGAAAATTTCATGTGAAATATTTAGGACACTGTTCATATCTGAATAAAAAAATTGCACTTCAGATCAACAACTTGTCTGAAGCCTAATTATCCTATTATCTTTAAGAGGATGAATGCTGTGGTTGTCAGTAATAAGAAAGTCGCTAGGTTGAGTTTTTTCATGAGGAAATTGACAATATGTAAACAGAATTTAAGTTCTGAAATCTGGATTCAAATCCTCCATTGTCATAGTTATCTGTGTAAGAAATACCGTCTTTTCAACATAAATGTGAGCGAACCTCACTAACCTCAGTGGAAGCCACATTTTTTCAGTTTTGAGTTATGAATATCACCATAAAGTATGAAATCGCATCTTTGATTTGGTGTAAAAATTATTGCAATGCTTCTTTTTATCACAAAGTTATGGCTTTTTAAAGACACCTACCCCCCAGTCAAAAACGGAAGCAACTTCCGATAAAATGGCCATTATAGATGGAGGAGCGATTTTCGCTCTTGGCGAGATTGGTGGCCTGACTATCTCCCTGACAGTGGGTACTTGTAATTAAATTACACCTTTGAAATTCTGCATGTCTATGCCAATATAAATGATACATGCCCTTTGAAAATTTTATGACAATAGGTTTATTAATTTTAAAGTTATTGGGAGTTCAATGAACCCCATTATTGCTGTAATATTCGATGTCAAAGGCAAAATTAAAGGCATTAAAGCAATATTTATCATATTTAGAGGCTGATTTGAGACCTAATATTTTCACAGAATGTAGAAAAATGGTTGAATATTTAAGTATTGGCCAGAATAAAAAAAATCGCCAAAAAGTCGGATATTTGTGTTTCGTCGCGATTTTCCCTGTTTGGTCCAGTGCAACATCCGTTGAGGTTAGTGGGGTTTGCTCACAAATATTCTCTGTATCAAGCCCCGTTTTTACAACATTTTCTCTCCAGGAATATGGTGTGACGACAATAGAAGTATGTGATGTATGATGTGAAGATATTTTGTATGCCGTCCACCAGCAAAGAGTATTGTGATCTGAGAATTTTTATTTTTTTTTCTGAAACTAGTGATCAGTGAGAAGAGCAAAGTGCACTGATTTTAATGTGGCATCATTCTATTAATTAGATATTATCCATTTATGTGTACCTAAACCAGCCTACTGTTTTAAATTGTGTCCTTTTTTCTTTCTTTTCTTTCTTTTCTTTAAGGATATTTCTGTGTTCTGGGTGCATGGTCAGCAACTCCTTCAGAGTATGACAACTTCACATCAGGTGACTGTCTGTGTCCCAGTAATGTCACAGGTGGACAATGCCAACCAGGCTATTACTGTCCACAAGGATCCAGTGAGCCCACGCCCTGTAGTGAAGGAAATTACTGCGCTACACCAGGTAAGTACTGTAATATAAATTACTTAGTGTCTGTAATAGACATTTTGCTGAAATGATTTTAATAGAGAAAAACGAAATTATCACCAAGATTACAACATGAAATGTCTTATCAATTGTTATCCATGTTTTGCTAATAAGACAATAATGTGACAAAGCTATAAATTTTAAATGGGTGGAGGAAAATCATGTCATCACAACCACATTGTGTCTTCATCATTGCAACCTGCATGTTTCCTCTGCTTAACAGTCAGATCTTGATATTGTGATTTTGTTACCTGGCAGGCCTTCATACTGTGACTGGTCAGTGTAAAGCTGGCTATTATTGTGATAGAGGTGCCAGCGTAGATGGTACAACAGGAAACATTTGCCCCCCTGGTCGCTATTGTGGTAAGAAGCAAAGCAAAATCCCAGAACAATTATATGACTTTTTACATTATTACTGAGAATATCATAATTCATAACACCATTCTTAGTAATATAATGATCCAAATTTTCCAAAGCACACGTGCAATACTTGGTAGAATCCCAGAAAATTCCAGATAATGTTAGTTGTAAAAAAAAAAATAACCCCATGAAACATGGATTTTGACACTTTTTTGCAGATGTATATAAAAAGGCTCTGCCCTTGAAATTTTGCTAGTAAAATAAAGATAGACAAGATTTCTCCAAATCATGTCTACAGCATATTAACACAGCAAGATGTGGAGAAGTAATTACCGTGGGACAAAAAAGAATAACATCATTCTGGGGACACCATGGTCTAGAGGCAAGGTGCTCATTTCTCATGCCGATGGTACAGGGTTCAAATGCCAGTTAGTGCAGGCATGTTGGAATTTGGGGTTTTTCTCATATTTCCCTGTCCCTGATCCTATGGGAGGTAGGATCGAGCACCTAGTCTTCTCAGATAGGGACAAAAATCTCGGAGGGCCTATGTGCACGTTGCACACCTTAAAGATACCTTGGCAGTTCGAAATTGAAAAGAGCAGGCCGAACAGGCTGCTGCCGGGGCAAAATTAAATAAAATTCATCCCTACCATTCCCTCCCCCTCCTCATCCCCCCCCCCCCCCCCTACTGGCACTGTGACAAAGACGTGCCTGCTCCAGTTGTAACTGAGCTGCTATGGCACAAAGGCAAATTTCCCAAATGGGATTAAAGAAGTATACAAAATACAAAAATATACAGAATATATCTGGAACAGTTTCTTTAGCCATTTATTGGGTTAAAAACAAAAAATTAGAATCAAGACAGAAGATTAATTTCCGTAAGATAGAAAAACAAAGTGGGTTTGTTTCAGACATGTAATTTAGTCATGAAAACCTCAAAATGACATGTATGACAACTCATGGAATGTAAATTGATAGAGAAGCTTGGAAATATATTTTAATTGTCATAGACATGACGAATTTTACCGTATTTGCAATCTGTTTCATTCAGGCACTGGTACTGGCATAGATCAACCCAGATGTCCTATAGGAACCTTTTCCAATCGGACAGGCAATCAGGTGGTATCAGATTGCACTAACTGCACACAAGGATATTATTGTCAATCACCTGGTATCACAGAGCCTACTGGAAAGTGTTCTGAGGGTGTGTACCACATGTTTTGTCTAAAATGATTTTGGTTTGCCTAAAATCATCAGAAAAACAAATAAAATGATCATTTGATTTGTTATGAGAGCGGTTGGATTTGGAAACGACCACATTGACAGGTTATAATACTGCATTAGAATGTGATAAAAATCATAAAGTGGTTGTTTTTTATTTCATGTCATCAAAATAAGTCATTGATGTGTGAGGCGGTTTGTATCAAATTATTAGAAATTCAAATGAAGTGGTCCGTCAAATGTAGAGAAAATCATTATGTTAATAATTCTTAACTGGAAGAGTAGCATTTTAAAATAACATTTTATTTGTATGGTAGAGAGTTTCCAAAGAATTCCATTTTTGTCTTTCAGGATATTATTGCCCAACTGGCCAGAATATGCCAACTCCATTTATTTGTGATGCTGGATACTACTGTCCGGAAGGAAGCCATGAAAAAATTCACTGTCCATCTGGGACTTACCAAGATCAGACAGGGCAAGGGTCATGCAAGATGTGCCCTCCAGGTAACATTAATTAACTTATTCCATACTGTGAAAGGTAACATGGTCAGTTAATGCAGATAGGTGTTTGTTCCGCCATAACTTGGGCTGTTCTGTAATTTTTTTGTGAACAAGATTTATTGGTTTTATCTGTAATGTGATGTTGTTGTTTGGGTCATCATTATCAACCATGCTTTGAATGTGAAACATCTTAAATGCCACCAGTAAGTATGAACAGAATATCTTCTTATTAATATTAACTATTAGTCTCTGTCTGCCGTCTGTCATTTACCAAAGGTAAATTTGCTTTGTTTGTAGATCTGCATGTATAGGATTTCATCCTGTTTGGCTGAATATCTGAAGATGAAGAACAAGTTGCAGAGTCATGGAAACAAGAGAGAGAGAGATAGAGAGAGAGGTGCAGTTCTGCACTTATCAGTAGATAATGGATTATAACTACAATGTTAATATACAGCCTTCTTCCCTATGCATAGGTTACTACTGTGATAGTGGAGACAATTTAGCTTCATACTTGAGCTTTCTGTGCCCTGGGGGTCACTACTGTCCTAATGGCACAAGATGGTCAACAGAATACCCTTGTCCCTCTGGCACCTACAATCCTTACACTCAGCTGAAAGATGTATCAGAGTGTACAGCGTGTGATCCAGGGAAGTATTGTGAAACCCCTGGACTTACAAACTATACAGGTGAGTTATGCTACCCTGTTAATGCTCAATGCACCTATTAGGGTGCAGTGATGCTCTGAAGTTTATTTCAGACTTGTACTCTATCTGCATTTGGTGTCCCAAACCTAAGAGAAGTCATATGCCATCACTTTTACTGTAATTTTGCTGCACCATGTATCCTTGGTGTCATGTGATGCTCTTTTGCCATTTTTCTCTGCTAAGAAAAGAAAATGAATAGTAAAAATTCACATTGTCATAATGTCATTGTCTTTGTAGGTTCATGTTGTTGATTTTCTTATATTAAAACAAGTGGTTTTTAATGCACTCTGTATCTACTGGGGTGCAGTCCCATTTTTCCCCTTTTCTTGCCTAAAAAAAGAAAGAACAAAATTGCTGTCTGTAGCATCTGCAAGCTATCCCTTGCCCTCCCCTGTTTTCTTGTTACACTGGTGAGCATGTGTTCATTTCTTCTTGACAACCGCTAGAGTGTACTGTACTCCGTGACCTGACCTTCTTCTCCTAGTGAGTAGTTTTTTTCCTCGCTCGCTTGTTGTCAGGTGTTTTGACTCGTTCAGTAAATATTAGTATGTTCCCGAATATTCGATAACTTTATGGACACGAATGTTTACGCCAGATTTGGCCTTGAGTGATGTAACCTGATGACGTATTGATGCGTGATTGGTTAGTTTGTGCGAGGGCAAAGGTAACGTTTATTTCGGGAACTTTCTGTAGGAATGTTTATATATATAGACCTGTGTGAGTGGTTGGGGGGGTGAGTAAGTGAGTTTCCTTTTGTGTGGCGTAGATATTTAGTTTCGCTGGTGTCTTCCTAGTAATTTATTGTTCACTATACAGTTATTAAACTTTAGTATTATTTAATCTATCGTCGGATCTCGTGTTTATTTATTTTTCAGCTGTAATAGTTTCGTTTTCTAAAGGGTTGTAGTTAGATCAACTAACTCCCCCCCTACTATAACGTGCTAGAACAACCTCAGCTGTTACATATTGGGGGCTCGTCCGGGATCCGACCATATTCGAGCGGACCAGATCAAAATTATTAGATTTATTTACATAGTTTATTGTAGAATATCATCGACAAGCTATCTACAACATGTCAGAGGCTATTGGAAGGCTTAGCCAGGAAGCGGACGCTATGGAGCTCACTGGGCAGGAGAGACGGGACTACCTCCGTGAAGGCCTGGAAAGAGAAAGACAGCTGGAGGCTCAACGACAGGAGAAGGAGGCTGAACGACAGGCTCGGGAGAAGGAGGCTGAACGACAGGCTCGGGAGAAGGAGATGAACCACGAGTTGGAGATGGAGAAGATCCGCCAGCAACGTGGAGGCAACGACTCAGCGCAGAAGACCAACGACCACGCCAGTTCCAAGAGACCCAAGCTACCTGCATTTCAGGACAAGAAGGACGATCTGGATAGCTGGTTGCTGCGGTTTGAGAGGTTTGCCGAGACAGCTGAATGGCCCAGATCCACCGGGACGACATCACTGTCTGCCCTGCTGACCGGGAGAGCTTTGGAGTGCTTCTGCAGACTACCGATCGACGAAGCCAAGGACTACGACAAGGTCAAGGAAGCGTTGCAGAAGAGGTACAACCTGTCAGAGGACGGATACAGACTCATGTTCAGACAAGGTAAGCCTGAAGATGGAGAAGATGTTGGAATGTTTTTGACCAGGATCAAGACCTATCTAGAGGGGTGGATAAAGCTGTCGAAGACGGAGGAGACCTACGAAGGAGTGAGAGATCTGTTCGTCAGAGAGCAATTTATGGATGCCTGCCCACCAGACCTTGCTACCCATGTGAGGGAGAGGAAACCGAAGACGCTACAGGACATCGCAGATTCAGCGGAGGCGTACCTGGTAGCGAGGAACCGGACGCTCAGCGGGAGCGCCAGACTGCAGAGCCGGCCAGTGCGACAGAGGCCCAACGGAGACAGAAGCCCACAGGTCTGCCATAGGTGCCAGAGGCCGGGACACAAGGCGACGGAGTGTCGTGCAAAGTTAAACGACAAAGGTGAGTTGAAATGTTACCTTTGTGGAAAGCCAGGCCACGTTCGGAGGATGTGTCCAGCCCAGAAGGATATGGGACGAGGCAAGCCGAACAAGGCGGCGGCGGCCGTAGTGATAGCGGCGGACGAGTCGTCAAGACAAGATGTGACGACGGCTGACACCAGCATCAACGTTCAAGCGGTAATGAAGGACGGGAAGCTACAGTTAGCGGTGCCTGTTACTTGCGGAGGATGCAGTGACGGAAGGACCGTGGAGAAACTGAAGTTACCAGTGATGAAGGGCTTGATTGGAATCGAGCGGTAGATGTCCTAAGAGATACCGGCTGTGAAGGTGTAGTGGTGCGGCGAGCACTGGTGGACGACGGACAGCTCACCTGTGGGAAGAAACTTATCGCGAGGATCGATAACTCCTTGCTAGCGGCGGAGGAAGCCGTTATCGACGTGAAGACGCCTTACCTGACGGGCAAAGTGACGGCGCTGTGTCTCCCGGAGACCATCTGCGACCTAGTAGTCGGGAACGTGGACGGAGCGAAGGATCCGTACGACCCTGATACTGAGGTGATGGTAGGAGCGGTGACCACGAGGGCCCAGGAGAAGAGGAAGGACCAGTCTACGTCGCTGAAGGTGCCGAGGGCAGAAAGGCACGCGGGAGTGGATAGAGAGGAACTTATCCGACTCCAAGAAGAAGACGAAGTCATTAGGAAGTTAGAGCAGAAGAAGATCCTAACTAATAGAGGCAATAAATCTGTTCATTTTGAGAAACATGGAGGAGTACTGTACCGGATCTACAAGGACCTGAGACAGGCGACGGTTATAAGGCAAGTGGTACTACCCGAGAAACTGAGGGAGTATGTACTGAGTGTAGCCCACGACTCGATCGTCGGAGGACACCTCGGCGTGAAGAAAACCAAAGACAGAGTTATGAGCAATTTTTATTGGCCTGGAATTGAAGGTGACGTCGCGAGATACTGCCGCTCATGCGACATATGCCAGAGGACGGTGAACAAAGGAGCGACCCCAAAGGTGCACCTGCAGAGTATGCCAGTAGTGGACGTACCATTTAGGCGAGTGGCCGTGGACTTAGTAGGACCTATCGACCCCCCAAGTGAAGGTGGACATCTGTATATCCTGGTGTATATAGACTACGCTACTCGTTACCCCGAAGCCACACCCTTGAAGAAGATCGACGCAGAAACGGTAGCAGAAGCCTTAGTGAACATCTACAGCCGTTTGGGTGTGCCCGAAGAGATCTTGTCGGACCAAGGGACCCAGTTTATGTCAGATGTCATGAAGGAAACGAATAGACTACTGGGAATTCGACAGTCGACCACTACAGTCTACCACCCTATGTGCAACGGGTTGGTGGAGCGATTCAACGGCACGCTGAAGAAAACATTGAGACGACTGTGCGCAGAGCAACCCAAGCAGTGGCACAGATACATCAACCCGCTGCTCTTCGCATATCGTGAAGTTCCCCAAGAGTCGACCAAATTTGCCCCATTCGAGTTGCTGTATGGGAGAACTGTGAGAGGACCAATGCACATCTTACGACAACTATGGACCAAGGACGTAGAGGAGCCGGAAACGAAGACCAGTTACCAGTACGTCATGGAACTACGTGAGAGGCTGGAGGACACATGGAAGTTAGCGACGGAAGAACTCTCCAAGGCTCAAGGTAGACAGAAGACCTACTACGACCGGAAGGCGCGAGAGAGGAAGTTCCGCCCCGGAGATGAAGTGTTGGTGCTACTGCCGACGAACACTAACAAGCTCCTAGTCCAATGGAAGGGACCATATAAGGTAGTCTCAGTTGTCGGTGTTAACGACTATAGAGTCAAGATGGGTGCAAAAGAAAAGACCTTGCACGCCAACCTCCTCAAGAGATACATTCCAAGGACGTCAAAAGCAGCAGCAGTGGCAATGGAACCGAGACCTATTGTGACCGAGATGTGTGGGATGGACAACAGTAGGAGAGATACCACGCCTGAACATGTCAACGCCATAAAGGACGGCGGCGGTGATAGTGCTGAGACTGTACTGGCAGAGGACGACATGATGGACAAGAGTCAACCCGTGGAGTCAGCTAGCATGACAGTCATCAAGGACTGCGACCTGGAAGGCGACAACGGTGGAACGACGGAGGACCTTGCCGACCTAGGAAGCTGGGACCAGAATGAAGGCTACAGAGATGTCCAGTATGGAACGCAACTGACATCGGAACAACGTCAAGAACTCTGCGATGTGGTGAAGAATTACCAGCACGTCTTCACCAATCTCCCTGGATGCTGTCAGTTGGGTGAACATCGCATCGACCTGACGACAGAAGTACCAGTTCGTCAACGACCATACCCGGTGCCCTACGCTATGCGCGACTCATTGAAGGAGGAGCTTAGCACCATGGAACGGCTGGGCATCATTCGAAGGAGCTCATCAGCTTATGCTTCACCTATTGTTGTCGTCAAGAAGAAGGACGGATCCAACCGAGTCTGCATCGACTACAGGAGGTTAAACAAGATCACAGTATTCGACCCTCATCCGACAGCAGCGCCATCGGAAGTGTTTCAGAGTCTATCGAGAGGAAAATTATTCTCTCGGATTGACCTGAGCAAGGGATACTGGCAAGTGAAAGTTCGAGAGCAAGACATTCCCAAGACGGCGTTCGTCACCATGGGCGAACACTATGAATTCATTCGGATGCCTTTTGGGATGATGAACTCAGGAGCCACGCTGAACAGGATCGTAAAGCCATTGATCCGTGGAATGAACAATGTGACAGCATATGTGGACGACCTGCTGATTCATACAGAGACATTCGACGAGCATGTGAAGACTCTCAAGGACTTACTGCAGAGGATGGACCAAGCTGGATTAACTGCAAGACCATCGAAGTGTCTGATTGGAACGTCTGAAGTAGACTTTGTTGGACACTTAGTGGGAGAAGGTATGATTGGCCTGTTAGAAGAGAATGTATGTAAGGTACGAGACGCACCCAGACCTACCACTAAGAAGGAAGTGAAAGCATTCTTAGGATTAGTGGGATATTACCATGAATTTATTCCTAACTTTTCAGCGATTGCATCACCATTGTCTGATTTACTTAGAAAGGGTCAGCCCAATATAGTTCAGTGGGATGAAACGCAGGAGAAAGCGTACACCTCTTTGAAGAATGTCATTATCTCCAAACCCGTGTTATGTTTGCCAGATTTTTCCAAAGAGTTTGTCTTAGCAACTGATGCATCAGATCGCGGATTAGGCGCTAGTCTTATGCAGGAACACGAGGGAAAGTTGTACCCTGTGGCATATGCTAGTCGTAAGCTATTGCCTCGTGAGACAAAATATTCGGTCTCAGAGCGCGAATGTTTAGCCATTGTTTGGGCTGTAAAAAAAGTTTACTTTGTATTTATATGGAAAGGAGTTTGTGCTCCAAACTGACCATCGGTCATTAGAGTTTTTGAACTCTGCCAAGTTTGACAGTCCAAAGTTATTACGATGGAGTTTATTTTTACAGTCTTATCGATTCAGGATTCACTACGTAAAAGGCAGAGAAAATGTCTGTGCCGATTTCCTGAGCAGGGTATTTTAAAGTAGTACACTATCAGTGAAATGCATTGTAACCCATACTTTTGCCTACTAGATGAATTGCTAGGACGGCAGTATTGTACTGTAATTGGGGACATAGTTCATCTGTAACTGAATATTGAATTGATGGCTGATAGAGAGTCATGATGTGTTAGTCACATTTTGATTTTATGCTATGTCATATTAGTTACCAATGGAACTTGGTGTAATTTTTGGAAAATGTAACCCAAATGGGGACTGCGAGCAAGCAGTGTTTGTGTTATGCTGCAATGTTGTAACTTGTTTTGACCTAATATGATGAAGAAAGACCCTAACCAGTGGTCGGTATGTATTGGTATTTTTGGCCATTGTACGTATGAGTTATACATTTTGGAGATAACCATGTTATGTACAACAAGTTATATGCTATGATTCGTGCACGAAACATTGTGTAAACGATGGGCCATCGTTTCACCTTATATGATTTGTAATAATATCATTGACCATTGTTTCACCACAGTGGTGGCGTTGTGTTATTTTGACTAGTAGGCCTACTGTCTACTATTGGGAAGCAATGACGGTATTGTATTAGTTATGGTATTAGTGATGCAAAGGATATTGCATTGTATTGTATTTGCGATGAAATTTGGGAAGGCACTGAAATTGTTAATAATTGTAATAGAATTAGCAACTACCTTTGTGAGATTGGGAGTACTGTAAGATTGTTATTTCAAGATATTGCAGACGCTGAATAATGTTTCGGAGTTGAAAATATTCAACTTAAATTGGGGAGTTGTGTAGCATCTGCAAGCTATCCCTTGCCCTCCCCCGTTTTCTTGTTACACTGGTGAGCATGTGTTCATTTCTTCTTGACAACCGCTAGAGTGTACTGTACTCCGTGACTTGACCTTCTTCTCCTAGTGAGTAGTTTTTTTCCTCGCTCGCTTGTTGTCAGGTGTTTTGACTCGTTCAGTAAATATTAGTATGTTCCCGAATATTCGATAACTTTATGGACACGAATGTTTACGCCAGATTTGGCCTTGAGTGATGTAACCTGATGACGTATTGATGCGTGATTGGTTAGTTTGTGCGAGGGCAAAGGTAACGTTTATTTCGGGAACTTTCTGTAGGAATGTTTATATATATAGACCTGTGTGAGTGGTTGGGGGGGTGAGTAAGTGAGTTTCCTTTTGTGTGGCGTAGATATTTAGTTTCGCTGGTGTCTTCCTAGTAATTTATTGTTCACTATACAGTTATTAAACTTTAGTATTATTTAATCTATCGTCGGATCTCGTGTTTATTTATTTTTCAGCTGTAATAGTTTCGTTTTCTAAAGGGTTGTAGTTAGATCAACTAACTCCCCCCCTACTATAACGTGCTAGAACAACCTCAGCTGTTACACTGTCTATTTGGGTATTTTTACAGAATAGACTGTCACAATTTTTTTTTTTTTAATTAGGTGTAAGCAGGCTAAAGTCTCCACTCTAACAGATAAGCAGTCATGACAGATCAAACCTACAGTGACAGGAAACAAAGAATGTATTAGTTGGTCATTATGGCATGTACTGAAATGGAAAAGTTTAAACTCATTTTTGCCTTTAATAAATATGCTATGAATGATGTTCAAGAAGTGGGTCTTTGCCAAGAACTGGGGAGTGCATATCTTATTTCTCTGTGGGCTCTACACAACTTCTTATTTCCACTTACTTCTGCAGCTGCTGAAGTTAGCTGCTATAACTAATGAGTTCTGTGTGTGCTGCATCTGTTGAAAAGAGTTTAATTGATGTCTCATTATTTACCACATATAAACATCATACACCTTCTCATACTCTTACAGGTGATTGTGCTGCTCGTTATTGGTGCATAAATGGCTCTGCTTCTGCCACGCCAACTGATGGAGTCACAGGTGACCAATGTCCAGCAGGTTATTATTGTACTGTGGGGACCCCTGATCCAACTCCTTGTCCCGCAGGCACATGGTCAAACAGCCAAGGCCTAGGACTAGGAGCAGAGTGTACAGCTTGTACTGGAGGGTAGGTTTAATTGATGATGTATGGAGGCTGCATAATCTAGGAAACAAAGCCAAATGACCAACAGATATCAGATGATCTCTGCTACTACTTTTAGGAGTACAGATTCAAAAATGGCAGACTTATTAAGAAATATGAACACGGCCTTGGCCTTTATTGGAACTATGCTGTATTTTAAAGAAGCGTGATCAAGAGCTTATTTTAATGTAAGATGATTACAATTTTATGTCCAGTACTGATAGTTAATTGAATTGTTTACTGCAATAATGATATGCTAAAAAATTGCGGTGTGAAGATTCTTTTTTTTATCCCCGCACTTACATTACTGAAAATCCCCTGGATTAGACAACATACCAGGTGAACTCCTGAAACATACCAGCGAATCAGGAATAAAAGCACTCCACCAAATGATCTGCAAAATTTGGCAGACAAATGAATGGCCAACAGACTGGAAGCTACAAGAATTCGTCATGCTATACAAAAGCGGCAATGTCAAAGACTGTGGAAATTATAGAACCATCGCCCTCATCAGTCACACCAGCAAAATCCTGCTCATCATCATACTCAACAGAATGAAATCTAAGGTAGAAGAGGAACTATCAGAATGTCAAGCTGGTTACAGGACCAACAGAGGAACCGCTGACATGCTCTTCATACTACAAATAATGATTGAACAGATAAGAAGCAATGGAAACGAAGCCTTCATCACGTTCATAGACTACAGCAAAGCGTTCGTCAGCGTTAGGCACCATCACCTGTTCGATATAATGATTAAGATGGGATTCCCAAAACACCTTGTGACCCTCATCGCTGCACTATACCACGAACAAAAGGCAACAATTAGATGGAACAATGAGAACTGTCCATATTTCAACATCGAGAAAGGAGTCAGACAGGGTTGCATACTTTCACCTCATCTTTTCAATATTTATACTGAGCAGATCATGAGAAACGCAGACATAGAAGATATGGGAATAAAGATCGGAGGCCGAAACATCACAAACCTTCGCTACGCTGATGACACAGCTCTTATGTCAGATAACATCACCAGCATGAAAAGAGTGTTGCACAGAGTGGATGAAGCGGGCAAGACAGCAGGCCTACACCTAAATGCTAAGAAAACGAAAGTCATGCATACTGGAACAGGGCACCATGAACACCAGGAGATACTAGTAAACAAAACAGCACTAGAAAAAGTGACTGATTTCAAATACCTAGGATCACATAAATCGCAAGATGGAAGCTGCTCAAAGGACATAAAAACAAGGATAGGAATGGCAAAACACAAAATGGTTCAACTAAACAACATTTGGAAGGATAGAGGCACACCAACGGACCTCAAAGTGAACATACTTAAGTGCTTGATCTGGCCAGTCCTACTATATGGTTGTGAAGCCTGGACACTCAAAAAGGCAGACATAACAAGATTGGAGGCAGCTGAAATGTGGCTTTACAGAAGGCTACTCAGAATAAGTTGGACAGAAAGGAGAACAAATACAAGCATCTTAGAACAGCTTGGCACCACCAGAAGAATAACACCTGAAATAAATAAAAGAAGACTTGCATACATCGGCCACGCGGCCCGAGACAAAAGCACGGCCCTTATGATATCAATCCTTCAAGGAAAGACAGAAACAAAGAGAAAACAAGGAAGACCACCCAGTACATATCACGATAACATCAAGAAAGTCAGCCAGCTGGAAATAAGTGAACTAACTAGGAAAGCTAAGGACAGGATTGGGTGGAGGAGATTTTGTCGTGACATCCACTGTAGCAGCTAACATCGATGACGATGAAGCCGACAGGTGACAGGTGACTTACATTACTATTAGAGTTGGGTAGTATAATGCAAAGTATGGTATAATATGCAGTCTATTCATTGTAAATATTTGTATTTATCGAAATCAATTTCATTGGAATATTATATGTAAAACAAGAACTATCAAAACCAAATCTGTTTTCCCTCTTCAACATTAGATGCAAATTTGCTTCAGAAGTATTAGTATATATTGAAAGTCTAACATTATCATAAGGATAATGTTCTTTTTATATTTCTGAACAACAGATACTATTGTAATGGCACTGGACTGACAACTCCATCAGGACCTTGTTCACCTGGATTCTACTGCAGCAGCAGGTCCATCACACCAGTGCCAGATGATGGTGGTGTAACTGGAGCACCTTGCACTGTCGGTCACTACTGCCCTGATGCCACAGCTGTGCCAATCCCTTGTGCTCATGGAACATACATGAATGAGACTGGAGCTGCCTCCTGCTGGAACTGCACACCAGGGTAAACAATGAATAAGTAGCATTGTTTCAGCTTATCAGTTACACTCTATACCCATAAAAAATATACATAAATTTCAGTCTTTTGACAGCATCGAAAACATTCGAATTCAACATTCAATTATTTTGGGTGGGTATTAATGGATCTTGTCTGGACACTTATCAGGTTAAAAAATAAAAGATAAAAACAGGTCCAATTTACTCATCTAGCCCATGTGTGTTTAAATGCCTAAGCATGCAGCATGCGCATAGCCAATGTTCTTGTTTTTTTGTATATGTCCCATTTAACTGGACAGAAAATGTTCAGGTCTTGTTTATTTCATATAATGTTGATATACTTGTGTTATATGAGGTCAAGAATTAAAGACAATTATGTATATATAATAGCCACCTTGTTTGCCTGAATCATTTTAATAGGATTCATCACGAAAAGGAAGTTTCTTTGTGACTGAACCATTTAATGTTAGAACTCTTTTTTTTAGAAGAAAATTATACTTGACAATTTCCTAATTAGCTGACACCTTGTATCACTCTCAGATATTACTGTATATCAGCTGTTGAACCAGAGCTGTGTCCACCTGGTTTCTACTGCCCTGGAGGCACAGGCTTGATTTGGCAGTCATGTCCTACTGGCACATTTAGTACTGCTGTAGGTTTGTACCAGGAAGCTCAGTGTACACAGTGTACAAGTGGATATTACTGCTCCTCACCAAATGCCACAGTAGTGACAGGGCCATGTGATGCTGGCTATTACTGCACCCTGGGCTCTGACACAGCCACTCCAGATGTTGGTTTCAAGGGAACCGCTGGTCCATGTACTACTGGTCATTACTGTCCAGCTAACACAGTCACCCCAATACCATGTCCTATGGGCACTTACAACAATGACACCAAGGTAGGTGTGTCTACTGGCTACAGATTTGCAATTCTTTTATTTATATCAGGTTCTGTTAATGAATATGTCAAGCATTACTAATGAAAAAAGAGAGAAGACAAATACAAAAAGACTCATGATTTGGGGAATGGAAACTGTATCATTTTAATTTGTGAAATGTTGTGGGCAAAACTTATACTGAGATGAAAAGAACAAATTTTAAACCTCACATTTCATTTCAAACTCAAATGATCTGTGCTGTTTAAAAGTTTTAACTTTTTCCAGCACCGGGGTAGTTCTTGCTGAATGATCTTTTTTGTTGCATACTAGCTAAAACTTTCAATTATTTTTGTCATGTGCTCATGGGATTGGATCTTTGTGTAATAAAGCTGAAGAGTTTTTAGCATGAACTCAACCTTTTATCAATATTTAATTACTTTACTGACACGCAAGCTGAGGCCACATCATATACAAATTTGAGAATATCTCATTGACACTATGATAACCATCCATCTTGTTAGGACACTTCCTTGTCTGGATGTGAGACCTGTTCGTACGGGAAGTATTGTGGAGATGCAGGTCTCACAGAACCTTCTGGTGACTGTTGGGCTGGCTTCTATTGTCTAGAAGGAGCACAAGTGCCAAATAATCCAGTATTGAATTCTACAGGTATTGTTTAAAATATATTACACATTTTGTTTCAAGGTGTCATTGTGGAAATGTGTTTTACTCTGAACAAGATATTCTGCATGGCTAAGTCAGACAAAAGTGATAAAATATTTTAGATATGCCACAGTATATTCTGTCTTCATTAGTATGACACAGTACAGGCTGCTAAGATATGGGTTGAAATCTTTTCATGGGAATTATCAAGAGAGTCATACTGGAAAAATCCTGTTCATCATGTATTTTTACAGAATTGTGAGTGTAAACACTGAGTGAAAACTTGGATCTGAATAATCACGATTTTGTGTTTCTGCAATTTAAGGTGGTCCTTGTCCACTTGGCCATTACTGCCCGAATGGAACATCCTATCCCCTGGGTTGTCCAGCTGGATCCTACAGTCCAACCACAGGTTTGGCATCCTGTATCACATGCCCAGCTGGCTATTACTGCCCATCTAATTCCACTGATTTCACTGGCAATGACTGCCCTGTTGGTCATTACTGCCCGGCTGGTACACAGACATCCACCCAGTATCCATGTGATAAGGGCACTTACAACAATTTTACAAGTACGTAAATCTTGATGCAGTTTCCTTCTCATTTGATATTGATGATGTGGGGATTTAGCGACATACTCAAAAAACATATATGCAGTATCATCAAGAATGGTAATGAGTTTCAGCAAGGAACATCAAAATAATCTGTAGCATTTGCGAATCAGGAACTATATAGGACATATAATGTGCTGTTGATGGTCATTCTCTTTAGCATTCACACTCGGAATTTCAATTTCTAACATGTTATTCATATTTCATTTGCAATGTTACAAAGAATTTAGAGCACTACATGCTCTGTGTCATCAAAGACATAAATGTTACCTTTTCATGGAAATAAATTCTCAGAGTGGTGGATTGGTTTCTGAAGTATGATCTGTTATAATGTTAGTAGTACATGCAGAAGTGTTTTTCTCTGAATATTTCATTGTTTTTAATACCTATCTGATGTGATTATTTACTCTATCCAGACAAACAAATAGATGGAGACTGTCTGCCATGTGATCCAGGCCAGTACTGTCCAACACCAGGAATGTCAGCCCCTGCTGGTGGATGTGCTGGAGGCTGGTACTGTGTGCGAGGGGCTTGGTCTGCCAAGCCTACTGATATTGCCAATTATACCGTACCATCATGCCACTGTCCTGGCAACTCTACAGGAGGTCAATGTCAGCCTGGCCAGTATTGTCCCTCAGGATCATCTCAGCCCCTCGATTGTCCAGCAGGTCAGACTCTTGTTACAGTCAAAAAGAAAAAACACAGTTTACTGTTCAAGCATTAGAATTTCTGTCGTTTTGTTGCATGGGGAATATTTTCACCTGATAATGTTCAATTATGTGGCTGTATGAATAATTTGAGATTTCAATCACAATCAAATTTTAGCTCTGTGTTGAAGCTGTATACCTGGATTTGCCACAGCACCATAATGCTTGCATGTTATTGTCATTAACTGTGTATGAACATCCTAATTTGGATTTCAACAGAGTTTTCCTGCTGTCTCATGCTTACATAAAATATCTTTCCACCATTAGAAATACACAATTTTTATCATATCTTGTGGCTTTACTCTTTGAAAATGCGTTGCTGTATACCAAATGTCTGAATGATCATTGGATGATATTTATCATCAGAGTTATGTAACACCAGTACATACTGTCCTCATGAAGTCATTTCATTTAGTGGGTTTACGTGCAGTTCTGCATATCATATCAGTGTAAATAGAACTATAATCAGTTACCTATCTCTTCAAATTTTCTGCAGGCAATTACTGTCTCACTGCTGGCTTGGCCAGTGCCACTGGACAGTGTGACCCAGGATATTACTGTTCCTCTGGCGCCAGCATGTCAAGTCCAGTGGATGGCATCACAGGTGACATTTGTCCAAGAGGTCATTATTGTCTGCAGGGAACTGGCACTCCTCAGCCTTGCCTATCTGGTTATTATAGTAATGCTACAGGAAATACAGACTTGAGTCAATGCTTGACATGTAAACCAGGTATGTGAAATTTAGTTGGCCTAAAGTGAGTGAAAACTAGTCAATCTAATTGTATGAATTTCGAAGTAAGCAATAGTACCCTGATTTTTTCAAAAATTGAGATATTTGGCATTCTTGCAGCCTTTGACAGTATATGTAATACAAGCTGAGGAGTGAAATTCTGAAAACAAAGGGTTAAATATAACATTTTCTTAAATATCCAACTACCAAGGCTGATAAAGGAAGTCATTCAGTTTCTTGCTTCATCTGAAAAGCTTGTAAAAACCAAGATATGATATGTTACCATGCGGCCCTCAATATGTGCTTTTTCACTTCTGAAAAGTGTTCTAGTTCCTATGGCTGTACACACATAAAGCTAATTACAAAGCTGACTCAAAGTAAATTTAAGCACAAAGAGGCCATTGTGAAGCTGCAGCTTTTCTTAAAAAGCAACATGAGCCTTCCAGGCTGAACATTCTATTACTCTATACAAAATTTTAGAAAGATCTATGTGTCACAGCTGTTTGAAATGGCCTGAGAGCGTGCATTTAGTTTGCTGTGGCCAGGGTAATAAATCTCGGTAATCTGACAAATGTAGGGGATTCCCTTTGGCGGCATGCGCTTGCGTCAGCGTCCCGTGCTATCTGGGTGGTCCAGCTTTGATATCATATTCTTTCACCCCATTATTTCGCTATCTGTGCTAAAGTCAACATTGTGTTGTGACTAGTATGTGTTTGTTTTGCGTTTTTTGTGTGTGATGGTACAAATTGTTCAGGTATATTCGTTTTAGTTCTTTCAGAAAACACATTCTACAAACATGTGTGTTTTCTTTAAAAATTAACAGATTGGTCATATTAATTAACCCAAATCTCGGTAATGACACCCCCAAAATTAATCATAATACATTCAAATGAAGCAGTATTCATTTACATTTACTGCGCGAAAGTTCCCATGACACTCACCTTTAGTAGCTGAGTTATGCTAAGATTTTCTTCATTTCCTATATAGATTTACATTATTGTTATCGAACTATGGAGCATTGTAAGGAAAACACATGGTATTTTTGAATGAACTGTGCAGACTGTGCGGTGAAAGAATGTTGACAAAACAAGAGAAAAATAGAAACAGGCAAAAGCTCTTATGTGCAATCTTTAAATCTGTCATTTTACAATTTTTATTATTAACGTGACTTCAAAGAAAGAGGAGACACATTCAAAGTACCTGTATTTTAAGTGTCACTAAGGACGGAACAATTTGAAAAATAGAGGAGGAGAACGACACTGCAGGCAGCAAGACAGGTCGGGGGAACTCAAAAAAAATGTGGACAGAATTTGTGATTACGACCACACCATCCAATTGTTATTCGATTTGTAATAAATACTGTACAACATGCCTTGGATCGGTTAAGCAATCCACCACGCAGGTCAGTCCAGAGTAAATACAAAACACACATGCCAACACACTGAAACATACCACTCAGACAGTACAAAAGCACCCACCCAATACAAGTGTATACAATATAGTTAGACCATTTACAGACAATACATAGTCAACATCAGCCGAAATTGGCTTCACTCTGCCAGTCATTGCTCAGTCCACTCCCAAATAAAACAGACATCACAATCTTTCACATTACTGAGCCAACAATCCATCTTTGACACATCCATGGACAATACACAGTCAGCAGTAGCGGAAAGTAGTTTTGACAATACCACCAACTGCTCAGTCCACATCAGTTAAACAGAAACCACAATTAGTTGATTATGGAACATCTCCAATCTTCAACCCGAAGCGTGAAAAGTCCGTACAAGAACAATTCGCTCAGAGTAAAGACAACTTTGTAAAAGTCAAAACTGGAGACCAGCCATGTTATTACCTAAAAGTTACAAAACAGAGAAAGCCACACAGTTACAGTCATGCAATCCAGTCTTTTACAAACATCTCAAGATTTAGTCATTAGTTCAAGCAAAACCGAAGAGGACACAGAAAACACAGAACACTTAGGTTTCAGCCATTTAGTCCCCAAACACGTTTCCAGTATTATGTTGTATTGCCATAATGTAACTTGTACAACTTTTTTTCCTTCTGATTTGTGTTAATAACAGAAATTAGTAAAGATTGTGACTAATCAGAGGTGTGGCCGTAAGATTATTGATTTTCTGTTATCATATTAGCTTTATCATACGCATTTATTTCATGTCGTCAGTGGTGTAATTTTGTTCAGGCATGGAGTGTAATTCATTGGATCAAGATTATTCGTTCCTTCATGGTGTGCTTGTGTTAGTATTATTCATGTCAGTACTGCTTGGGATATCGTACACAATTCTTGGATGTTTGCATAAATTACAGACACCTCAATTATATTCTGTATGTCTTGTGAGACAGCGAGTATGTCTGAATTTGACCACATGGATTTTTAAAAATGTATTGTAACTTAACAAGAGATAAGCATCAGTCCAGATTTGTAGAACCAGAAAAGGTAATAAATCACCTTTACAAAAATATCAATTTCATGGCAATCCCCGGAGTTTTATGGCTGAAAATAATTATTATTGATCCACATGTTCAGTAAAAACAATGAATTTTACGTCACTCTTTTCTTTTCTTTTATTCTTTAAAGATCAGTGTCAAATATTTAAAATGTATGCAAGAGAAAAGTTCACAAATTTGACTTTATTTTGTTCACTTTGTTAGAAGCATGCACTATGTTCTGTCTTGTCTGTGACTGTTTTAAAAAGTACTAATTAGCAATAAGCCGACGGCATCGGCGGGTATGGGCACAGCGGGGCAAGACTGACCATTTGACACGGTCGCCTGGCAAGAAACTAAAAGCGCAGCAAAGAACAGCCGTGGTATATTATGCTTGGTTTCAAGTTAGAGAGTTATCATCTTTATTGTACTATTTTAAGTCTTTCTTCTTCGTCAGACAGTGAAGATCACCTGAATATTGTCATGACCAAGGTGATACTGTCTGCAGCTAGGCAGATAGCATACTTTTCTGCAAAATTGTTTATTCTAATATATTCATTTTATTTTGTCTAAGGCTCTTACTGTGATGACAGCGGGCTGTTCGAGGCCAAAGGTCTATGTGCTGCTGGTTACTATTGCCCTGGTGGTCAGAATACAAGCAGCCCAATAGAGTTTACCTGTGAACCAGGGCACAGTTGTTCAGTGGGCAGCAGTAGACAAGTGCCTTGTCCATCTGGCACATATCAGGATGAATTTGGACAGGTAATGGCTTGGTATATAATATGTTCACCCAATGAAGGACTTCATACTTTTATTACTAGTTTTGTGTGCATGTTGCATATGAAGATGAAATCCTGGAAATATAATCATGATAGTAAAACAGGCATTCTTCTTCAGCAAACTTTAGAAATGTTTTTTCAGGAGAACTTTGGGAATTTGGGGTCATATTTGTGTGGGTTTGTGTTTTTCTCTGACTGAGTATTTTATGAGAATTATTTTTACATACCGTTGTCTGATTTTTATAAATATTTGTGCATAATTAACAGGAAACATGTAAAGTGTGTCCTGAAGGATTTTACTGTGATGGCACACTTCAAAATGCCACAGTATGTTCTCATGGAGTACAGAACCCTTCACCGTGTCCAGCTGGCTATTACTGCCCAAATGGAACTCATTTCTCTACCGAATTTGGATGTCCCAATGGTACCTATTCATCACAGAGCAACCTGAAGTCAGCTGCTGAATGCACACTGTGCCCTGGTGGAATGTATTGTGATACTGAAGGTAAGAGAAGCTAAGAGCAAGTAAACTTAGAAATTCATCATTTTTGGTTACGCCAAGATTTGTCAGAAAGTAAAATGACATTTCAAGAGATAATTATTGAAGATAAGGCATCTGGTGGTTTTCATCATTCAAGACTGGGTTCAACTGGCTATGACAGAGAGCAATGGCTATGAGATTAGAAAAAGCTGCACAGACTAGTGGGTGTCTGGTCACCAAGAACAAATTGTCAGTGAAGAATATAAGCTGTTTTCATAGAAAACCTAGAGGTAAGCTGACAAAGGTCTCTGCAATGTCTTAACAGCCTGAATTTCTGTGTATAGCATTATGGAAGGGTGTCACTTGGACAACCTTTACAGTATCTACTCAATGGTTTCACTGTAGAGAGGAATGGTCTGCAAAAATGTGGCATTGTTGCATGAGAATGTGTTCTCCATATAAATTTTTTTGTGCAGTTCTGCCAACAGTATTATGAAGTTGGTACATTCGAGTAGCAAAGTTTGTGGATGAATTTCATGTAAAGATACTTGTGTCTGACATACTCTCACACTGACAATGTTTACTTTCACATAGACCACAACATCCACTGGTACAGTGTATGTATTTTCTTGACAGTCATCTAGATGATATAAATATCTGCCTTTGTACAGACTTTAGCATTTTTATGTTGTTCTCAAGGTCTATCAAGTCCAGCTGGTCAGTGTTCTGCTGGTTATTTCTGTGCCTTGGGATCCTGGAGTCCCACACCAAATGATGGTGTCACTGGTGATGTGTGTGAGCCAGGAGGATATTGCCCTACAGGGTCCAATGTTACTATTCCATGTCCTGCAGGAACATATAGTAACATGTATGGTGGGTTATACTGCTTACAGCAATAAAAATTCTTACTTTGCAAATGTTAACTTATATTTCTATGACATTGTCAGGTCATGTCATGACATTTTCATACAAAATGCTGCAAATGGTAAACAGTACAACCCAGTCTAAAATGCAAGAAAGCTTCTGTAAACAGTAGGTATACCATTATACCTTCATAAAGAAAAAAGTAAATGAGATTGCCAAGCATTATAGAAAGACAAAATACATTAGAACAAAGCACCATGAATCACCTGCTGTATAACTATGTAAAAGATGGGCTGCTAATTTCTTAACAGTACTGACAATAAAAGTTATACTAATAATTTGGAAAAATAAAATGGAATGTTCTGATACTGTTCATTAGGACTGATGGACGAGAATGAATGTGCAGGCTGTGAACCAGGCACGTACTGTCCATTGCCTGGCCTTACTTCGCCACAAGGTAACTGCACAGCCCGCTACTACTGCAGTGGAAATGCTACAACAAGTGCCCCCGGGGATGGCATCACAGGCAACAAATGCCCTGTTGGATATTATTGCCCTGAGGGAAGTGGCCAGCCAATACCTTGTGCTGATGGAACTTTCACAGACACAGAACTGAATGACATATGCCTACCTTGTACTCCTGGTCATTATTGCATCAATGGTCAGACTCCTCCACAGCCATGTCCAGCGGGATTCTATTGTCCGGAAGGTCAACTTCATCATTTTCATGTACTTTAGAGAGTATATTGTGATTTGTATCATTTTTCTTAATTTTGCACTTGTTACAGAATATTCTGAACAATAAAAATGGGAATTTGTTAGTCTGATTCTCACTTTATGGAAATGTTCAGTTGCCATTATTATGAAAGAGAGGTATCTCATATTGTATATGATAGAGCATAGGATATAATTTTCTTTCATTCTGGTCAAACAGGTACTGGCCAAGTCTGGCAAGCCTGCCCTGCTGGTACTTTCAGTCAAACCAGTGGCTTGTCCAATGTGACAGAATGCACACAATGTACTGGTGGCTTTTACTGTGATTTGACCAACCTCACTGCTGTGTCTGGACCCTGTGATGCTGGTTATTTCTGCAGAAGTGGTTCAGACAGTGCTCAGCCCACAGGATCTGGAGCTGGAGATGCTGGTAATATGGCAAATCTGATAGGTTGCCCTTGCTAACTCTGTTACCATTGAGGGAGATATTTTGGGCAAAACATGTCTTCTTTTTAACAGTTTGTATTCTGCTTGAAAAAGAACTTCACTGGAGAGTCTGTCATTAGTATTCATTTTAGATTTTAACACCACATCATTCAATTCAAATATAAAAGGAATTTATTTTATAATTTCAATCTTTATTTTGTTTGAAGAATCTCCTTCAGTTATATTTCATGACATCAAGGGGGCTAGCAAATAAAAAAACTGTGTCTCCCAAATTCAGTTTTAGTAAAAATGTTGCTATCATCAACCACTGTCTTTTATTTCAGGTGTATGCCCAGTTGGCAGTTTCTGTCCCCAGGAAACACAGGATCCTCAACCATGTCCAGCTGGGACATTTAACAACAGAACATTACTGACAAGTGAAACTGAGTGTCAGCCATGCTTACCTGGATATTATTGCTCAGTGCCTGGCCTAGACTACCCATCAGGACTCTGTGAACCAGGTATACTGGTAGAACATCTTAAGAGATGTTGTAAAAACACAGAAAAATATCCTCCAGCTGTCTTCCACAGTGAAAATTGTCCTGAAAAAAGAAAGCATGCAAGATCACATGGTACTATCAATGCAGGGCACTAAACTGATTGTGCTGAATACTCCTATTTTTCCCGCTATTGATAATTTCCATTCTTTTTCTATGAAAGTAGTTAACTGATCACTTTATATATTATGTGTCAAATCTGTCTTTGAAGAGTGCGAGACCATGCACATTCCCTCTAGGACATTGCAGCAGGTGAGGCAAATGATGTGACTCCATATCATTTGTTAATGTAAATGAATAATTTGTTCATATCTGCACGGATGTTGGTATGTGGCATCTTAAAAAAAGGCATAGTGAGGTTAATCAGTCTGGCTGATAATTACATATTCAAAACTGATTGTCAGCTGTTGAATGCTATTTTGCAAGGAAGGAACAAACATCCTGTTCAGTCAAAGAGTCCTCTCTCATGGCACACCACATATTTAGTAAACATTGCTTTTAAATGTTTTGTTTGACATGGTCTTGTTTTTTACATAGACAGTTTTATAGAAAAATTTGGGTTGGGAAGCTGCAAACAAGGTCTTTCACATATATGGGGTGTTATTTCAATTTCTTTGGCAAGCTCTCCGGTACAGTTACACTTATTTCTTTATTCAGTGGTTCTCATTGGAAGGTTGGATTATATCATGTACTGGTAGTTCTTTGATTAACAGAAATTAAATTACAAAGCGAATTTCCTTGCTGGTCTGCCCATAGTCCAATAGTCTAATATTTGTGCTGCAGTCCATTTATAATCTCGTAGTGTTTTGTTTCTCACACATTTGTCTGTTCATGATAGGGACAATAACAAATACTGAAATGCTGAAAGTTCATAGGATCTGAAATGGTGTGGTATCTTCATATTTTCAGTTCAGTCAGGTGAAATTGTATTTATCAATCTGCAATATAGTTTTAGGATGCCTATGGATTACTAACACTAACAATATATTGAAATGATTGCAGACAAATTGTCTGTACTTTTCATTGCTCCCTGCTTAATATTCTCCATGAAAGATTTTAAGGGCATTATATTTACATGTGTTCTTCTTGACAGGTTATTACTGTACCGAGGGATCCAATGCATCCAACCCAACAACACCAATATCTTCAGGTGGACCTTGTCCTGCAGGATCTTTCTGTGTATCAGGTTCGAGTCAGCCTCAGCCATGTTCACCAGGAACATATGCGTCCACTGATCAAATGTCCAACTGCACACTGTGCCCTCAGGGATACTATTGCCTGGCTGGAAGCAGTAATGGCACTGAATGTCCCAAAGGTGAATTTAATTCCTCTGCAAGAGAATTTTGTTCAAATTTTACTGAACTAGGTGAAAGAATTTGTGTTGCTTTGTACAGTGATACATTTTCATACAGAAGTCAAAGAGGCTATAATAATGTTAATTGTGTCTCAAAGATGGGCATAAACAAAATTAGGATCAGATTGACTTTGTAATAGCAATTGCAAAATATGGCTCAGGTATCCTGTCAGTTTTTTGCGGTTGATTCTTGTAAGTTTCCTAGTGGAAATGAGTCTGTACTTTAAGACTTTGGCAGTCAATCGGTGGAGACATAATTAACCCTCGTCCCGCCTTGACGCCCTGTGCGGGGACAGCCAATAGCCAGTCAGCCGATCGTTCGTGTGTTGCCGATAACCTCAGCAGTCGGGTCAGTCAGGTCCTTTCGAACATGTATATCGTGTTTATCTTAGGATACAATAACAACAATAATGGTGCATAAATCATAACTGACCCCTATGATATTTGGATAAAGTACTTGGGATGAGATGCAATAAATTCTGTTGTTAAATAGAAGGCCCATAATCAAGAATTTACTGCATTTACATACTGTTTAACATACGTTTTATCCTTTTCCCAAGAGCTCCGTGCTTTTTTTGTCCCTAAGTCAGGCCATTCAGGTGAACAAAGTATTTCTTAAGCCAGGCACTTGATTTACTAACCACATGTATCATGACATTGCCTTCTCCCTCCTCCATCATGTAAAGGTTCTATGTACTGTAATGTTAGTTTTCTTAGCACACCTTTAGCAAGAGATTTGATTTCCAGCTCGTAGAGTATATACATGTACTGAAAAGCAGTTTAATCAAAGCAACACAATATCTCTCTAATTACCATATCAAATCAAGACAATGACCAACAACAAAGTCAGTCATTTTCTCCCAGTTTTCCCTGATGAAAAACTTACCGACAGACACCTTTATGCAGCGTGCCCTAGTATTACATCGAAATTCATTATTACAGACATAGAATAGTTTCTCAAAAATGCAGATGGCCCCTTTCTTCTCATTTCACATGTAGACGTCAACCAGCGTCAAGGTCTAAAGTTTCCCAGGATTTTCACCAGTTCAAACTTCAGACCATCAGTACTATTACATGAGTATGACGAATAGTTACAAACAGTTGCATCCTAATAAACATAATCAGACGATACCATTTTGTGAGACATAGTAGGAGTGGTAGGATAGATAAACAGGCAAAACGAGCAAAACTAGTGTGGAAAAAAAAACAGAAAAAAAAACAACAGACAAGACATAATAAACAGAATATGAGGAGCAGCCTTGCTATACAATAAATTGGCTTCCCACAGGACCTGGTTTGCAAAATGTACCAACAATAGAGATTTAGAGATTCCTTTAGAACTGACCTCATTTTTACTCAGGAAAGTTGAAGTGAATGCACAATCATCCAAACAGCTTCAGCTTCATGGAAGATAATAGATGGAAAGGTCATTGAATAAGGTTTTAACAGAATAAATACATTCTTGTCATTTAGGTCATTACTGCCCTGATGGAACTGGGTTTGCTACACAATATCCTTGTCCAAATGGAACATTCAACAATGTCACAACTAGTTCCAGTTATGCTGCATGCCAGTTATGCACTCCTGGGTCATATTGTGACAGACCAGGTTTAGAGGAACCCACAGGTATTTTTGAAGCCTTATCATATGAAATAAATCAGCAGCTTGGTCATTTTCCTGAGTGCCAATAGGAAGTCTCATACAGGAGATGTGAACTAGACATTGAGAAGTTAAGGCTTGCAGAAAATGGGCCCACTAGATATATGATGGGTCTTTATTCTGTTTTGTTTTAATATTGAACAGGGGAAGTTTTTTTTTAAATATTTAAAATGTTTTATTCTGACTTATATTGTGCAGCTAAATTTAACATGATGGAAATCATGATACCTATTCACCCAAGTGTTACACTAACATACAAGAGAGAGTAATGAGGAAATATGTCCACGAGTATATTTTGTTTTATTTATGCCAAATATATGAAAAGTGTCATAGCTCAAACACTAAGTAGATTTGCTGTGGTTTGTTATAGCAATATTAGAGCAATATTATTCATTTTCTGTACAGTTATAACTCTTTTATGTAATGAGATTTGGCTGAGCTGTAAGAAGTAGAAGGATGAAATTGTGCTTCTTAAACAGCTGACATGTAACACTAATGAGATGGTTTGTACTGATCATTATCTTATTCAGACTTTGTCTTTCGTATGGCCTGAAATACAATTAAACCCAATTTATGTATTAAGTAATTACCATAACTAATGTTGTTCTGTTCACATGAAATCAACTGTGTTTAAACAGCTTTATTGAAGAGTGTGCAGAAGGTTTTCTGATAAAAATTAATAAACTTGTGACAAACTTTCAATCACTTTGTAGGTTCGTGCAGTGGTGGTTACTATTGCTCCTCTGGATCTTGGTCACTACAACCAGTAACTCTTGGTAATGACACTGGTGGGTCATGTGACTGTCCAGCTCAGCAAACTGGTGGTCAGTGCAGAGCTGGAACATTCTGTCCTAAAGGCTCTTCAGCACCAATCCCTTGCACAGGTAAAACTATTGTTACCCTGAGCTCTACAAAAGCTGTTGTTCTGAGTTGATAAGGCGTTAGGTTAGCTAGAATTTCTTTTGTTGTTGTTGTATTGAAAGCAGTTTTGAAAAACTTTTCTAACTAGAAAAACTGCATTAACTCTTTGTGTGCCATGAATTTTTCCATGTTTGCTGGTACAGGAAGAAAATAGTGGGGGACACGAATGAGGATTAACTACAGCAGCATTTGTGAATAGACAGTCAACTTTCTTTCTTCCCAAAACAAAATAGCTAAGCATTCTTGTGCACTGATACATTGGTGATTTGCAGAAACATGACCAGCAGAAGAACCAGTTCATCAGTAATTACCATACAGAGAGTTAAACCCTATCATTTTCCATTAAAATGACTTGTTTCATTTCAGGTGAAATTTGTAAGTTTGTCAGTTGAGTGAATATTCAAAGATATTTTGTGGAGAATGAGTTCAGTAAGCCTTCCAGTTAGTGAAAGCATTGGCAAAATATATACCCCCACTTTCCAGGATCTTGGGCCTAACATCATCTATTCATGTCATAAAATTTGTGATGCCTTATGTAATTTTCTCATCAGATTAATGAACAGCATTGTTTTCAAATGTAATTAACATACACTCTTATGTATTTTTTAATATATAGTTGTGAGGATCAGCAGTGCTCATGTCAATTGGTGTCTGGCCAAGATTTGCATGGCAGTTTATTGTGTCTTTCTTGTATCCATCAACTTATAGGTGGCTCGTTTTGTGATGTGGATGGTTTGACCAATGTGACAGGGCTGTGCTTGCCTGGATACTTCTGCAGTGGAAATTCCACCATTCCCAATCCAGTCAATGAAACTTTTGGTGATGCTTGTCCTATGGGTCATTACTGCCCAGAGGGAAGTTTGGCACCTATTGCTTGTCCAATAAGCACCTATTCTGGACTGCTCTATAACCACAACATCAGCAGTTGTTTGAATTGTACAGCTGGTAGTTACTGCTCTGGTACAGGACTGAAGCAGCCAGTTGACCTGTGTGACGAGGGATGGTTCTGTCCAGAAGGACAGACAGTCCCACAGCCACCAGGAAATGAATGTCTTGCAGGCCATCAGTGTCCTCGTGGCAGCCCTGATCAAAGTCCATGCCTCTCTGGCTGGCACCAACCTCAAACAGGTCAGGGAAGCTGTATCAGATGTCCTGCTGGGATGTATTGTGACCAAAATGAAGCAATTGCAGAATCTCAGAGTGGAGTGGGAGCTCCATCCCATGGTGTTGTTACTCCCAAAGTATGTCCAGCAGGTTATTATTGTCCAAACGGCACTCAAACTGATAGAGAAAATCCTTGTCCTCTTGGGTCTTTTGGAAACACAACAGGTTTGGAGAGTGAGTCTCAGTGTGTCAATTGTCTGCCTGGTCAGTACTGTCAAACAGAAGGCATAACACTACCTTCTGGCTACTGTAATGCAGGATTCTATTGTGTACTTAATCAAACATCACCTTCACCTGTGGCAAATAGCCTAGGAGGACCTTGCCCTCAGGGAACATACTGCACACAGGGATCATCACAGCCTGAACCATGCCCTAAAGGGACATTTGGGGATCGTGCTGAGTTGCCCTCTTTAGCTGACTGTGCATTCTGTCCACCAGGAGAATTTTGCGCTCAGTCAGGCTTGCTAGCGCCAAATGGCTCCTGTCTTGCTGGCTACTTCTGTACCAATGCATCTGAAGAAGCGAACCCAGTAGGCCAGGTTTATGGAGATGAATGTCCAACTGGTTATTATTGTCCAACTCACAGCTATCAACCAACTTCTTGCCCCCAGGGCACTTACCAGCCATACACACAGAGAACATCAGCTAGTGATTGTTTGTCATGTGATCCTGGCTACTACTGTAATGCCACTGGCAGCAGCTCTGTGGCTGGACCATGTGATGAAGGATTTTACTGTACTGGTGGAGCTAATTCTTCAGCTCCAACTGATGGAATCACTGGTGACATATGTCCTGCTGGATCTTATTGTCCTCAGCAATCACCACAACACTTTTATTGTCCCAATGGAACTTACACTAATCATACAGGTGCCTCACAGTGCTATGGATGCCCAGAAGGTAAGATTGTCCTTTCATGTATGCAAAATTCCATTCTGCTAGTTATAAATGTATTTGTGATTAGACAGTAAACAGATATGCAATATATAATGACCATTACTTTTGTTAAAAAAAAAAAAAGGCATTAAAATAACACTGCTTGTCTAGAGCTTTCACATGTTATGCTTAGTCCATAACTTCCTGCTGTTTATCAGTATTTCACGCCTGACATGGGTCAGTTTAAGTTGGATGAGACTTCTTTGTTGTAAAATTATGTGGAATTAAGTGAATGTCTGAACCATTGGGATAATCTGACAGTAGTCATATGATTGTCCGTCATGTAGATCCATTCATAGAGAACCCAACCTGATCATGTGATTTATTGCATCAGTATGGTGGATAATTGGAGGAGAATGAATCATGCACTATGAGAGGCTGTTGGAAATTGTATTATGATTTTACAGAGTACATGAATGAATGTAACATGTTTTCAACTTTCCATATTATTCCTGTTTTCAACAGGTTATTACTGTGTGAACCGTGACCGTGCTGATCTGTGTCTGCCTGGATATTACTGCCCCTATCAAACTGGAGCTGATTTGCACCCTTGCCCTGCTGGCACATACAATCCTTTGTTTGGCATGGGGCAGGAATCTCACTGCACACAGTGTGATGGAGGCAAATACTGTGCTACTCCACAACTAGACTCTGTGTCAGGGAGCTGTACAGCTGGGTTTTACTGCACATCAGGTAAGAGTCCTTCATTATTATTCAAAGGATGCCAGATTCAGGATTTGTCTTGCACTGGTAAATTACTGAAAAAGCTGGATTTGTGAAATGGCACACTACTTCATACCCACTACTAAAAGGATCTATCCTTACAATTTGATGGCTGCATCTTCTCAGGGTGGAGAGATACTCAGTAACGAAATATTTATTTAACATGAGCTCTTCCTGTAGGAGGAAAACACCAACAGTGTTGTTGCTTTTTAATTCTCAGTGGTGATGTTCATTCTCAGATGATAGTGGTTCACTCATCTATTTATATTTGCACAGTCAGACAGGGGCTTTTCTGGATGGTAGATTTTTTTCAAGTGTAAAAATTCACCCAAATAATTTTCTTAATAAGACATTTTTAAGACAAAATGTTATCAGTGTGGATAAGACCATTTGACAAATATGTCGTGTTTCTTCAGGTGTAAATGTGGCAACCCCATCTGGAAACCATACAGGTGTTGGAGGAATTTGTCCCATTGGACATTACTGCCCCACAGAGACAGCTCTGCCCATACCCTGTCCTGCTGGACAATACAGGTATTTTAGTTCACCTTTCAATGTAGAATCT
This sequence comes from Onchidella celtica, assembly GCA_963931925.1. Lineage (NCBI taxonomy): Eukaryota > Metazoa > Mollusca > Gastropoda > Systellommatophora > Onchidiidae > Onchidella > Onchidella celtica. The sequence goes on from OZ007567.1 coordinate 28,738,523, forward strand.
AAGACAAAAATGAGTTGCATAGCACATTAATGCAATAGCATGCTGCACTAAGCACACTTTAAGGGCAAAATCCAATATTTTTTATGTTGTTGTTGTTGTTGTTATGTTTTAGAGTTTAATTGTTAGAAGTACAAAAGAAGTACAAGCTGTAGATACTAATTTGTGTGTGTATGTGCATTTGTATCCTTTTCATGTTAACCTGTACATATATACAGTCTCACTGATGTGTACTTTACCGTTTGAATAGGTATCATTATTCTAATTGCCACAACATGGTTTGATATGCTATTTCACATTGCAGTGATAGTCCTCAACAAGCCTCCTGTACTGCATGTCCAGTTGGCTATTACTGCATGGAGAACTCAACTGATTACTCTCAACAAGTGTGTCCAGCTGGCTATTACTGCCCATCGGGCACCACAGACCCCAACCAATACCCTTGTCCAAAGGGAAGCTATAATCCAGTCAATGGTAGCCAGGACAGTAATGATTGTCTACCTTGTCCACCAGGGCAATATTGCCAAAGTGAGTAATTACAAAGCATCTAGTTTCAGGCATTTGCAACAATATTAAAACAAGCTGTTCAGGGTATCTGCCTTGTAATTGTATATCATTTACTGCTAAATCTGTGAAAGAAAATTAATTACTACTTTCTGAAGCCTTCCAGTTACCTTTAACTTGTTTTCTTAAAATGCCAAATGTTTATCACGTTACTGTGAATTTTTACATGCTAGTAAATGCTTATCTACTGTCTGTTATCAATACAATTTCTCATCAGCTGATGGCTTGCCTGCACCTTCTGGCAATTGCAGCGCCGGTTGGTTCTGTTCAGGTGGTGCTTTTCTCTCCATGCCCACCTTTAGTGATAATACCACAGTCAACTTGCCAGTTTGCTCTTGTCCGCTGGCCAATTACACAGGAGGTAAATGCTGGCCAGGAACCTTCTGTCCAAGTGGAAGCTCCTATCCAGTAGACTGTACTGGCGGACAGTATTGCAGCATTGAAGAACTGGCTTTACCAGAGGGACTGTGCAATGCAGGGTAAAAATTATAGGATAGAGATTATCAAAACTTACAGGATAGAGATATGGATAGCTTCTCAATAAAGATTTTGGGCAAGAGAGTGGATGGGGTGCGAGTGATGGTTGTTGAAGGTAACAGGATTGTGAGAACTGTAGTAGTTGGGGCTATGCCAACAGCCTTTTTTACATTATTGGAAATTCTGCATCAATTCACAGGGATCTGTTTGAAATATGTCAGTGATATTCTGGCTATGAATTATAATGGTTAAGAAAATACATTGTTACTTTAACTAGGCAAAAGAAATGTCCTTGTTTACTTTGACTTCATATTTTTTTGGAGAAAATATTGTTGTCAGAAGATTTTAGAGAACTCTAGCAAAGATTCTATGAATTTTTTTCCTGACTCGTTAAGTGATTTAAACAACCATTAATTTTGATAGTGAAACAAAAAGGATAATAAGCAGAGTAGTATTTTTTTGGTATCATTTTGGAGCTGAGGAAAATGTATCAACAACTTTGCAATTCACAAATGAGTCATGAAATGTTTATGTTTCTCTATTGTATCACAAAAGTCTCAGGTGAAAAAAGAATTCATTATGTTGCAGCTACTATTGCCCAGGTGGTGACAGTCAACCAAATCCATCAGCCACCCTGTGTCCAGCTGGTCATTACTGTGAACAAGGATCAGACACTCCCACACCCTGTCCAGCTGGAACAATGAGCAGTAGTGTAGGCAATGTCAATGTGTCTAACTGTGATCAGTGTCCCCCAGGATACTACTGTGCTGGAGTGGGCAACACAAACTACACTGGAGAGTGTACTGCTGGTCATTATTGCCCTGGTGGCCAGGACAGTCCCACACCATCTCAATACAACTGTACTCTGGGTCATTATTGTCCTGCTGCCAGTGGTCAGCCTCTGACTTGTGATCCTGGCTACTATCAAGATGAAGAAGGACAAAGTCAGTGTAAAGATTGCCCACCAGGAAGGTAAAGATTACTTACATGGGGGAGTTTTGATTTATTTGTAATATGTAATAATATAAATGAATATTTTGCATATTGTTAACAGTATTTTTTTTATTATTTTTTTTTACTGAAGTGGCTGTCATAACCTGTAATATAACGGAGGCTGTAATCAATCCATTTATGTTTGATAAGACTACTGCGGACAGTGTCATGTAAATTAATGTATCTTTGCACATCTGTATTTCTGATACATCATTGTTTCAAACAGAACTAACATTTTATTTGTGTAGCTGCCTGACAAAATGAGGCACTTCCTGCATTTTGGTGGCATGGAGATATTGGTATCATCAAATAGGCTATTCAAAGTCCTTTCATTTGGTAAAGAAAAGATTGCTGTAATTTAATTAGCAGAGAAGATATGGCCTCTCAAAGTTTCAGCTTTTCATCAAAATTATTGATGGTGACTCGATTCAAAACCAGTTTGAGGCACTTACCCTTCTCAAACAGTATTATCATTTGGAAAAGGAATAGTAAAGAGGTTAAACTTTTCAAAAATACTGAAAATGCAAAATCGATAAAATTGACCCTGTGATGCCTTTTAACGATTTTCTCGAATCGGGTAGTGTCAAAATGTGCCTCATTTTGTCAAACATTTGTTAACAGCAAGAAAGTAAATTCTTATGTCCAGCATATGTTTAATTCACAGATTCAAAAATATTACCAACTTTATCACTGCATTTTGTGCTTGATACATTGTCTTACAGAGACGTTAAATTGTATTTGATATTAAAGCTGTGGGAAAAATTCAGCCATTCATATTTCAGGTTGAAAATATATCTAGCCTTGCCACATAGTATATGACTGAATTATTTCCTTGTACAGAGAAGCTATAACACACATCAATCCCTTAATTGAACCTGCTTGCTTCAGAAAGAATTTTATGTGTGACAAGTAAAGTTCTGAAAATGTTGCACTATTATATCGACTTTTCCCATGGTCATAGTAAGGTGTTTTAAATCTCTATTATTTGTTTTCATCTTCCTCATAGCTACTGTGATCCAGCCGAAGTAGCCAGCTTGTCTGGCAATCCAGGAGATGGAGTGACCATTCCAGCTATTTGTCCAGTCGGTCACTATTGTCCACAGAACACAGGAGCAAAAACCAGCCACCCATGCTCATCAGGAACATTCAGTAACCAAACCCAACTGCAGACACAGGCAGGGTGTATGATGTGCACTGGTGGATATTTCTGTGACTCAGCAGGTAAGTTACGAACCATATCATACTCACAAATTGGCAGTCATCAGAAGCACCTTTTATGTGTGATATATGCTTTTGTTTCTTAATCTTTGTCATCAACTACACCTTCTTGTCTATGAATTTAATGCAAATATCTTTAGGAAAGAAAGATTTTGACAGGATCTTTCAGGACTTCAAGCAAACCTATTTACCAGGTAAGACTTGGAAGATTTATTAATTGATTCAAGGAGTCAAAAGAAGTCTGTAATCTTCCATTTAGAATAAATGTGCACAGTAAGACACTGAAAAAGCTTTTAGCATGTGCACAACACTCATGACAGTGAATTTAAGCAACACATCTTATATTATGTCAAATATTGAAAATGGTTATTTTTCTCTGCGAATATTTGCAGGAAAATGGTCATAAGCATGCGTTTGGATAATACTGAAAATACTGAAATGTTCAAAGTGAAATGACATGTGAATCTGAATTATGAGTATAATTAAGTGAAATTTGTCATTGAACATCTGTCAGGCACCAGTGTTTCTGATCCTCCTTAATTTTCTATTCTGACATGGTATGTGTGGACGGTTTCGTTTGTTTAGTATACAAAGACTTTGGGTCATTTACTGGGGTGGGGACGAACAAAGAAGTAAGAGTTAAAATGTACCATTACCTGTCATTTGCTGGCTTGGTGAACTGTCACAGACATCTCAGAACTGGGAAGTTCCTCGTTTCCATCCACAATCAAAATATATTTTTTATAAAAACGTCTTATAAATACATATATATATATATTGCTACTATAATTTTTCAAAATCTCATAACTGTTTCTATTCCAGGCCTCACAGAGCCTGTAGATGTATGTGATGCAGGATATGTGTGTGTATCAGGAGCCAATTCCTCACAGCCAACTGATGGCATAACAGGATATGAGTGCCCTCCTGGTTATTATTGTCCAAAGGGATCTGATCAAGGAGTCAAATGTCCTGCTGGGACTTTTAGTAATGCCACCAGCTTGGAAAATATCACAGAATGCCAGCAATGTACTCCTGGAATGTATTGTAATGTAGATGGTAAGTGTTTCCAATAACTGATGAACAGTGTCAAAATAATTTGGATATATTTTGTTGTTTTCAACTTGCAATGTAACTTAGAAGCTAAGCACATGAGTAAATAAACACTGGATTTGATAAAAATGAAAAAAACAACAAAAAACTGTCTGCATTGGGAATGATTATCATTTTACATGTACAATCCACACATGATGACCATGTTATTTTCAAGTACTGTATACAGCTGATAATGAAAGTTATTAAAGTGGTTACATTCTCAGCATAGCCTTTATAGAAAATAAATTCATCCTTTACTGACCTTGCCTATGTAGGAAACATGTATTTAACAGTAACTGTTACCATAGTCTTCAAGAGTAAGTGGACACAAAGTACGCACAAATACGATATGCAATCTTTGTGTTTGTTTCATTTTATGAAATCTTGTCTGTGGCAAGAAGAAAGCAGCTTTGTCTTATATAAAACTGTACTTAGTTTTCTCAATGTTGAGAAGAGAAGAGATTGTAGGAAATCTCACAAACGTAGTCTTTTTGCCAGATGAAACAGCAGTAATGTTTTCTCTGATCATTTACAGGTTTAACAGCTCCAGCAGGCCTTTGTTCAGCAGGTCATTATTGCACGCTAGGCTCAGACACCCAAAGTCCAGTGTCTCTATCCTATGGTGACTATTGTACCAGCGGCCACTACTGCCCTGAAGGCACTGGTACACCAATTCCATGTCCTGCAGGGACATACTCGCCAGATACAGGACGCAATTCTCTGAGTCATTGTCTTGACTGTCCTGGTGGGAAATTTTGTGCTGCGGCTGGGCTTTCCAACTACTCAGGTGCTTATTTTACTATGTAAAGAGTGCCATTTTAAGATCTTTTCTCTCAGTATGAAAGTATTCAGCTAGGTCTTAATCAACAAGTGCTACTGTAGTTTTCCATTAAAAAAATTCTGTGTGGTTGGTGTAATGAAACAGTGTTTGTGATAACTGACATTTTTGAAATCACTGATATATCAGTCTTGCAAATATAGATAATGCAAATACAAAACTATAGTCTCGGAATGTTTAAATTTTTATTTCTGTGTCCTGTACTTGTCATTATACTAATCCCTCCATGGCCTACGCTCACTAGGTGACTGTGGCCAGGGTTATTATTGTGAGAAGGCATCCAACACAAGCACACCTACAGATGGAACTACAGGCAATATCTGTCCTGCTGGAACATACTGTCCAGTAGGGACACCATCACCATTGCCATGTGATGATGGTAGGCAATGTATTGCTGTGTATAAAATTTTAATAGCATCAGCTGCTTGTTTTCCAGTCAATACCCGTATGGAATTAAGCATGTCATCAAAGTTGCATCCAAAAACAATAGGACAACATGTAATATTTTGCACAGAATATGTGACTGTTTATTTATTTTTTTAAAATTACTTGTTTGAGTCCCTCATTGCATTTGGCAAACTTAATGCATTTTGCAATGAAAGTATTTATACAGTACATCAGATGGTTATGTTTTATATTGGAAAAAAAGGAAAATAGAACAAACATTGAAAATTCTATTTTCCATTATTGTAAGCATGGTATGATCAGGTTTCAATTTACTCCATTTCTTAGGTACTTACATGAATCACACTCAAGCTAGTAGCTGTATTGTGTGCCCAGCTCGTTATTACTGTGTCAACAAGGACAGGCTTGACCCATGTCCAGTGGGCAGATATTGTGAGGGCTACACAGGGTTCAATATGTCCTTGTGCCCAGCTGGTACTTATGGATCTACAGAAATGTTAGCAACTGTAGATGAGTGCACATCTTGTGATGGAGGAAAATTTTGTGGCACACCTGGACTGTATGCAGTTAGTGGTCCTTGCAGTGCTGGATATTACTGCAGCAGTGGAGTGGATACAGCAACACCAAATGGTGCCCATACAGGTTCTGGAGGTAACCAGATCTTATGACATAAATCTTCCCTTTCTTTTACTGTAACAAACTGGCCAAGTTATTTCGCTATGTGGAGAGGTTCTTCAATGTTTTTATTTTAGGCCATGGAAATTGTATTTTTGGTATAATATTATAAATGTATGTTATTTTCACATTATAGTGGAGAAGCCATTTTCTGATAATTAGTAAATCTCTGCAGGTGACTGTCCAGTTGGTCATTACTGCCCCCAAGGTACTGCAGATCCTCTTGGATGTCCTGCAGGAACATACAATGATTTGACCAACCAAGCTACCTGCAAAACATGTGAAGCAGGCTACTACTGTTTAGCCAATTCAACAACTTACCTAGGCATGCCATGTCCAACGGGTGAGCCATATTCTTATTCAGGTGCCATTGAAGTAAAATGAAGTAAATCATTGAAGGATTTCAGAATAAGAACAAAACTATACTGATTTAAAAAGTAGAGAATAATTTTTCACCTGTGGGTGTGAAAGTTTTCTGTGGCCGTTGGAAATGGACACTGCACCCTTGAAGAATAGCATGACTGTCAAAGAACAGAATTGTGTGGACGCTGTTAATTTGCTCTCCCTGATCCAAAGACTTCATTATTTCAATGTCTTCCTGAACACATGTATGTGATCATATATTAGTGGTCTTTTATATTTCAGGTGCATATTGCCCAGCAGGTACAGAATTTGCCCACCAAAATGACTGTCCAGCAGGCACTTACAACAACAGAACCCTTGCTAGCAGCATGTTTGAATGTATATCTTGTCCAGGCAAGTACCCCACTTCTTTGTTCAGCGCAATAAGGTATTTTTTAGAAATTATGCAAGGACACATATCAGATGAGACACATGGGATTGGAAGGGGCATTGTTTGGTATCTTTTTACATCTTTATTTCAGAAGGACACAGTGAAGTCATATCAACATTAAATCACGTGTGGAAAGATGTGTAACATAATGTAATTGATAAGTGTGATGTTTTTCATGAACTTTCTTTTCCCTTACTTTGAACTCAGATTTCCCTTTCTTTGAATGCTTTTGATTGCCAATCAGACTCAAGTATATTTATCTGACCAAATTTGATGTGGGAAAATACTTAAGTTTGGGAGGGGCGGGAGCAGTAATAACAATAGGCTGGAAAAAAAAGTAAATCAATTTTTTGTGGTCACTACCATTTGACTCTGCAACACTGCAGATAGATTATCTCATAGCCTTGATGATATTACATTTTGGACAGTGAGACAAATTTTGGAATCCCAGATGTTCAATCAGCTTTTGCTGACTTTGCCATTTTATGTATTATTATTATGGTGTTGTGCTGCTTGGTACTCTGAAATTTGGGAGGAAATTTAGACTCCAATTTACACCAATTGTTGCATCATTTATCTTACAGGAGGTGACTATTGTGGAAGTGCAGGTCTGGCTGAACCCACAGGCCTCTGTGCTGCTGGGTGGTATTGTACAGGTGGGGCTTATATTGATAAGCCCACCCCTGTGAACAATGCAACAGGCATTAGTGGACTTAACACCACATGCCCTGTATATTCACTGAACAACACTGGAGGAATCTGTGAACCAGGTAAAACCCAGCTTACTTGAACATTATGAGGGCAACATTGTGAACCATCATAATCTGTTTTTTACACATTTTTCAAGGACAGCTAAAACGTGAATAATTTTCTTTATCAGACTTATTAGTTATGATGTTCTGAAAACGTTATTTAATCTTTAGTTTTCAGAATTTATGCTTCAACTTACAATACAGCCTATGGGCTGTCAAGGGCAGCAAGCATGCTAATTATGTCAGTTTTTAAAAAGGTTGAGTTAAGTTCACCATGTGGTTTGGCTCTGAAAATCCCACACTGTTGTTTTTGCAAAACTCAGCCAATGTCAATTTTTGAGAATGATTTATAAATAAAAAATAACTGTCAAATGCATTAAACTGCACTGATTATATAATTGAAATTAAATTTCATTATCTTGACTGTGTTTGTTAAGATTAATGTGTTGTTTTTTTTAATGTTTTTAAAATAATTTTTGTAAGAGATGGCAGTACAACTTGGGTCTCGTTTCGAGCATACATACATTAATGGAGACTCCGTGTTTATCATCACGTTATTCCTGCAGGTTCCTACTGTCCAGCAGGCAGTTCTGAGGCATTGCCTTGTCCCTTGGGTCAATTCTGTGAAAACTATGCTCTTGCCTTGCCCAGTGGTGATTGTTATGAGGGATATTTCTGCAATGGAAGTGCTGCCACTCCAAATCCTGTGCTTTGTTCTAAAGGCCACTACTGTCCATCTGGTACTAAGGTTGAAGTGCCATGTCCTTTGGGAACATTCTCAGGTGAGATAAGAGATTATATAAGATGGCCAGTGAAAAAAACAAAAATCCGATTAATTGTAAGACCTCATATCTGCAACATAAATAAAACAATAATACAATAAACATATTATCAAATTTTTATTGTTTACCATACCTACCTGGCTATCTTTCTGGCATTGAATATTTGTTCTTCAGGTACACAGTTAGGAAATTCATCAAAATCTCCACTGTTGCTCATATAATTTAGAAGAATATCGTTTCTTAGACATTTCATTTTCCATGTTTATACTACACCAGTATCAATAAATCCTGTACTACCTGCAGATCGAGAAGGCAATACCAACATTACGGGCTGTGAATCTTGTACACCTGGTTACTATTGTTTGGAATATGGCTTGTCCAGTCCAACAAATCAGTGTGATTCCGGCTTCTACTGCCCAGAGGGTCAGAGTGTTCCACGTCCAGTTGATCTTGCTTGTAGTCCTGGACATTTCTGTTTGGTTGGCAGTCACAATCAAACGGGTTGCCCTTCAGGAACATATCAGCCTCACTGGCAGAAGAGCGACTGTGATGCCTGCCCAGCTGGATTTTTCTGTAAAGCTTTTGGTAAGAAAGGAATAGCTTCATATAATATATAGATTTTTGTTTACTCTGTTAGTTTCAAGATTTCAACAAGATCAAGAAACTGAGGTGACAATGACATTTCTTGCAAATCATTGGGCAGGTTTTATATTATTTATCTGAAGGTGTGGAGCTTAGTGCCCTAAATTAACATAATAATATAAAATTGATAAATAATAGTGTTGGATGAACTACGAGTGGCTACGTGGTTAATGTGGGTTCAGTAGTAACTCCCTTAAGGATACACAGGATAAACACAGGATTCTGCAGGCAATCTTATTGATTGACAAATGCCTCAACATAAAGGTATCACTACCAAACAAAAAGCCCAACCAGCCATGAGCTGGAACAAGAGAAAAAAGGACAAAAATAGGATTAGAATAATGACAACATCAATCATGCAATCAATGGTGTGTATACATAGGATTGAGTATTAAATCAAAACATCAACACGATATAGAATCTAAGCAATTACTAATTACACACATACATGTATGGAATAAAAATAATGCTAAGGTTAATGAACTACAACTACAAGTAAGAATTATATTATTATATATACAAGGAGTTCCCTAGCACAGTGCTTGCGATATACTAATCAAAGTATGAAAGGACATAATCAAGGAAAGGGCAAGATCACAACCGTCTCACTCCACTGAGCCGAGCAAAACAAATTCAGAGTGGCCATTCCATAAAGCAGCGGTCAACAGTGACCAGCTGACAGCCAATAACACAGACACTGCATACCAGTGCAGGTCATTATCACTGACGCTCGGTGGCTATTGTGCGGGGTTGCCCCCCTTCCTGTCTGCTACTGGGGGGTCACGCCCTTTTACTTTAGCCGCTGGGCCAAGCCGCCAGGCTAACGGGCGTATGACACTATTATACCCAGTACATAAGATAAAGTGTACATTATTCTTATAAAACTGTCCTTTACACAACTTACGAAACTCATAGAAGCATAATACATCTGGATAACTATAATACATGCACATGATATATATGTCGGCGAGACTCATTGTAACACAATGTTAATTCCTCGTCACACATAGAAGTACAATTCTGGGGCTCACCCGTGTTAGACTGATACTAACCAATACATCTCAAGCGCTAAGCATGTAATAATTATAATAAAACTGCTAATTTACAGCATAGCGGTAAGGTGCACAAGCACGCTGTATCAAGTGCGTTGTGCCGCTCACTATAGAATGAATCATCCACACTAACATGTATATATATCAAGAAATCCTCACTGCCTACTACAACAAGGCAATGTTACACATGCACACCGGCAAATAGTAATATCTTGGCTAGCGAGCCATCGTTAACATCTAGCACCGCAAACTTTAACTTTGACACTAAAGTTACAATATCAAGACACTGCACTGCACCGCGCATCTTACACGTCTAATGACAATGGCAATTACCGCGAATGGGACTCTGTAGTACAGTCTCTGTAGATCAGCATTTTCTACGCGGCATCCCCGAAAGGGGGGGGGGGTGCGCAAATTAAAGTCACTTCTAATATATTATAGTTTCCAACTCACCCAAAGTTTCTCCGGGTCCTGTGCTACGGCTTCATGCCTTATGGGGCGGGGTGGCGATGGCAAGCGTCGGCAAGCCTCTGAACTTCTACGGGCCCGGGTTGCTGGTCTGGGTTCACTGTGCGGTCGGCTCTTGTCTCTGCGTCTTTGATGGAGTGTACTGACCACTCGAACTGGCATCTTATTTATGAGCTCACGCGGACGTAGGAGGGAGCTAGTACGTAGTCCAGTTTTGGACAAGTGAAATGTTTGGGCATGGAGTCCAGCCCGACAATAAAACTGGTTAGGGTCCTAACACAATCAAATCCACAGAGCGGTTAAAAGGGTGCGCACAAAAGTCAATTAGATATCTCAGTAAACTGCAGAAATTACTCTATGGTCCCCTCCAGCTATAATTGAATAAATTTGACCCAGGTTGGAATTATCGGGGATAACATGCGTCTAACTCATAGTTTACTTTAAATCCGAGACCCTCTTATTAATTATTTCAATAGGATATGTGCATCAAAGTACAACAAAATTGGTACCATTATAAAGTAGAAACTCGCTGCTAAAATTCTAACTGACTACTTTTACCAGAAACCCGGTAATAGTTTTAATATAAATTTTCAAAGTGACAGGACTAACAACATTTGCCAGATTTGTGTGGGATACTTTAGTCCATTAATATGACGTATCTCCGTTGATAACAAACGTTATCATAAATACCTATATTGTACCGATAGGGTATTGTCTACTCTCAAAAATGAATTCGGGTTCCCGTCTTTCTGTCAGTGGATAACAACGAATGAGCGAGTTGTAAGAAACTTAAAGCCATGATATAAGAGCTGGAAGCCCGGTGGTCAACATTTCCAATTGACTAATCAAAATGCGCGCTTTTCACCGTGATGTGAATAACGGGTCCCACGCTACTATTACAAGGGAAATAATCCAATTAATGGTACTCGGCCAAGTGCCCATAAAATACTATGAGTGGCCGTCCCTCACTCACGCACTAGCGTTACCATGAAAGCACATTAAAGATGGAAAATCGTTCATCCTCTCACAATAGTATATTGCATTGTGAGGGAATATATTTCTGCCTTGAAACACTGAATAATAATAAAAATATTTTAAATTTGTCACAGGTGACTATATTGACCTAGATGCAGCCAATATGTCTACTAGTGGTACATTTAATGGCACTTACCGCAGAGGTGTTTCTGTGCCCACAACATGTCCAGCAGGGTCATATTGTCCAGAACGATCTGAGTATGAGACACATTATCTTTGTCCAAATGGTACATACAGCAACAAGACAGGACTGGCCAATGAAACACAATGTACACCATGCGACCCTGGATACTTCTGTCTTGGAGAAGGTACAGTATCATGTTTCTTAAGTTTTTAACGCTAAAAACAACTTACATGCAGCTGAGTCTATTACATTGTGCTCATGTTTGAAAATTGGAAGTGCATAGGTAGGGAAGATATCCCCTGCCTATTCACTTTGCATAGGTAAGGAAGATATCCCCTTTGTTAGGTCGGGAAGATATTTCTTGTGTAACACTTTGCTTAGGCAGGGAAGATATTCTTTTCTTTTTTTGGTTTGTCTACTCTATTTGGGATAGCTATGAAACATTAGGTAATGATCATGTATCGGACTCTTGACCTCACGGTAAGAAGCCAAATCAGCGCTTATCCCCGTTAAGACCCATTGGTGACAGCAAACCTAATCTACCTCTGTCAAAAAAGGCGAAAAAAAAAAAAGCTGTAAGAAGAAAGGCGACCCCATAGATTTTATGTTGTTCTTATGCTTCTTGTATGAGGGGACAATTAATTTGATAGGCTTTAATTTTAAGCCCATGGAACCAGAATGTAATTACATTATTATTGTAAATGAGCATGGCACCTATGAAAAGTCCTGAGTAGATTTATTAGGAGAGGAACAAGGGGAACCAGCTGTTTCCTGCCTACTTAGGAAAACATACAGTGAAGCACACCTGTACGAAGAATACATCAGCATTTAATTTGTTGAGGCACTTTTGGTCAAGCATGCCATGGAATTTCCCAGCCAGCACCCATACATCAATCGGACATAGATTTGTGTAAGATATCCCTGTAGAGTAGGCAGGATTACCGTATTGGTGGGTTCCCTACATCAAACAGACGTCGGCCAATGCTGTAAACAGCGGATCCACAAGGGAACGATCCATTGCTTTGTGCAAACAAAGGATTACCATCGGGTTGCTGGCTGGAGTGATGAAACATTGACAACACAGTAGTTCGAAGACCGAACCCTTCACATTTTAGTTCATTCTCCACAAATTACACGGGAGAGGAGAAACAAAAATTTTGAAACTATTTCAAGCTAATATTTGCTTCTTGCCACTGCAGTATTGTCCACACAGATTTTTTCTTTTTCTTTTTCAATTTTGATGAATAAAGAAATCGACTGATTACCCCCCCCCCCCCCCCACACACACACACACACACACACACAACGTTCAGTAAGCGCATGGTTATGTTATAGTCCATGCTGCCACACCACGAGGTCGACTTCCGTCTTGACCTTCCCTGCTCGGAGTGGGCAATGGAGCAGCGAGTCTTTGTCACTATGTTTTGCTTTGAGCTCGGTCTGAGCCGTTCCTCTCTCTCTTGTCTTTGTTGAATCGCTGACTGATTCGAATGATTTTGATTCATATAACCTCCTGACGTTGTCTGACTCAAATCGCGATTCGCTCCTGCCACCACTGGCTCGCCGACAACTTATTCTGAATTTCTAATATCATAATTCAAATCAAATGAACTAAATCTAGACCAATAATAATTCCATACGTTTAGTGATGAGGTAGTACTCTATCTTCCCTACCTATGCAAAGTGCATAGCGAGGGAATATCTTTTGTCCATTGTTAGTCCTGATGCCACAACAATAATAAAAGTCTCTAAACTGCAGAGGTCCGCTCTAAAGTGGCTGTTTATGTTAGTTCTGTTAATGTCCTGGGGAATATCTTCCTACCTATGCACTTCCTTGAAAATTATACATACCGGAAGTGGCAGGTTTCAAGTAATTTGTTTGAAGCTTGTAAAATTTTCAGATTAGTATATTCATAGTGGCTGTCAATTATTGTGATTCAAGTGTAAGCTTAGCCTTGGAGGTTTTAGTCTCATTTTCTTCAGTGGCATTCTTGCTGTAGCATCCCTTTGAAATGTGAATTTGTTGTTGTTGGTTTTTTGTACACAAATATTTTAGGATTCATATCATAGTATATTTTGTGTTTTTGAAAGCAATGTCACTTAGGATATTCATCATTCAAGCTGTGCCAGTACTTATCATACCATTGCTTGTAATTATTGAAAACATTATTATGAGAAACATTTTTCTTCAATTCATAATATTACCTGGACTCTGATTTTGTTGTGATTTTTCATAAAATGTTTATTCTCAATGGTAGGAAACACAGCACCTACTGGACCTTGTTCACCAGGCCATTATTGTGTCATGGGTGCCTCAACATCCACACCCACTGATGGTGTGACAGGAGATGTTTGCCCTGCAGGTCAATACTGTGAGGCAGGCAGTGTGACTGGCGTGGGCTGTCCTGTGGGCACCTTCAGCGCAGTCACTGGATTAGTAAATAGTTCAGAGTGTGAGAGGTGCACACCAGGCTACTATTGTGGTGTAACAGGATTGACAGCAGTCAGTGGCACATGTTGGGCTGGTGAGACCAAAAAGAATTTTGTCATCTGCACTTTCAGTTGTGCTCATCTTTGCTATCCATTTGATTATTCCTTTGCACTGTTGACTGCTGATCACAGGCAATAGGTAGTATGCATAGTACAGCAAACAACATTCACCATCCATTGTCTACTTATTGTGTTACCAGCTTTGTTTGTATTTTGACTTTGGGAATGAAGCAGTAAACCTATCTAGTTCCTCTTTTCCTGAATCATTCACTCCAGTGTATTTTCTGAAAATGTGAACACTTAAACAAAAACAAAATATCTTGCGTAGTTCTATGTGCACTCACTGATGTTACTTGTCAGGTACAAAATATTAAATAGTATAGGTTTGTCCAGACCCCATGTTCATGCCAGAGTCACAGTTTTATCTATCCCAACCTCTAGAAAAATAGGATTTGTTTTTATCTCAGTGACTAAAACTCAGTGGAACATGTTTATGATGGATTGCTAAACATGTTACGATAACTGATTTTCTTCTGCTTCGTAAAAGGCTTCTACTGTAGTGTGGGATCTGAAGAACGAGCCCCCATCTCACAGTTATTTGGTGATGTTTGTCCTGCTGGCTTCTACTGTCCTAATGGAACAGCAGTGCCATTTGACTGTCCTAGTGGAACATATCTTTCTACAGTAGGAGCTGGAGATGTAAATGATTGTCTGAAATGTAGCCCAGGTAGGATATCAGTATAGTTGTAATATAATATTAAAATAGAAAGTATAAATTAAAAGAGTATATGATTTTTTCTTTTTTGTTTTTTGGTCAGTGAAAAGCAGTTGAAGCTTTTAAAGAGGTAATGTTTAGTTCTTGTTAGTTTTAAAGTGAATTCCAAACACCATTTTATGATTTTGCGTGTTGGCTTACTGCTTTTTTTTTGAAGTCATTTTAGCCAAATTCTGAGCATTTTGACAGACTTATGCTGGTGCATGGATAAATATAGTTTCATTACTGTGAAATTTTGTTACCCAGTCATTATGTTTTCTTATCTCTGCTTTCAGGTTACTACTGTGAGAGTGCTGGTCAGATAAATACAACAGGCCTCTGTGGTCCTGGATACTATTGTTCACTAGGTGCTAACTCAAGCATCCCTACAGATGGCACCACTGGTTAGTCTTTCACATAAGCCATAATAATAATGGCAATATTTCAGATGAATCAGTGTCATTCTTTAGGATTTTAAAGAAAGAAGTGATTCCACTCATGTGCTATACCGTTTACGAAAGAGTTTTGGCACTGTACATCCACTATAATCTGAAAATTTTCGTCAGTGAAAGTTGGAATTGCCTGGTGAAAACTTCATGTGGACTACATATGTTCCAAATTAAATTCTTCAAGACTTTTAATTAAATATTTATATCTGGAATTTCTATTTAAAGTTTAGAATCAAAGATCAAGTAAAACATTTCAACTCTTGCATTTTGTGCTTGATCTCTTTCTCAAAGGTAACATTTGTCCAGAAGGATACTATTGTGCTGAGGGATCAGCTAGCCCAATCCCATGCCCAAATGCCACCTATGTGAACCACACTGGTACAGCACAATGTTATGTATGTCCAGCGGGATATTACTGTGTCAATCGTGATCGAGCAGATGAATGTCGTCAGGGCTATTACTGCCCAGAAGGAACTGGAGCAGATCTTCAGCCCTGTCCTCTGGGAACCTTTGGTAACAGCACAGGCTTGAGTAATGAATCACAATGTACACCATGCACAGGTGCGTGCCTTAACTGACATCTATTCAATATTTGCACAAGTTCATTATTTCAGAAGTATGTTTAGTGTTTAGATGAATTAACTTTGATCTTATCTTTGACAACTCCCTCCTCATGTTAAAATGCATGATGCATTATTTAATTTATTTACCAACATCGTGGTGGCCAGATCAAAGAATTCCAAGTAGCTGAAAGTTTGCATAGTATTCTTTCTGCACAATTTTCTACATTCATTTGAAAGGATGTAGAATTTGCTATTAAACCTATCATTCTCTCCTATAAGGTGGACACTACTGTGGTACACCGGGTTCACCAGATGTGGATGGCCAGTGTCAAGCTGGTTATTATTGTGAAAGTGGTGTTGACATGGCCACTCCCACTGACAACTCAGGCCATACAGGAGCTGGAGGGGAATGTCCTGTTGGATCATACTGCCCACAGGGCTCAACACTGCCAACTGTATGTCCCGCAGGCTACTATACAAACATTCCACGTAAGTTTTCTGAAACAGTAGATTCACTTCACATGCTCTTTAAATTTTACTTATTTGTTGCATGGATATAGACACAGAAGTATCACTCTTTTTTTTTTACCATAATAAACTTCATAACCCATTGTGAAGCAAGTTTTGTCATGGACTATTAATGTGCAGAAATTTCTTTACAATAAAGAAGGTCAGCCATAATATTTTCTGTGGCTAAGGTGAGAGTTTGTAAGCCATCAATATCAGGATATTTCACATTTAATAGTGATGGAGGAAGAAGACTAAAGGTGAGTTCCTCACTGAATATTGTATTGGTTCTGATTTTTTTTCACTTGAAACCTGTATTGTGTAGGTAAATCTGCATGTGACAGCTGCCCTGGTGGTTTTTATTGTGTGGCCAACACCAGTGACTACAGCATTACACCATGTGATCCTGGATACTATTGTCCCATTGGCACCAGACATGCTGGGGAGTATCCTTGCCCCGCTGGCACCTACAATCCTGCCTCTTCCCAGAACAGTATTGGAGCATGCTTAGACTGTCCTCCAGGACAATATTGTGAAGTTGATGGGTTATCTTCTCCAACAGGCAACTGTAGTGCTGGTTGGTTCTGTACTGGAGGTGCCCACCAGTCTCAGCCAACTGTTGCAGGTGAATAAGTAACATTCTGATTATTCTTGAACATAATGACATAGGGAAAGGTGTAGAAAAATGTTTAAGTGTTGATCCTGTTTATGCAGAATATAACATGAGAGTTTATTTTGAAAATTAGTTTTCATTTAATTTGAAAATTGATCAGGATGTTGTATCATTATGGTATAAAACATTGTAAAGGATATTTTGTACCCCCATATATGCTGTTTGTATTTGCATGGAAAGGATATATATATATATATATATATATATATATATATATATATATATATATATATATATATATATATATTGTTACTTTGATGGGGGTCCATCAGCCTGCATTTTAATCCTACTGGAAAATTCATGCTTTATAAAGTTAACCAGTTCACCATATTGAACATTTCTGGCGATGAGTGATCAAGGAGGACAGTTTGGGCCTTAGTTGTGGATATTTACTGGTATCTGTTGGTTTTAATAGCTTCTGAATGAGGAAACTGGAGTGTTCATTGTCATTTGATTTTTTTCAAATTTCAGGTAACTACACAAGTATAGATGTATGCACATGTCCAGCCTTTAATGTGACAGGAGGCAAATGTCAGCCTGGCGATTTCTGTCCTGAAAAGTCATCTGCCCCAGTCAGATGTACAGCAGGATTCTATTGTGATGACTATGAACTTGCTGAGCCCAAAGGTTAGTACAGACATGCACTTATCTCTGTTACCATTTTTACATGAGAGGACAAACTTTATTTCCCTTGTTTTTTGCCACTATAAAGCCTATAATTGAACGGCAGAACATTTAGACCTTGATCCATCCTTTTAATTGTATTTGTTATATTCAGCATATACCACAAGGGATCTGTATATCTTGGCTCAGAATTCAACAAATTGGTGATGATCTTAAATGTCCAGTGCACTTGCTGGAATAAAAAAATGCAAACAAAAGTATAGAATGCAGATAAGGCAAACGTTGAAGTCTTTAATGAAAGTGTTTCACAGTACAGTGACTTTTAAATTCTGATTTTGACCCTTGAAAAGTAATTTAAGCATTCAACGATGTGTATTGGTAAGATGTTTTTTCTTGTTTAATATCAACAAATGTTGTTATTACTCAACCTACAGGAAAAAATTGGAATAAATAATTTTGCACAAACAATGAAATGTTTTGTAGACAAATGTTGACCATGAAGATTATGGCAGTGGTTGTTTATGTATTTTTCAGGTGTTTGTGACCCAGGCTTTTACTGCCCGGCTGGTCAAAGTGTTTCCAACCCAAGCAGTTTTGTTTGCACAGCTGGTCATTACTGTGAAGCTGGCTCTGCTACACCCACAGCTTGCCCAATAGGCACATTCTCGAATTCCACAGGAAACACTGACATTACAGACTGCAAAAATTGCACATCAGGTATATTGAGTGAGTTTGGGTCTACTTTTTGTTTCCTAAAAAGTGAGTGTGAATGGTATTACTGTAGTTCTTGGTGTCTACAGGATTTATTTACAAGTAGGCCTATAGGGTTTGTGACATTGAGAAATTTTTTTTAAAATTCACGAAACATATCATGTCCATGCCTGGAGCTGTCTGTACAGGACAGTCCTAGGTGGTTGAAAAATTGAAAACAAAGTGAGGAAAGATAAATGACTCCTGCATACCGATCAGAATAAGATATTAGTCTTTTCTAAGAGAGCATGTTTTTGGTTGTGACACAAGGATTCAACCCTTATGAGGTTGTGAGGTGAAAAAAAGTGCACAATGTTGTATTATACTTGTCATCACTTCTTCAGGCTACTATTGTGATGGCTACAGACTTACAACAGAGAGTGGACTATGTGGCGCAGGTTACTACTGTCCACCTGGTCAGACAACAGCTACCCCATCTTCCTATGCCTGCCCTCAAGGCTTCTACTGTCCAACTGGCTCAGATCAACCCTTTATGTGTGAAAGAGGTACCTTTGCTGTGTTTACCATTTGATGCAGATTATCACTGTCATTTCCTCTACATATCAGTTTTCTTGATTAAATAATGGAAATATGGTGTGTCACTGGGTTAACACTTTTGTGTTTAACCCGGCCGAATCCGGCCTTAAAATTTGGCCCACGATTTGTTCAACCCAGCTTTGTCTAGGCCAGTATCCCCCAGTTTTGAATACAATTTTGAAAGGAAGAATGGTGCATGAATAGCTATAAATAGTAAATGACATCACCAGGTAATCTTCAGATGCCCACTGACCCAGTTTGAACCATAAAGCATGAGACAGGCCTACAAGTAATGTATTGTACCATACTTGGTCATCCAATAATGTATTGGTCAGCACAGGCTTGTAGTACATAGTGCATGTATGTACTAGCATGGTACCTTTATGTGGGTAGTATTGTAAGCTCCGATAACAAATGAGATGGGATGGGATAATGTGTAAATATGTATATTGTCCATCTGTCTCAGAGGTAGTGTCACACATTCCGCTTCAGCATTTCATGATCACGAAACCAATTAACAGATTTTGGCATTCCCAATGTAAATAGGTTCTTCTTTTAGTTCATTCATTTGTCAATAAGCATGTCAAAATTCATTATCATAGATGCGACATGGGGGCTTCAATGTCCATTTTAGTGAAGGCACACAGCAGCGGCAGCCGTAGGGCTGAAAAATGTAAACAAATTAGGGCGGCCATTAGAGTGCTACACAGGTAGCCAGAATAGAAACACAGAAGAGTTAATCAGGCTGAGACGTCTGAAATTTATTGGTCCTGTAAATAATGCGTTTCAAAGATGTAAGTGCCAGATATTGTACAATATCACTGCAGTTTTGAATTTGAAGACTTTCACTGCATATATATGCTCATATTCTTATTTTAAAGGCAAATACCAACCACTGTCGGGAAGAGCAACGTGTGACGATTGTCCAAGAGCATTCTACTGTGATCCTTATGAGCTTCGTAATGTGACAGGAGTGATAACTCCTGTTACCTGTCCTGCAGGCTATTACTGTCCCTTGAGTACAGGGGATAAGTACACTAACCCATGTCCACTAGGAACTTACAGTGGTAACACAGGAAATGAAGCATCCAGTAAGTTTCTCTACCTCTGTCTTTAAATCTTAAGTGATAGTATGTGACTGGTCAATGGGTTGTTGCTTTCATGGATTGTTTCTGTTGTCAAAATATTGATATTGAGATTTTGAGTTTGGACAGATGTGGTTTTGGAAAACTTGTGGGGCATTGTCTTTGTTTATTCATTTTCTTACTAATGGTTGATGAAAAACCATGGGAATTCATGACATAGCATTTAACACCGGTCGTTTATTTGGACCAGAAGAAAGCCCAAATTTTGGGGGGGGAGTCAAGTGGGAAAGGAAAATAATTATAAAGCAACATATAAATATTATAAGACTTAGGACTTCAGTACTAGGTCATACATCTTGGATCCTTTTAAGTAAATATTTATTGCCAACCTTTGAGGCTGATGATTTACTGAAGCAGTTGTGGATATGATGTCAGTTATGTTGTTTTATATTGTTCTATTCTCAGCTCAGTGCAGTACTTGTGATTTTGGTAAGTACTGTGGAACTTTGGGTCTGACCACCCCCGAAGGTGTCTGTGAAGCTGGCCACTACTGCCTGCTGGGAGCCACTACCCCAACACCAACTGATGGAATAACAGGCAATAAATGTCCTGAAGGACATTACTGCATTCAAGGTGTCTTCCAAGGTAATTTGAAATAAATTCATTGTTAGTTATATTGTCTTTATGATTGTTAAACAGCAAAACTCACAATCATGCAGATATTTAACCAACAGTTTATTTGAATTTTTAAGTGAACTATCAGATGGATGTGAGTTTGTTTTTTATTTGGTTTATTAATTGTTTTTTTTTTTTTTCATTAGAAAAAGTAAGCTACCGATATTGTTATATTGTAACATTTAAATAGGACATCGAGATGTTTGTGTTTTCTAGTAGGATTTGACAAGCAACTCACAGTTTTGCTGATAAGAAAGTTAACCAGTAGATAATTGCATTTCATTTAAAATGCCAGTGATATGAGCAATTTCTTTCTCAAAAACGGGGGAAGAAAGATGTTTATTGTTTGTAATGTGTTCAGATTTATATCTTATTTAAGATGCAAAGCAAGACAACTGAGAATGCAGAAAAAAAGTGATCACTCAAACGTATCCTTCATTCTGCAGGAGACCTGTGTCCCATTGGCACTTTTAACAATATAACTGGCCTGAGAGCAGCCAATGATTGTTTCCCTTGTGAACCAGGATTCTACTGTCCCACAGCAGGGCTTATAGAGTCCTACGCTGCATGCACAGCAGGGTATTATTGTGAATTAGGTTCTATAGAGCCTGCACCAGTTGCACAGACGTATGGTTATCTGTGTCCAGTGGGTCACTACTGTCCAACAGGAACACCAGCACCAGTCCCATGTGCTGCTGGATCATACCAACCATTGGAAGGTAAAGCCATGGGGAATGCTTGAGTCTCTTTTCTTCGATGAAAATACTTCATAAGGCCTAGATAACAATTGTAGACATTGAGACCATTAATACTGCAGCTTCAACTGACATTCTGTCAATTTCTGCAGTAACTTCCTTTGCTCAGACTGCAAAAGAAGCACAAAAGGAAGAGAGATGAACACAGCCGGGATGTATGGACACAACACCTTTAATTTTACTTTATTCTTTTTGTTTTATTCCATGTCAGCTGGGGTGATTATTTATAATTATTTAACTGTCTTTAGAACAACATACATGGGACTGTCTTTATGAAACGCAATCGTGAAAATTTAGATTTTTACTAATGGCTCTTTACTAAGCGGTTGTAAGTTGGAGTGTATAAAATAATGAAAGCAGTGTTACAATGGTCTCACTTATTCTTCATATTAATCATTCCGATTTCCAGGCAAGCAAAGCTCAAGTGCATGTGTGCCATGCGATGCAGGATTTTATTGCTTGAATGAAGGCAACAGCTCAGTAACTGGTCAGTGCATGGCTGGATATTATTGTGTACAAGGCGCCAGTGTAGCTGCACCAACAGGTATTAAAAAGGATGAAACATGGATAACATTCATAAAGAGTCCCATGTGATAAATATGGATAGATGCTTTAAAGCCCTAGAGAGACACACTTTTTTTTGAAAATTTGAAGTGTTTGACAGATATAATATTACAAATGTTCACTTGTAACTTTTATTAGATATATTCTTCAGCTGTTTTGTCATTTTTCTTATTACTAAAATGACTCTCTATACTTTGCAGTATTATTCAATTCCAAAAGTTCTTGCAAGATAAACTGATGCCTACTGATGCCTACTTGGGAAAATAATTTGAAGTTGTGTGATATCTCATGCGTTTGAGTGTGCCCTACTCAAAAATTTGTGCTGCTGTGTGCATTCAACTTAAGTTACATACTGTGATTTGCAGATGGTGGCACTGGAGATATTTGTCCAGCTGGTCATTACTGCCCAATTGGATCCTCTAATCCCACACCATGCTCTTTGACCACATACATGAATCACACTGGTGCTGCACTGTGTGACACATGCCCAGCAGGGTATTTCTGTGTGGGCGGATCTCAAGCTGAGCCATGTCCACAAGGCAGTTATTGTCCAATGGGAACAGGGTCAAATACCCAGTCATGTCCTGAAGGGACCTATGGAGCCAGTGAGAAGCTGACTAATGCATCTGAGTGTACACCATGCACTGGAGGTTACTATTGTCCAAATCCTGGTCTCACTGCACCAACAGCTCTATGCTCTGGTGGTTATTACTGTGTCTCTGGTAAGTACATGCCATGGAACAAGTAATTTGAAAAGTGCTGAACTCCAGTAATGATCTATGAGGAATTTAATGAATTAAGGCATTGATACCTTATTCTGAAAAATGTGGAGCTGTAGTTTACGCATACTTTCTTTCATTTATTTTGGGAGTTTCTTTTACTTGTATAATGCAAGGGTTAAAATTAATCCACCAAGGGAAACAAACATATAGAGATTTATTTGGGATCTCATTCTGTCTTTTTTTGTGTTTTTTAATAGTATTCATCATGATGAAACCTACACAAAATTCTGGATTCTATTATCTACCACATTAAAGAGGATAGTGTTTGAAAGACAGATACGTCAAAAAGATAATGGCAAATGGCTTAACCCATACCCCGCGCGCTACCCGTAAAGCCCGCTGCCTGGTCAGTGACCTTACTCACGGAGAATCTTATCTGGGGTCACTGACCCGTGCCGCTAGACGATGACCACATACGCTGTCCACGTGGTTCGGTTTTTATTGATCAGTATGAAAACATTCGCTGCTATGCCTTATCACGCTTGATAATGAATTAACCAGCAAAACCTTAGTCTGTCAGTCTCTAACCAATGATCTGACTTATGATTCCAAACTGACAGCTGTAGTTTTCGTGAGAATGAAGCATGATAACAAGCCACGCCCTCCCAAGCCCTACACAAATGGTTTCATCCTGATTGACACATACTAATAAACCAATGTGGGCATTTGGGGCAAAGATTATTTCAGAGCTTGTTTCTGATTGGTTCTTAGATACAAACAACTCCAGATGGTGGTCAGCTTGTGAGAAAATGAGATAATATTGCAAATTTGTTGAGCAACAGTTCACATATCGATGTTACATCTTTTGAAAGTGTGGGGAGAGCCTTTGAAAGCTTAGTCTTTGTGATTTCGACCAGTGGTTCACTGGTCAACATGTCCATGTCACAATGTGTTTGATTTAGAAGAGATACAGTGAACAATAACACGGTGGTTACGTCTCAAAAAGGTCAGTGACCCCACGCGTGAAAATACGGCTTGGGCGTGGCGCGGTCAGCTTGACCTTCCCGACTTTTGCCCGCCCGTGCGGCGTGAGCGCTTGCAAGTCAATACTGACTATTGCCACCCCGCGCAGGGTGAGGGTTAACCATTGTCACACATATCTTTTATTTATTCCAGGAGTGAATGTGGCCAATCCCAATAGTGGTATCACACACCTTGGTGAAGGAGATACCTGTCCTGCTGGTTTTGAGTGTCCTGCTGGTACCAGCTCACCCATACCTTGCCTTGCTGGAACATATGCTCCAAACACAGCCATGGCATCTTGTTTGTCATGTCCTGAAGGTAAGCCTTATCATGTCAGAGTTCAGGCAAAAATTCAGGTTACAGAGCTGAAGAGTTTCAGTAAAAATTTATATTTTGTCCTTTTTTGTTGTTGTTGTTTTACAACAGTTGGCAGTATGTCTGTGCCTACCTCTCAAGCACTCAGATGGTAAATATTTCCACTAAGTTGTGAATACTTCATATATGCAAACAAGTTATCAGTTCCAAAACCAACAAAAATGCTTTCTACTAAATCTGCTGTGTTGATCCATGTCATTGATAGACGCAATGTCTCCTCTTATCTCTTGTGAAAAGAAAGTTCATATTTTTAATTTTTTCTTTTATTATTATATTTGAGGCTGTTTGGGATGGAACTATCTATTTTGGTTACATCAATAATTATAATTTCATGTTGATGAATGAATCACAGTTACATCCACATATGAAATGGCGTTCTTTAATCAAATGCAGATTTTATATGTTCACTGCATTATAACAACCATAAATGGATGATATGCCTATTCTCTCCATTTTTCAGGTTTCTATTGCGTGAATGGAACCATCACACCAGTAGACTGTCCAGCTGGTCATTACTGTCCTGAAGGGACACAGTTTGATGTACAGTATGCCTGTTCTCCTGGAACATATAATAATCTTACAGGTAACATGGAAATAAGTTTGTCAGTGGTTTTTGAACTACCTTTCAGAATCACAAGTATATCTATGCATTGCCCTTTTTCTTCATGAGCATATTTGATAATCACAATTGCTGTGGAATTGCAAAAAATGGAATATAACATGTCAAAAACTACGTAAGTCCACTGATGACCCTTAAAGCGGTAGTCAGTAAAAAGCAAAATGCAAGTGAAATATATTCCAGCCGGTCATAAAATTTTATGGATAAACTTTTATGAAGAATTTATGTCAGTGTAATTGCAAATAATTGCAAAAAAAGCGTTAAATCTCAAGAAATCCATTTGCCATTTAACAACACCAGTATTGATATACTATTACATTATCTTTAATGTGATTTTTTAAGAATAAAATTCTTAGTAAAGGAAAGCTGCAGTTTTCTTTCTTTTTTTTTTTTTCATGAAACTCGATGGAACAAATGGAGAACTGAATTCCATTGGAGAATGAGACTGCAGAATATCTTCAAAGGAACAGAATCCCTTTGACCTCCTTATACTCTGTGCTCATTTTTACCTTGTGTGATTTCTAACCACTAGGTGCAACAAATGAAACAAGCTGCCTAGATTGTCCACCAGGAGAATATTGTGAGGGTCATGGCAATTCTGTGCCATCAGGACTGTGTGATGAAGGATTTTTCTGTGGTGGTCGTTCATTCCAGAGAAGACCTTATGACCCAGGCTATCTTACCACTGTTAATGGAACATCTTTGTAAGTCTTCATTTTTATTTGCCTTGCTTATTGTTTTGCTTGAATTTGTAGATATGACCCAAATGGATTGTGAATCAAACATGGGAATAAGAGTAAAGTAAAATAACAGATTTTGTGGTTTGTTTCATTCACAGAAATCTGTATTCTAATGACACATGCACCCCCATGTGGGATTGTGTATGTCCAGCCTTCCAGATGACCAGTGGTGGACTTTGTCCCATTGGGTATTATTGTCCACAAGGTTCCGCCAAACCTACAGCTTGTGATGCAGGAATGTACTGTGAAACTCCAGGTCTGGCACTCCCAACAGGTACAGAGACAGCTGCCTTGATAAACATGTTATATAAATATTAATATCTAATTGATGCACACCGTAACTGCTTTCCTATTGCTGTCATCATCGTTGTGGTTTTTATTGTCATTTTTATTCCAGAATGTATGTCAGCCTTAGTATTTTCTTTAGTCTTTTACCAGTGGAATAAATTTATCATTTGTCACGCCATCTAACTTAATATTTCCCCAGGAAACTGCACTAAAGGTTTTTACTGTAATGGAACAAGCAGCAGTGATACCCAAATAGTGTGCCCAGCTGGATACTACTGTGTAGAGGGAACCCACAATCCAGAACCTTGTCCAGCAGGCACATATTCTGGCGCACAGCAGGGACAGAGTGTAGATGATTGTACGAACTGCACGGCTGGTTACTACTGTCAAGGTGAGATGAGTAATTTACATACTATTGTACAAATTCCTTTTGACAGTTTTTAGTGAAACATTTGGATTTAAATTAATTCTTTAATTCTAAATATGAAAGAGTTTGTTTTCAAAGTCATGTGCAGTTTTTCACTGTTATCAGCCAGCATTGCTTTACCATTCAAAAGGGATTGAGTTTGTTATTTATGGGTTTTAGCCTTAACAATATTAAAATTACAGTACTTTTACTCTACCTCTATCATTGAAGGATTTGTGCCAGTAGTTGTAATGCTTTTGATAAGGCATTCTAATAAATAAGTTTCTTTAATAACCAGTGCGATTAACCCTCGTCCCACATTGAGTGAACTCGTCCACATAACGCCCTGTGTGGGAATAGTTAGCGGCCAGCTAGCCGATCGTTCGCGTGTTGCTGATAACCTCGACGATCAGGCCAATCGGGTCCTTTTGAACATGTGTATCGTGTTTGCTTTAGGACGCAATAACAACAATACTGGTGGATAAATCGTAAGTGACCCCTATGATATTTGAATAAAGTACTTGTGATAATGTGCACTAAATTCTATTGTTAAACAGAACAATAATCAAGACTTTTCTGCATTTACATGCCGTTTAACACATGTTTTATCATTTTCCCAAGACCTCTGCGCTTTTGTTTTGTCCCTAAGTCAGGTCATTCAGGTGAACAAATTATTTTTGAAGTCAGGCACTTAATTTACTAATTACATGTATCGTGGCATTGCCTTTTCCCTCCTCCACTATGTAAAGCTTCCGCTTACTATGATGTTAGTTTTACCAAGAGATTTGATTTCCAGCTTGTAGAGTACATAAGTGTAGGCCTACTTTAAAGGCGGTTTAATTAAAGCAACACAATATCTCTCTAATTACCACATCAAATAAAGACAATGACCAACAACAAAGTCGGTCGTTTTCTCCCAGTTTTCCCTGATGAAAAACCTACCAACAGACACCTTATGCAGCATGCCCTAGTATTACATCGGAATTCATTGATTACAGACATAGAACGGTTTCTCAAATACGCAGCCGGCCCGTTTCTTCTCATTTCACATGTAGATGACAACCAGCATCAAAGTAAAAGTTTCCCCAAGATTTTCCCCAGTTCGAACTTCAGACCATCAGTACTATTACATGAGTATGACAAATAGTTACGAATAGTTGCATTGTAATAAACGTAATCGGATGATGCCATTTGTGAGACATAGTAGGGGTGACAGGATGGACAAACACGCAAAAATAGAGTGGAAAAAAAAAAAACGATGGTCGCGGCAACCGAATAAACAAAACACGAGGAGCAGCGTTGCTGTACAATATATTTGGTCCCACAGGATCCGGTTTATAGTATGTAGGCCACAAATTTGACCTCACATGTGACGGGAGGAGGCCAATATAGTGGCATCCATCAGGACGAGGATTAAGATTGTTTAATTGACAGGGGATATTTGCTTTGAATATGCTTTGAACCATTATAAATGTGATTTTTTTTTTCTTTTCTGAAATGAGACAACAACACAGACCAGTAGGAATAAATCGTACTAGGTATCTCCTAGTTCTAAAATGCTTTTAGTGCATTATTGCATCGCTTTTTTATGTGGCACACTGTTGATTAGGGACAGATATTAATTTCTGAATAAGATTTAAGGGTACTTATTTTTGTTTATCAGGTCAACTCAGTATTTGGGAGTGGGTGGTGGGGAAAGGACTCATTAATATAAGCCGTCTCAAAACATCCATGTTAGTATTGTCTCATGTGAAGCACTCTCCTACTTTTGATAGTTTTCAGTGGTTTCTTTGTTCTTCAGTAAAACTAGTATGTAACTGATCCTCAATTCTGAAGTTTTATTCAAATCATGCAAATATCATAACCATGCCATCTGGTTTGTCACCTTAAATTTGTGTTTGTTACAGGCTTAGGGAATACAGCACCAACAGCTCTTTGTGACCCTGGTTATTACTGTCCAGGTGGTCAGGATACAGCCACACCCAATGAATATCTGTGCTGGCAAGGTCACTTCTGTTTGCAGGGTTCAGCAGCCCCGTCATCATGTTTGAATGGGACCTACCAGATGAACCAGGGACAGAGTGTATGTGAAGACTGTCCTGCTGGATACTACTGTGACCCACACGCAGGTACAGATTCTGTTTTAATATCTATTTAATGTCATGGTAAATTAAAGGGCAAAACCTGAAAGGTGTGTCCAGAAGATCAGGAACCTACTGACCTAAGTTACTTGCACCTGCAGCTAATGATATATCAGAGTAAGGTTGTCCAACCTGTTTTGAACAAGGGCCACAGATGCCAATTTTAGTCCCATTGCAGGCCACTGAGTATTACCTATTAAAATGTTGTATGTCAGGACAAATTTGGTGAGTCTAACAATAGTCTTTTAAAATTGAACATAATGTTATTAGACTTGTTTAGAAAAACAGGGGAGGCTTCTTGAGTTGGCCAGGCTGTGTAAAAGTCTTGGGTGGGCTGGGTTGTGCCTGTGGGCCATAGATTGGACAGGCTTGCATTCGAGTTCATAATACAACACAAGTAGTCACTATGCCACCTGAGGAAACAGCCTAGATATTTTATCGAGCTTCTTAGCTTCCAGGAATATATTATGTTATGTCATCAGAAAATGTACATGTAGTACATTTTTTTGCCCTTGTCTGAATTTAAGTTTTCAGGATTTCCTTACATTGTACTATATTATCCATGTAACAATAGTTACAAATTTGGGATTGCAACAGAACTAATTTACATTTTCAGATTTTTCTATGTTTGCCTTTAAATTCTGACCCAGACCTCTCGTGTATATATGTTTATTGGCCGGAGAATATCGTCTCTGTTGTAAAATTAAAATTCATGGGAGAAACTTCAGCAGTTGATGATTATTTGCCAACTTTTATATAAATAATAAGTATTGAAAACAACTTTGATACTTTTATTAATCCTTATCCAGATTATTTTGCATTTGATTGATGAAACCATGTGCATATTTAAAAACACAAAATTAGGATGCTGTAACATGAATGTTTTTAGATTACTCATAGGCAAACACCATATAAATACACATTCATTGATTAACTGTATTTCCTGGTATATATCTCATAGAATTTCAGGTACTCCATCATCAAGTTATACAAATATTAAGCACAATATTGACTGCTATTTTCTTTACCTTCCATTACATCCGCAGCCAATACCACAATTATTAATGGTAAATGTCTGTCATTTCTGTAGTGCTGAGAGTGTGTGCAAGTATACTAAATTAAATGTTTATTGTGTTGTATGATCACATCTTTGATTACTTACTCATGCACTGACATAGGTACTTAATATATGTTGTACATGTTTATGTATACCGATATATATATACACTTGTATAAAGACATTAATACCTCCACTGGATAGGACTTGTCCCAGAGAAAAATAGGCCCATCCATGGAAAAATTCTTTGAGACAAACTGAGTCCTAATCTTACTCTCATGCATATTATGGCCAATGAAATAAACATGACTCTTTTGAGTTAGCACCCTGTATTTAAACAGCTGTCCATGCAGATGGGTTGATTTATGCAGACTTTGTAACAGTTGTTTTGTTATTTATTTGTTTTTGTATTTGTATTTGTATAACTCTTTAATCCCATTTGGGAAATTTGCCTTTGTGCCATTGCACCCCAGTTACAACTGGAGCAGGCACGTCGTCGCCACAGTGCAGCGCCGGTCGGCGGTTTTTTTGTTTTTTTTTGGTGGTGGGGGGGATGAGGGAGAGTGGGTGGTAGGGATGAATTTTATTTAATTTTGCCCGGGCAGCGGCCTGTTCGGCCTGCTCTTTACGATTTCCAACTGCCAAGGTATCTTTAACGTGCGCAACGTGCACACGGGCCCTCCGAATTTTTTCATCCTTATCCGAGAAGACTAGGTACTCGATCCTACGCCTCAATAGGATCAGGGACATGAAAATATGAGAAAAATCCCAAACTTCCAACATGCCTGCACCGGCCGGGTTTAGAACCCGGGACCCTTGGCATGAGAGGCGAGCACCTTGCCTCTAGACCACCTTGTCCCCTAGTATTTAGTATTCAACCAGACACCTTATTCAATCAGTATGTGTCATTTTGTCTTTCTTATTGAACAGTTATGAGATTCCTTTGTCACTGCAATAGATAGATAAACTGAACAAACAGGTTTTCTGTCTGTTGAGCAAAATGACTTTGACCTAATAAACCAAATACAACATAAGCATAACAGAAGGCAAGTACTGCGTGTACCTTTTTTGGGGGGTCAATGAATAAGTCCTTGCAACATTTCAGACACATGATATAAAATAAAGACTACCCTTGCAAAATGTCAAGTACAAAAATGCCATCTGCAGCATGGTTATTTGCACTCTTTCAGTTGAAGTGTCTATTTATTGGGAAAGGAATTTCCATGGTATGGATATTGGCTGAGTAGTTAAAGACTGTTGCCCTGTAGTTTCACATGCATAGATGTGTGTGGGTGTATGCATGCAGGCGTGCATGCGTGAGTGCATGCATGCAGGGGATAGGGAAATTGACTGTTACTGCATGTTTTTGACTGGATGAAACAATTCAGCGGCTCATGATAGGCTTACATGGTGGAGGTTTTACTGAATGTTGTTATATTCATGTATGTTATATATAATTAACCATGGTGATAATTGCTTTTGTGACAGGCCCATTTTCATCTGCATATTAGATTGTGATCATGATTTCCATATATATTATATTATATGTAAAAATAATAATACATGTATATCTAATTCTATTTATTGGATACTGGGGTGCATGGACAGGAATTGCAGATAATGGAAACATATACTGGGATGAACATAATCTTAACATTGTAGTGGCAATTACTTAAACAAACTTTGACTGCAATATCAGTCTGGTCAATCAGTCATTAAATCTTTTTCTATTTATTTTCTCGAGATGTTGTTTTCTTGTGATGTGAATCATACACATTGCTGAATGAATACTGCACAATGTGACCGTCTAAGAGTTTTTGCTGTGATGCTATATGATGTTGTGACTAACATATTCATTGTATTCAATCACTTATCAATCTCCATCCAGTTTATTACTTATCCATTCCATTTATTTTGTCAGTGTCTTCTTTGTGTCAAATCACAAATCAAATAAGTTACCTGCGAAAGATTTTTGTAAAACGTGCATCTTAGTCAACTGAGTTAATTATCGGTAGATTGTAACTGAAAGAAAGATAGGTCAAAGCCTTGGGGCACACTTATCAGAATGCTGAAGATGTCATGGACTACAGAATTTATTTCCTTCAATACATGCTGTTTCTATTGTTATCATAAAAGAGGACTTGGTTCAAGTATTTTTTTTTTATAACCTTGATAATATTCTATCCCAGAATTCTCTTGATTTCTACTCAACGTTGAATCTATTCTGAGATCGTAAGAGTATCAGAAGAAAATGGTGGGAGAGAATGTACTTTTATGGTGTTCACTAAAAATATGCATGTAAAAAAGACATTGCATTTGCTTACAGCAAATATCATGAAGAAGTGCAAACATTTTAAGGAACATATACAGGCTTGTCATCTGTGAATTGAATTTACATGGTTTGAATAATTGAAACTGATACTCCAGCTTCCCTCTATTGATGTTATGTCAGTTAAGCTGGACTTAGAGGGAAGGAAATGCAGGATCTTTTCCTGACATAAACTGTTTCTCTTTAAATTACTTTTGGTTTTGGTTTTCAAACATATTTGTGCAATAGCATATTTTGCATGAAGCCTTCATGTGTTTTGAATTCATGTCATTTCTTCTGTCAGTTCCAAGAAATTTATTGTGTGGATGCTTATTTACTTGCAAACTGTCTTTGCATTCAATAGGTGGTCCAGTAGTAACACCATCACCCTGCCCATATGGATATTACTGTCCACCTAAGACATCAGCTGCCCAGACTTTCCCCTGCCTTGTGGGTACATTTGGCCCTGACCAGTACTATTCAGATATTGAAAACTGTACACAATGCACTGCTGGCTACTACTGTGAGCGTGATGGATTGTCTGCACCCACAGATGAATGTTGGGCAGGTTACTACTGTACAGGTGGTGCCAGCTCACCTACTCCTGTGTTTGACAATGTAAGAGCACATTCACATCAAATGTATTGCAACAGAGAGTATGTATGAGAGATCTCACTTCCGCCAAATCGCGAAACTAGGTCACTGCGGTAACAAGAATTGAAAGAGACCATTTTCACCAAAGACAGTGTGCTTATCTGTTTACTGTGGTTCATTCATATTTTTGGGCTGATTGAAACTATTTAGAGCCATTTGTGAGTTCTTATGCCCTGTGGAAATGTACAAACCGGTATTGTTTACCGCAACGACCTACCTTCCGCTCCATGCTAACAGTGATTTCGAGGAGCCTCCTGTGTCTCACAGTGCAAATTGACCAATAGTGAAACCTCTCCATATATATACATACTCTCTGATTGCAGTCATTATGGAAGGAAAAACAAATCAAATGAACCATATGGAAATCACATGCTAAAAGTTATTTTCAATAGTTTTCCATTTATGCCCTTTATGTAATGCTTAATTTTGTACCCGAAACATTAAAATTGTAAGCATACAATAAAGATTGCAAGAAATGGAAAACTTTTCAAAGGATGGCTTTCAAAATGTCGGGTCTGCAAAAGTAGTAGCACAGGCTGACAGAAAAGACATGTAAAATTCAACCTCATTCTCTTACAAATATGGTTGTTATTTTCGATTATTAGGTAAACACAACCGACAATTCGACCTTCACTGGCAATGACCGTTGCCCAGTTGGGTACTACTGTACAAATGGAACAACATACCCAATCCCTTGTCCAAGGGGAACCTTTTCTACAGAGAGAGAGGTGACCAGTCCAGCTGGCTGTGAACCATGTCCTAAGGGCCGCTACTGTAATGTCAAGGCTTTCACCAAAGTCAATGAAGCTCCAATTTGTGATTCAGGGTATGTCACCTTGCATTTAATCTTCATATCTGGTATACATCTGTTTTTCCATTCATTCTCACAGAGCTGACAATCATTTTTAACCCCAGCTTGCAAAAACTTGCTGTGTGGAAGACACAGATGAGACCAAAGATGCAAATTATGCTGATTTTTCAAGTGAGATGCACCATGTAATTGATTGTGTTACTGGTGTGAAGTTCCTAAAAGTCAAAATGAAGTGAAGAAAACTGAATTTATTTTTCAGGTATGTCTGTACTGGAGGAAGCACAACACCAACGCCAACTAACAACATTGAAGGCTATATTTGTCCTGCAGGATATTTCTGTGTTGCTGGCACAGATATTGAAGAGGGATGTCCTATAGGGACCTTCCAGCCAAACACTGGCATGGATAACTGTACTGTATGTCCACAAGGTTATATGTGTCCAACTATGAATCTGACTGCTCCTGAAGATTGTCAGTCAGGTGAGGCATATATTTCATGTGTTTCTCAGTCATGTCATTTGGTGTTGTATTATTGTTTCCTCCACTGTTTCCTAAAAATAAAATGAGTATTGATCTTAATGTAATAGGGTGAACCATTACAGGGCTGAGTTATAGCTCGCTGTGGTGAAAGGGAGATAAACCCGTTTATTTTGACTAGCTGGACCACTAGATGTGGTCAAGGGGAAGTAACCACACATAAACTATAGATAATCTCCCCTTATTGTTTGATCGCACACTTGACATGAGTCATGTAGTGTTGAGTAACATTCCCAACTGATGTACTCACTGCGCCAGTTTTTAAACCATAGTCTTAGCATTGTCTGTATTGTCCAGGATTGGTCAATTTAAGTGACCATCTCTGGTTCCATAGGTGGAATCTTGTTATGTATCACTCATTGTAGGTTTTGTTTAGTATTTATCTTATTAAATAATATTTTATTAAGATAGTGTATTTAGAACATACACGAGCAAGAGGGTAGTTTTTAAAAATGTTTTTATTTGTTATAGTGTCCTGTTAGAATTTGCACCTAGTGAACTGTTAGGGAGTAAATGGGCTGCGTGTTTTTGGGTGACGCTTAGATGATAGCGTGGGCCAGGCAGTTCCACCCAAGTCTTCAAGACAGCAGGACGTGTTATTCTGTCCCGACTAAAAAGAACTTGTAAATATTTCAAGGGATTGGTGAAGTGCAACTTTAATTTAGATCAAGTGTGAATTCCTTTGGCTAATTCACCGCGCCTATCGGTTGGGTTTATTGTGGTTTATTGTACTGTTTATTGTCCTGTGTATTGTAGTGTTTTTATTATTTGTTTTGTTCTTTTCTTTTTAATAAAATTAATGTCTTATTCATAACCTGATAGTTTTGTTTGTATGCTTGACTGTGTGAGATAGATAGGGAGACCGCTCGTCCTGTCCTGTAACATTAAAAATAAAATAATTTGTGTTTTTGACACATCAAAATCATATGACAGCTATCAATGTTCTGATCATTGTCTGTATTTGATAAAGTCAAAAGCTGTGGAATTGGAGAAACAGAGGAAGAAAAATGACATTTTAAAGGGAGCTATGTCGCTGTCACTGCAGTGAAATATGTGAAGAATGTATCCATGACAGCATCAATGGGAATTATCATATCATTCTCTAATCTATTTAATAAGGAAACATTTGATATATATTGTGACATTATCAGAAAATTCTTAAAATTCAAATTGAAATCTGATCATCAAAGTTATGGATATCTTATATTTTTTCAAACATTAAATATGTGTAACATTATCATATTTCATTGGACCAGTCTTGACCCAGAAAGAAAAGAACATTGTGTGAGAGGATGAAAGATTTTTATTTTAAATAATGTGCTTTCATTTTAACGCTAGTGCGTGAGTAAGGTATGGCTACTCATAGTAGTTTATGGACACTTGTCTGGTTGCCATTAATTGAATTAGTTCCCTTGTATGAACACGAGTGTGGGACCTGTTTGCTGTGAGAAAGCGCATGTCTTGATTGGTCAATTAGAAATTGTGATCAGCGGGTATCCAGCTCTTGTATCATGTCTTAAAGTTTCTTAAACATGCTCATTCTTTCTTCAGAAAGACCGAAACTCGGGTTCATTTTTAAGAGTAGGCAGTACACTTTCCGCACAATATAGGGGCTAACGATAACGTTTGTTATTAATGGAGATAGGATGTATTGATGGACTAAAGTATCCCGCACGAGTTTGTCCAATGTAGCTAGTCCTATCACCTTTGCAAAATTATATTAAAACTACTACAGAGTTTCTGGTAAAAGTAGTTGGTTAGAATTTTAGCAGCGAGTTCCTACTTTGTATTGATACCAATTTTATTGTACTTCGATGCAAGTATCCTAGTGAGATCATTAATAAGAGAGTCTTGGATTTAAAGTAAACTATGAGCTAGACGCGTATTAACACCGATAAATCCAACATGGGTCAAACTTATTAAATTATAGCTCAATAGGACGATAGAGTAACTTCTGCGGTTTACTGGGATATCTGGTTGATTTCTGTACATACAACATGAGCCGCGCTATGAATTTTTTAGTGTCGGTACCCTAACCAATTATTCAGGTCCAGGCTCTACACCAGAGCATTCCACTTGTCCAAAACTAGACTAGCTCTCTCCCACGTCCACGCGGGCTCATAAATACGATGCCAGTTTGGGTAGTTAACAGACATTCTCCCATCAAAGACGTTGAACCGACTGACCAGCGCCAGTGCTCAGAGGCTTGCCGACGTGTCCCTCCCAGACATGATGATGTAGTCATGCCAGTGGCAGAGAAACTTTGGCTCATGGGTGGTTGGGCTTTTATTCTACGGTTCTTTTTCTAGTTTTTTTTGAATAAATAAGAGTGCCTGCAGAGCCTGTGTTCCTTTTTGTGTATCCTTAAGGGAAGACTAGGACCCACATAACCCACGTAGCCACTCATTGGTCCTACATTTTCTGGTGTCAGAGGTGGGATTAGAACGTGTGGCCTACAATTGTAATCCAATTAATGACCATGTTTGATTTAGCAAGCTGATCTAAGTGTATTAGAGTGCTCTGGAAAATGCACTTTAAAAATTCTGTTCAAGAGATTTAATTCTTTCGAACAAAGCAATGACCTGAAGATGTTTTTTTTACCAGTAATATTCAGAAATTTTTCATACATGCAGGTTACTACTGTCCCGAGGGAGAGCTGATTCCTTGCCCAGCTGGAACATTTAACAACATGACAGGCCTTTTTAATAGTTCTCAGTGTACTGATTGCACCACAGGCAAATACTGTCAGGGTGTTGGCAACAGTTACCCAACAGGTAAGTATGGTTCTTATTATGTCTTTGGTGTTTATTTCTTTTGTTGTCATTTCACCACGGTGGTTTTTGTTTATTTTGTTACATTTTATTAAGTGACATTTTGTTTGGATAAATTTATAAATTTCAATCATGAACATGCTTGCTGGCTTATACATGTAGATCAATGGTTTATTGATGTTTGAAAGAAAGATAAGTCATGTATGCTTTTTCCTGAAGTAATTTTTTTCCATATGGTAATTATATCTTGAAAAATGAAATTCCATGACAGCTTACGATATTTAACTTATGCACAAGATCTGCATTTCTGAGAAATGACTCACACATAGAAAATTTTGCTGTAAATGTTTGCATCCTCTGTGTGTTATAGGTGACTGTGATGCTGGTTATTTCTGTGAGGGAGGTGCTGACAGTAAAGCACCATCAGCCCATGTGACATATACTCAGAATGGAGAGTGTGATGTGGGTCATTACTGCCCCCAAGGAACAACAATCATGATACCTTGCCCAGCAGGAACTATTAGAAACAATACAGGTAGAATTGTTTACTTACAATCACATCTGTTTCTGCAACAGTAGTAAAACTATAAGCATATGATCATTGACTGCTCTTTGAAATCTTAAAGTTTTGAAATATTAAACTTATAAATGGTACAGTGTTTTGGAGAAATTTCACTGAGGATTTCAGATATGTCCCAGGAGTTACAGTAATAAAAATGGCTTTATTATGAAGACCATCAGCCAAAACACAACAAAAAGTGCAGGGGACAGAATTAAATTTTCTAACTCATTGAATTAAGATGCCTGTCTTTGGAGAATTGCTGAGTTATAGATATCTCCTTATTCCGTAAATTCTTGGTTTGTTTCTTTTGTGTTGTCACATATGCCTTTTGTTTGTCATAGTCTTTCAGTTCCTTGACAAAAATGCCATTTATGCTTCTTAAAAGCCATGTTAATAAATCATGGTATGATTTTATCGTTACTTTCATTCAAACAATTGAAATTTTTAATTCTAAGACATGTTTCTTTATAAAACTGATTTGTCAGGTGGGATGTCAGTGGATGATTGTCTCCCTTGCCCTGGTGGATATTACTGTGATCAGGATGGACAAATTCAGCCAGCAGGTCTTTGCTCACAAGGTTACTACTGTCCAGCAAACACTACAGTGATCTCACCAACACCATCAGGTTATCTATGTCCAGTTGGCTACTATTGTCCAACAGGCACAGCCGACCCACTGCCTTGCCCTGCAGGCCAGTTCCAGATAAGCAGTGGTCAATGGACATGTGACTCTTGCCCTGCAGGCTCTTACTGCCCAAGCACTATACCACCTAGGCTTGTGGATTGTCCAGCTTATAACTTCTGTCCTAATGGTATGTTAAGACAAAAATTTGTTGGATTCTGTTTTTAGCACAGGAAAACATATGTGCATTTCATGATTATTCATGACTTTTTTATTCATAATTGTGGCTAATATGTTGTTTTAATGTCAAATGCAGAAGCTCTGAAGAAAACTTTGTTTAAAGTGTTCAGTGTAGAATCCAGAAACTGAACTAAACATAATCTGTGATTTCCCTTCAGGAACTGTCACACCCATACCATGTGCAGATGGGACATTCACATATGATAACATGACCAAGCTCCAGTCACAGTCAGACTGTTTACCCTGTGATTCTGGACAATTCTGCAGGTAGGGATGAGGCATTTATCCATCACTTCTATTTTCTATTTTTTGTTAACATTCTTCCTGCCAGAATAGCTTAAGATTTGAAAACTTCTTAGCATGGCAGGCAGTGTCATGTCATGTGAGATATTCTGATTTGTCATTTATTTTTGCATCTGTACATTTGAGGTTTTCAAAACATTCTGGTATAAGCCTTCATACATCATAAAAAGCATTTTCATGGATTTACATTAGAAGAATTACCAGGGCAGAAATTCTTTAGACCTTTCAAGAACAAAAACATCATTGCTTCTTAAGCTAAAATTGTGACAAATGAAATGCATCATCTTTGTTCAACCATCTAGATGCTGAATATCATTGTGTGTGATTGGTGCTATTTACCAGACCTGCATATTATACTTACCATATATGTGTGTGCCATGCAGTCATGAGTTTTATGTGAATCCCACAACGTCAATGATGAGAATATGGGCAATAATTTCACATATAATGCAATCCCAGACTTTGCAAGACGTTACTAGGTCCATATAAGTCTTGGAAAGGGTACTTTGCAATTAATGCAAGAAAATATTGTTTATCTGCTTTGTGTATACAGTCTCTCTCTGCTGTCTACAGCCAAACAGAGTCAGAGCCATCATCTCAAATCATGCATGAAGAATTAGATTTTGAAGAAACTTGTTTGACAGGGAAAAAAATGAAAGAAATCAGTTCTCTGAAAATGACCTTCCGTTTTAGATCTGATGTATTTGAAAGCTTAACATGTTTAACCTTTTCCATACGTCCTGGGTACAAATGTAGACAGAAGGGTATAAAAAATTCAGCCAAACTTAGCACCGTTACACCCCAACCCTTAAATTTTCTGTATTCGTCAAACTACATACCAGCAATCTGTGGGTGTCATTAAAATTTTGTTTTGGGACATTTTCTTTTGTTTATTTATGTTTACTTTTTTCTAGACTACTCCTATCAGTACGTCCTGGGTACAAATGTAGACATCCTCTCATATAAGGATTTATACTGTTTATTCCTATCTGTATGCCCTGTGTACAAATGTAGACAGACAATGAATCTCTGTAATCTGTAATCAGATACTTTTACAAATGTTCTGATCTCTATGTGCCATCCACTGTGATGGGTAAGGTGTTATTAAAGTATCGATTACAGGTGGTAGGTATGATAATGAGTACTTGTACATTCCTAAGTCTTCTTGTTCAACCCTGGTGGTTCAAAGATTTTCAGACTATAGTTTTTATAGATTCTGTTGAGGTGGCTTTCTGACTGAACAGTGACAGTACCTTCAGAATAAGATTTTGGTAGTTTTGTGGTATCAAGAGGACATTAGAAAGAGCAATGCAAACGACATAACCGAATATGACAAACGAGATATGAGGAGTAAATGACACTTGAGGTGGAAGAACAAACCGTTGATTATGGTGGAGAAGGCCTTTTGTGACCAAGGTGAAGACAATCAAGAAAGTACATATTGACCTACAACTGATGCAGGAGCTTCCTACAAAGTGGGCTGAACCGGAACCTGGTACAAGTCCTCTTTCAGAAGCTCTGGCTGAAGGAGCTCACTCTCGGGACATGCAGAACCAATATCAACGGTAAAGGGGAATCTTCTACATCCCTGCCGTCCACATTTATTGGAAAACATAACCTGCAGAATGGTCACCTTTGCTATAGGCTTCCTGACACTATTCAGGTCAGAATCTGCTGCAAATCTCTAAGAATAGGATACCAAAACAGGATCAGCTGCTAATCCTGCATCTATATATTTTCTTTGGTCTAGGACGACCAAAATTAAATGGTATTGAGCATAGTAGATAACACGAAGAGAAAGGGGAAACAAATGAAGGGGGGAAATGGGCGGAGACTGCTGAGGTCGAAATATGGGTCCTTATTACAAAATTGGCGTATATGAGCAGCTTGTATCAAATTTAGTCACCCTACTCTCATAAGGGAGTGTCTTTTTTCAAAACAAAGATTTTGCAAACTGGGGAATATGTTGAAATCTGATGATAACGTGACTGTCACAGGATGCAAGGTACATTGTGCACTTTCAGAGATGTCTGCGGCGTGTTTGTGAAGAACTTGGCAGTGCATTATGTGTCGGGAACATGTCTCACCATTGATGAACAACTTTTTTTCATTCAGGTGAAGATGCAGGTTTTGTTTTTTCTACTATGTAAGTTCAAAACCAAGGAAACAATGAGTGAGTCTTTCGAGCCAGTAGTCCAGAAACAAACTACCGTACCCATTTTGTGGAATACCCAATCTTGGGAAAGGGGGTGACACTGGGAGATAGTAAGAAGTGATATGAATCTGGTCAGAAATATATTACTCGGACTGACCTCTGACTTTATAAGAGTGAATGAAATGTCTCTTGTGACCACTCCACAGCTCTAGAACTGTGTAACTGTCTTTGAAAAACAGAATATGGCCTTGATAACAACCATACAAAGAAAAACCCACCCAACCCCACTCCATTTTCAAAATAAGAAATGCATTGCTCTCAACGACTCAGATTGCAGCCCAGATTTATGTGGATTTTCCATCCTAATCAAGACGACTGTCTCTCAGAATGCCTGATAGTCATACACTCTTTTCCTTCTTACATTTACATTTCCTTTCTCATCATCTCCAAATATTGCCCCAGTGGTTGCGGGCTGCAAAAAAGAGAAATATATGGTATGTTCATGATAGCTGAGGTTGCTGCTTATGCCACTGATGGGGGTGGGATAATCAAAAGCCATTGTGTCACCTGACAATTAAAGAGAATTAATCTGTAAGTATTACCAGTTGAACACAGATGTGTAATACCCACAAAAGGAAAAAGCCACCTTAAATGCCTCCATCATGATTAGTAAGGATGGATCTCCTGACTGTAAGGAATGTATGTCTACAAAACTACCCAGGACATACAGATCAGTTAAAACGCGTATTTTCCTTTACACAGCACTATGTCTACAAATGTACCCAGGACGTACGGATCGGGGGTAAAATAACAGCGTATGGAAAAGGTTAACTATTAATATATGAAATGAACTGACTGAGTTTATGTATTTAGTGAAACATTTATTTCTTCAATGCAACAGAAATGGACAACTGTATGGTAACTGTTCAGCTGGCTACTACTGCAAGTCTGGTTCACCAGAAAATATGCCAAACACTACGTCCGACTTCATGCTCTGTTTAGCGGATCAGGAGTGTGCAGGACCATGTCCAACTGGTTATTATTGTCCTGCTGGGATACTTGTGCCAGTGCCTTGCCCTGCTGATACCTTCAGAAATATGACTGGGGCAGAGCAAGAGGCAGACTGTGACAGTTGTCCTGCAGGGTCACT
This sequence comes from Onchidella celtica, assembly GCA_963931925.1. Taxonomy (NCBI): domain Eukaryota; kingdom Metazoa; phylum Mollusca; class Gastropoda; order Systellommatophora; family Onchidiidae; genus Onchidella; species Onchidella celtica. The sequence continues at coordinate 28,780,340 of OZ007567.1, forward strand.
CTGTCCTGAGGGTAAGACTGTAAAATATTACACATATTGTGTAAGCTGTTGCTTTGGAAGATCATGAGTGTGTCCCATTGTGTCCATCCAGGGGTGGTAGGCATGCCCTGAATATAGCATCAAGTCTCTTGGCAAAGAGTAAAATTAGTATAATTTAATTAATGCAATGTACCTGAATTGACTGACCATAAGAGTGTTTCCAACCACTCAGACATTCAACAAAAAAAAAAAATGAAACATGATTTCAGAAAGTATACTAATGCACAGATGGGAAATAAAAAAAAACATGATAAAATGTGTCGAATAGAAAAGAAAAATAATAGATCTTGTGGTTCACACAAAATTTCTAACATTGTTCGAGCTTCTTATCATGATGAAAAATTTCTGTTGAGAAATCCTGAAAATGCTATGTTCTCAATATGATATTTGTAAGTAGTGGATCCGAACTTTTAAGATATCATAAAATACCTTCTCTATGTTTCTCTTTAAAGTGATTAGCTATTAAATTAGTTATTAACAGGAAGCTTATACCATCTGAAGCTGTGAACAACTGATAGTTGCCTTTTGCATGTCTTTTTGGCATGAGAGATGTATATTTTTTAGTTCAAGTGCAATACCATTTGGTTTAACATTTTAATATTCATTGTACATTATTTGTCTCCACATTTATTTAAACTGCAGGAACCAGTATCCCAGAACCTTGCCTTGTTGGTCAATATTGTCTGAAAGGCAATGGCACTGCACCTTGTCCACGTCTAACCTACCGTAACGTCACAGGTGCTGCTGTCATCACTGATTGCTTCCCTTGTCCTGCTGGTTATTGGTGTAACAATACAGGTAACCAATCAGTTTGCAGCAGATGAGAAAACAGAGATTTGTTCAGCATCTTTGTAGCAGAATATCCAAAGTGATTAAATTTATTCAGTGAAAATTGAAGTCTTTACTGTATCAATTTATGATGACAGATCCAACTGTCTACCATAATCACTGAAGCGTCATTTCTGAATGACTTATTATTTCTCAGGAATGGCAACCTATGAAAACAACTTATGTCCACCCGGATACTTTTGTCTAGAAGGAGATGAACCCAGGCTTTGTCCAGCAGGACGCATGAGGGATACTCCTGGTGCTAGGAGTCCTGGTGACTGTCCATTATGTCGTCCAGGCTATTACTGTCCTAATGATACTGACAATACCCAGGGCATTCCATGCAGGGAGACCTATGAATGCCCAACAGGTATACTTGCAGAAGCAATATTTCTAATACTGATGACAATTCATAAATAATTAGCCATCTGCTAAGCCAAGAGGAGCATTGAGTATCCAGCCATTGCTCGTACATCAGTGTATATGTTGCATACAAACAACTAATGACAGCAGTAAAGGTTTACATGATTCAGTTATAGGATATTTACCATCCTTGCCATGTTTGATTTCTGATGAAACTATACACCAGTTCATATACATTTAAGTTGTCAAGTGATCATCATCATACTGCTCCCGATTATAATGTCATTCTAAGAGCTAAGTTGTGTATCCATTTCAAATTGCCTGTGCAACTTAGTGGTAAATTCAGTTATTTTATGTTAGATGTTTACTTCCTTCAAAAATCAGGTGCTTCCATTGAGATAGACTGCAGACCTGGTTATTTCTGCAATGGTACAACTGGTGACCCCTACATCTGTCCTGGCGGTTACTACTGTCCTAATGCCACCGATACACCCATACCATGTTACTACCCCTACTACTGTCCAGAAGGCAGCAACATGACTCTTACCTGTCCTCTAGGTACTTTTTTTTTTTTACTATCTTGGAACTTACACAAAGTCCCAGTACTCATTGTGCACTGTGGTAGTATCACAATGATGGTGTCAAAACAAAATAAAACTGCTTTTTTGAAACCCAGAGATAGTGCTATTTGTGAAGAATAATATTCTCGGCAATATTGTGTCAATTTTCTCTGTAAATCAATCACAGTGGAGCCATGTAGAATGTATTTTCTATTCCTTAACATAACTGGGAGAACATACACTGCCAGGCAGGAGCCAAGTACAATATATTTTCTATTCCTTAACTGAATTATTAATATGATTGCCATATTCATGCAGATCAATAGAGAGAGTAAGAATCATTGCGAATCTACACATAATTATGGTCTCAAAACCAACAATAACTCGTTTCATGTACATAAAAAAAACAACAACCCAGCATTTTCTGAGAGTAACTTTTCTACCATTGGACCAATTACTTTGAAAATTTACATGTGACCTTAAAACCATTTTGTTAATTACAGTTTTTTTCCAGTGTTATCTGTTGAGTTGTGGGTCTTTTTTTCTCTTTGTCTCTGTATTGTCCATTAAAACTCTTTGCATATATTTGAAAATTTTACAAAAACTTGTTGTCACAAAAATCATTGTAGAATATTCTTGAAACAAAACATCGCATGTGCAGTTCAACACTTGAGAACTTTCTCCCACTTAATAAAATATATAGTTAATTCTTAAAATTGTACAGGTCTGAAATGGAAAGTCATCTCCATCCAAGTGCGGAGAGCACTTCTGGGCACTCATTATATACATAAATAGTGTATGCTATAAATCTCCTAAACTTTCAAATGGAGGGAAGGGCTTCAGATACCCAGTCTGTGTTGACTAAAGTACCTTTTTAGATGTACCAGAAAATTCTAAAATTTCTGTTCTATTAACCCTTTCGTGTTTAACCCGGCCAAACCCGGCCGTAAAATATGGCCCGCGATTTGTGCAACCCGGCCGACTCAGGCTTTGTCTATAACGCCGCCATGTGTTCAACTCGGCCGTATCCGGCCGGCCAGTGTGTTTTGTATACAATTTTGAGAGGAAGAACAACGCATGAATAGCTATAAATAGTAAATGATATCACCAGGTAATCTTCAGATGCCCACAGACCCAGTTTGAACCGTAAAGTGTGGGTTAGGTCTATAAGTATATATGGCCTTTAGCGTCTTTACAGACGGTCTTAGCAGCTAGAATATTCACTTTCACTTTGACTGACAGCTTCTCTCGTGGCTTATTCTACCAATGTTTGACCCGAGAGTGCGATGGCAGTGATTGCAGGTCAGTCTTTTGGGTTCACTTTGGCGAGTGTTTTCATTCCGCCTCTGTCGTTTTGTCAGGTATGTTTCTTTTGCCTTGGAGTCTATTGCGAGCGTGCCACTGCGCAATTTTTGTCTCCATCTGCTTCGATCATTTGCAAGGTTCTCCCATTCATTGGGGTCGATGTTGAATGCTTTCATCGTGACCTTGCAAGTGTCTTTGAATCGCAGATGTGGCCTACCTCTGGGTCGGTTGCCAGTAGCAAGTTCCCCGTAGAGAATTTGTCTGGGGATGCGATCATTTTCCATACGGTGGAGATGTCCAAGCCACCGCAGTCTTTTTTTGCCTAGGAGAGCCTGAGTTGATGGAATGTTGGCTCGGCTCAGAACTTCGATATTTGAGATCCTGTCTTGCCACTTGATCTTGAGAATTTTGCGTAGGCAGCGCAGGTGGAAGGAGTTGAGGGATCTTTCATGTTTGGAGTAGGTGGTCCATGTCTCTGAGCCATACAGCAGGGTGCTTAGGACGGAAGTTTGGTACACGAGTACCTTTGTTTTGATGGTCAGCTTGCTATTGTTCCACACCCTTTTTGAGAGTTTGCCAAAAGCTGTGGCCGCCTTTCCTATTCTGGCATTTATTTCAGTTGTTATGTCTGTGCTACCACTGATGGTTGAGCCTAGGTAGCAGAATTTTCCCACTTGCTCCAGAGGAGAGCCATTCAGCATGATTGGGTTGGGGTTTCTCAAGCCTTGTGTCAAAACTACAGTTTTTGAGACACTGATCTTTAGCATGAATTTGTCACAGGCTTTGGCAAGGCTATTGATGAGAGCCTGGAGCGTGGTTTCATCGTGGGCCACGATTGCAGCATCATCTGCGAAGAGGAGCTCTTGTAACATAATATGCTCTGTACGAGATTTTGCTTTTAGTCTGGCAACATTAAAAATGGAGCCGTCCACTCTGGTGTTAATAAGTACTCCACCTGAACATTGACCAAAGGCATTCTTGAGTAGGGCTGCAAAATATATACCAAATAAGGTAGGAGCAAGAACACATCCCTGCTTCACACCGCTGTTTACAGCAAATGAATTGGATGTGCAGCCCTCAAAGTTGACACATGCCCTCATGTCAGTGTGGAAGGATGCAATAAGTTTTAGCAATGTTGGTGGACAGCCTATGGATTTAAGGACTGCATACAGGCCAGATCGGCTTACGGTGTCGAAAGCCTTTGTTAGGTCCACAAAGCATGTTATAAGCGGCCTGTTTTGTTCTTTACATTTTTCTTGGATTTGCCGAAGTGCAAATATCATGTCAATAGTTGATCGTTTGCTTCGAAAGCCACATTGTGTTTCCGGTAAGACTTTTTCCGCCAGTTGTTGAAGGCGGCAGAGGATGACGCGAGCAAAAGCCTTTCCAGTAATGCTGAGGAGGGATATGCCTCGATAGTTGTTGCAGTCGCCTTTGTCTCCTTTGTTCTTGTAAAGTGTGACAATTTTGGCGTCTCTCATATCATGTGGTATCACGCCTTCTTTCCAACACTGCAGTAACAGATTATACAGGTGTGGTAATAGTGGGGGTCTATAAGTAATGTATTGTATTACACATGGTCATCCAACAGGCCTGTTCCTCCCTCTAAGCCTACATCATGTATTGATCGGCACACGCTTGTAGTACATAGTACATGCATGTGCTAGCGTGATGCTTTTGTGTGGGTAGTGTTGTATGCTTGGATAACAAAGGGGATGGGATGCGATAGTGTGTAATACATGTATTGTCCGTCTGTCTCAGAGATAGTGTCATACATCCCCGTTCAGCATTTCACGTTCACTAAAACAACAAGCAGATTTCAGCATTCCGATGTAAATAGATTCATCTTTTAGTTCATTAATTTCTCAATAAGTATGCCAAAATTCATTATCATAGATGCTACATGGCGGCTACAATTTCCAATTTAGTAAAGGCACGCAGCAGCAGTGGCCATGGGGCTGAAAAATGTAAACAAATCAGGGCGGCCGTGTAGCCAGGAAGTCGGCCATTAGAGTGCTTCACAGGTAGCCAGAATAGAAACATGAAAGGATTAAGACAATACAGTGTCATGTCACATACCAAATTTCAGAAAAATACATCAAGAAATAAACCAACAAAAAATTTTTTTGAAATATTCTTGAAAAACGCTGTTGTTGTTTTTTTTGGTCAAGAAACAAACTGTAGCACTGAAATTATGTGGGGTAAAACTTTCAAGCTAAGGAAGCATTTATCAGTGCCACGAATCATTTGTTTGTTCTTTGGTTTATATTTGAGTTCATTGCTGTTGGATGGTTCTTTATTGTTATTGAATGGATTTTAACACACATATATATATATATATATATATAGATATGCCGATCTTCTGACTTAGCTAGCGAAGGCCATTTGATTATTGACACCTACAGCCTTATTATGACACCTAAGACTAACCAATTGTAACCAATGTTGCATCCAAACATAATCTCATTAAATAAAGCAGTTTTACCACAGTTAATGACCATACCATACAGTAGAACCTCTGGCATAAGACCTCAGTATGTGACAGTAATAACACATGCAATTTGACCTTGAAATCAACCTTTTCTATTGGATTTTTTTTAACCACCTTAATTATAGCCCATTCCATGAATCAGGACCATTTCTGTAGTCTTATAGCAATGGTTCCTCTGTATGTACAGAAACGAAAAATAACTCACCATGTTGCAGCCCAAATTAGTCAGCGAGCCGTGCCTTCTTGATGGAGGTCTGGTACAGAGCTGAATTTCTTTGATGGTCCTTTTCCAAATTATGAATCCCATGCAGAAGAACATTTATTTTGCCAGTCGTCGCAGCAGATGTTTAGAAAATAATCCAAAACCATAGTAGGTGTTCATGGTGAGAAGAATGTTGACAAGTCTTTGACGGCAGCATGCTTTATGTTTGGATTTCTTCACAAAGCACAAACCAGTCCTTACGAACTCATATGTGCACACATGTGGGACAGTCAAACAACCCCTTGAAACTTCTTGAACAAATCGTATGGAAAATGTGTTTACTTACTTAACTGACATAAACTTCATCGCATCTTATTAGTCTAGATTACTACGCTAAAGCGCACTATTGCGTTCGGTCTAAAAATAGACTATTCATCAGAAACTGGGTCAATGCAATGGCCTTCGCTAGCTAAGTCAGAAGATCGGCCGTGCGCGTCCTGTGATATAGTAGTCCTTGATAGATATATATATATATATGGATATGGGCAGTCAAACATTTCAGTCTCCTTGTAGGGATATCTTACGTGTACTTTATCACCTGTAAATGTTTCACATTTTTAACTGTTGATACATTTATCAATAACTCTCTTCACCTAGGTTACAAAGCTGACCATCCAAGTGGTATCAGAGACTCACTTGACAAAGCTTGTTCCCCATGCCCAGCTGGGTATTATGGAAATGACACAGATCGGGCTGATTGCTACATCTGCCCTGCTGGCTATTACTGTCCAGAGAAAACTCATCACGGGACAGATAATCCATGTCCTATTGGTTCATACTGTCCAATGGGGTCTGCCTGGTATCAACCTTGCCCTGTGGTAAGTTTGGCTGTAATGGTATTTCTGTGCTTGCCAATTTTTTATTGTTTCAATCTGATTTGTGATCATCTTGTTCATGAAGAACACCACAGATAGTTCATTCAGCCATTCATATAATTTCAGTGTGAACCAAGTGTCTGTTAGGCAAGTTTCAAATCAAACAGAAACAAGATATTAATTGTCTCCCTTGCATTCACAGTTTGAAAACATCAAAATTTGAAATCATCTCAAATGATAATTACTATGATTGTTTCCTTTGTATAGTTCATTTCATTTATGTAACACCTGAACCATCTCTCATTGCAATATGTTATGAAGCTGATTTATGAAAACAATTTATTCATGTTATTGTCTGTTTTAGTATCATGCAGTGATGCTGATGTTTGAAAATAACAAAATTTTGGTTACAACAGGGCATGTATGGCAAGAAAGAGCTGGCCCAGGAGTATGCTGATTGTGCTTACTGCCCAGAGAATACCTACAATGATTTGGAAGGGCAGAAAGCATGTCGAACTTGTGGCAGCTCATCTTATGCCCAAGCTGGCAGTGCTCTCTGTACATGTATTGGCAAATACAGAAATTTCCAGCCATCAGATGGTAGCTGTGTGTGTCTGTCAGGATACATCTATTATGATGAAACCAGCGTTTTGACTGTTGATGGGGATTCAGATGAAAACTGTCAGCAAGTTGTAGACCAGTCCTGTTCTTCTACAGAAGTGCGTTGGGCCTCAGATCGCAAATGTGTTAATCCCAGTGATGTTGACTGCAGCACCAAATGCCCTGATGGAGGATCTGTACATGTCAGTTTGGGAATGTAAGTGAATTTGTTCATTCAGTGAAACAAAAATACTAAAGCAGTTGTCCTTAATTTTAACGGAATTTATTTGCATACAGTCTAAAAGACAGAGCCAATTCATCATTAATGTTATCATTTTATTTCATCATTATCACAGTAGTTACAGCTATAGGAATATGAGATTCAATTTCAAGTGTCACTCAGGTCTATGTCTTTATCGACAAAACCATATATATTTATCTTTATGTTGTTCAAACATCAAGCTTTGGATTTGTATTGTCACGAGTAAGGTTGGTGGCCTTGTACACCACGAGTCTAGGGGGTAAACTTGGCAGGGGAAAGCGTGATTTTAAAGTTGTTGATGAGCGTGAAAAGATACACACGACTCACTTGAAGATGGTACCGTGTGCAAAACCCTCCGGAGTATAAATAAGAGGAAAAGCTCACCACACGTGTTCCCCCAGAAGATAGCTGCACTAGTTGACGGTCCAGGCGACCGTGGGGATCCATTATGTTAGTTTTCTGTATCAATTGAAGCTTGGAGATCTTGAAGAAGGCATGGGAACCCTTCAAGACAGTTTATATACGATGGCGGGTGTGAACCGTCTGTTTTCTATATCGATTGAAGCTTGGAGATCTTGAAGAAGGCATGGGAACCCTTCAAGACAGTTTATATACGATAGCGGGTGTGAACCGTCTGTTTTCTGTATCGATTGAAGCTTGGAGATCTTGAAGAAGGCATGGGAACCCTTGAAGACAGTTTATATACGATTGCGGGTGTGAACCGTCTGTTTTCTGTATCGACTGAAGCTTGGAGATCTTGAAGAAGGCATGGGAACCCTTCAAGACAGTTTATCCACGATGGCGGGTGTGAACCGTTTGTTTTCTTTATTGATTGAAGCTTGGAGATCTTGAAGAAGGCATGGGAACCCTTCAAGACAGTTCATCTACGACGGCGTGAGTGAATCGCCTTTATCGTTTGAACCCTGGAGACATGAAAGTGTGTCGACGAGGAGATCAGATGTTGACAGAGACTTTTTAAGTTTCAGTAGTTAAGTTATAGACAAAGGGGTTAGGCATTAGTTGGCCTAAGAGGGGTTAGAAATTAATTGCCACGTCCCCGATAGGGATTTTTGCGTATCTTTGTTTTTCTTTGATTGTATATTTTGCCTTTTATGAGTTGAATGATTTGGCAGAAGCCCCATGTCACTCATGATGTAATAAATATCATGTTTGATTTAAAAATTCACTCCATGTGTCCGATGGTTGCTGGTCTGCTTGCTTGGCTTGGTAGCTTTGTTTTGAAAGGAAAGTAAATCAAGAGAAGTTCACGAATGTGTTTTCGTGACAGTATAGTTTGATTTATGACATCTCCATTGGCTTCATAATCAGGTGCCAGTGTGACACCTACACAGACTACTCCCAGATCTGTGACCTAAATTGTCAGACTACAACACAACCAGCAGTTGGTCTGGAGCTCAGATCTGATGGAACAGTCAGCATTTCGATCACTGATCCCGTCTCTGGAACCACTACGTCTTTTGTATGTTATTTCTTTGTTGGGGTTTATATTTGATTTATCATTGATAAGACAAAACAACAGAGAATATCTACCAACTGTATTTGGATACTATAAGGTTATTTTTAATATTAAAAGCAGTTTCTTTCATTTTCACTCAAACCACCCATTACATCCATATTTTGAGAATGTGGGCAATGCCTTATTTGATAACTAACCACAAGTACATAAAATTTTATGCACTTGACAGTCTTATCATTCAGTGCAAATAAAGCTGGCTATTCTCCTAGAAGAAAATAAAAGATAACATTTATATGAATGATTATAATTTGATGGCAGATTGAAATGAGTGAAGTATTAACATCTCCATTTATCTTAAAACTTCTATACAGAAACAGGAAAAACTTGAAAAGTAGAAAAAAAAACAAAAGTAATGTTTAACTATAATGTTAACAATACGACTTACCGGTATTTCAGAAGAAAAGTGATGTCATAGGACCAAGTGAAACAACAACAGGATCCTCCAATCTTCATGTTATAAACTTTTTCGACGTTGGAGTGGCTGGATCTGTTTATTCTGATGCCGCAAGTGCACAGGAGATTGCCTGTAAGTGACTGTGCTGCAATAGATGTTATTATACATGTTATAATCATGACTATGTTATGATGACAGGTTAATAGACTGATGTACTAGAATCATTGTCCATTAGAAATTACATTGAATTTTAAGAATCAGCAACAATCTTATCAAATCTAGTGTGTGGTGCGTGCATGGATGAAAGTTGTGTGGATTATTCCGGATTTCTGGTTTTCATTCCTGAAAAAAATATCTTTTCTGCCGCCACTATGACCCAGGAACAGACCCTATCAAGGCTAAATGCATGTGATCTTGTTGGTCTGTTCATTTTTGTGGTCTGTGGCATTGAATCCTTCTCTCTACTTTGCTCAAACTGGTTTATTTAAGAGGAAAATAATCTTTACAGATACAGAAAGTTTGGCATGAGTGGAATCATGACATTAAAGGATGATTTGTGCATATGATATGCTCAAATACAAGTAATCCCTTGGTCGAAAATAGCAGTAAGGATTTGTATCTCAATTAGAGTCATGAGACAAAGTGAAAATTCAATAAATAAACAATATACAGTTTTAAGCTTTTGTGGTGATGGCTTATTGTAATTAATTATGCCGTAGTACATTTATTTGCGGGTGGACTGGACTAGACTGAATGATAGTTTGTCAGAGGCTCAACAGACAGGCCAGAAGCTTTGAATTTTAAGGCAAAAATATGAAATATGGAAAACATTTATAAGGAAGCACGAAGACAAAGCATTCATTGTAGAGATCAGTTTGAAAATCTGCATTCATACTTCAATTCACAAAGATTGTTGATTTACAGATGACTTGCAGACACTTGCTGGCACCCCTGTTGTTGGAAGGCGTCGGTTGCTTTCCACAAATCTTCCAACAAACCAGATCCAGAATCCTACTCTATGCCTAGAGCTAGGAGAGATTGTCCTATTCAATGTCTGGATCAACAGCACAAACAGAGCCTCCAGTCATTACCCTGTAAGTGAACTGTTGCGAGGAATTTTCTTTGCATCTGAATGGACTGATAGATAAAAGCACCAGTCAGTATTTGTAGTTTCCCAGATTCTGGGAGATTCCGTAATAGTTTCTAAAGAAAGAGGGCCTTTTCTTTCTGTTTGTCACATTTTAAGTGTGTTCCAAACCCTGCTGCGGCCCTACAGATATGCCAAAGGTTTTTTTAATTAATTGCTGGGAGCAGAAAGAAAGCTGTGAATGTTTTATGTGAATGTGTTACGAATGTTTCACATATTACAAAAAGGGCTTTTCAATGGTCACAATTTTAACACTGACAGGAGAATCAGTCTTGTTACTGAGTTTGCAAAACTTCTGTGTGAAGAAAGAAAAATAAAAGTTGAAGAAAGAGGAAACTTTGCCAGCACGCCATTTCAAGCATTCATATATCATTTGGTTTTCAGCCCATGCATCTCATTGCTTTGGTTCATTCATTGTATTTTATTTGTATCTCTACAGATATATGTAAAGAATCACCTTTACAACTCCAACCCCACTTTTGACTACGGTGCTTTCACACAACTGAAGAACCTGATTGATAATACCAATGCATCCATTACATCTTTCGCTCATGCTTTTACAGAAGCAGGAACTTTTGTGTTTGCAGATGCCCAGGAACCAAGCTGGTAAGTGATTACTCATTGTGCATACATGATATAGTTGTATTATTGAAAGATGTAAAATGTTCATATTTGTTCTTTTTTTTTTATGTGAAAAATTTGTCCCAGGATTGTTTCATTCATTCTCATCAATTACAGTATGTGTTGTTATTTATTTCTTTTATGATTTTCATGTGGGTCATGTTTTTGCCATTTGCTTGTCTTTTTGACATTGCAATTTATTATGTTTAACCCTCACCCTGCGCAGGGTATCGAATGTCGGTATCACTTCCCAAGCGCTCACGCCGCACGGGCGGGTTTAGACAGCAAGGTCAAGCTGACCGCGCCACGCGCAAGCCGTATTTTCACGCGTCGGGTCACTGACCTTTTGAGATGTAACCACCGTCTTATTGTTCACTGTTTCTCTTCTAAATTAAAGGCATTGTGACATGGACATGTTAACCAGTGAACCACTGGTCGGAATCACAAAGTCTAAGCTTTCAAAGGCTCTCCCAATACTTTCAAAAGATGTAACATCGACATGCGAACTGTTGCTCAACAAATTTGCAATATTATCTCATTTTCTCACAAGCTGGCCACCATCTGGAGTTGTCTGTATCTAAGAACCAATCAGAAACAAGCTCTGAAATCTTTGCCCCAATGCCCACATTGGTTTATTCTTCATGTGTCAGTCAGGATGAAACCGTTTGTGTGGGGCTTGGGAGGGCATGGCTAGTTATCATGCTTCGTTCTCACGAAAATTACAGCTGTCAGTTTGGAATCATAAGTCAGATTATTGGTTAGAGACTGACAGACTAAGCTTTCGCTGGTTAATTCATTATCAAGCGTGATAAGGCATAGCAGCGAATGTTTTCATACCGATCAATAAAAACCGAACCACGTGGATAGCATATGTGGTCATCGTATAGCGGCAAGGGTCAGTGACCCCAGATATGATTCTCCGTGAGTAAGGTCACTGACCGGACAGCGGGCTTTAAGGCGTCATACGCAGGGTGAGCATTAATTTTTTTTTAAATGACAAAAAAAAAAAAAAAGCTCCTACACATTTTTAGAGAAACAAATCCATAGTGATCAGTTTCATTCAAAGTAACTTCTCTTTTTTTATCACATTTAAATGAAGTGTGCCCTGTCAAACCTAAAACTGTATTTATTGGGAGCTGAGTGCAAGAAATGTATGTACCTGTAACTATGGAAGGAATAAAATCTTTTCTTGCATTCAGCTATCTTTTCATCCTTTGAAACCAGATCATGTCTCTGACTCAGATTATAAATTAAGAGTTTGAAATGATAGAGACTAATATATTTTATCCCCACTTGATATATTCACAAAGTATGGTCCACACACTTCTGTTTTGTGTATTAATTTTAGTTTTCATTTATTTCTCAAATCAGGGAAGTAGTAATTGAAGTAAAGGGCTCTAGATCATCCTGCAGTGCTACCTCCACTCAGATGATGCCAGCCACAGCCTCCAATCTTATAGCTTTGGGTGTTTACAAACAAAATGTGGCCAATGAGGAACCAGACTGGGGCATCATTATTGGTTTGTCTCTAATGTGTTCTGTCAATTTACAAGAATCTAAATGCATGTCAGGTTCATGAGTGAGAGATACATTTCTAAAGCCTAAGTTCATCCATGAATTTTTTGTTTCTCTATGTCAGGGTAATATCACTCTCAATGTAATGATTGACAAATCATTTTGCATGGCACCCAAAAAGTTACATTTTCATTTCATTACAGTTGCAGCAATCAAGCATAACCAGCTTGTTATATGCTAAATGCTTGCTGTAGCCAGGAGTCATTTTATTCTTCCTTTATTTTAGCCATTTATTGTACAAATGATAACAATTTAGATTATAAAGTCTCTTGAGCTTGTGTTTGCATTCACTGTAGGGTAGCTGTAATGGCTGTAGTATATTGATATATTATATAAAAAATTTTATACCTATTGTAAGATTAACATCTCATTAGAGATTCAAAGCCAAGAATAATAGGAGACATATCAGTTTTAAAACATAGTGTATGTAAAATCCCTTGAGGTAGCACCAGCATTATGGAATATTGTTCTTGATATGACATCAGTATGGTAGTAATTTGAACCAACATTTGAAATGTTATTGCACTTACTGGAGTTTACAAACATTATATTGAATCTTCCACAGGTCTGATTGCATTCTTTGCGGCCTTAGTTCTTCTTCTTGTTGTAGCTGTGATTGTATGGCGCCCACATGACTCTGTCATTTATCCAGTCAAGCACTGGAAACCAGAGTATCGTAAACTTGGACTGCCACCTCCTGTACCTTCATATCTGCGCTATGATCCTGACAACTGGCCACAGAAATCTGCAGTGTATGGCTATAGTATAATAGTTATAGGTTTCATGAGAACATGGTTGAGGTTTTCATCTTTCAAATTGGAAAATGTTGGAAGAGAATGGATAGCATTATAAAAATATATATAAAAAAAAGACATACCCTACACCATGGGTCAGAATATGAGAATTGTGATCAGATCCTGAGAATCTTCATTCATTCTGGCTATTGATTACCAATATATCAGTGTGTAGTTTTCTTCCAGAGATTGTGACCAGATATAGAACTTCAGCCTATTTAAAGGCCAAGATGCAATTTATGAAAACATATAATAAATCAGATTTCACTCTTAGTAATATCACTTCAGAGGAGTAAGTCAAGAAAGAAGTATAATCTGAATTAACCTAGTCTACATATTGTCCTTTAAGGAATGCTGTAATGACAGAAAATTTTTGCAGTTGCCATCTAAATATGCTATTGTAAATTTCTTGAGAAGTTAATTTTTAAACAGTTTTTTAAATTTTCACCAGCCAAGACAGTCTTGGTCCTAGGCCAGGAGCAGAGGGTGCAGAAGCTGAGCCAGCTAAAGTTGAAGGTGATAAGTTTTATTTTTGTGAATATTATCAATCTGACTTCTCCACCATTTTGTTCAGGTTAGGGACATGTTGTACATCTGGAAATGACTAAATCAAATTCTTATTACTTCATCTAAAGGCACATCAGTTTTTAAAACCCAAGAATGAAGTCACCAACATTTTTTGTGAAAAATTATGGAATGGATTTTCATCAATCAGTTAGCAAAATACAGATTTATTCTTTCAAACTGTAATGGCATGAAAGAGTATCACTGTTGACTGTGATCATACATCTAGTTTCTTTTATTTACAGCTATTGACATAATGTTGACCAGGGTCTTTGGAGGACAAATGTCTTCACCATCCCTCACCTTCTCAATAATGATTATGTTCAAATTAAAATCAAGTTATTGACACCAAATGTAGTTATGTCTAGTTTGATCATGTATCGATTATTTGTTTTGTCAAAGCTGATTATTTCCAACTGAAAGATAAAATATTGCCCTCTCTATTGTCCGTTCCAGAGCACTTCCACTATTCTTCATCTCGTATTACATTATATTTATTGAAAAACGTCCAATTCTTCATGTTTGGCATCAATCAGATTTGGAATCAGCACCTCATTTTCATTCAGGAACTACAGTGAAACTTTTTATTATAACAAAACAAAATATACCTAGGGTTCGCTCAGACATATGTAATACTATCTGCTTTCAGCTCAGTTGATGCAAAATCATTCACTTTTTCTTTATTTTTTGTTCATTCTATGCCCACAGAAAAGAGAAGTGATGATTTAGATGACTTCAATGTGAGAATTCTGTACGACAAACTCGAAGATCAGAATCTTCACTTGGCATCACAGTTAGCACACCAACAAGAGGACTTAGAAGGATTTTACAACCGCATTTGTCAACAGAATGAAGAATTGAAGAAGTTACTGAATGATATCAACCCAGACAAGATTGCAGCACTGGAAGCTCGTCAAGCTGCTATAGAGAGAGAAAGCATCCAAGGTGCTGCTGTAGATGGTGGACCTACCATAGTCAGTGCTAACATTAACATGGATGGCAGCGGAACCAGGGGGAAAATTGGTGGTAGGCATTAATTATTTATTTTTAATTTTTCAGTTGCAAAACGTGCATTAATAGAAGCTGAATTCTGTAAGTTCTGTACTGCCTGTAAAATTCTGGGGGCGTGAGTAAGTGAAATGCATCATCACTACAAGAATTAGTGATATAAATCTGTATTATTTTTGTTTAAGACAACATTAAAATCCCAAAATAAAATCAGTTGCCCACTTTTCTAATGACAACTTGGCGTGTCCAGAATATGACTCAATATGCTGTATGTTCCACTGAGCTCTAATCTGAAGCAGCCTGCTATGTTTGGCACTTGTATCTCATTCTTTAATTTTTTCTCCATTTCAACATTTCATCCACTTTCTCATCAGATTAGGAATAGCCACTTTGCAGCATGAGCCAAGGTGAAAATTAAGTTTTTGATGAAGAGCCACAAGAATATTTATTGCCCTAAATCACCATGTAATAATTAGTCATTCTGTGTGACTGATCTAACAATTCCATATGCAGGTGCTGGTGGTAGAGAGGCAGATTTGATGCTAGCCTTGCAAATGCTGCTTGACAAGCTGAATGCTGGTAACATTCCAATTAGCCAGGAGATGTGGGACAAGATGCAGAGAGGGGCGCCTGCAGGTGGAAAGACAGTCACTAATGTCAACATCACACAGGGGGCTTCCCATCAGCAGGCAAGCACTAGACAGATGTGATCTATATGTTTGTTTTGCATCTGTCATCAGTGAGCTGAAGGAAAATGTAAAATATGTTTGCTGAAAATGAAATTTATATTTTGGCTCTGGGATGGTTTTGACTGGTCTGCAGATTTTTCAAGTTGCTGAAAATGTTAATGTAGGGATTAGACACTGTATTTTCCTACATAATACCTTTTGTTCTGCACCCTACCTCACTCCCTCCATTTTTGTTAAAATTCCCATTTTGCTCAGTGTATTTTCTTTAAAATAAAGTCCTTGTCACCCATACTGTCCCAAATAGGTAGTGTGCCTAGACATCTGTTATTGACAGGAAGTGATTATGATTCACAATGTATTTTTTTATATTATATTGTGTCTTGAAAGGTGACTTTTCTTGTTTATGATGTATAGTGATTTTTACTTACTGGTAATGATATGAAGTGATAAAAAGAAAACTTCTACAATGTAGCGTTCCTTAGTTATAGATCACAAATTCTGAGAGCAAAATATTACAAAACATCGGGTCTCCCATTGTTATGCTCAAGGTTCTCAAATATAAGGGGACACGGTGGTCTAGAGGCAAGGTGCTCACCTCTCATACTGAAGGTACCAGTGTAGCAGGCCAGATTATACCCCCGCCAGACTATACCCGGGGTTAAACTGGCCTAGCCTAGGATATACCCTGGGGTATATTCTGGGCTAGGCCAGTTTATACCCTGGGGTATACTTTGAGCTAGGCCAGACTATACCCCCTATTCTTTTCTTTAAACAAGACAAGTCCACAATTTATCTCAACCTTAGTTTAAATTGTTCACTATCACTGTCATCATGTATCATATTGAAGCATACATTCTGGACTCTTGTAAAGTAAGATACATTTAAGAAGAAATAAACATACATTAAAAAGCATTGATATGCAAAAGGATTGAAAATCCGTTCAAACTGATATGATTAGACTTTGTGTCCGTTGGTATTATCATTGGTTTGGGGTTTTTTTGTCATAATTAGTTGTCCATGAGTTAAACATGCATTGTATTTTTTTGTTTGGCACCACTGACATACAGTTAGTGGCAAATAGTGGCAAAGTATGAAATAATTCGTCGCCCGTCTCACTTAAGGGCGTATCTGCAATTTTCCCATTTTTCAGGAGAGCCTCTCAAAGTTTTTTGGCATTTTTCAGTCTCTTGCTGTGTGTTAAGTATTGCATCAATCTTTATGTTTTTTGGCCATAAGTTTATTTGAATAGTATTTTAAGTGTTTCTTTAATGGTTTTAAGGGTTAATTTAGAAAGTTTTCTGTAATTAGCGATAATTACTCATACGCCCCTTTGTAAGAGCATTACAAGGGCCAAAAACACAAGAGATGGCAGATACGCCACATTCATCAACATAAATGCTTAAAGAAAAGTGAGCAAGAAAGGTTGTCAGTTTCAAACGAAAATGTTTATTTGTTGTTGATGGTTTCAACATTATGCTTATATAAAATGATTGTTGGGTGAAGTTGGACAATTGGGCTGTAAAAACTCAAATTATGTTAAATTAGTTATCAAGTTGCTCCTAGCAACATGCTCAATGACTTATAAAATCGTAATTAGTTTTCATTACAACAATAAGTAAGTTTAGGCTAAAATGATAAGTAAGTTGCTCCTAGCATGGGTGTTAGCTCAACAGGTACAAAAATATCACCTGCCCTTGATTCTGCCTCGCTGATAGTACTGTGCACTGCACCCCCTTCATTTTGGCCTTGGGAGGTTTCAAAATACCTGAGAGACACGTTTTTGAGGTTGGTAGATTTGTTAATCGTGTGGAGCAACATCGTTGGCATTATTGAATTCTTATTTTGTCTAGGACAACCGTCAGCATATAGATGAGCTTCTCTTTTTCCGATTTTATCATAATGCTCAAGTGTTTTGCATACGGCAGTTCCGATTTCTGAGCTGCCTCGCTTGCTCTGTCCCTCATGCCATGCATAGCAAGGGCAGTTTTTGTCCCCAAGACTGTAAAATGTGCGATTATAATTGGACAATCTTCTTTTGTAAAAAAAAAAGGGCACTTTCGTTGGATATTGGCAGGTATATCACTTGTTGAAGATCAAACGTGGGGCTAAAACACTGGCATCACTATTGGCTTTCTCTTTAATCACATCTTTAAGGTCTCTGACTTTTGTTTTATCAGCCACGTGACTTTGACAACAGTCTTTAAGCTTTTCTTTTGTTGCCTCATCCCCGTCCCTGTAAGTAACATAAAGGGAACACTCTGGTCCTTCTTTGGGTGATGGAAGGCAAGGTTCTTTCTTTTTAAAATCCTGGAGTATGTGTTGAAACTTGGAGGGTCACTTCCATCATATTGCTCTATGAACATTCTGTACATCTTGGGAAAGTTAAGATTCAGCTGCAGGTATTCCTTGCTTGTTGATGACCGACAATAATGGGATTCCACTGTAGGAAACTCTCCATGTGACAATTAATAACCCTTGTAATTCTTTCATCCCTTTCTCTGACAGCCGCTGACTGTCTTCCACCTCTCTTCTCAGTTTCTGTTGTCCCACTTGATGTCGTTTTACCAATGGCCACTCTTACAGCTTTCCCAGTGATGCCGAGGGTGCTAAGGAACATTGTTTTACACACAGTAACTTGTATTCCCTTAATTAACAGTCAGATAGTAGGTGTGGGTCTTTTGGTGGCGGGAACTGCTTGCCGCTCGTTTTCCTTGGGTGAAGTCTACTTGCCATATAATGAATTGTCGTTGAAGGCGCAGGTCACCAAGCTCATAAACGTTCTGGAAGATTTCTTCTCTGCTTTCATGCAAATGTGCTGCATTTTCGTCCAACTTTCTCACAACTTTTAGCTTGACACGACACTCCCATCCTACGAGCGGCAACAACTTTCTTAGTTTGGGCACTGAGGTACTCTTCTCCAAGCAAGAGCTCTCTTTTGTTTTCCTTCTTTTTGTTTATTGGTTCTCAGAAGCTTCTGCTTTGCCACCTCTTTAAGCGCTCCTTCTACCACAAAAGTCTCTGGCTGGATTACATCATCGACCGCAATAAAGCCTATCTCCTCTCGTACCCTCCTCTTTCTATTCTGTTTGCTCTTCTTAGGTCTGCCATGTTCACATGCATCTGTGTCCTCGGTGAAATGGTCATAACATAGAGGCAAGTTGCATTGTTCGCATGCAGCAAAAAGGTCTTCCTTACACCTCCTGGCTTGGCACATGCCAGATCGGAATATCGGATCTGCACCTGAGTCATCATAGTCACTAAAGTCAATGTCAGATCCCAAGGCTTCATTGTTTGGGGACACAATGGTGTCATTTATCACTGGCTTGTTAGTCTTACTCAACCCTGCTAAGGGTAAAAGATCTGCCAATGGCAAGTCTTCATCGGAGGAAGTATTCTCTTCCATTATATTTGTACCTTAATATTAGAAAGAAAACCTCGGTAATGACTTGTTCATAAGCTCTCAACAATACAACATCACTCTTAGGATTCAAATGATCTGGAAAGTATGCTCCTTTAAAACGAAGGTTTGCTACCCTTTGTTGGGCCTGTAGTATATACAGGCGAACAAATTGTTCGTTGTATCCTCTGTTAGCCCTATGAAATAAGATGATACTAATAACTATGCATTGGCACGAGTGTTTTAGAAATACAGGTAAGTCTGCTTTAACTTTTAAAAGCTCGAGGAAACTGCAAGACTTATTCATAGCTAAATTTTTTAGCAACAAGCATTATTGTTCATCATAAGGCAAAATAAACAGTATTATGAGGAGCTTCCTAGCAGATCCCTTTAAAGCTCAGCCCAAACTGAATAGCTTTAAAGGGTACAAGTTATCGACTGGCAACATGTAAAAATGCAGCATATAATAATCACAGTTATATGAATTAACACATAGATTCAAACAACATTCTTGAACCAAAAGAATGAAAAAGTCTTGTGTTCTAAGGGAAGATCAATGTGCAGACGTCAAAAACAACGCGGTCGCTTCCCAATGGGTAGCCTAGCAGTCGTAGACCGTCTAACTAGCCTAGACTATTGGCCTAGAGAACTGCCAGATGTTCATACGTCTCATTGTTCTCTTTTGATGTAGCGGCAAAGACAATCTCACAAAGTGGCCTAAGGCAATCTACGCCCATTCGTGAGAGAACACAACAGTCATGTATATATGATTTATATTCTAACGTAGGGGCGTAACCAGGCATAAGCCCTTTCGTGAGAACTATTTTTGTTTCAAACAGCTATAGGGCGAAGTAATTTTTGCTTATAACTTCGCCAGTTTTCATGCTATCGATACGCCATTTTGTGAGAACATAGATCTCACTGTAAGGAATTTGGTGGTATCAATAACTCAAAATCGTCAAATTTCGGCATACGCCCTTACGTGAGATGGGCGACGAATTATAAGACTATTAAATGTCATGTCATCTGAATTTTATTTTAATTTTTGAAAATCAGAAAATGGGCTTGATATGTCAGAACAATTAGATCTTCATACAAAGTTACAATGATGCACAGAAAAGAACACACATAGAAAAAAATAATAGCAACATTTTAATAACTCGCCTGGCAGATGGTGCTATTCCATCATCCAGCAGAAATTAAATACTTCACATGAAACTAAATACACACTAAATATTTTCACATGATGAACTCCACCTGCGCAGATCCACTTGAAACATTACAGAATGCGAACCAGTAATATATAATAATAACAATAAGAATACCAAATCATCTTGTTTACACTTGAAAATAAAGAGAAATCTCAATATCAGAATCATCATCAACATCATCTTGGAATAATATCAAGATAAGAGGGAATGTAAAAATGACCTACACATCATTCTAGAATCTATAAGTAGCAATGTATGTGTATCAACTATATGTTAAAAATGTGTTAAATCTTTTCAACTACCGGCATTCAAGTACAACTGGACAGAAAGCTTTAGTAAAGTAATTATAGTATGTTATGGCAAAAATTCGATGGATCATGTAGCGTCAACAACATTTCTTGTTAGTAAATTCTTTGATAGCTTATTTGTAGAAAGGTGTACATTTCATGTAGCTCATGGTTTAGGGCACTGGATTAGTTTGCAGGGCATTTGAAAGATTGCAGTTGTGTCTAATTGTGAGTAGTGGTATGTTACTTGCGGATGAAATAAACTTTAAAAAACTTAATATTGTATCCTTGAATATTTTGCCTGAATGTGGGAGTATAATCTGGATGTGGGATATAGTCTGGCCTAGCCCAAAGTATAGCCTTGTGGTATAAACTCGCATAGCCCAGAATATGCCTGGGGTACAAAATAGACTAAGCCACTTTAATCCCAGTGTAGCCGGCCAGATTATCCCCCCGCCAGTCTACACCAGGGGTTAAAGGAGCCCAGCCTATTTTATGCCCGCAGGTATATTCTGGGCTAAGCCAGTTTATACCCTGGTGTATACTTTGGGCTAGACCAGACTATACCCCTACCTGTCCAGATTATACTCCCACATTCAGAGACGCAAAATATTCAAGGATACAACATTCAGTTTTTTGTTTTTTTATTTCACTCACGAGTGACACACCCTTATTCACTATAACCCATAACTACAATCTTTCAGATGCCTTGCAAACTAATCTAATGTCTTGAACCATGAGCCTCATGAAATATATATTTTTCTACAAATAAGCTATCAAAGAATTCACTAACAAGAAATATTGTGAACGCAAGATGATCATCGAATTTTGCCTAAACACACTATAGATGTAATTACTTAATATGATGCCCTACTGTTGTCTCAGTGGATTTGCTCTGTTGATTTACACAAGTATCAAGGTTATTTCACTAAAGCTTTCTGTTCAGTCCCACTTAGAATAGTTGAAAAGCTTTAACATACAATGTATTTTTTTGAACATAGTTGATACGCACTCATTGCGGCTTATTAATTCTAGAATGATTTGTAGGCCTGCACTGTTGTCTTTGCACTCCCTCTTATATCTTTGTATTATTTCAAGATGATGATGATGATTCTAATATTGATATTTCTCTTTATTTTCAAGTGTGAACAGGATGATTTGGTGTTCTTATTGTTATCATTTTATATTTATGGTTAGTTTTCTGTATCGTGTTAAGTGGATCTGGACAGATGGAGTTCATCGTGTGAAAAAAATTTAGTGTGTACTTAGTTCAATGTGAAATATTTAATTTCTGCTGGATTACATCACGGATGATGGAATAGCACCATCTGTGAGTTGGGTTATTATTACATTTTTCTTTTCTCTTTGCATCATTGTAACAAAAAATACAATGCATGTTTTACTCATGGACAACCAATTATCAAATAATAATAATAATAATAACAACCGAAGCATGTGAAATTAATGTTGAAGCCTAATCATATTCTTTGAATGGACACTCAACCCTTTTGTAAATCAATGCATGTTTATTTCCTCAAAAATGTATCATGATTTACAGGAGTCAAGAATGTATGTATGCATACCAATTTAAACTAAGACTGAAATAAACTGTTATTATTATTTCCTCTAAATTGTACATATATTATGATTTACCGTTGCCAAGAATGTGTTCATGTATGTATTAATATGATATCTGATGACAGTGATAATGAACAATTTAAACTGAAAAAAAAAGAAGGGTTCATAATCTGGTGGGGGGGGGGGTATAGTCTGGCCTAGCCTAAAGTATACCAGGGGTATAAACTGGCCTAGCCCAGAATATACCCCGGGGTATATTCTGGGCTAGGCCAGTTTAACCCCGGCTATAGTCTGGGCGGGGGGTATATATTGGCCTGTTACACCGGGTTGGAAACCCGGTTGGTGAAGCCATGTTGGAAAGTTGGGATTTTTCTCATATTTTCCTGTCCCTGATCCTATGATAGGTAGGATTGAGCACCTAGTCTTCTCGAATAAGGACGAAAAACTCGGAGGGCAAGTGTGCAGGTTGCGCATATTAAAGAAACCTTGGCAGTTGGAAATCGAGAAGAGCAGGCCGAACAGGCTGCTGCCTAGGCAAATTCTCCCTTCCCTCCCCTCCCCCCTCAAAAAGAAATTGCACTGTGGTGACGATGTATCTGCTCCAGTTGTAACTGGGCTGCAATGACATTAAGACAAATTTCCCAAATGGGATTAAAGAAGTATACAAAAACAAAAACAAAAAAACGCAAAAACATTTTAAACTTCTACTAGATTAAAAGGACTGATATTTGCCGCATACAGACTATTTTTTGTCCTTGTTTAAATGAAATTAAGAGACAGTAAATTGTAGACATTACTTTTTTCTAAACCCCAGATGACTAGATCTCAAGGGGAAGTTCTTCGTCGTCAAAATGGAGAGCGCATGCAGCTAGAAAGAGAACTGGCCAATGATGAGAAAGAAGCATTTGATAATCTTCTGCATGACAATGATATCAAGAGAAAGAAAATCACTGAAACCATGGCTCAAGATCTGGCTCTCAGGCTTCAAGGTATGTGTTTATCATTCACTGAATGCAAAGACTGAAAAGATTAGAAATGCAGAAAAACTATGAGTTTATCGGGATTGCATTTTTTTGTTTAAGCTTTTCTGAGCATCAACACATCTTCACAATTTCTGTAAATTTTCTGAGAGTAAAGAATAATGTCATATATAAATAAATATATATATAGCATTATGTTAGCTCAAAACTTCTGTTCATAAATCAAGGATATGCTAAATGACAGACTAGTTTTATAGAAATAGATGCAGCTTCAGTATGGATTGTGAAAAGTTTGATGGTAAGCTGCTCAGTGTTCCAGAACAGCTGAAAATCGTGTGAGAAAGATATTCACCTAGGCAAAATGTTCACTTTTTAAACAATGCCCATTTAAGGGAAATGATTGTTTTTTATAGTGCAAAAGAAATTAGTATGTGCATTCCAACTGAATAGGACCCACACTGAGACACATGAAACAAACAGCCAGAAGCTGCTTGAGTTTCTACATGAGAAATTATTCATGAAAACTTTTCAGGCAAAGAAGTGAAAAGTCTTAATGACTGTGCAAGGAGGACTGATAAAAATGTATTTATCTTGTTTTACATTTTTTCTTAGGGGATTTAAAAGATGGAGAAATTAAGGAGATATTGGGCCAGCATGAGAAAGCATTACAGGATGCTCTTGACAAACACAATAAGTCTCGAGACAAACAGATGGAAGAACTACAAAGAAAACTAGCTGAAAGACGGCGCAAGAAGGAGGCTCAACTTCATGAGAGACATCATAATGAGGTAATTGTTTGGCCTAGATGTGCAAATAATTATTTTATCTGTATAGTAAACCTGCCTAACATAATAGTGAATTTGCAAAAGAGGTTCCGAAATAGAAGTGAGTAAAGAGAGGCTTATCACTTTTTACCAGCTACGAATTGCTTTGCCACCATGAATAAATTTGTATGCTTTACTCATCAGGCCAATGAGATTGGGTTACCCACTCCAGTAGAAGGTGCTGATGATTCAGATATCAAACTGCAGACTGAACAAGAACTCCTTAAAACTTCTCACTCAGAAGAAGTCTCTGGACTGGCAACGGCTGACATGGACATTAGTCATCAGCTGGCTGAGGAAATGAGAAACAAAATGTCTAGCAACATGGAGGACCAAATTGTAGGTTGTCTTCACTAATTTATCAAGGAATATCAGATAGAGTCCTTCAGTGCTTATGATTATGTACATGTGGTATTGTTTTTCTTGAGTCCAAAAGAAATACTCTGAGCTGTGAACATTTGATAGTACAGCAATTAAAAAAGAGGCGTTATTGCATATGTCTATTCAACTCCTGCTTTAGCCATTGCTGTTACTGCAGATACAGCCCAAGCATTGTTTTTCTTTCCTGTTACATTTGTATAACAGATTTTATGATAAATCTGAAAGTTAGCTTAGAAAAACAGAAAAACCTATTTTGAAAGTTGACTTTGTATGAAGTTGGCAATTTCTAAATGTATAAACTTTTGAGTTTCATGGCATGATGCAAGATTTCAGGGAACAACTGCACAAAAGTAAAAGTGTTTTGCTTTTAGGGCATTGATTTGCAAAAGTACATGTAGTAAATAATTAGCACACTTGTTAATCACTGAATGAATAGTTAAATGACTAAAATGATATGTGGGTTTAATGAGAATTTTTCAAGTTTTATTCAATGACTTTTTCATTATATCCATAATTTTTCCTTTGAACATTCAGTATGAAGTGTCAATGATATATATTCTATGATACACCTGTCTGATGATCTGATCTTGTATAATAATTCCTTAAAGATATTCACAAGCAAAACTCATTAATCTGAGCCTTTGTAAAGCTTGAGATACTTTTGTCACATGGAAACAAGTTTGTTTCTCATTTGAAATTAAGCAAGTAATTTAAACATAACTTCAGCTCCAAATACTTTGTTCACACATTGCAAGGAGACAGTGGGCTCTCAAAATCTGATCAGTCCTGAACAAGCCAAGGAATTGCTGAAGAAACAGAGAGAACTAGAAGAGAATCTTAGCAGCCGATTTGAAAAACAAAGACAAGCTCAGTTGCAGCGCCTGCAAGACAATATGGAAAAACGACGCCAGCAGCGACTTCGAGCACTACAGCTGCATCAAGAGACGGAGCGGGGAGAGGTTTGCTGTCTTTAATTTCTTGAAACTACCTACATTCACCATTTCAGAAATTTATTACCCTGAAATTTAAGTGGAGAGGTTTAACTCTACATAAAGTCTTGTGAGTTTGTAATTTAGCATACCTGTATCTAAGAAAGCGTTTTCTTTGTTCAAGTTTAATTTCAGAACATGACAGTATTTCTGCAACACTGCTTACATAGGTTAGATACAGCATCATATGTAATTCATTTATTTATCATTATCACATGTCTTTCTGTTCCTGATGATAGCTTTCAAGTAAGATGACCCAAGAAGGACGCCACGAAGACAAAGAAAACATGCTGAAAGCTCTTGATTTTCAGCATCAGCATCAGAGAGAAGCAATGCAAGCAGAAATTGATGCTGAGGAAAATGAGCAAGGCAGGCAGCTTTCAAAGGCACTTGATGAAAACCATACTGTTCTTATGAAAGAGGGGCATCGTAAACTCACAGACCAGGTACGTATGATTGTGTCATGTGATCATTTTTATCCAATAAGAAAGGGAGACTGTGTGTAAATACTTTACAAAAATGACATAGCAGTAAATGTGACTTTTTTCTTGTATTAACTCTTTGAAACTTGAGTTTTCCACATTTTTCTTGTGAGCTCTGGTGAGGGGTGGATGTCCTTCTAAAAAGTCAAATGACAGAGCTGCACTTTATGCTGGTACTTTTGCTACATACAGTTTTTGCACATCAAATTGAAGAAAGCTGGATGGAGAATCCAACATTTAAAGTAAATCATGTGGAGCTTGGGCAAGAAAACAATGTGAGAAGTAAAAACACATACATAAATGTTGACATTTTTAGAAAACACAAAATCCCATTCAATCACCCTTTGAACATCTGTCAGTTTTGTCTAACTATGTTGTCTTAAGAACCTAAAGAACAACTATATATTTACATATGCACAAACCCAGTGCATTCTCAGTAGTAATGCATTACAATTTTGACCTTCCTCCACTTGCAGTTGGAGATCTGAATACTGAGCATCTCAACCATGATTTAATCAAACCTATAAACTTCTCTAGTGCAACTTTTGAGAAAAATGTAAAAAGATTTGGAAGTGCTGTATTTCTTACTTGCACTGCCAAAATAACATTCTGGTTGTACATAATGTTGAAAAATATCTTTGCCATCAATATTGTGGACTTTTGTAAGCAGAAAGATTGAAATAAACAAAATTTACAACTAGTTATTAGGTTATTGTGCTGTGTGTACAGAGGAAAAAAAACCTAGTAACTTCAGCGCTAGGTTATTATAGTTACCTGGCACTGAAATTATGAGTTTTTCTTCTTGGGGAACTCTTCCTGTAAAGTAAGTCATGAGATAACAAAATGTGCAACACCTAGTAAGTTGAATCCTGGCATTGAGCGTGCAGAAGTAAAACTTAGTATGTGAAAAAGATACTAGATTTGACCGTTGTCTTAATAGAAAAATAACAGGGTTACTAGCTTTTACCACAAAATTTCCTTGGAAAATAACCTTAACGCTCACCCTGCAACAGACACTCAAAGCCTGCTGTCTGGCCAGTGACCTTACTCACGGAGAATCATGCCTGGGTCGAAATTATCCTTGCCGATGTAAGATGGCCACACTACCGCTGTCCACATGGTTCGGTTTTTATTGATCGGTATGAAAACATTCGCTGCTATGCTTTATCACGCTTGATAATGGATTAACCAGCGAAACATTTGTCTGTATGTCTCTAACCAATGATCTGACTTATGGAACTAAACTGACAGCTGTACTTTTCATGAGAACAAAGCATGATAACTAGCTACGCCCCCCAAGCCCTAAACAAATGGTTTCATCCTGATTGACACATACTAATGAACCAATGTGGGCATTTGGGGCAGAGATCATTTCAGAGCTTGTCTCTGATTGGTTCTTAGATACAGACAACTCTAGATGATGGTCAGCTTGTGAGAAAATGAGATAATATTGCAGATTTATTGAGCAACAATTTCGCATGTCGATGTTACATCTTTTGATAGCGTGGGGAGAGCCTGTCCGACCAGTGGTTCACTGGTTAACATGTCCTTGTCACAGTGCCTTTGATTTAGAAGAGATACAGTGAGCAATAAGACGGTAGTTACGTCTCAAAGAGGTCAGTGACCTGACACATGAAAATCTGGCTTGCATGCTGCATGTTCAGCTTGACCTGGCCGTCTTTGCCCGCCCATGCAGAGTGAGTGCATGGAAAGTTGATGCTGACATATGCCGCCCTTCGCAGGGTGAGGGTTAATATCAAAGGGACATCACTGTACATAAAAAGATCAATGCCTAGAAGTCTCCTTCTTGGATCCATTTGATTTTTTTTAAACTTCAGAGTTACCAGGTTTTACCTCTGTATGGCAGATCTGCTAATGTTCGAAGAGTTAAACTATATTTTCCCTATTCAAAACTTGTTTTTTGTTCCTTCTGGAACCTGACATAATGAAGATTTGTTTTTACAATTCAGAGTGACTAAACAGAAACCTAGCGAAAACTGCCACCAGGAAAATCAACTGTGAAATGATGCTGTGAGGAATTACAGACGTGCTTAACGTTAGCATAACTACTGCAGCCATTTCCTGCCTCTATCTTTTTTTATCAATTTACAATGCACAATACCTGAAGAGTCCTCTTTCTGTTGTTCTTGGCAGCTTCTGAAATCCACTGCTGAGACTGACCCTCTAGCAGCACAAAGGATAATTGACCAGTTCAGACAAAATCAAGATTCCATGGATCAGGACTTGGAGTCACAGAAAAACAGGCGCTTGGCAGAAATCCAAGCCAAAGTGGCTGCACGAAAAGAAAGGTCTGTGTTGTTTTTTTATTGTATACCGCAGTGTATCTATTTGGCTCCCATAAAATTCAAATGCCCTTCTGCTCCTTCTCCTCTATAAACCCCCCATTTATGTAAAAAAAAAAAAAAAAAAAAAAAAAGAAACAAAAATGAACTTACACATGCCTTAAAAAGTGACTTCTTTTTCCGTGAGCTCTGAAAGAACAAAAGGTTGCTGAAATCAAGTGATAATGTGCTTGATCGTGGCTGCAGGATGATGAGAGTCCTGAAGGATAAATACAAATGAGCAAATGATGTAAAAATTTGAAAGTTACATTAAGAGGAGTTACTTTTAATGACTTGTGTTTCCTTGCCCTTTTCTTGTACAGGATGATGAGAGAAAGTAACAGAAAATTAGAGGAACTCGCAGCACAGAAATTTGTGTCAGAGCAGTCACAACAAATGAAATCAAAGAAGGGAGGTGACGTTACTGACCTTGGACCACAATTTGATCTTCACCATATGCCGGATGTAACATACATGGAAAGTGTGGAAGAGCAAGCACTTAAAAAGGAACAGGTGATGTGATAACCTATGGAGAACTCATTGTTACCATTTCAATGGATGTCTCTAGGGCCTCATTTATTTTGTAAAAGTATAACTAAATCACTGTATTATATTTTCAAAAACAACAAACTTGTCTGCATTAAAATCATTCCCATTTTAACCAGTTTGTTTTGAAAGTTAGTAGATGCAATAAAATGGAGGGAAAATTGTTAATTTTTCTGAAAGTGCAACTTAATTGTTTTTTGGGTTCTTTTTTTTTGCATAAGTAAAAGAGTTGATTCAAATATGAAAAAGTAGACTGACATTGTCACGTATTAACTTTCCAGGACCTTGCCAAAGAAGACCTAAAGAAACGACATCAGCAAGAACGGGATCAGCTAGCAGTAAAGTTAGATACTGATGCTCAAAGACAGGAGCAAGAAATGTCCAGAACTTTGGATGGTCAAATAGAGCAAGCTGTTAGAGAGAAGAAAAACAAACATGCTGCTGAAGAAGCAGCTCGAACAGATCTCAGTCAAGAAGAACTGGCAGCTGTAAGTTTTAATAAATTAATAAATTTTATGAAAATAGAAAATTCAATGACGATAAAGTGTTAATTTGAGTTTGACCTTCATGACATGTGATGGCTTACCTTTGGTTTACTGACGGGGTCGAGCTGCTAAAATATGAGGGTTAGAGTTAATAGTGAGGATAATATTAAAATGACAAAATAGATTTTCAGATAATAAAATAATAATCTCTGTGGCGGAGATGAGAAAATTTTTTTTAATGAAGCTGCAAAAAAGGTAAGATCGGACAATAGTGATCATAATGTCAATATTGTTGAAAGTTGTTGACTGGCCATTTCAGTGCCCATATAGATCTACTGTGCATATATGTGCAAAGAAACTGACACATGCTATGAAATTAGTATGGTCACTGGTCAGCATCCTTTCACAGTTATCCTCACCACATCTGTTAAATACTCATTATATGTTCATTGCAATTGTCATACTGTTAATACATTTCTGGCAGTCACAGATCTATTGGATAATGATATAATCACTTATTAAATATATTTATGTAGGCTTTTCATTTATTATAAACTATCAGTAACCAATTATGTCTACAGCTTATGGCGGCTCATGCACAGGAAGTTGAAGAACTATCAGAACGCTTGGAAAATGAAAAGACTCGTCAGCAGGCAACTCTTAGGGACAGGTTAGCAGAACAAAGAAGACGCAGAATGGATGAGCTGAGAAGAAGACAGGATGCAGAATTAATGTCAGAAATGATGGAACAGCGGAAGGAATTGGATGGTATTAGAGGAAAAGAGGTAAAATAAACTGCTCATTTTCAGAACAGACGAACAGTAATATCATTTTCAGAAGGATATTGCAGTTGCAGCAAGCGTAAATAAGTTTCTCGTTTAAATCATTGATCAATGAGAGAAAGATACAGTTCACACTTACATACCAAATGCAAATCAGTTTTCGTGCATCTAATGCAAATTTGGAATATGAATGTAGTGAGAATAAATTAAATTATGATTCACTGTTTAGCTGAAAGTTGAACAGTTATTTTATCATCAAAAGTGGTTTTGATGTCATTTAATGAGTAAAAGGTGATCAGTGTTTGCACACAAAATTACTGCAATTAACCACTGACATTTATTTCTCCATCATGGCATTTATACAGCTCTTTTGAAAAAAATTTCGATTGTTCTCAAAGGACTGTGTTAACATTTGATGCTTAATTTTACTTAGGCTAAACAGGTGGAACAGAAAGCTATAGCTGAGGGAATCCGTGAAAATGGAGAGGAAGAAAGTGACAAAGTTGTTGAAGCAGTCTTGGCTGGGAGACATGCTCAGGTATATCAATGAGTCTGAAGATTCTGTTCTCTCATCAAGTATGGACCATGGTCATCAGATGAAAATGGAAAGCACAAGATTCTGATTAAGAATGGAAGAGTACATATAAATTAACAGGGATAAATACAGTTTTTTTTATTCACCAGATGAGCTATTATCCAGGATTTTAGGTCATTAATAATTTAATATGTTAGAGATAGATCAGCACACCTTTTCAAGAAATTACAGATAGAATTTGTTAGAAATGATAAGTATAGGCATAATAGATAATTATGAATTTGAGATATAAAAGTTACTTGGGTTTTATTCATCACACTCAAAACTAGTTGGGGGGACCAGCATTCCATGAGAAACTCAAGGTATTAATTCATGAGAATGGATATCATCATGTTTTCTCATAACATCAACTGAGGCTACTGGTTTTGACAGTGTTAGTGAATCTGTAGAACATTTGAAATATGTATAAGAGCCAGGAATTGTACAAAATGCAGGAATTGCAAGACTTAGAGAACCAGTTTCTAACTCGAAAGAAAGTGATTGTTGATGATGCTGTTGGCCGTTTGAACCAAAAGTATGACCGCCTAAGAGATGAAATGGCAAAACGTCATGTGCAAGAGCTTGCCGCGTTGGAGGTGAGTATCTTCTGAGAGCTGTCATATAGAAATTTTTTTTTTTTCATGTTCTTTGTTTTAGAAACAGAAAAAAATTTGTTCAAACATGATCTAATACATCAATGAGATCTTCAATTATCAGAAACAGCAGTACTTGGAGTGAATTGAACATGAAAAAATGTAAGAGCAACTTGATTATATCAAAATAGTTGTTCAAAATACCTGTATCATTTGAATTATTTCAAAACATTATATTCACTGATAATTACTTTTTAAAGAATGTATTTTTATCCCTTTTCTTGGTGGTAACAAGCTGCAGATCATGGGTGGTGTTGCCAGTGTAAATAATCATAAGAGCCCCTTTTCATGCAAAATTTTATTTATGTTTTATAATGGCACTATTAGAAACAAGCTTTGAGCCCGGAAGAGAAGCAGGAGCGTAGAGCTGATCTCCTAAATCGACAACAAATGGAAGAAGCCAAATTGGAGCAACATCTTACTGCTGAAGAAGCTCACATAGAAGAGGGAGCACTCAAAGATTGGGAAGTTGAATTTGCTCGTGCTAAACTTGCATTGAAGGAGAGGCATTACAAGGTGAGTAGTAGATTAGCAGATGTGCCTAAAGTTCATCAGTTCACTACTGCTGGAGCCTTGCATGTTGTATTTTTTCATTATTTTGATAGAGCTGGAATGCAGCAAAACCTGTGATTGATTTCACATTTAGAAATTTATATACTAGCTCTACACTAATAATGGTGTTTTTGATAAATCTCCCAATGACTTTTATTTTCATTTCATTGTTGAAACAAGTTAACTAAACACCAAGGCAATGCAATATGTTAATGTTCACATTGAATTGAAGTGTTTTGCTACAATGTTAGCAAGAAAAAGCACTTTTGAAGAAGGCGAGACCTTTGGAACCGAGGATCCTGATGTAAAATTATTAGCAAGCTGCCAGGATATTATTGTTTTATTGTTTGTCTGTAGATTTGTACATTTCATCGCAACTAATGGAATTCCAGAGGAAGATAGAATTTTGTGGAACTATGGTTAAAAGAATTTGCATTTTCAGAAAGGAACTTAACTGTTTTAAATGGTTTATTTAATTTTACAGCTTGATATTAGGTATCCCAAACTCACGTGGAAAACGGCGCCCGGGACCTGAAAATTGGCCCTTTTCAACCGACAATAACTCGCATAATATTTCACCAATTTTAATCCTGTTTGAAAATTTTATAAATCTAATAATCGTTTTTACTAAAAATCAAGTCGTTTTGGTCGGTATGCTGTTTTGAATCACATAAATTGCTTTGAATATAGGTCACCGCGATGCCCCAAACTGCGGTTTTCGCGATCTTTTTCGAGGCCTGAAAATCGAGGTCGCTTCACAAAAACTGCTCGCGCTAAGCGGCAGAGTGTGCTAGCGTCATGAAACTAAGTGTGTTGAAACCTGCTTTGAATGGGCTTTCTTATGGTATTTTCCGCTTGATGCTAAATTAAGCCTTTGACCCAGAAATTTTGAGTTATATTTTTAGATTGGAAAATTCCAACCCTTAGCGTTGGTTGGTCGAAATAAAAATTATACCACGTGAGACTACATCATGTTACTAAAATTGTGTGAAAAAATCCCCACGATTGGTCCAACAGCCATTGAGCGCCATCTGTTGGAAGTAGAGAGGGGTCAACAACACACACACGCTCTGTCTGAGTCTCTGACCCAGAAAAGGCATTTTCTTGAGAGGCATATTGTTCTTAATGATAAAACAACTCTCTCCCTGGGTTTCTCTGAAGTAGCAGTTGATGATGCAGATACTTTATTAGCTAAAACTGTGGAGATTCTTGATAACCTTACTGAAATTTACTGCACTAATGTTCATAACCAACCCAAAGATGAAGTTTTCAAAGACATAATAAAAAAAAAATGAAATGTTTAATGTCAGACCGTGCTGCCATAATGAAGAGTTTTGATAAAAAAAATGACTCAGTATAAAAAAGATCTTTTAGGTGACAATGAGCCATCCATCCATTTCCTTTTCTGTAATGCACATTTCCTTTTGGGCCTGGCTCCGTCTACAGAAGAAGCAGTTTCTCCAACAGAAAAAAATTTAGGTAAACTTGGGAGAGATTTGGATGCATCATTTGTGAGATATTCAAATTCAAATGAATGTTCTGTTTTCCGTTTAATTAGAACTGCTGCGGAGGTGCTTGGTCCACGTGGAGATTTAAAAAATGGCTGTAGGCAAGAGTGGCTTGCTTATTGTGATACGATTAGAAAGTCTTCCAAATTCACAAGTTACAGAAGCAACAGATTCAATAATCTTTTTGAAAATGCATGGGCCATAATAGAACATCGGTCAGACATACTTACCTTTTTAAATGATTTTGTGTCACATTCAAATTTGAAACTCAGAAGTGTTTGTGCTGATTTACAAGACAAAACATTGCTTGCATCTGTTGCTTCTGTTGCCTTATTTCATAAATGCTTCACAGGTCCATACTGGAAGCTAATGAATAGTCATAAGTCTTATGGGGAATTCCCGCACTATGTTTCTAAGATGACAACGGCTCTCGACATCTGGGACTCTGCTGAATTTGATATTCTTTTTCTTTCATTTGTCTTGGATGAAGATGAGTTCATTTTAGAAAAAACAAATTTGACAGCATTTTTATCATCTCCAGAGTGTGATCTTGAAGTTGTAAAATTGTGTTTTAATGCAATTGTCAAGAAATCATCAATTGTACTTGAACGCCAGCTTGCTGACTTTTTACCTGGGGGGGGGGGGGGGGGGGTGTATATGGGGGAGTTCTTGATGATGAAGTTCAAAAGTTGCTTTATACATGTCCAATGACTAATTTAACAGGTGAGCGCATTTTTGGAGACTTTGATTTTGATTTGTATAAAAGAAGGAATGCTTCCCTGCATCTGAGAACCACACTGAATATGTGGAAAAGAAACAGAACAGCCACCTGGCTTCAAAAACAAAATGCTAGAAAAGCTCAAAAACTGCTTGCCCATGCTCGCAAATATGCCTCAAGGTGGAAGCAGAGAAGTAGAGATAGAGAGGTGGATGTCAGAAATAAGATTAAGGAAAAGATAAAGGAAAATATGAAAAAACAGAAAGACAAAGAAATTAGGAAAATGGAAGACAGAACTGAAATATTGACCTCTGTTTTGGATCAAGGTGGACTTTGCACAACTAAAGAGGAGTAAGATAACCTCATAGCAAAACCAAATGCTCTGCAAAATCTGAAGGTCCAAATCAGATACCATAAAATTATCTTGGGTGAGAAAATTCTCTTAGCAGGCAATGTAAGAACTTTATACACAAGACTGTGTAATCATTTAGGTTTTGATGCCTCTGATGATATGCCACCAAGGAAGCGAGCCCGTCCAGAGTGATGGATACATTATTCAACTTTTCCTGACTCTTACCCCTTAGTCTGAAATAAATTCATGGCAGTTGTAACTTGTATGCTTATCTTACTGCTCTCAAATTTCAATTACAGGAAAGACAGAAAAAATACATGTATGTGTGAATTGAATACTTCTGTAAATAAGTCATATTTTGCCTGATTTTTAATAGAAAACTATGTTGTCAATATATTACTGTTCCTTCTATCAAAAAATGAATAGCAGAGCACTAACAGTAACAGCATAGTTGTACAATTATTTGTTAGCATATTTTGGTATAAATTGGTGTTTCAGTGTCTCGTGGTCTTGTTTACTCTTCAGTTATTAAGTGTCAAGCATTCAAGTTTGCTAATAACTTGGTAAATTCACTTGCAATCCGAAAAAGAGTGCCAGAAATGGATTCCTTGCCCCAAAAAACAGGTTCATGCAAAGTTTCATGCATGTATCTTAATTTTTGCAATTTTTATGTTGAAAATTGTGTTTTCGTCAAATTTTTTTCCAAATGGCCGTTTTGGCTGCTCAACAAATTTTGTAAAGCAATAATTCAGAGAATATTCATACTATCTGTCCAAAAAAAATTGGGCTTTCACACTGTTACTCTGACTTTACTCAGAAGGAATTTCTGGAGATTTGTATAGAAAACACTGGATTTATGAACCTGTAAAAATCACATTTTTAGCTTTTTGGTTCGAATTCGTATAAAAAATTATGTTATTTTTCTCAATTTTGACATGGTTTTTAAATAAACAGGATCAAGACCTACTTATTCTTTCTCATTTTTCTGCATTTATTTACATATTATGTCATTGGAATGCATGTAAAATAACACAGTTTCGTTTGTTATTGTGAGTTCTACGGTACCGCAAACATGGGACATCGCAGCTTTGAAAATCGAGTCTGAAAATTCAAAGTCAAAAAATAATTTAAAAATTCATAACTTTTTTATTTCTTAACGGATTTTGATGATTTAAAAACTGGGATCCATGTTTTCTTGAGCACTATCTGAATCAGTTAAAAAATACTGTGTTTTAATGAAATGGAAAATTAGTTTGGGATACCTATTGATATTTGGTAAACTGTGGTCAAATGTCATCTTAACCCTCGCGCAACACGCGAAGCCAGTATTGTGGCCTACATTTTGCAAACTAAGTCCTGCGGGAAGCCATTATATTGTATAGCAGTGCTGCTCCTCGTGTTTTGTTATTCGGTTGCCGCGACTCGTTTTTTTCACATTTTTTCTTCACACTAGTTTCGGATGTTTCACTTGTTTATCTACCCTGTCACCCCTACTATGTCCAACAAAATGGTATTGTCCGATTATATTTATTTTACAATGCAACTGTTCGTAACTATTCATCTTACTCATGTAACAGTACTGACGGTCTGAAGTTTGAACTGGGGTAAATCTTGGGGAAACTTTTACTTTGATGCTGGTTGTCATCTACATGTGAAATGAGAAGAAAGGGGCCAGCTGTGTATTTGAGAAGCCGTTTGATGTTGGTAATAGTGAATTCCGATGTATTACTAGGGCATGCTGCATAGAGGCGTCTGTCGGTAGGTTTTTCATTAGGGAAAACTGGGAGAAAATGACCGACTTTGTTGTTGGTCGTTGTCTTTATTTGATGTGGTAATTAGAGAGATATTCTGTTGCTTTTATTAAACTGCTTTCCAGTAGATATAGTACTCTACAAGCTGGAAATCAAATCTCTTGCTACAGGTGTGTAAGAAAACTAAAATCATAGTACGTTGAAGCTTTACATAGTGGAGGAGGGAGAAGGCAATGCCATGATACATATGGTCTGTACATTAAGTGTGTGGCTTAAAAAATCATTTGTTCACCTGAATGGACTGACTTGGGCACAAAAAAAAACCGCAGAGATCCTGGGAAAAGGTTAACACATGTATTAAATGGTATCTAAACGTAGAAAATTCTTGATTATGAGCCTTCTATTTAACAATAGAACTTATTGCATCTCATCACAAGTACTTTATCCAAATATCATAGCAGTCACTTATGATTTATCCACCACTATTGTTGTTATTGCGCCCTAAAGTAATCACGATACATGTGTTCACAAGGACTTGATTGACCTGTCCACCGAGGCTATTGGTTACACAGGAACGATCGGCTGTCTGGCTGCTGGCTACCCCCACACAGGGTATTACGTGGACGAATTCACTCAACGTGTCACGAGGGTTAAAAGCTAGAATAGCATGGATTCCATAATATACTAGAATATTGAGCAATATGTTTTAAATTATTAAGGAGTAATGTCATAGATAAACATGCCTACATTGCTGGCATCCCCCACCAGTATGTGGTAATCTGAATCACATGGTTAAGAAAACTTGCTGCTCATCTTGTTTCATCAGGAATTTGCTGAAGCCCTCAGAGAATTTTCACCTGATCATGAGGGTGTCAGGTCAGCACAGGAATCAGCTGGTGAGCTGGAAAGAGTTAGACAAGAACTAGACATGGGAAGAAAGGAAAAAGAGCAGGAGTTGAAGAGAGAGCAAGAAGGTACAAAAACATTTCACTTGGTAGAGAATTGAACAAAGATTATCTGAGAATCGATATTAGTCTAACTGGTATATGGGCCAGAAACATGATGATAGGAACATATGCTTTCTTAACAACAGACAATAAACAAAACATTCTATAAAGTAAATAAAATCTATTTCACTATTCAGTATTGCAGTTACTATTTCTCAGTAGCCTACTACATAACCTAAATAAAAGTAAATGCTGTCAGATGACAACATATTTAACTTCATAAGACTTAAACTTAGTACATATTTATCAAGCAATAGTTATCTGTCTCCTGAGTTTCAGTTGTGCTATATTCTTTTGCAACACTGTGTTTGAGATGGTCTCCTGTACAGCATCATTCATTCTGAAACAACAAAATTTGCTCATGTCTATAAGTAAAATCGTTAATAAATGTGAGCAAAATGTTAACACTTATAACCTTTGAATCTTATTTTTATCCTTCTTTATTTATCAGCCTTTGAAAAATCTGAGATGCAACGAGTAGAGGCTGAGATGGCAGCTTTTGCCAAGGAACTTGAACGTGATGTGGAGGACGAAAAAGCTAAGCAAGAGCGCAATATCCAGGCCTTGAACAAGAGGAAAGAGGATCTGATTAAGGAAAAGAAAGAAAAACTCAAGGTCAGTGGTGTGTATATGTAAGTGTGTGTGCGTGCCCATGCATGTGTGTTTGTATGTGTGAATGAGTGAGAGAGAAAAGAGGGTTATATACCAGAACTGGATTGGTGAAATATTATGCTCTATACTGCTGTTTTGTTTTGTTGTTTTTTGCATAACTTTTATTACAGTACCAGATAAATTGAAAATCAGTTTCACCACTTTCAGTATCTACGCAAAATTCAATCAGTGCATGTGGGTATCTACAGTGGCACAGATGGTGATAAGAAGCATTCACATTCAAAAGAACTAAATTCAATTTACATGCTGAAACCTCAACATCAGATGCAGAGAGGAAGTTGAGGTGTGGTAGAGGATGAGTATGATTTAAATATAACCCTCATGCTTATGCCCCTATCTATATCTGCTTGAAATGATCAGTTTGATGAGCTTCTAACTTGTACATAATATTTTTGTTGTTTTTATTCCTTGTCTTTCCCCAGGAGGAACTGAATAATCTAAAGGCAAATGGTGCAAGCAAGGCAGAACAGGATCGTCTTATCAAAGAACATGAACAGTCTGTAAATCAGCTGACAAATAGGATGGAAGCTGACAGACTCCGTATGCAGAGCAGTTTGCAAGACAAGCTGAAGAAACGCAGGGAAGAGAAGCTGAAAGACAGAGAACAGGAAGTGAAGGAGAATATTTCACACCAGAAAAAGGAACTGGAATTACAACAGAGGAGTGAAAGAGACAGACTGAAAACTGATGAGGTATGAGATGAAGTGTTCAGTATCAAGATTGCTGGACTGAAATTGGCAGATGTGGTTTATAGTGTTTTTGATGGATATTTTATGTTCACAGTACTCCATCACCTTAATACATGTTGATTTAAGGTGCACAGAAAAGAATTAATGAACATTATTAAGATTTTGACAGAGGACCCATTTCTTGTTCTTTTACATCACTTTCAAGCGTATTTAATTTCTCCAAATGCGGTCAGTACTTTGATGTGAAAGAAAATGAATTCTTCAGTTTTGAGTTCCAAAGATATATCATGCCACCACTGAATAAAGTGAGGCAGTACAAACCATCTCATGATGCAAACCACAAAAATGTCAACCCTAACACATCAAGATTTCACAGTCTAGACTGCACAAACTTATAAATTAAGTCTTAATTTTGTTTGCACTTTATATGCAGATTCTTACCTTGAATGAGGCTCTCAACATGGACAGACTGACTTCCCATCCTGTGATCCCACAATCAACATCCCTGCCACTTGCTTCTGACACTGAATCTGGAACTGGCTCAGTATCATCTTCAAGACAACAAGCTATGCCACCATCCTACTCCATGGCTGCTCCACTTAACGAAGCTGAACTAATTGCTCTGCTCATGGCATCTCCACTCTACAAGAAACTTGAGGACATGAAGAAGACAGTTGCCAATGGCAACTTTAAATCAGCCCCTGGAGTCCAGCCAGGTATATGTCATGTTTTAATTTCTGCATTAGATTAGTTTTGTTGATTTGGAGAGGCTGATTTGCCAAAACTAAACAAAGATTAAGCCTAGCAGGCTGCAGCAAGATCTGTCAATAACTTTTTGAGAAATGCATTTTTTGGTGAAATATTCTGAACAATTGAGAAATCTGCCAATTTTGTCAGAACACAGCATTATTAGCCTTGGTTTATCATTTACAAACTTACAAGTTTTAACAACTTATAATTATTTCTTTGAATTGAAACTTTCAGACATAAAACATAAATAGGTAACTGACTTAGAAATACCAAAGACACAAAATCAATATTTTTGGCTGAAATCATGCTTTTCACTGCCGCACACCCCCTTAACACTGAACTGGCATGTATGAATGCATTGTAAAAACAAAAATGTGCCATGCCTTACATTTCAGGTGAAGGATTTGTTGATGCTAAGGAAGCAGAATGGGATAGTGACACTGAACTGAAACCAGTGGATTTGAACAAACTCAGTGCCAGATCATTTGTTGTTTATATGTTCGGATGTCATATTGGTGACCTAATCACCAAACGCTGTCAACACTCTCCTGTGAACATTATATTGGCTGAGACTGTGCCAGCCAACCGACAACTTACACGCAATATGTATAGGAATTCTTTTGCATTTGATGCCAACAATCGCATTCTGTATCTAAGAAAATCAAGACTGGATACTGTGGGAGAGTACATGCTTGTGCTTACTCACTGCTTGGCTCATATTAAATCAGGTACATTTTTGTTTTCTCGTTAGGCTATTTTTAATTAAATTCTATGCACGTGCTAACTTATGCTAGCTACTTTTCTTCCCATCTTATGATGGGTGTGTCACGATCACGTGCGTGAAGATGGTCACGACCACGTGTGTGATGAGTACCTAACTTATTTACCTTTCAAACCCAGCTAACAAGCCAAGCAAGCAGACCAGCGATCAACGGACACATGGAGTGAGATTTAAATTAAACGATATTTAATTATAAATGCATGACAAAACTTATGTCAAAACATTCAACTCATGATAATCACATACATAATCACAAAAACAGAGATACTTCAAATTTACTCTTGGGGATCATGGCTATTATCTATTCCCCGTTTCACATCTAGATCTAATCCCTCTGTCTATAAACTTAACTACGTATACTTAATAGTCTCTGTCAACAGCTGCCCAGATCTAATCCCTCTGTCTATAAACTTAACTACGTATACTTAATAGTCTCTGTCAACAGCTGCCCTCCTCGTTGATGCAGTTTTACGTCTCCAGAGTTCACACGATCCTTTCTAGATCTTTAACTTCGACGATAAAAGGGGAAACAGACGTCCCTGGCTTCACACAAATAAGAACACACAGTTCACACCCGCCACCGTAGATTACTAGCTCCTTGAGGGGTTATCATCCCGTCCTCAAAGACTCTTCTTCTGCAAACACACACAGCACATCGACGGTTCACACCCGCCATCGCAAATCACGAGCTTCTGATGGGTTCCCATCCTATCATCAGAACTCCTCAACTTCTGGTCCCCATGGCACGACCTTCCACTTGTCACCCGGACCGATTAAATTCTTCTTATTGGAAAATACATGCGAACATCATGGATCCCTCACACACCTAACACTTCTGGTCCCCACTGGCACGACCTTCCACTTGTCGCCCGGACCACTTCTCTCTCCGTCTTCCTCTAGGACTGAATAACTTGGGAACCACGTGTGTCGAGCTTCTCCTCTACTTATACTCCCGAGGTTTTTGCACACGCGACTAGTTTAAAGCGAGTCGTGTGTATCTATCCACGCTCGTCAACAATGTTAAAAACCGTGTTTTCCCCTGCTAAGCTCACCCCCCTAGACTCGTGGCGCACAAGGCCACCGACCTTCCTCGTGATAGTAATCTTTCATGCTAGTCAACAACTTAAAAAAAACTCCCCTTCTCCCCTACCAAGTTTACCCCCTCTATACTCGTGGCGTACAAGGTCATCAACCTTAATCGTGACAGGTGGCAAACAGGTTTGCAAGCACAATCACTGCCATTGGACACTAACAATTAATTATTCTATGGATTATGCCAAATACTCCATTCATTTATATAACAAGTGAAGAGAATGCAGGGGCTGCATGAAAAATATCTGTAAAATTGCTGGTATTTAATAATGCAATATTTAGTTTTATAATTTTTGCTTTTTTTTTTACTCTGTAAAATTGGGCTAGAAAAAAATGAAAGGTATTGTCTGCAGTAGGTACTGTCTCCTCCCATCCATTCAGGCAAATATCCGAGAAAAGTTCTAGAACTGTCGCAGTGTCAGCCAGATTAATGGGTGCCAGTATTCTGGTCATGTTTGCTTTAATATTACATCATTAATTTTATCATGCTGCTTATATTGTAATGGAAGATTATAAAGGCATCACATTAACTTTCACACCCAGTAGAGAATGGTATTTGCAGGTTATAATTTAATTTTGTTAATGTATAGCCCATACTCAAGAAGAGATGAAATTTTCAGTGTTTTCCTGACTGGAAGTCTAGGCAACCATGACATACATGTACAAAGGCAGAGTCATGTAACTGACAGCATGGCCTTTTTGTACTTTATTGACTTTATGAACTTATCTCACACAGTTCTTTTATGTCAAAGGCAAATAGACTTATCTGCTACCACAATGGTAGTTTCTAGTGTGGCAAACTCAAATAAAAAACATTTACAGTGCCAAGCCACACAAGTTTTTTGTGTTTTTCTCAAAACTGTGAAATGAGTACATAGGTTGCCCCGCCTTTGCATGGCAGAACCTTTGAGACCTTGTATGAATTCAAATTTCTGACTTCTTCAGTATTCTTTATTTACAGGTGATCTCAGAGATGACACCAACCCTAACTTTGTGAGAGAGTACCAACGGGCTTTATCAGTTGTTTGTGATGATCTTTTCTTGGCTAAAACAAAACGATCAGAAGATAATATTTCTGGCAGCTTCATTGATCCAACCACAGCAGAACAGATGTTGCAATCGATGTTTGACAACAGTCCAAGTGAAGATGCTAAGACTCGTATAATGGAAGACCTGTTGGATGTGAAACTTATGCCTAGCACAGCCAGAGACGGTGCCAAGCTCACAAAAGAGAGAATGACTCAGAGGTTTATAATCATTTTAAAGTCCTTTGCTGGCATATTTATAGACTTTAAAGGGAGGGTGTGGGTCCTGAAATCGAAATTAGGCTTCAAAATATCGATATCGAGATTTTGTACTTTTTGGTTAGTTTATCCATTTAAGAACACTATTTTACTAACCATATGCCAATTTTGGATGTTTATAACCATGAAATATGCCTTTAAGTGAGGTGGAGGGGTCAAGAAAAAGGCAAAAGAATCATGCCATTGGGCCGCAAAATTATTCCTAAATAACATCTCAGTGTCACTATCAAAACCACAAGTTTTAGTGAATACTTGGTATCGAGACCTTTATTTATATGTTGCCCACATGTCTAGGCCAAGGTAACAGGCCTGAGACATGCCATTCCCTTCTATACAAGCATACAACACCACTATACTGTCATAGTAAAACATGGCAGGGTGCGTGATCCCCCCCCGACCTTCATCTCGCCTCTGTTTCATTGATTGGTCGGTTGTAAACGGAGCATTAAATTGAGCCTTCTCATTGGCTAAGGCGTAGGTCATGCCCATCATAGTTACCAGATTTAGGTCATAACCTACACAATAGCCTAAAGAGGACAGTGTCAGTTGAACAAATCAAAAAATTTGTACAGAGGGAAATTTGTTTAACTTTTCAGATTTTTTTTTGGTTGAATTTTTTTGTGATAGAAAATACATAAAAATGGAATTCCGCTACATAACATTTAAAAAAAATTACAGTATAACAAAAGATCTGTTAATATCAAAATTCCCTTCTGTATAAAGTTTTTAATTGGATTGAATAAGACGTTAGAGAAGTTTCAAATAAATCCAGTAAAATTTGGCGAAGCCTATCTATATTGAAGTTGACACTTTTTGAGGACTCAAAATCCAAGATGGCGGCGTTTCCATGGCAACCATATGTCAAGCAAATTTGTTTACATTTTTTTCCTGCTAATTCAGACATCCTGAACTTGATTATAATAGTTTAAATTGTCTATTTCTCATAATAACAAAAATCGCCAGGACCCGCACCCCCCCTTTAACAAAAATAGAATAAACGACATGATTCATGTATTACTTTACTGTTCAGAAATATAGACAAGAAAAACAAATGGTGTTACTCTATATCATTGGGTTCACTAACTGATCATATATTTAATGGAGTCCCACGTAAGCCGAACTTTGGTAATTCAAATTTCTGCTAAATTGAGGCATTTTGAAATTAGTTTTTTTTCTTCTTCTTTATGTGTATTAAACATTTACCGCTAATTCGAATTTGAACTGACCAAATTCTGATAAATCGAGCTGATCAAGCGAGCTCATCCTCAGTGTAAGTACTGATTTCTAATTCCGTAAAAAGCAATTTCCACAAAACACGCTGACACAGGCCTGTTCAACAACTCTTTACTCTTAGCAGCAATCGAGGGGGAGGGTAGAGGTGCCAAAAAGGATGCAATGGGTGGGCTGTAGAGCCTTCCTCTTAATTGTCTGTCCAAGCGAGAAACATGCCGCGTAAGGTGGCAGGGGTACGGGTAGGACCCCTGCACACAGCATGATTCTGCTTCAGTGTGCAATGATATCAGCCAACAATAAGCATACACGAGATGGTGCTCACATTATGACCAGTGCTACACACTTATGCAATGCTAGCTAAGCTGTGCAACATCACATGACAGTATTAAACTGAAAATAATTATGGCAAGGCCCTGGAGGAACAAAGACCTCACCTACGCGAGGTTCTTAGCACATCAGTGCTGCAAATACATCACTGTAGTGTTTACACATTTATCACACTACATTTGCATTTAATGGCAATTCCATGCCACTGTTAGCAAGATGGGATAACGCAGTAGGCCTACGGTCTTGCATTTGAACACTATACATGGGAGAGTGTTTTTATCGCCTGATGATGTCGCATACAGTATATTCGGCCAAGATAGCTGGCCACAACTACATATTCTAGGTCTAAGCCATGTCTTCTTGTTTTACCGCCATGGTGCGGCCATTTCTAAAGAAAAAATAATCAAAATATCTCAGACAGGTGCCTATGTGCTTTGTGTGCATATATGGGGGAGGGTGGATGTCAGCAAGAAGGGGTGTAATTCCATATATGGTATGGGGTCAGGTCAGAAACATCTGCTACTGGTAACATGTAATCCAGTACAAC
Organism: Onchidella celtica; assembly: GCA_963931925.1. Taxonomy (NCBI): domain Eukaryota; kingdom Metazoa; phylum Mollusca; class Gastropoda; order Systellommatophora; family Onchidiidae; genus Onchidella; species Onchidella celtica. The sequence continues at coordinate 28,824,988 of OZ007567.1, forward strand.
CTGTTCCATGAACTGGTACGCTAGCATGGTATCAGTGGGCGTGCACCTGTCGGTGCAAACGGCCAGGGCGGAGGAGGTTTCATCTAACCCAACGGCCACATGCTAGGGCACAATGTGACCCTCAGTATTTGAGTCCTTCATATTGGCCCCCGGTAGCGGTGTGGTCATAGGCTTGTTTGCCTAAATCACAGACGAAGAATTGAGCAAACTTCCCGGACGCAGCTTCGAAGCTGGCGGCAGCAGGCCAGTGGTTGATTGATAGGGCAGATGGCAATATACCGTCACTCTGGCCTGGATATCCTGACACAGAGCATCCACCAGTATTGGTGTTCTTTGGTTTGGGTCTTTCACCCTAGTCAGTTGGGACTGCGAGGCTGTGGAGTAGCCTACAGGCAGCCGGTCAGGCAATATGACTGTCCCTCTGGCATCCTCCTGCACCTGGATACATTTCCAGTCGTCTTGACCCTGTCTTGCCACTTGGATAAGTTGTGTCCAGGCGAGAGAGTGAGTCTGATGTTTGCGCAGCTCTTTTTCACTAAAAACAAACTCTTTGCGCCAGTCTTAACACTCACCTCGTCTTCTTTCATCTTTGTGCCAGTCTTAACACTCACCTCGTCTTCTTTCCTCTCAAAATTCCAACGACGATGGGCGAGTGCGGTGGCAGCAGGTTTGGATAGACTGGAAGCTGTTAGCACAGACCTACACGTTGGTGGCTGTGGGCTGTGGTCGCTTCATCGTCGATTGAAGTGGAGGCGTGGGGAGGCAGCACCCACAGTAGCTGAGCAGCCTTATTTAAGGATAGCACTGCTCACCTCAACCAAGGAAGGGGCTAGAAAAGGTGCCCTAAAGAAAGCCCACTTCACATCACCCTGACTGGTACACCGCGACCAGTGGGGATCCCTTTTTGCGGTCGAAACAAAAAGAAATTCAGCTTACTCAGGCTAGGAGCCTGGAATATACGCACACTACAGGACAACTCAAACAACCCGGAAAGACACACTGCACTTATTGCCATTGAGCTCAGCAGGTACAACCTGGACATAGTGGCACTCAGTGAGACCAGACTCCCTGATAGTGGCCAACTCAAAGAGCTCAGTGGTGGATACACCTTCTTCTGGAAAGGCAAGGGTGCAGTCGAACCGAGACAGCATGGTGTTGGGTTTGCAATTAAAAATGACCTTGTCAGAAACTTGCAGTCCATGCCAATTGAAATAAATGACAGGCTAATGACACTAAGGATCCCAGTTGGGAAAAGCCAGTCAGCCACCCTCATTAGCGCATATGCGCCCACCATGACAAACCCAGATGAAGCCAAAGACAAGTTCTATTTTGATCTAGAATCTGTCATATGCTCTGTCCCGGCAGCTGATAAGCTGATTCTCTTGGGGGACTTCAATGCTAGGGTTGGCTCAGAAATCTCAGCGTGGCCAAATGTTTTGGGCCCTCATGGAGTTGGTTCATGCAATAACAATGGGTTGCGCTTACTTACTTTGTGCGCTGAATTTGGCCTGTTCATTACCAACACAAATTTTAGTCTCCCCGTGAGAAACAGAACGTCATGGATGCATCCCCGCTCAAAGCATTGGCATCTCATAGACTATGTCATTGTGAGAAAGACTGACAGAAAGGATGTCCTTGTAACAAAGGCGATGTGTGGTGCCGAGTGTGGAACTGACCACAGACTCATTGTTTGCAAGCTCAGACTAACATTGAGGCGCAATAGACGCCTTCAAGGGAAAGCGCCACCTAAACGCCTAAATGTTTCAAAACTCTGCTCAGCTGAGAAACAGAGCGAGCTCTCCTCAGAACTCTCCTCAAAATTGGATTGCGTGACTTTTGACCCTGAGAACATTGAACAGAGCTGGACTGACCTAAATACGACTGTACACTCTTGCGCCAGCAGCACAGTTGGTTTTCCTGTCCGCAAGCACCAGGACTGGTTCAATGATAATGATAATGAAATCAAAGTGCTCATCAAAGAAAAAAATAGTCTCATCCAAGCTCACTGTAGTGACCCCTCTTCTACAGCAAAAGCTGATGCACTGCGTGCATGTAAGGGTGTACTCCAGAAGAAGCTGAGGAAAATGAAAAATGACTGGCTTGAAGAGCGAGTAAGAGAAACTCAGAAATATGCCGACACAAACAACACTAGAAAGTTCTTTGAGAGCCTCCGAGCTGTGTTTGGACCATCCCGCTCTGGCACTACGCCACTTCTTGCGTCAGATGGTTCAACACACATTGTTGAATTGAATGCCATAATTCAGCGTTGGGCAGAACATTTCGGAGGTGTGCTAAATCGGCCATCAAATATAAATACTGAGTCCATTGACCGCCTCCCTCAGACTCCTATTAATGCAGCTCTTGCCAAGCCATTCACAGCAAATGAGACCCGGACTGCCACAAATCAGATGTCCTTTAACAAATCACCAGGCGTGGATTCAATTCCTGCTGAGGTGTATGCCTTCGGTGGAGAAAAGCTTATTGAAAGGTTGACCGAGTTGTTCAATCATATGTTGAAAGCAGGGAAGCTGCCACAGGACTTCAAAGATGCTTCAATCATCCATCTGTACAAAAACAAAGGGGACAGCCAAGTCTGTGACAACCATCGGGGAATCTCTCTACTTTCAATTGCTGGCAAAATATTGGCAAGAATGCTTCTGAATCGCCTTCTTGATCACCTCTCGTCAAATGACTTGCTTCCCGAGAGCCAATGTGGCTTTCGTAAAGAGAGGGGAACGGCGGATATGATCTTTGCTGCCAGACAGATTCAGGAAAAATGCATGGAACAAAATAAAGCGCTGTACATCACATTTGTTGACCTCACAAAAGCATTTGACACAGTGTGTCGTGAAGGCCTTTGGAAAATCTTGGCGAAGTTTGGGTGTCCACCCGAATTCATCACAATAGTGCGCCAGTTTCATAATGGCATGCAAGCTGCAGTCAAAAGTAACGGCAGTGTTTCAGAGCCCTTTGCTGTCACAAATGGGGTAAAACAGGGTTGTGTCTTAGCCCCAACTCTATTCAGCATCATGTTCTCTGCAATGCTACAAGAAGCCTTTAGCTCTCCTCCTCAAGGGGTAAGCATCAAGTACCGAACTGATGGCAGTCTATTCAACCTCAGGAGACTTCAGGCAAAAACCAAAACCAAAAGTACTCAAGTCTGTGACCTACTATTTGCTGATGATTGTGCACTTCTGGCACACGATGAGGATAGCATGCAAAACTGTGTTGATAAGTTCTCTAGTGCCTGTGACAACTTTGGCCTCACAATAAGCACAAAGAAGACGGAAGTGCTCCATCAGCCTACTCCAGACGACAAGTATCCTGTGACCCCAAATATCAAAGTCCATGACAGTCTTCTGAAGGTGTCGGAGAACTTCACCTATCTTGGCAGTACACTGTCTTCCACGGCTCGTGTTGATACTGAAATTCCCTCAAGAATCAGCAAAGCCAGCTCTGCATTTGGCAGGCTTCGAAAGAGAGTGTGGGATGTTGCCGGCATTCGCACAGACACGAAGCTGAAAGTGTACAATGCTGTGGTCCTTCCCACCCTACTCTATGGGGCTGAAACCTGGACAGTGTACCAATCGCATGCCAGAAAACTAAATCACTTTCATCTGGCCTGCCTTAGAAAGATCCTAAGGATCAAATGGCAGGATAAAATTCCAGACACGGAGGTCCTCAATCGTGCCAAGGAATTGAGCATCTTCTGCCACCTGAAAAAAATTCAGCTACGTTGGGCAGGACATGATGTCAGAATGCCCGACTCCAGACTCCCTAAGCAAATCTTCTTCTCTGAGCTCTCCAATGGAACGAGGAATGTTGGGGCCCCAAAGAGACGTTACAAAGACACTCTGAAGCAATCACTGAAGGCCTTTGCCATTGATGTGAGTGAGTGGGAAAAGCTCTCGCTTGATCGTGCAAATTGGAGGGCGGCCCTTACCAGAGGCAGCAAAGCATGGGAAGCTGACAGAGTCCAGCAGGCTATCAAAAAAAGAGAACGGCGCAAGAAAAGGCCCAGTGGTACTGAACCAACCGAGCACTCTTGTCACTTATGCGGAAGGGTCTTCAGGGCAAAAATAGGACTTACCAGTCACATGAGAAGCCATAAGTCATGAAAGAACAGTCTTTCCATTCTGTCCTCTGTGTCCTTTACTTCTCTTTATTGTCCATGTGTTGAAAATTCTCAACAATTTCTGTTCTTTATTCCTCTGGTGTTGTTAAGGTCATCATCATACCTGATGGACGAACTATTATTATTATTATTATTATGGGGCAGACAATATAATAGTGCTCTGCTCAGAGGTAAATCGAAGTGTATAATGCATTTTCCGACGAGTTCAGATTATGTGGGCTCCACTGTAATCACTTTCTAATTATTTTGTTCCTCATTTGGGAAGCTGAAGCCTGAAATTCTGGCTCTCAAGTCAGAGAGAAGAAAATAATTTACCATGTGAATATAGAAATGAAATGTTCACGAACAAAATAATACATGTATACGTGCTTAATGAAGGGATTAATTCAATGAGGCATTCAATTTTTTCCGTATCAGCCAGATTACATGTAGGTAATGCACATTTCTGTATATCATTTCTCTTTAAAATTGACAATCATACTGATTCAGTTGCTCAGTTCCTTTAATGTTATTTGGCTTAGGGACACATTTTCACTTTCAGCAATCCAAGATCAGACATGTACTTGATTCATTTTTAAATAAAAGAGTATGTTGTCAGGCCAGAGTTTTCTGCTATTGTATGACAGTACACAATACAGCCTGCTACTGTCACCCCCACTGTCTTGTGGGTCATCTCGGGAGAGAGGAAGACTAGGGGAAGGTAACCCTGAATACAAATACCACACTGCCTTGTGTGTTGCTATGATAGCAAAGGCTATGGGAGTAAACCCAGACAGAAAATCAGGAGTGGAGACCCGAAGGTGGTTGTCAGGGAGAACTGCATCAAACTGGCTTCCAGCATCTCCTGCAGCCGGACTAGTTCCAAATGTATTGACCTGGTCTCTCCCTTGGGTTTAACTAGAATGGCAGAGAGAGGGGTGGTGCCTCTGGGCAAAGCACCATCTCTTAAAAATAGCCCAGGCAAGGCAGCAAAACGAGGAGGCGTTTGCTCGGGCTTGGCAAGCGTCTGTCTCTCCTCTATAAGCCCACCCATCATATTTGCACTTCGGCAAATCCAAGAAAAATGTAAAGAACAAAACAGGCCGCTTATAACATGCTTTGTGGACCTAACAAAGGCTTTCGACACCGTAAGCCGATCTGGCCTGTATGCAGTCCTTAAATCCATAGGCTGTCCACCAACATTGCTAAAACTTATTGCATCCTTCCACACTGACATGAGGGCATGTGTCAACTTTGAGGGCTGCACATCCAATTCATTTGCTGTAAACAGCGGTGAGAAGCAGGGATGTGTTCTTGCTCCTACCTTATTTGGTACATATTTTGCAGCCCTACTCAAGAATGCCTTTGGTCAATGTTCAGGTGGAGTACTTATTAACACCAGAGTGGACGGCTCCATTTTTAATGTTGCCAGACTAAAAGCAAAATCTCGTACAGAGCATTTTATGTTACAAGAGCTCCTCTTCGCAGATGATGCTGCAATCGTGGCCCACGATGAAACCACGCTCCAGGCTCTCATCAATAGCCTTGCCAAAGCCTGTGACAAATTCATGCTAAAGATCAGTGTCTCAAAAACTGTAGTTTTGACACAAGGCTTGAGAAACCCCAACCCAATCATGCTGAATGGCTCTCCTCTGGAGCAAGTGGGAAAATTCTGCTACCTAGGCTCAACCATCAGTGGTAGCACAGACATAACAACTGAAATAAATGCCAGAATAGGAAAGGCAGCCACAGCTTTTGGCAAACTCTCAAAAAGGGTGTGGAACAATAGCAAGCTGACCATCAAAACAAAGGTACTCGTGTACCAAACTTGCGTCCTAAGCACCCTGCTGTATGGCTCAGAGACATGGACCACCTACTCCAAACATGAAAGATCCCTCAACTCCTTCCACCTGCGCTGCCTACGCAAAATTCTCAAGATCAAGTGGCAAGACAGGATCTCAAATATCGAAGTTCTGAGCCGAGCCAACATTCCATCAACTCAGGCTCTCCTAGGCAAAAAAAGACTGCGGTGGCTTGGACATCTCCACCGTATGGAAAATGATCGCATCCCCAGACAAATTCTCTACGGGGAACTTGCTACTGGCAACCGACCCAGAGGTAGGCCACATCTGCGATTCAAAGACACTTGCAAGGTCACGATGAAAGCATTCAACATCGACCCCAATGAATGGGAGAACCTTGCAAATGATCGAAGCAGATGGAGACAAAAATTGCGCAGTGGCACGCTCGCAATAGACTTCAAGGCAAAAGAAACATACCTGACAAAACGACAGAGGCGGAATGAAAACACTCGCCAAAGTGAACCCAAAAGACTGACCTGCAATCACTGCCATCGCACTCTCGGGTCAAACATTGGTAGAATAAGCCACGAGAGAAGCTGTCAGTCAAAGTGAAAGTGAATATTCTAGCTGCTAAGACCGTCTGTAAAGACGCTAAAGGCCATATATATGTTGTCAGCCTTTTATGTACAGTATACGTGTGTAGGTACATGGCCAATAAGCTTTGTAGGAATACATGTATGTCTTTAGTAAATCAGAATAGTTTTACAACTAGTATTTTACAATGAATAAGCTATCAACAGCATTTTACTGGTCTAAGACTACTAAGAGTAAGATCTCAATAAAAACAATCTTTGTAATCTTATATTTGGAACAGGCTGTCCAGATATTCAGACTACTCATCATTCAACAAACTGCAGAATATGCTGGGAGACATGGAGGATAAAGTTCACCAGGCTAAGGGACAAGGCTCAACTAGTGATGTCTTAGCACAGTTATCGGGTCTTAGTAGAAAATTTTCTACTGCAGGTAAATGAGTCAGTGTTGCTTATTCCACATTCTTTAAGCTATTAACTCTTTCCGTACTTTTCACCGATACATCGGTTCCTCCGACTGACGCATTTGGACTAATTTCTGCTGAAGTGCAGTAATAGTGGCATCGGTTGTACCACAAACAACAAAAACACTGGGAAGCTAGATGGACACAGTATCGTTGAAATGCCCAGGGGTAACAAGGAGAGTACTTTTTGCCGATGTATCGGTCCCCCCGACTGACGCATTTGGACTAATTTGGGCTGAATTGCAGTATGGAAAGAGTTAAGCATCTGTTCATATGCAGCGGTACAGTTGTTAACATGGTACATGTATTTACAGTTCAGGGAAATTTCTCTGTACATGTGTCTCTGTAGTCCGTAGTGGAATTTGCCCTTGCACCCATTCACTCATATCAAGTCACAATAATAGCAATCATACTTTTTCCAGGAAAGGGTCATTTGAGAATTAAAAGCAAGTCAAAGAAAATTATATTATCGTTGCAAATATATTAAAATTCAGAACTAATGTCTTATTTCATAAGCAGTTGCTCGCTTACCATGTCAAAGACACAATAGAAGTTGGTGGCACCTTTTCAGTATACTTGCAGTCTTTTAAATGGTGATTTTAATTCATTAAAACACACAAGAGTATGAAAATATCATGGTAGGCATTGCTTTATCATGTGTACATTTTTTTCACAACTACATCAGAACTGTGGCAGCGGATTACTATTAAATGAAACTGCATCATGTGGTACATTGTGCGCCCACTGTACTCTTATTTGTTTAAAATATTTTTTTTTAAAAAGGAGATATCACAATGGAGAACAAGAAATACCAACTGTTTCTCCATTTCTTAGATGCATCAGTGCAGGAAGATTTAATGTGAGGGGCATTTAAGTATGCTCTTGATGATGATATTCCATAAAGCAGTGTTTGCTTTGCAAAGTTACTTTGCCTATAAATCTTGTTTTTTTCTGCTGATTCAGTAGGTACTGCAAATTTTGATGCAAAATGTTTTAATTACATATTTGTACATGTATTGTTAACCAGGTACTACAGTGCTTACAAGACAAGTGGAGCCTCCAGCATTTTTAATGGCCAATATGACCGGTACAGCTCTATATCTGACATTTGAGAATAGCTTGGTCAAAAAAGAACATTCAGATCAACTGCCACCTGTGCAAGACCCATTACAGGTATGTAGGCATAAATGATCATGATTGTGAATTCTGTGGGAAAGGGATTATTTGCTGAACGATTTCACTATTCTGATGATGATGATATACATGTCATAAAAAATTGCTCCAAATTGAAATTACTCCAGATTAGTTAAATTTTTTAAAATGTCACCTTCAGTCATACTGATTTGAGAGCACTAATACTGCAGTGACACAAGTTAAGTACATGTACTGTTCATGATATTATTACCTTACATCAGCTGACATGTGTCAAGTGATGCCTTTCACTCTATAGGATCAGTTGGATACACTGAATGCAGATTTTGCACACATCAGTCAAGCCATAGTACAAGAACAGGACAAAATGAACAGTTTGGAAGAGGAAATAACCACAGAAATGGAACTAGTGGACAAAACTAAAGGTAAAGATCAGGAACGACACAGGTCACAACTGAAGACTGCTCAAGAAAAACTTGCTTCATCGAAACTTGAGTGTGCCAAATTAGAAATGGGGAAAAAGAGATTGATTGGCAGCATGGCACAACTTCAGGCAAGAGTGGATGAGGTAAAGAATAAGCAACTAACAACCTCAACGGGAGCACCAATGGCAAAAACTCCAAAATCAAGGAAAAAGATTACTGTCAATAATAAATGATCACAGTATTTATCGATTTAATGGCAGGCATCTGTTGAAAGGCCACATGATCATTTCATTGTTTTTGGACATAATCAGCTGAGATTTAGCTAGTTCAAATGCTTTTGTCTGATTTGTTCATGCTTACTTCCACAGAACAAGACTATACATACAGCATTAACTGTGATAGAAATAATAAAAGCCTTACTAACCTTCGTAATTCTTTGTAAATTCTCTTAAATGTATTTGTTTACCGTTTGTCATAAAATGAACAGAGGGTGACTTGCTGCATAAAAATTCTGTTGATGTAAACAGTGGTTCAAAGATCATATTTGTACTCTGAAATTAAGAACATATTGCATCATCGCTGTAAAACCTTAGTTCTGTTTGCTGTCTGTCCGCATTTCTTGCAGGTTAGATATTGGGTGTCATGAAGCAGGTGTTGTAAATAAAATACACATAGCTGGCAATAACTAAGAACTTGGTGTTATTTCTACAAGTTTATGGTGTATATTGAAAATCACATTCCCCCCCCCCATAAAATATAGTGTTTAGACACTCACGCTTGTTACTTGTTGCAAAAGAAATTTGTGTATCATGGAAATTTGCTACATGTATTTGCTAACGCAATGTTATGTTCAAAACTAAGTTGCTAAGCATGTATATTGTATGTATTTTAAATTTTTGTTAACAGGGCTGTTCAAAAAGAGTGATAAATGCATCTTTGCATTAACTGGCCTAAATACCAGCACAAGAATATCAAAACATTTCTGCAGTATGCATTTGTTATATTTTTGTAAACTGTGCAGTCACTTCATGATGTTTTAATTTGGGACATACTATTTATTGCATAATGTTTGTGAAAAAATGTCTAGTTTTGATCTTCGCATCTGTAGCAGTTACATGTACCACAGCGATTCTACACTGAAATACTCAGCTGCACATGATTTGATGTTGACTTTGAGCACACAAAATATGTTAAGGTAAATTTATCTGAATTCACTCTAGGTATCACTGGCATCTCTTGTGGGACAAATCAAGTTTTATCACCAAGTATAATTCTGATCATATTAATCACAAAGAATTATTTTGACAATATCAATTTCAGTGAAATACAATGGTTAGTCAAATATAGTGCATTGTAAATGTAATCCCTGTCTATTGTATTTGCAAGTCCAACTTTGCTACCCAGAGCCAAAATAATTCCCACTACTAGTACTACTAATATACTACTGTAATTGAATTACTGATTTTCTTATTTTTGGTTTAAATACAAATCTATACAGCCAGTTTCCAAAAACAGACCAAAAGTCACGTTAATAATGTTATAAAATGAAATTGTACTTTATAAAACATCCTTGTGGGTGAGCTCTGAATTAGCAAGAGTGCCAATCCAATGTAATCTTTGTTTTATATTAGGGTTCATTTATTTCTGTATCGTATGTATGGCCAGAGGCAACAATCCTATTGGCTGTGGCAAAGTATGTGGAACTTATGCCGTGGCTTGCAGATTTGCTTGAATATTTTTTAACAGTTTTTAAATCAAGTTACATTTTTGTACAGTGTCAATACCCTCATGACGAAGATATTTTATGTCGACTATTTATGTCATAACAATCTAATTAAAAAGAACTTATACAATGAAATCCTTGGCTGTACATGATTGTACTAAGAGAACCCAGGGATGGGAACTAGTGGCAGAAAAATTTTCTGAACTTCCATGACAAGGCATACCCCGCTGACTGCAACACATTTTATATTTTAAAACAGTTTAAAATTTACTGACCATATAATTAATAAAAACCAAACTTCCTGTTTACATAAGAATTAGAACAATCAGAAATAGGAAGATTCCATACAAGATGACAAAATAGTCCAAACAAGAAATGAAAGTTTGAATCAATTTAATTCAATCTGGCATCAACAACTGTCTACACATTGATGATCCCATTTATTTCTTGGCAGCCTTTTTGCCTTTGGTGGCTCCAATCTTGGCAGCACGTTTTGCCTTTCTTGCAGCTGCCTTGCCCTTTGGTAGTGGTTCCAGGGGCTTGGTGATCTGGATATGAGAAAATAACAACAGGGAATTAAAGAGTTTACATGAACCTCTCGTAACATAAAAATGACCGGGGGGGTGTGTGTCCTGAAGGCGATTTTTGTTATTATGAGAAATAGACAATTTTAACCCTTTCACTGCCGTACGAATTTATTCTGTAATAGCGTCATGCCGCCTACGGCCTCGGCCGTACGAATTTACTCCCTAATAGCGTCATGCCGCGTACGGCCTAGGCCGTAGCACGGGTGCCTTGATGTAAACAGGAACTGTCGCTATGTGGTAACGGAAATGATCCGGGCAGAATGATTTTCTGAAAGCTGATTGGCTGAGCTTCAAAATAAGCCTTGATTTATTTAATTTGGCCAACGGGTTCATTTTTTGTGCGTGATTGAAGGCAGCTAGGCCTTTCACTCAACAAAATGGCGTCTGACGACGAAAGTTCGGACAATGATGTCTTTTTACAGCTGTTTGAATCCTCTGATGAGGAAGATGGTGATGGTAATTTTGAAGGTTTTGCTGAACTAGTAAATGTAGATCCAGTTAGATCTAGACATATTCCTTTACTGGAATTTAGTCCTGTTGACGATGTAGAGTTACGAGATGATCGCGAAGAAGGGTGGCGAAGGGGTGATGTTGTCGTTCTGCATGTTCATGAAGATGTTGCTGGTGGTGACAGGGCACCAGTATCTTTGATTTTATTATTTTTATCCATTTATGTATTGAATACATCATTTTGTATGGTGTTATTTCCATCTAAATTCTATTGTAATGTAAAGAAGAAAAAAAAAGTAATGATGATGATGATGATGATGCTGCCGCTGTCGCCGCCGCCAACTCCACCACAGCTATGACCAAATCTCTCATGTATGTGGATACTCTATCCAATTTTCTCAAAGTTTCCTTTTTACAGAGTTATAAAATTCTTAGAAATAAGTGAGCTATGAATTTTTTCTGTTATATCATTTTTTATTTTTGCGTGCAAAAATTGTCGTCGTTCTGTATGTTCATGAGGATGGTGCTGGGGGTGACTGGGCATCGGTATCTTTGTTTTTGTAAATTTTATCAATTTCTGTATTGGAAACATCATTTTAGATGGTATTATTTCATCTAAACCCTATTGTAATGTTAGGAAATGACTAAAAACTAATGAAGATGATGATGATGATGCTGTCGCTGTCGCCGCTGCCACCACCACCACAGCTATGACACAATCTCTCATATATGTGGATTCTCTATCCAATTTCCTCAAAGTATAACATTCTTATAAATAAGTGAGTTATGAATTTTTTTCTATTATCACCCATTTTAGTTTTTTTCCCCAAATTAATTTGGCACTGAGGGAATAATCAAGGAAAATTTATTTGGCACTGAAGGAATAGTCAAGGAAAATTAATGCGGCAGTGAAAGGGTTAACTATTATAATCGAATTCAGGATGTCTGAATTAGCAGACAAAAAATGTAAAAAAAAAAAAAAAAAAAATTTTGTTTGTCATATGGTTGCCATGAAAATGCTGCCATCTTGGACTGAGTGCCAACTTCATTATAGATAGGCTCCGCCAAATTTCACTGGATTTTCTTGAAACTTCTCCATGTCTTATTCAATCCAATTAAAAACTTTATACAGAAGGGAATTTTGATGTCTCTAACAGATCTTTTGTTATGAATTTTTGAAAATGGTATGCAGCGGAATTCCATTTTTCCTATTTTCGATCACAAAAAAATTCAACCCCAAAATAAAAAATTTGAAAAGTTACACCCAAATTTCCTTCTCTATGAATTTTTTGATTTGTTCAAACATGTTAGCCAGATTTTATACCAACTGGTCAATAAATAAAAAACTACAGTAAAACCTCTTTATACCGCCAAGTAAGGGGCAAACAGAAAATTGGCGGCATAACGAGAATGGCGGTACAACGAAAATACCATGTAGAACAAGGGAAATAAGTAATTAAGTAATTTATCAACATTGGACTGGCTAACATGTCTAAAATATTGCAGTTATCTCCCTAATCTCTCCACTAGGCATAAAGCTCCGTTATGAATGTCATTTTGAAGTTTACATTGCTTTCATTTGTATTTTTTGTTTTGTTTTTTGTGTTTACTGTGTGTTGGACTTTATTTATTCGGGAAATCGCACCTTAAGAGTAAAAGTATTATGTATTGCAACACGACAAATAACGCTACATTACAATTCAGCAACAAACGTGCGTTGTTTGCATCGTACCCCGCGACCGGTATGAACCAGTTGAAGCATCACCTCGCGTGCGCTTAAGTTCGTTCGCAAACTCTCTATTGAACTGTGACCCGTCTTTCCCACAGCATGCCCAATCAGTAGGCCTATCAGGACTTCAAAAGTGAAGTCTGTGTAGGCTAGTAGGATTGGTGTTTGAGTAACAGGCACACACTGTGGCGCCAAGTAATGTTCCGACTGTTAGCTGGATTTAGGTAGATGTGGGGAGTGGGGGTTAAATTTACGTTGGCGCTATAACGAGCAATATTTACTATACTCAAGTTATGAATGTAGCGGTCAAACTGTTGGCGGATGGCGGTATAACGAGATTTTTAGTGACTCTGTATAGGTGTCAGACCCGTACCACGGCGAAAAGCTGGTGGTATGCGGGAATGGCGGTATAACGGATGGTGGTATAGCGAGGTTATACTGTAGTTCACAAATCACTGGTCAAAAGTGCAATTTCGAGAAAACCGCATTTGAAAGTTTTTTTCAATAAAAATGTTATTGAAAAGTGTTACACATAGCTAAAGTCATCCCTACTTGGTGTGCTGGGCCTCAACAATGATTTGCAAACTACCAAAGGCTTATGACAGATGTGAAGAACCCCTCGGCTTTCTACAAGCTTTTGAACCAGTTACAGTTACAGCTCATCTCAACTATCCACAATAAAAACAATGTAACATAATCAGCACTCTTCTTATGTTACTGGTCAACACCTTCTTGAGATCTCTTGTCTGACTTTTTGCAACTGCAGGGAACGCAAAGCAACTTTCTACTTGGGCATCTTTCACTTTGGGCATCCATGTCGCAGAGCAACATTATAAAAACAAAGACTAGAAACAAATGCACTGTCCAGTCAGCTGACACTGTACTCTTTAGACTATTGTGTCGGTCACGACCTAAATCTGGTAAATATGAAGGGCATGACCCACACCCCAGCCAATGAGAAGGTTCAATTTATTGCTCCGTTTACAGTTGACCAATTAATGAAATAGAGAGACAGAGGGTCATCGCACACCGTGTTGTGACAATATGACAATATAGTGGTGTTGTATGCTTGTATAGAAGAGAATGGCATGTCTCAGACCTGTTACCTTGACCTAGTCATGTGAGCAACATATATATAAATAAAGGTCTCGATACCAAGAATTCACTAAAACTCGTGGTTTTGATAGCGACATTGAGATGTTAATTAGGGCTAATTTTGCGGCCCAATGGCATGATTCTTGTGCCTTTTTCAGGGTTATAAACAGTCAAAATTGGCATATGGTTAGTGAAATAGCGTTCCTAAATGGATAAACTAACCAAAAAGTACAAAATCTCGATATCGACATTTTGAAGCCTAATTTAGATTTCAGGACCCGTACCCCCACTTAAGTGAAGTATTGAATGATGTTAAAACTAAAAAGAGGATGGGCACAGAAACTAGCAAAACTGGGCACATACAGCAAGGAATGCAAAAAAAATTAATGATTAATGGCAGAGGAGAGGTAAGTACAAGTGCATAAAACAAAAACTAGAGAAAAAAAGCACAAATGAGACATAACTATGTACTTAGAGAGGGGCAACCAGACAAATACAAGATAACATAGAACAATATTGTCAATGGTAAGAATTTTGAAGAGAAATGGAAAGCAAAAAAATCAAACAAATCATTTCCTACTCCCCACCACGAATGATTGTGTGGACTACAGAAGATAAATTTTTTTATGCATTTAAATCATAATTGGTGGAGGATACACATTTTTTCTGCCATAGTTCCATGGAATCACAATGCTAGGTTACTTAGGGTGGGACAGGGGTTAACTTTTTTTGGCCAACTGTAACTTCATTTTGTGTTGATGTTGTTTCTTTACAGGTAGGCGTACATTAGTTTCTTCATAATCCTATAAATTAGATTACTTAATTATTAATGACTGCATCCTGCTCTGTTTCACAAATTATCACTAATGCCTGTCAGCCTAGGCTCCCCCATCTGCCATACATCAAATGTTTCATTATCAAATGCTGACCATCACCTCAGGAATCGAACACACAGATTAGCTGAGTTGACTTTCATTTCCCTTGTGCAAGTCCCTAAGACAGGTTGGGGCAATTTTACAAGTATGCCACATATTGGAATATAAAACATACGTTTCTTTTCTTATTCAGAAGTTCTTCCTTCTTTCTCTTGCGCATAGTTTCAATGTGCTTGGCTTCCTTCTTGGCATGCTTTGCATATGGGTTCAGGCGTACCATAACACGGTAGTTCTTAAGAGGGTTCTTTTTCAGGACTCTTCTCTTCAGATCCCTCCTGCAAACACAAGAGAAGCCTCTGTAATATTTCATAATATATGCATGAATGAAAGCAACTGAAGGTTCAGAAACCTGAAAAACAAAATTTCCAAAGCCCATTCCTGAAACTGAAACTGGCAATGAAATATATGGGCTGGCAATAAAACATTTACCTCAGGCCCGTGATTCTTTTTTCAGTCTCAGTCGGTACTTCAGCTAGCAATCAACCATTTTGTCCACAATAATATTCTTTAGTGAATACTGCCAGTTTCTTTTTCTTCTTATTTTATTTTATTATTGATTATGATGCAAGTGTCCTATCAGTATTTCCAATAGAAGTCACAAAACAATGTCCTATAACAGTCAATACACATTTTTCCCATGATATAACCGGCTGGCCAGTGTCCCTCAGTCTTGAAAAGGAGAACAGTACAGGAATAGCTGTAAATAGTAAATGACATCACCGAGTAATCTTCAGATGCCCACTGACCCAGTCTGGACCACAGAAGTGTGAGTATGCCATTCATACTTTAGTACTGCATTATATTACACATGGTCATCCAATAGGCCTGTTCCTCACTCAAAGCCTGCATTATGTATGCTGTCACCACAGGCTTGTAATACATATATAGTACATGTAGTACTACCTGTCTCAGGTACAAGCATGATGCCTTTGTGTGGGCAGTGGAGATCATGTCTGTTTAGCCTTGATAGGGTCCTTTTGAATAACAGTATTACTCATCCCTGGGTCATAGTGATCACGTAAATTTTTGAAAACCAGAGAAGGAATTTTTTTTGAGACATGAAAACCGGAATAATCCGGACAACTTTCACCCATGTAAATGCTACTGTGTCTTGCCATAAATCTGAAAAGTGTTAAAATGATGAGACTGCACTTAATATTGGCACTGGTACAAAAATTTTTCACAAATCCTGAAACTGACAAGGAAAAAGGTGAAAATGCCTGAATCCTGAAATTTTAATTCGAACTAAAGAGTACTATACATGCACATAATGCATGTTTGGTACCCAATTGTGATATACAAGCATGGAGGAATATTACAAAGAGTGTGTACTCTCTACACAACTCACCACCATTAACCCTTTTGATCCCCATAGGACATAGGACGTACGCTGTACGTCCCAGAAGTAAACAACTTATCGTGCTGGACTGTACAACTTACGTCTCGGGAGATACCCAAACCCCCGTTCCCATACACTTATTTGACATACGCCATACGGCCATTTTTTGAGCAGTTATAACTCTTTTGTTTACAAAGTTTATGAGTTCTGGCTACAAAAATTAACGAAACCCTACACAGCGAAAGGCAGGGGTGTAAATAACATTTGAAAAAATTCTCTGCAAATGAAACGCCAGGGGCCGCGTACGGGGGTCCGTAACGCCCCCCAGCCGAAATTGATTTTCACACATTTACAGCTTAAAAATTGGCCTCTCCTGAGCAGAATTTGGTTAAATTAATACGGGTAAAGAGACTTTAAAAAGGAAGAAATAAACTAGAAAAGACTACACTGGACAATTAATGAGTAGTACAAGAATAACTTTCAGAAGAAAAAAAAAGACAATGTGGTAATGGCCATAAGGTACATACCTTACTTTGCTTGGTAAATGTGATGTTTCATTCCTCTACAAGTTTTGGTTGATTATAGTTCTTATTTCATTGTCAAGAGTCACATAAAAAATTCACTTCTAACTTTAGTGTGATGAGTGGCCCTATCCTTGAGAGAGACTGGCTTGGGCACTGAAGCTACCTCTAAATCTGCCCTAGATCTATTGTGCTCTTGCTCAATGTTGGGAGCATCACCATAAGGCATCGAGGGAGGTACAGCTGAACTAGATCTAGAACTAAATCGAGGCAGAGATTGACTACTGATATCTGCAGTACCAGAAATCTTACTGCATGCTGCCTGCAGTGCAGTAGGAAGACTGGTTAGATCGAAAAATACGAGTTTCTCTCGTGAGCTTTAGATCGGTTGGCATGGTCCTTTAAACAACGCACACCACCACTGCTGTACTTATCTCACACTTGCAATAACGGCACCAAGCAAACCCATCTTAATGTTATGGAAGTAATCTGAAAAATAATCGCCGTTATCTTTCAACAACAACCAATCCCATCTAAACTTGTTCCTACACTCTAGATCAATGGCATCAACTGCTGTATCTCGCTCAACAAACTTGGAAAATCTTCATGAACACCCATGATGTTGTTTACAACTAAAAAACAATAAGAGTTACTTCCTTTGCCTTGCATCTATTTTCCCACTTGGCTAGGCTATTTTCGTGGGTCAGAGAATTTTCCTCTGAAACCTCGGAGATTCTCGGACTAACGATAGTGAAGGAAACTCGTCCGTCAGAGAATTTTCCTCTGAAAATTCGTCGTACAGATAGCAAACCAATGTCGTGACAATAGTATTAATGTAGTTGTGAAATTAACTGTTTTTATTCGTAGTTTTTAGGTTTCAATTTGTTACTGTTTGAAAAACATATATTATCAGTGAATAAAGAAACCAAAAACAATCTGAAATAAATAAAAATAAGGATAGATTTAGTCCTAAATCTAGGAATTTACCCTCAAAATTCAACAACATGAAAAAATCTGAAATCAGAGAAAATCTGAAAGATTTACATCCCTGGAAAGGGTTAAAAACAAAGATTCATGTATGATTATTTCCTCAGCCATAAGATAGAGGGCATACTATTAACTACAAATTTTATTTGACTAGATTCAACAATTCCTTAACCACTAGACATGCAATGCGCCCGGAGGCGCCCGCGACAGTTCATTGGCAAATCGCCCGCTAGGCCTACGTTGTTTTTAGTCAACCTTGTGGACCATAATAAGCATGGATTATAATGGAGAAGACATTTCCGGTGTAATATAAAGGCTCTACTTCCTTTTGCTTTTTACCGGAACGAAATATGTGGAGACAGCTGTTGATACAACATTAGTGAAAATGGCCTTCAATTTTCTGAAAAGTTTGGTGGCGTCAGGTGATTTTCATCAAGATAATGAAGATATTTCTCTACCTCTGTAGATCTAGATGAAGGGGAAGATAGTGAAAGTGATGTAGAACTTGATTTAGATGATCCCCCTAGACCTAGATCTACTCCCGATATAGGCCTAGACGGTGATAGATCTAGATCTAGATCTAGTGAAGATGAGAGTGAGCCAGAGGAGGCTGATTTCAAGTTCAGAAATTTTTTGACAATCAAAATGCATAATGCATGGTATCAATGGAAAGGTCATTCAATCCTGGATTTTTAAAGATTTATTTTATTAAAATTGATAACAAAATAAGAAAGTGATGACCTTTTCATTGCCACCAATCGCAAAGTCATTTAGACTTGTTTTCCTTGATGGTGATTCCAAGGAAGGTTTTTTGCCTGTGGGCTGCCAATCTAGTGGTTAAACTCACAAATACTCATTTCCACATATTCATCACCCGTAACAATAAAAAGAAATTTAAGAAGTATACACTGATGCACTGGTAACTCGATGATCTGACTTTGTTGATTGGCATTCCCTTAAACTCATATTCAAATCAACACTTTGCCCATTCCTAATAATACTGTGGTGCTAATTGCTGTGACACTCACTTGGGCTCTCTGATCACTGACTGTATTTCATCACTTTTCAAGAGACGGGCCAGGTCAAATGATGCCATCTTGTGCATAGGTAAGCTGGATGAGGAAAAAAAATATTTTTTTTAAGTTAAACACCTTATAGATCTATATATAGAAGTTTTTTTAACAATCCATCATCAAAGATCCCTGACACTTTCACACAGCAACTTTGACAGACATCACTTTACACCTGAGCCATTCTCAGAAGGTGGGGAAAGTCCCAGAAGAAAAATCAGTAACATATAAAAAAAAAATTTTTTTTAATGCTCGATACTGATGGTACAGGTATCAAAAGAAACCGGAAATCCAAAGAAATAAAAAATAAATTGGTACCTTCCCTATAGAGTAAACAGGAACGGACTAACATCAAAGCTAAAAATCAACCAGGTTTTTTGACATCATTTGGTCACCATCGACAACCTGCAAATGTGTTATTTTGCTGTATTGCATCATACATGTATAGGTTACTTTGTAATCTAGAACAACTGAAATTTTCAGTCCTGCAACCTGAGAATGGCTCATCTCTTTTTGACTTTGTTGGATGTACAAGCAACCCTAAGCAACCACAAACTTCATAAACAAGTATCATGTTCATACAACTTACTTGTAACCCTTTTTCTCTTTAGATTCTCTGCGCCAGGTGCCATAAATGTCATCCAGCTTCTTGAATGCAGACTCAGTCCAGATGCAAAATCGTCCAACATGACCACCAGGAGCAACCTTTAGCAGGTTGAGTCTATCCACACTGATCAGGGTCACTCCTATCAACAGGATGTTCAAAACATAATTTCATGTTATCAAAATCATAAATTTTTTTAAAATATCTTTTTTTACACTAGGAAAGTTTTCCAGGATAATTTCTCAGTGCTTCATTAATCAGAAATAGCCGCCTTTCAATTCATAATTAAAACCAAGATCAAAAATGTTTGCAATTCTTTACATGATAAAACTTTAAAATTGCCCCATCTTGACATGGTTCTAAGAACTCTGAAAAATGGGAGTAAATGCAATACTTGATACCTTTGGCTCGGTCAAGTCCACAAAAAAAAATGTAAAAATCTCTCTCTTAAATATCATGTTCATTATATGCTGGGTACCACTCCATCCCTTCGATTAACTGTCAGACTTCTCACCCACACATACAATTATATAAAAGTTTAATGAAACCAAGGCAATATCAGAAGGTGTCTGTCTTCACTCACAGTCTGTAACACGGACCTTGTTATCATCATCTATTGCCAAGCCAAAAATATAATAAAACACTAACCTGGAATATTTCTGAATGCACGAGTGATTCCATTATCTTGGTTGTAAATCACTAGTGGACCACGTCGCTGGATACGACGCCTGTTTCTCATCTTACCCTTTCCAGCACGGAAACGCTTGCTGTTGTATACCTACAAATAAGACGGCAGATCAATTTGTCATGAACCAAATAAAACAATTATGAATTCCAAATTCTTGGTAAAAATACTTCATGTATTATTAAATCAACAGTTCTGATGAACACAAACAAAATGTGCATTACCCAACATTAAGATCTCACCATGATATGGAGAGGTGTTGCAGACCTGCCAACTTTTCAAAAAACAAATTTGGGAAAATGCATGGCGTGCGGCATTGAAGTGTCAAACACAATAAATGAAACAAATAATTACAAGTGCCAAATTTAACAATTTATTAACCCATCAACTGACAATGGTAACCTGCCAGAATGACAGTATTTTAGGAGAATCGACCATTCATGAGAAAATTTGTATATTTTTGTTTTTGCTATGAATAATTCATTATGACAAATATATACTTTTGGAAAAATAATTGGTCAAAGAACATTATGCACTTTTTGCCTTTACACATCCATCCCACCCTCAATTGACCTTAACTAAAAACTGACTTGTTGGCTTTGCTTTATAATCACATCTAAAAGAAATCAAATTGAAAAACTGAACTGAAATAACCACAACCTTTCTTCCATGTAATGATGTATGATTCAATGGAAAAAGGTAGGTATGCTTACAATTTTTAGCCAGTTTTTTGTAACTTATTATACATCAATATAAAGAAGCATATGGTCAGTTGCCAAAAGGTGCTCTTCTTTTCAATGGGTTCGGTGAAATGCATTAAAAAGGAAACCATAGATGCCTTTTTAACATAATCTTATGCTTAATGTGCTCAGAAATGGACAAGGTACCTACAGGAGCAGTTTTGAAGCAATTGGACCATAAACAAAAATATTATGAGAAAAAAATATTCCAAAGTATGTGTATTTCTGGCGGTAAAAAAATGGACGTTTTTATAGTGGTTACTGAGAATGGTGTGTATTTTAACACATGGTAACCATACAGCAAAACTCACTGTCTACTGATCAAGACAAATGGATGAGCTTACTAAATGCTGAATTGGAGGTCTCTGGCAACCTAAACTAAAAAAATAATGGGTGATTTCAAAATGCGTTCCGTACATGAATTTTCGTGTCAAGGGAAAGGGGCCGAAAGGATGAACACTTTGAAGTCGATGAATATAGAATTACTGCAAGCATCAAGCTCTTTTGTGTGTGGTAAGGTCTTCCCTTCAAAGTCTCAGAGTTTCTGTACCAAAGGGCATCCCTCGAATGCTCTAGATCATTTTGTTTCAGCCCGCCCACTTTCGCGTCAACTTTTACCAGTACGGAACGGTTCGTCGTATTGAAGGGTAGAGAAGGCTGTGACGTCACACAATGTTAGAAAGGCAAGTTTGCCCCTTCGAGAAGCGTGTGTAAAAATTTGAGAACTCCATGTTTGTTTGTTTTTTCACAGTAAATCCAAAAGTTTTTGTGTCATCACATTTTCATGTTTCATGTACGGAACGAAATGCCCGTTAACGATCATGTACGGAAACGAAAATAGCGCTGAAATAATAGATTTACAAGCCTATTCGCCCGCAACGGTATGGAACCGGCATGGTGACCCGTTTTCGATATCAACTGCATTTCAGTGCGTCGTTTTTACACACGAGAGTGTATTGGTTGGTGTGTTGTAATACAAAATAGATTATCAGGACACCAACAGCGGTTGCGTAATATCATGTACGGAACGCTAGATCTAGATCTAGTTTACTGTCATCATTACGATGTTTGTGCATTGTTGTTGGTGTTGTGAGTCTGTATTCTGTTGTAGCCGATAAGATTATTCATGTCAACATTGTTTTTGGCAGCAGGGAGCGGAGAACGGGTTATTTTTCACGCAAGAAAGTACTGCGTCATATTCATGTACGGAACACTTTATGTGAGCTGTACAGACCGCTGCTCCGTTTTACACACAGAGAGTATAAATAAAAAAAGAAAAAGAAAGCCATAGTTGGGTGAATATTGCATTGCACTTAAAATCAAGGCTCTTATACGGGTATAGGAGAAGAAGAGGAATGTGGAGAGTTGCTCTTTGTTCCGTACATGAAATTACACAAACATGTTACCAAATGTTACAGAAATCGCAGGAATTTTCATGATTTAATATATGTACACGGCAATTTTTTGTCATGACATCCACTGTAGCAGCTAACATCGATGACGATGAAGCCGACAGGTGACAGGTGAGGTGACACGGCAAATAATGCTAATATTGAGCTTAAATGTCAACTGAAGTGGAATATTTTGCAATAGTTGGCCATTTATAAGCCTTTCATGGTGTCATGTTTCATGTACGGAACGCTGTGGAAGGTAACCTTTTTACCCTTCTATAGCAAAATCTATGCCTCGAACTGCTTTGAAAGTACAAAAAATCATAAAAACACTATATTATTCACAAGACTAACACAAAACAGAACATTTGGGGTAACATTTAATTTTTACTCATTTTGTCCCAGATCTGGGGGCACCTTTTGGAAACTGACCATATATAATAATTATATGCTATGCAAATATCTTCAGAAAAGGGGATTTTTCTCAAGGTGGTCCTGTTCGGCAACTGCATTGCATGCACTGTCCTAGTTTCATCACCTAATTTTGATCTTCATTCCAACTATTACATCAAGTACTACTGTATGAGGAAATATGTTCAAATTCATCACCTTCATCCTTATTCTCAGGATTTTGAAATAAAATAAGTCTTTTCTATTTATTCGCGATGGCCCAGTTGATGCGAAGCCATATTTTGTAAGTTTCCGCGGCTGATGCTCTGTGATTTCCAAACAATGTTAATTCCTGCGAAACGTAATCAAATGGCCATAGTTTGTCTGCAAACGGATGAAAAAGATGTTTTCATCAGAGAAGAATATCAAACCGTGCACTATATCTTCAAAGAGTACTTTCGCAGTTTCATGTGCAGCCTATTAGATTAAATCAGTCCAAGCATTTTCAAACTGAGGCTGACTGAGATCAGTGTTGGCTTCCGCTAGCAAAGAACATCCGTTTTGTGCTTCGTCAAAATCAGGATTCACATTATTTTCTTTATAAATTGCCCATCATTTTCAAGCTATTTCGCATTTTTGTTCCACGGATCCCAATTTTGGGAAAAAGTGCATGATTTTGGGAGAGAGGTTCAATATCAGGAGTTTCCCGAAAAATTCGGGAAAGTTGGCAGGTCTGATGTTGTTTCATATAAAGAAGGCATAACTAAGGCAGTGTCAGGTACTTAGTGTGGTGTCTTCAATTTTGCTCTGTAACACGGACCTATTTTTCATCATATCACTGCTTTGAAAGTTTATGCCTTCCTGAAAACAAACATTGCCAAAGACGGTAAAACCATACCTTTTCAATGTCAGACCAGGCCTTAAGCTTCTTGAGAACAGCCACAGCCTCTTTGGTTTTCTGGATTTTTTCAACTTTGTCACTCACTACTAGAGGGACTTCAGGAATCTCTTCAATCCTGTGACCTGCAAGCAAACATGTCAAAATCCTTTACCATCACATGGCAGAAATACTCTGTGATTACATTTTGTTTCCTTATTAAATATGAATACTCCATAATGATGTATTCTTCCCTCCTGCCAAACACCAGAAACTTCCACACAAAGCTGACAAATGAGCCATTCTCAAAGATGGGCCTAGGTGAAACCAAGGTGCCCTTTTTTATTCCACTCTGACAAATGGCAAAAATGGAGAAATTGTATCAAAGTAACTTTAGTAAGTTTGAAGGACTGAGAAATGACCAAATAGATACAAGATAGGAAAAAGACCAAATTCAAAATTAACAAAGATAAAGACTGTTGACTGTGGAAATACCTTATAAATTATCCTCATTTTTTACTCCATGTTGTGGCTATTTTTTTGTCACTGAACCACCACAGAAACAGATACATGAGGCATTCAAAGAACAGACGACAAAAAAAAAAAAAAAACAAGTGTGTAAAATCAACATGCAACATTCCAATTTTTTCATCTGCTTTTGTAAATAAGGAGCACCAAAATGCACTTATCCTTTTTATAAACAAGGAAGCTTCAGAAGTGCACACTTGATCACAACAGTGTGTCACAAGGTTACTATTTTTGTTGCCCAGAATTAACTTAACAATCATGGAGACTGGGTATATTATTAGGTAGTCCAAACTGCCCTGCTAAAGGGGCAAAATCCGAGGTGACCGGATTAAATAGGTCAGATAGGCAGGGTCTTGCGGGTCAGTGTGTCATGGGCTGGCTGCGTGTGTGTAGCATCCCGAGCCCACAACATTATTGCCGAGTAAGAATTTTACAGCCAAACGATCTAATGTCGCAAATACAGTGAAACGTTTCTTTCTTTGAGAAAATATACTAAATTTGTTTTTGAAATATGTGATTTGTTATGTTAACCTTAGTACATAGATATTCTAGGGCAATCATCGTCAGAACTCTAATAACTGAACTGGATTCTTAATTTGGCCACATTTTGGCCGACTATTGCGGCTCCAGCCGGCGGCATTGTCCATTAGTTCAAAACATTAAACATGTCTGTAGCATCAGTTGATGACAGTGCTCTCTATTGTGTATTTTTCTTCTGGGATTATTGTATGAACCAGACAACTTGATCTTGTCACGGACCATGAAAACATTCGCTAATCATTCATGGAATTTCATTCCTGTGTTTCTCGGGTTGTAGATCTATTCTGTGTTTCTATACTTTTGAAAACATAGGACTAACCTAGAACATAAATCTAGATCTCTAGATCTAGACGTCTAGATTTCTCAGAGGCAGAGGGCCTACTCAGGCCTACTAACTCGATCCAGATCTACTACTAGATCTAAATTGTGACTTGGTTCACCTTTATATTATTTTGTTTACACAGATGACCAGTGACACTGATGTGTTGATAAAAGTACGTTCAAATTGAAACATTGGTAGAAAGTGTACTGTTTGGAATTGCAAAACAAACTACGATAGTAGTAAAGGTAAACAGGAGCATATTCCTGTGTATGGATTTCCTGATGACCCTGTCGAGCAGCATAAATGGATGAGAAGCTTGCCAAATGTGGTGGATAAGGTAACAGCACACATTGGAGTTTGTGCCCGTCACTTCCCTCCAGATGTTCCCATGCAGAAAAAGGGTCGTTATGGAAGACCAACAGTCCCTCCTTCCATTTTCCCTGATGCACCGGCATCAAGCATTCCAACAGCCAACGTTACAACGCCATGAAGCACAAAGATGTCTTCGAGTGCTGCACGCGCAGTGGATATTGATGAAATGGGTGATTTTGCAGTGAGCGATAGATTTTCATTAGAAACATTTGTTGCAGACATTCCATCAAAGTTAAATAATGTCAGGATTCTAGTTTCCAATTCAGACACGACATTTATTCTCAGTGACACTCGTGATGGGCCAGTATATACTTTCTGCTTCTACATGAACCTTATGCAGAAAGACAATGGGCCTTGTGTGCAGTATGAAGCATACTATAAATTAAAGCAAATTTCAAGATTGGGCCAGACGTGCAAAAGAGATGGAGCCTGTCAGTGCTCCACGACAGAAATCGCTTGCCCGTGACACAGCAAAGGCTTTACACTGGACGTGCAACTGCCTCATCTCTGTTGCAGAACATCTACTGACCACTGATGACCCTACTCGTCATCAATATGTGGCCCTTGGCTTTTTTTACCCAAGACGACATTGAGCATCACTTCGGGCACTTCAGGATGGCTGCTGGTTGCAAGTACAACATCACAGCAGAGGACGTGGCACATACTCATGCCATTGACAAGGCTAAGTTGATGCTCAACCTCCAAGCCTTGGATATCACTTATGACCAGTCTTCGCACAGATGTAATCAATGTGTGAATATCACACTGACTGATGCAGAGCTTTTGCTTATGGACGACCTACCCAGCAAATTGGATAATGTGGCCCCGGATGTAAAAATTTCCTTGTTTCACATCGGTGGATATATTGCTCACAAGGAAAATGGACTGGCAGGAGATTCGAATGAATTGCCAGAGGAGATCAGAAAATATACTGACACTCTAAGCAGAGGTGGTCTTGCTTATCCTGCGAAAGACCTTTTCACTTTCATTACATATTGTTACCTCTTCGCCTTTGCCTCAAGTGACAATACCTGCAGAAGCCGTTTGATGCATATCTTCAAGAAATTCACCACCACCTACCGCATGGACATTCAAATTGGTGATAAAGCCATCCGAAGGATCATCAACATCTTGATGAAGAATCTGTCAGCAAACAGAACCAGAATCATCAGAGACAGTCAAGCGCCCCCAAATGCAAAGCGTAGCAAAGTTGCCAAGCTGTCGTCACAATAACAGGTGAGTAACATTTGTATTTTTTCAGGGAAAACATGCTGTTTGGAAGATAATGTAAAACTTTGAAAACTGGTACCCTCACAGGAAAAGCAACTGCAGCATGACTAACAGCATGACTAATTTTCCCCACCCATCACAGTACTCTCTCTCTCTCTTTCTCTCTCTCTTACTCGCTCTCTCTCTTTCTCTCTCTCTTACTCGCTCGCTCTTTTTCTTTTTAGAGTGCTCCTTTATGCGAATCTTATTTTTTAGGCCTATATATATACCGTTACTAGAACTAACTGTACCATGATAAACAAAAACCGTCATGATAGAATCACATCTCTCGCTAGCCCACCTCTCACTTCGTTTGCCTCACTTGCTCCCCGCATCGTCCGATGGGCCCCACGCCCCGCGGCGGGGCACACAAGCCCACAACACGCTTGACCTAATTTAGCGGCTATCAGACCTATACTATTCCGTTCACCTAGGCAAAATCCCATTTTGACAAAAATTTTAGGCCAACATTACAAGGCTATTACTGCCGTGTATTTTTGTGAAACGCCACGCATCCTGCATCAAAATGAAGTTCAATCTTCCTCTGACAAAATATACTTCCTTTTGTATTGTTTAATGTGTTAAGCATGTGTTTTTATAGCTTGAACAGAACATAGTCTTGCCGTTTTCGCTCTGAGCTGCGGGTACCGAATTGACCCCCTCATAACAAAGGGTCGCAGAGCGCCGCGCCGATGTAGCGCACGTTTGAAAATAACACACAGAAAGCCAAATAAATGAGGTTTAATTAAATGTACTAGTAAATGCACCCGTTCTCCGAATGGTGAGTGGCAAACAAAACAAAAGAGATTGAGAGACTGCAAAGATAGGTTAGACAAATGCCGAGTTTTTTTTAACTATTCACTCACCGGACAATCATGGTCGCAAAACTTCAGGGGGAAGGTCTTCCCCCCGTCCGCGCCACTTACCAAAAAAGTTAAACATAATATGATGAAGACCTCTCATAACCCGCGCTATCGTTCTTTCTTTCTTTGCCCCATACAAATACTAAACCCAACCATTTTATAAGCCCACTCAAAAGTCCTCCCTTTAGTGTGTTGTCTTGACTGGCGCGGACGGGCGGAGGACCTCCCCGTCAGGGTATACACAACATTGTCAGCATCAAGCTGCGCACGTGTCTTGTTTACTTTGAAGCAGACCACGCTCAGAGGAAATGGCATATTCGATACTGTGTATCGGATTTGCTAGCGCCCAGTAAAGAGGTTGCGTAATCGCTATCCATAACAATCATATAAACATACATCACGGCATCCATGCAGCTTGACCGGATAAAAAACAGTAGGCCTGGATATACCAAAATAAAATAGTGAATGTCTCGCTTTAAAGGCCATGAAATGCTTAGACGTCATGCAGAAGTTTGCGCAAAATGACAGCCTTCGATACTGAGTATCGATTGCTACACCCATACGCAACACTCTAACAATAATAAAAACTACACCAGGAATTTAGTCCGGGTTTAAACGCTAAGGCGTTTCACAGTTTTAAAAAAAATATAAGACGTGGTCAAACGCAAAAACTAAGCCAGCCATGCAACTCGGCAGTATCAAAAATGGTAGTATGCAAACTTTCAAGTGTCTAGCTTGAATGGCCATGAAATGCATAGGCGTCACAGACAGTTTACCCCCTGCTCTCATTATTATAAGATAAGATTTTTCATCATGGTTTAAGTTGGAATTCCTTTGAAAACCATTTGTTGTGAAAAGTTTGTAGACCGAGAAACTAGTTGAAACGTTTATAGATCAGGATCAAAATTATACAAAAATAAACCTCAGCCTTTGTATTATAAGTGAATGCCAAGATCAGACATGGGGCATGTTTCGGCACCAAGCGTCAACTGCTTTTTAGACCCACCCAATGCTTCATTTAGTCACCTTTGTCTGACACTCAGTGCTAAGTCAATGGTGACACGGTTGACCTCCTTTCAATTAAAAGAAAACAAAAACATTATTTTTATCTCCCCTGTTAGAGTTCACAAAAAAATGATGTCAGATGAAGTTTGCTGACTAAAAAAAGTAAAAAGATGCTTGTATTATGTTTGTACCCCGTGAAAAAAATTGAGCGTAATGTACATCCCATTGACTTGGAACCTAAGAATTTTTAATGCCGTGATTCAATAAGCCGTCATTTTATGGGCGGTCAAAGTTGAACTGTCGTGCAATTTGCAAAAGGTAGCAAATTCAAGGTGTTTTTTCACTTTTGAAAATGTCATAACTTTCATAACCTTTAAGCCAGAATAATAAATTTGGTATCAAAATATTTGGAGAAGCAAGCTCCTTCCGACTAGACAATGACTCATTAACTGGTGAGATATGATAAAAAGTAAAAATCAGTTTGGACTACCTAATCAGTTCCATTTGCGAGCATCATGGATAAGAGATGAGGTGCTTTAGGGCTGCGATTTTGTGCATACAATCAGGTTACAACACTCGTATATCGTAGCAATGGGCATCGCTCACTGCGCCATGAGTCAAAAACAGGTCACCGCCAGCCGGGGATTTTCCGGACCATTTTGGATCGGAGGTGCCTGTCTTCTAAATATTATTACGAAGTTATTTATAGAGGAAACTCAGTGAAACTTGGCAACCAATCAGAAAATAGGATAAACTAACCAGATGTGAATGTTGGCAAGTCTGCTATTTTTGGAACCGGTCGAAATCTGCGTGAACGTGCAAGTTTTATTTGTGTTTCGCAAAATACGCTGAGCTGTTGCACCAACATCGACAAGGTAAGTTAAGCATCTCTTTTCTATACTGTGTCCAAATTCCAAATTTATATGTCCAGCCGTTTTTACGTACCAATTCAAAATATCCAACTACCCACAGCATGGATTGTGTCATTCAGTGGCCCCCGACATGCGGGTCAAGAGTTCAGCTAGCAGCCTACGAGCGCGTGATCGCTGGGCGCCATTTGATTGGTCGCCTAGATTACTCAGGTCACAGAAGAGTTCAAGTACGTCTAACTGCTCTATTCCTTTTGTAATTTGTACTGGGGGTTGACGTCTCCGCGGTACGGGGTTTTTATGGATCCTAATGTATTTTTTCAGCACAAATTTGTCTTTAACGCATGTGATTTGTTTGATTTACATTGAATTGAAGCATTTCTCAAAAAATATCAAGCCAACAAAGGTGGAACAAAGAAATTTATCGGGACCGTATGTAACAGGGTGACAGATTCGCAAGGTATAACTAGCGTGGGAAGATAGTTGACGGCGGGGAGACAGAGTTATTGTAGGCCAGAGGGGGAAAGTAAGGGATACAACGGAAAGCGCTTTGACACCCGAAAAGGGTAGTGTTTACTTGACCGCCGTACTTGACGATCAGATCACCTGGGAATTGCATGGGGGGTAGAGATGCTTCAATAGTATTTGACGTGGAGTCGACGGGGGTGGCTATTAGGATAACTAATGTACACTCGGTGAGCGTCTTGGGACGCTACCTGACTGGGTATAAATCCCCGAACGCTCCTTCCAACTTCAGACTGCTGAGAGCACTCACCAGCTTCGTGCCGAAGAGGAGACCACAACTGCAACTGTAACTTTGTACTAGTCTTGTGAGTGGGGAAGGTCAGGGAACCCGCAAACATCCTTTGTCAGAGCGTGGTATCGTTGGTATCTTGTCGGCATTTGAGCTGTTGCTGAGTGGTAAGTTAATTGTACGATGTATGTGTATTTTACTTAATGTTCATAATTGTAGAACCTAAATCTAGGGGGTTTACTTTGGTATAACTACTGCCTCTGAGAGAGTCACGGAAACACCGTTATATATATATGTTACGAAACCTTATAGGATGGGGTCTGTTAGAGAGAGCGTTATTCTTCGTGGGGAACGTGTAAATATCATTAAAACTGTATTGATCGTTTATTCTATTGCCTATATGGGAGCCGCAGCCTGACTTATAACAGTGTCAGCGGTTAAAAGTATTAATGATGAGTATCCGTCATGGAGTAAGTATGGAAGTCATGCCTTCCAGCAGTAGATTAGGAAGTTGCGATTGTTTTTCTACAGAGGAGGAAGAACAACACCTTCTTGGCTTCTCAACTTCTTGTCCTTTGATTAACGACATCGTGGCTTCTTGGCTTCCCGACCTATTGGTACCTGCCGATACCTGTTGATCTAACTGCGCAGTCAAGCCAGAGTAGAGAGGAAGAACCAGCCCCCAGATAGCGCCATACACCCCTAAAGGAGAGGTTTCCTTATGCTGAATGTACCCATGTGTTTTATAAAATGTGCTAGAAATTGAATATTACGAAGCCTTTTAATTATCATGTGCTGATTTGCATTGATTTCATTCCATCGAAATTCACGTGAAATTGTATCACCTATGTTCCTATTATTATTGAATGAATTAATAATTATTGTATATATAAGCAATACGGA
Organism: Onchidella celtica; assembly: GCA_963931925.1. Lineage (NCBI taxonomy): Eukaryota > Metazoa > Mollusca > Gastropoda > Systellommatophora > Onchidiidae > Onchidella > Onchidella celtica. Next base: position 28,856,086 of record OZ007567.1, read on the forward strand.
TATCGTTTGTTATAACTTATAGAAGAGAGACAGTGTGTTTGTGCCGTGCCTATCACGGCTGGTGTCAGAAGAAAGTTAGTGAGAGGAAGAGTGAGAGAAAGTGGAAACATCACACCGTATTCAACGAGTTTGTAACTTTCTCCTCCCGTCGGCAAATGAATTCGACCACATTGTTTATAGGAGCTATTCGTTTCTGTCTTTGGCATACCGTTTCCTTTTAACTTCCATACATTTTAACACTAAAATCGGGTATTTGAAAATGAAGTGAGCAGTCTTAATTACTTATCTTATAAACAACATTTCTCATTTTTTAATTTTAGCTCCACTTACAGCCGCTCGGTGAGAGATAGATCTAGTTTACTGACAATGTTACGATGTACGGTCAGCCAGACCCACACTACAACAAACGGTTCTGTCATTGATCTTTTCAAAGAGAACAATAAATTGCCAGTATAAATAGCAAATGTGCTGGCCACATGGATTGACAACCCCTCTCTGTCTGTGGCTGTTGTAAAAGCAAAGACTGTTTGAATTCCTCCCCGCATGTTCATGATCGTTCGTAATTCCAATAACCGTATTTTTAATCATAGCTCAAAAAGTATTTGAGCTATCACAATTTCTCTGCAGCATAAGATTCTGCTGGCAAAAATACGACTGGTTGCCAAGTTTTATTCTAATCTGTCCATTGAGTACCAAGATATGGTCGTAAATCTGAAAAAAATTTGTTGCGGGAGACTAATTTATGATCATATTTTTATGATTTCCCCCAAAATTATAGAAGATATTATTCTGACTGTGGATTTAGTTTCTGCAGCTAAAAATACAACAGACTGCCAAGTTTCAATTGTGACTGAGATATCAATTTTCGAGAAAAACAGTCACCGATGGGTCCATTTTCTGGGAATATTTTCCTATACAAGGTATCCAAAATTCTTTGATCTTTAAAAATTCGTAACTTTTAAATTTATGGATGGATTTTGAAAATTCAAAAACCATAATGCTCAGAATAAAGAGTTCTTTACATTGCACACATTCAAAGACAGCTAATCTGGAAAAAATGTTTATGGGCATTGCTATATATCGATGTGTCATAAACAAGCCTTCCCTGCAGCGTAATTCAAAATTTGTTGCACATGAACTACATCGGGCAAACTCTTCAATGTACTGAAAACAATTATAACATTATCAAACATGAATGAAGATTTCCGATGCAAACGAGTGTGTCACCAGGAAAAGTTATGACCAAGCTCATGCCGACAGCTTGGCCTTCAGAATATGGAGCTCTTCTAAAATCTTGTTCCACGACTGATCTAAATAATTATATTACTTAACTCCAGCCCTCTTCCTCATTGGGTTTTCAATGACAGCATCAATGGGCAAAGTTTCTCAACATTTCTTACCTTTCGACATCACCAAAGCTGGCACACCGGTGGCAGCAATTGCAGATGTAATTGCATATCTGCGCTGGTTGACATTGATTCTTCTGTGCCAGCGTCTCCATGTCTTTGTAGGGGCAAACATTCGTCCACCACGGCACATGTTGCCAAAGGCACCCTGGCCAGACCTATGGGTACCTCCTCCACGAACCCGAGGAATACGAGCAACCGCCCGCCCAGTTCCCCAAGATTCTGCTGATGTCTGGTGACCTTGAAAAAAATTTATAATATACTAGTAAAGAGAACAATGCCAGATGAACAATGTCATTGTTTACACCCCAATGGCATCAATGAGATTTCTGGAGCATGTCTGGAGATCGCATAATTCAGAGATGCCAATCCACGAAAATTAAAAAGAGTACTCTCGGACACCAAAAAGAGTATTCTAGGTTCACAATAAAGTTCGGTTTTGAACCAGTTTCCTCTTTACCTCTCGCATCGAAGAGTAGATGGAATAAGGCCTGAAGTCCATTTTTCACACAAAAGGGCGAAGCATGTTGTTCGTACTAGGGCTACATCGCATTTATATCCACTCACTTCCCGCCAGGGCAGACAAAGACCAGAACTTCCTTCGTCAAATCGCACTTTGCATCAAGATCTCATAGTGGATTTCGTAGTTCGCTGGCCCGACAATGAAGAAATGCATTTCCTTGTCAAAAGTCATATTCGCATATTTTCGGTGAAAAATCGCACTGAACTACGTGAAATTGTACTAGTTGGCATCTCTGCATAATTTCCCGGAAACCTGGAATCTCTGCTTAGGTAGTTCAAATATTTTAACTCTTTGTTCAAAATGAGGGGGCAGCACTTTTTCCCACAAGTGCTCATCTGGGCAGTTTCTTCAAAATCCTTATGCATGGGGCTGGCAGTATCATTATCTATATAAAAAAACAGCAAGGAAAAAAATTCACTGCTGCCAGGAAGAAATGCCCAGACCTGAAAAAATTACATGTGAAAGATAGTTCTTTTTGCTACTATGACTATTCCTTTGACATTAAAGAGAAGTATTGTAATTTTGTAATAAATGAAAATAGGCCTAAAAATATCAAATAATGCTTTCTCCTCAACAATGATGGCCTCCCTCCTGCCTTTGTTTTCGACTTTAAACTTCCGGATGCGTTTCAAAGTAAGGCACGAGTTTCTGTGCAGTCTGCCTTATGCACGGGCCATGCAGGTGTTACTGTGCCAGTTGTGAGTTGTTTTCTATCTAAATCTGCATACGGTGTGCCGATCGTGCGTGTTCTTTTCTACCTTGATCTACATAATCTGTGTGCCGACTGAGTAACTAGATCTAGATCTACATGCCTCCTAAATTACGGAGGACAAGGGAAAAAAATTCACTGCTGCAAGGAAGAAATGTGAGTACTGAGCAGTGCTGTCACAATACAGTAACTCTTTTACCAACTCATGTGTCTTCTAATTTCAGCAAGATGATATTGCAACCCGGTCTTTAAATGGGTCCGTACATCGTTTCTCAAAAATCTCTTGCTGGAAAATGAATTTAAAAATATGTGAACAAGACCAATCAAATATTTAAGTTGAACTTGGGGATATCAATGAACATACCAGCCTTTTCAGACACAGCATAAGGTTGTCGTGTATTCTTCAGCATCTGGAAGTGAACCACATTCACAATGTCTGGGCGAATGGGTGCCTTGAAAACTGCAGGAAGGGCAATGTTTGTGCTGGTGGTTTCACCCTTTTCATTATGCACTGTGATAAGAGGCCTGGCTGCCTGCAATGAAAGAAAAGAGCAAAATTATTTTTTGTGCCATGATTTTATGATGCAGATATTAGAAATCTTCAAGAAGCAAATTTTCTGCAGTTGTGAATGTTGTGCGAGGGAGATAGGGGAGGGAAGAGACGGAACAGAAGAAACATGTAAATGATGCCTGATACCACTACTGACCGGACCAGTGTGGTGTGCAACTTGGAGAGCTACAGAATCGGAAAAACAAAGTAGGCCTAAAATAGTGTTTCTGGGCACATGCCTTTTTCATGGGCATTGCTACCTTGCCGAGTTAGTATTATATTTTATAATATGTAGTTTCCTTTTCTCTTCTTAGTGCAATACTCTGCAACATTGATCTATTATGTTATGCCTTTTTCTTAGGCCACTTTTTTTATTTTGGCCAAGCATAGACTGTTCCAAGCCTGCTGCAACCTTCCAGTTTTCAAAATGCTACGATCTATTCCAGGGTTGCTAGTATTTACCAGAGGTGCCAACTGAGGGCCATTTTTTGGGGGATGCCCAACTGAATGCCAAAACGCATTTGTAGTAATTGTAGCGGGCCGCGAGGCATATGCCCCCCCCCCCCCCCAATGTTACATAATAACATGGTAAATACGAATAAACGGCACAAAAATTAGCAATAATTCTGCAAAATGAAAATTCATTTTAACCCGCGCCGTATGTCGGGGGTCATTAGAGACCCCACACCCTCTAAAATGTGCTCTCATTAATTCAATTTTAGTTCCAGGTGCTCGATACTCCATGTACTCCTCAATGGCGTCATCGCCCATCGGCTCACATATTCAAAATTAAAAAGTATTGGAATCTTTGCTTACCAATGCACGTGCATTTCTACTATCCTTTCCCGTACACTGCGGGGTCTGTCCCGACCCCATTTATATAATACTAGTGTAAGGGCCCGTTCAAAGAACGGGTTGCAAACAACACGCACAATCAGCACACAGATTATGTAGATCTAGGAAGAAAATAACTCACAACTGGCACAGCAACACCTGCATGGCCCGTACCGTGCATAAAGCAGACGGCACAGAAACTCATGCTTTCAAAATTTGAAACGCAACCGAAAGTTTACAGTCGAAACAAAACAAAAGGCAGGAGGGAGGCAACCATTGTTGAGGAGAAAGCATTATTCGATGACGTACTCTCTCCCTCTCTCTCACAATAAAAGTAGTAATCTCTGCAGTCCTGCTTCAGAACTCATGCACGCCGGGACACTGCGCACCAAGCTTGATATGGTTATTTTTTATGACATGCATGGTACTAAAGTCGGAACAAAACAAAGGCAGGAGGGAGGCCATCATTGTTGAGGAGAAAGCATTATTCGATGTTTTTAGGCCTATTTTCATTTATTACAAAGTTACAATACTTCGCTTTCATGTCAAAGAAATAGCCATAGAAGCAAAAAGAACTATCTTTCACATGTAATTTTTTTCAGGTCTGGGCATTTCTTCCTCGCAGCAGTGAATTTTTTCCTTGCTGTTTTTTTTTAGATAGATAGCAAAATATTCTTCATTCCTTCCCGTACGTCGGGTTTGACACAGAATGAAATACAGCATTTTATTTTCGCCACTCGATGCCAAGACGCAGTTCTATGCTGAGCTGTACGCTGCTCTCTTAACAGGGCTGACCATACACGTGACCCCTCAGTCAGTGATAAGTTTGCAGGACTGATAATAGGTCAACGAAAGTGTCGACACCCAGAATATCTGATATTATTGACTGGGTGATTGCTACAGAAAAAAAAAGCTGTCAAAAGTGCGTTAACTTCTAAGGAAACACAATTTCACACCTCCACAGCAAGTTCAAGGTGAATAGGCCTACCACATAAAAATAAAATAAAAGCTCAATATTGTATAAACCTCCATATTTTATTGGGTTTTTTTTTCAAATGTACAATGCAGTTAGTTTTTATTGTATTGGGCCTATTGTAAAACTCTTTGAGATGCCCTTTTCGACATTTCTAGCGCAAAACAAATTTTTATTATTGTTATATTATATACTAGCTGCGGTCCCCGGCCCTGCCCGGGATAAATCGGTTTGAATATTAGTTTCAGTTCAGGGTAGTTATTATGGACCTGCTTCATCTTGTCTGTTCCTATTTGTTTATTTTAGTTTTGTTTGTTTGTTTTTAATTAAGTCTTACTGCTCTGCCTTTGTGATTTGACACCCTGCGCATCCCGTACAACAGCTTGATTTGAGCACGGGTTAGTGTGTTTGATAGTGAACACATCGCAGGAAGTGATAACGAAACCTTAAATGGCGAACTATGACTCGAAATAGATCTAAATGATGGCGAAACAATGAAAAACGAAACGTAGAAGCCTGAACATTTCATAATTTCTAATATAGCCCATGTTAATTTAGAATTGATAATATGCTGTTGTGCAAAGTTTGAAGCCTGAGTGTGATGCTGTTCCTGAGCCTTAGGTGACCAAAGTTTCGAGTTACCGACATAGATTATACGAAACACTCGGCCCTGTCTGAGCTGTAAAAATGACGAATCGGAAAACCTCGAACGGCCCATTTTGTTTTCTATTTTTCTAAATTTTTAAGGTTGTTGCATCCTTAAAATGAATTGATACAAACCTTGCTCAGTCTTTGAACTACTTTCAATAATTTTTTCATGGCTCTACGTTCAGTAGTTTTTTCAGCTATAGAGTACAACCGTCCAATTTTACCCAATTATATATATAGATGAGTGAGGTACGAGAAAAAGGCATTGCATTACGATGTGACTGCTGTGCACAGAGTTTAGGAACCGGCCTGGTGATAATATAAGAACTGTAGCCTATACTGGGATGTAGTATTGTGGCGCCAGTGACCTAGTGGCTAGGCTGCCGGACATGAGATCGTGGGGTCCGGGATTCAAATCCTTACCGGGGCTGACGACTTATTTTTGGGAAAGGCACGTGACATGATTTTTCACACCCCATTCTGGTGTAAAAGTAGTACCGGTACAGTCTCTGGATAAATGCGTGCAGCTTGGGAGCAGAGAAAAGCTCGAAAGTTCTGAGTGTAGCATACATCTTAAAATGAATTCACTGCTTGATCCTGCCAAGGAGTGATGTGTGTGTACTATTATTATTATGTGTGGGTGTGTGTACGTGTCTGAGTATAAATGGGGAGGGGATGTACGTGCCAAAAATGGCTGCTCCCTTGGACGTTGAGACGGATTTTGGAATGGTTTGGCCTGCCGGGGGAGATAAATATTGTAAAGGGCTTTGAGCTTCCGGAATAAGCAGGGCGGGGGAGCTCTATACATACAATCATCTTTATCCCCATATTGATATAATTAATACTTTTATCTTTTACTACATTTTGTAGATGGACCTAATGAACATCTTTCGCCTGCTAATGGATCAAGACCTTGATGTGTCAACTGACAGTGAAGAGGAAACCGTTTTCATTACAGAAACCCCAGAACTGTCAGAAAGTGATGCTGATGATGAGGATGGGTATGGGGAGAAGGGGCAGGAAGAGGGACAGCCTATGAGACATGAGGAAGAACACTCCCTCACTGAGCTGGAACCAGCAAAAGATGTTGGTACATCATCAGGAGACATCATAATGGAGGGGAATGACAAAATAAAGTGGAGTAAAAACCCACCGGCAGTTACAAAACCCCCAGCCAGGAACATATTCAGACCTCCACTGAACAAGGCCATCAACTGTTTATCCGTCCATTTCCCTGTGACTGCATTCCGTCTCTTCCTGACCAGAATGCTGATTTCCCTCATAGTGAAATGCACAAACTTGGAAGGAAGAAGGAGCAAAGGTGCAACGTGGGTGAAGACCAATGAGACAGAAATTGAGGCGCTGATTGGATGTTTCATCAACCTCGGTGCCATGGGCCAAAACTTGACGCCAACAACACTAATATGGGATAAGGTATATGGCAACAATTCTGTGCGATCCGTCTTGGGAAGGAATCGCTTTCTGCAGTTGTCAGAACATGACAAAGAGACAAGATCGGCTAGGAGGGCAAGAGACATTTTTGCTCCATTCCGTGAAGTGTGGGGCATTTTCAATCCAAACTTGAAGCGGCACTACTTGCCAGGACCATGCATCACCATAGATGAACAGCTTGTGCCGTGGAGAGGGTGTTAAGTTTCTACAGTACATGCCTTCCAAACCAGGAAAGTATGGCATTAAGATTTTCTGGTCAGCTGATGCGGAAACATTTTATCCCCTAGAAGGCGAACCTTATCTTAGGAAGGTGGGCAGGGAAATGGGGAAATATTTAGGCTGGAATGTTGCAACAAGATTGTGCACACCCTTCTATGGTTTAGGTAGAAATATGACGTGTCAATTTTTTCACTGACATGGAACTATCGGATTGTCTAGCAAAAAATGGAATGACACTAGTAGGCACTGTTAGGAGAAACAAAAGATCTTTTACCTCCTGAAATCCCAAAATATGATTCAATTTTCGGATTTTAGAAGAAAGCTTCTCTTGTTAGCTACAAGTCAGGCAGCAAGAAGAATGCAATACTTCTCAGCACCATGCATCACACATTATCGGTGGATGACAGCAAAAAGAAAGTTCCTGAAATTGTCTCTTGCTACAACGCCAACAAAGGCGGTGTTGATGTTATGGACACAGGGTTGGCATGATTTAAATCAAGGTGATTTAAATGATTTTTTTTATTTAAATCACTTTGATTTTTTAAATTAAAATCAGTGATTTAAATCACTTTTTGATTTTTTTACTTTTTAAGGATTTTTTTTTTTCAAACTGCTTGTTTTTGATGTTTTTATTGTTCAAAAGCACTAGACTTAAAGGCACTGATAAGTAGGAGTGCTTCTCTATTATTATTATTATTATGCATCATTCAATAATTTCTGATTTTGACTGATTCATACAACAGTTGGAGACTTGAATGTGTCGCAGGACACAATTCAAATATAACACCTTGAACAAAAATATAAGTCTGAATTTGAATTTTGTGTACCTGTGTAAGACATTAAGACAGTCAAGTAAGTGAAAAAGGCCTATATTTTATTTGAAATAAACATCTTTATTTTTATAAAACAGTTAGTGAAATCCAGGCATACAGATCAGATCCAGAAAATTCTGATAATATAAGAAAGGAAAACTTTCTACTCATTTATTTCCCCTATTAAATTCAACATCCACATCAAAAGTATGTGTAAAAAAGGTGAAGAGACAGAAGAGACTTAACTTTTATCAATTACATGTACATGACTGTAATGATTATTAGGAGTCATTTAGCTATATCCTTTTAGTACCCTTATGCTTATGTTATGAAATTATAGAAAATATTTTGTCGACAAAATATTGAATGTATTATGTATTTTTCTAAAATTCAAAAAAATCTGATTTAGATTTTTAAAAAATCGATTTTTTTTATTTTTTCGAAAAAAAATCTGATTTTTTTCCAACCCTGTATGAACATGATGGCTGCTGCCCTGTCTACTTGGAGATCTACAAAAACCGTGGCCAATGCGACTTTTCTACAACATCAGAGATGCCAACCCGAAGAAATCAAAATGAGGGACAAGAATCATGATTTTGAGGGACAAACCAAGATTTGAGGGACACATAGGGGGTCTATGCATGCAACATAAATAATACACTACAAACAAACATTTAAAACAATCTTGTAAGTCAAGTATGGGAGCCACTCACACAATACTTCAAGACAGAATGTGATGTGAAGAGGAGAGAAAGACAGCCAGAAATATGGCTAGTAGAGAGGGTGTGAGACCTGACTCACAACAGGAAGAGGAATGTGTACAAGAACTTGAAGTCTTAGAAGTCTATGAAGCTGCATGTGCTGTACTTTAAAACTAGATCTAGATCTATATCTCTACTAGTACTACTCTAGATCTAGATCTACTTGAACTAGATCTAGATCTAGATTAGATCTACACCATTTCTAGTTAAGAATAAATAACTTCCTTCATTGTGAATTCTTTCAACTTCTTTATTTGATTCTCAATTACAAAAGGATGAAATCCTTTTCCACAAAACGAGTGGAATGCATAACATTTGAACTTAGGTACACAATCTTTGTGGTATAGGACTGAATATACATGGTTATGATAGAGCATGAGGGGATGATATATCAGGTACATGGTGAATAGAGGTGTAGTAATAAAACAAACTCAAGTTGCACAATTTGGTTATGTTATCTATCCCCCCATCAAGTTCCAATGTTATGATGAGTTATGTGGAAAAGGATGATGGAGATCTCTGCAAAAGAGAGGGTGAGATGATGTTAGTATCATGAGGGATGCATTGTGGTTATGTAGGATTAATTGGATACATATCTATCTATCTCCCTTCCTGGGGAAAGTTTTAGAGGGTTGTGTAAAACTGAACAGTGTAATAGTGAAACCACCGGCATCGTAATATTTGTTTTCTTTCCCCAAAACTGATTGTGACAAGCGCCCATTATTTACATTCAACTATGCAGGCTTCTAAATTGTTTCAGAGATCTCCATCATAGTTAAGAAAATAACTTCCTTTATTGTGAATTCTTTCAACTTCTTTATTTGATTCTCAATTACAAAAGGATGATGGAGATCTCTGCAAAAGAGAGGGTGAGATGATGTTAGTATCATGAGGGATGCATTGTGGTTATGTAGGATTAATTGGATGCATATCTATCTAATTTCTGTCTTTGATCGTGGCAATCTGGAATTTCAGTGTGAGGCCCCCCAAATCCACAGGGGAAAATGATGTTGAGAACTATCAAAGACATGATGATGGCTTGGATAAAATGCTCAACAAATCGTCAGTCTCACAGAGCAAAGCGTCTGTTCGGCTCATTAGCGGAAGTAGCAAGTGCGCACCAAGCCACGTTCCGGAAGTGAAACTGACAGTAAGCCAAGCCAAATCATTGTGATTCTTTGCACGAAAGAGTCGGTAGTTTCGTTGTTAAAAAGTGGGATCGATCGGATGGTTCCGAAACAATTCATTATTACTTATTACTATTTTCCCCTAATTTGCGGGACGGACTACTCTGCGGGCGGGACAAAGGCCTTAAATGCGGGGCTGTCCCGCAAAATGCGGGACACTTGGCATCTCTGCAACATGCTTTTTTATGCTAGATGTGGCCAGCATTGCTGCACTTGTAAAATTCAGATGCAGGATGCCAGAGGACTCACCCGATCTCGCGAACCAGAGATTTGTTTTTAACAAATTGTGTTTTTTTTTCGGCTACAGTGACGCCCGAATGAGAAAAATATCATCGGCGCTTTGTTTTGTATTTTTTAAAAATCAATTTTTTTGGGCGCATAATCTCGTCTCCATTAGTCAATTTGCATGATCTGACTTTCTAACAGACGCCGTTGCGTAAGAAAGCGTTCTTTGTTATCCACCCATGTGGGTCGCTTCTATCGAAAATGCGTGTTTTTCATTTTAATGCTGACATTTAGGTCTCACTAGTTACTTGTGTCCAGAAACTGAACTTGTAGGCTTCATGAGTCACTTGTAGTGGCGAATTTTCACATGCCTCTCAAAAAGAGGGAAATAGGGCCGGGAACAAAAACAAGACAAACACAAAATGAAAGTCAAAGTCAAAATTTTAAGTTTTTTATTTCTTGATTTCAAAACAAATATTGTGATATCAAACACAGCATGCAAAGACAACATTTGAGGAGTTAACCCTTTGACTGCCGGACCATTTTTCCTTAAACTTTCCCTCACTGCCAGAGGGTTTTGGGGAAAACCTCAAGAATTACTAGTAGGGTGTTACAGATAGAAATTCACAAAAATTAAGTTTTAATGAATTTTATATGTCTGTAAAAAGGAAAGTTGGAGAAAAATAGAGGAGGTATCAAGTTATGCACTGATGAAGGTGGTGGTGGTGGCGGTAAGGGTTATGCTCACTGCAGCTTCAGCAGCATCATGAAAATCTTACTTTTTTTCATTTTATGTAATAAAATCTAGCTCTGAACTCTATAATGGCTCTAAAATCCTATTAAAAATCATTGTAAGTCATCAGAGAAATAAAAAAATACATTTTAAAAGAACGGGTCACACCACCTAACCCTCAGCACCATCCTGATGACTTAGAGTGAAAACGACAACATTGTGAAAAAAAGTGGGAATTTAGAAAAAAATTCATAAAGTAAGTCCGATCATTTATAACAATTTTATATGCCTGCAAGAAGACAATTTGAAGGTAATTATGTGCCCTGTCCAGTGGTTTGTACTATTTGGTGGTGGTGGGGGACGTGTCATTGCATCCTTATGTAGATCTCGTGCCGTAACCCAGCGTAGCTCTCGATCGGCATCTAGATCTAGATCTAGATTGACGTCGCCCACGGACCAAAATCCCTCAACGAAACCGATGCATATCTTCCATTATTCACCACTGTGGCTTTAAAACTCTCAAACTCACTATATTCTTCGTCAGTCGACCGAAAAAATGTCAGAAATGAGTCGTTCTCAACTTCTGAATCACTAGAGGAACCGTAAACAAACTTCGTTGTTAGCCCGATCGAAAATCGCGCAGAAAAAACAAACGGCTCGGACAAAAATAATAAATGACCCACCAAATTCTTTCTTGTCCAATCGGGAATAAGATTTTTCAACTTCCGGTGCCCGAACTACGCTGCTAGTGGGTGTATTTCCTGTTTATAAAAGGTCGGTCTAGGCGCACAAATTCGTGCGACTGGAAGCTGATCGCTAGTCGGCGATTTGGCGCACGAATTCGTGCGCTCGGCAGCCAAAGGGTTAATAATTGAGAGAGAAGTCCTTAAGTTATCTCGGAGGGTCATTTTTGTGAAACCTCCCATACAATAAATGCATTGATTTTAGTTGCACCTCGCTCTTTTTTACATTATGGATACATAGAGCAATTAAGTGAATAATGCAGAATAGGCCTATCCTTAAGTACTTTTACTGGCCATGCAGATTCGAACTGACATGCGCCTGGGTGATCTAGAAAAAAAAATCTAGATCTAGATCTAAATCTAGCTAGTCCAAAATGCCCGCCGCGAGTGCCGCGGCAGCGAATTTCAGCTAAAATCGACTGTTTTTGTTGTTCTGTGGTCCGTTTTTTCTAGCATTGCTTGTATAGTGTTTGGTATGAATTAAAAGAACTGAATCTCCTCTTTCTAATGATGTCTGTTTGAATTCAATCATCAATGCCCCCCAAAGTAGAGTTTTGGTGAATCAATCATAACGTCTCCAAATCGCATTTTTCGCGGAATGGACGGCTGAATTTTGGACCCCATCTCTCTTAACAGTGAAGCACGTTTTCGCCGTCGCAGCAAATATTCCACATTTGGCACGGTTAGCTGCAGAATTGAATGCGCTATAGTTTCATATAACTTTCCACGGGTTTCATTTTGTGTAAGCACCGTAAAATTTGAGATTTCCGTGAAACAATGGAAAAATCCGTACTTTTTTCTGTAAAACCTTGGCGAAAGTTACACCAAAAGAAAGCTCTATTTTCCTTTGCTTCGGTGTGAAAATTCGAAACGTCTCTGTACTATGGTGCCCGCGCGCGACGCATCTAAAACCCCTAACCAAACTTTGTAACGTGAGCCGCAGATCAGTGCACGAGGGAGTGAAGAAGATCTAGATCTAGAACAGCTCGAAGGACCAGTTGACCGTTTAATTGAATACGTTCCCCCGGCCATGGATTTGAAGGCCACTGTTAAGTTAAGTGTCTATACTTTCTAGTCTCCACTGGCAACAAATTTGTGCATCAGAATGCATATTTAGACCATCATCCATGTAGGTTAATTCCGATTGCATTGTCACGATCGGGGAAGTTTGAGATCCTAAATCCCAATTCGACTGAGGCCGATGTAGGGCTGTCACTTCAAGATCATCTGTATAATTGCCTTCTCTCAAATTGTTGACATTTAATGAATTTGTATGGCAAATAGATTGCTCAGGAGTCAAGACGATAGAACTTTTCTTTCTGAGAACAGGGATGTATTTAATTTTTGTGTGGGGTCATTACTCATTAGTTGATTTTTTAATTAATTTTTAATGAATTTTTGAAGATGACAAAATTGTGGGATGTGGTGGAATTTTTAAGCTGCTTGTTAGTAGTAATAGTAGTAGATCAAAATGGTTAAGTAATTCAAGTTTTAACACATACAATGAATGTGCCATTGAATTCTTAGCACATATGTGCAATTTTGACAGCTACATGGGTTTCCACTGATTTTATATGATTTTTCGAAGTTCGTCTAAATTTGTGTTTTTATACTAATAAAATACTACTAATCATTGAAATGTCACTTTGTAAAATCAGGTTTTTATTCAGTTTAGACATATTTGCTTGCCCTAAATCAATAGAACTCATCTTTCTGAGCACAGTGATGTATTTGTTTCTTGTGTGAGGTCATTGGTTGACTTTTTATGAATAGGCCTATGGGGGGGGGGGATCTGAAGATTGCAAAAAATTTCATTTTACGTCTGCTGTAAAAATGTGTGAAATGTGATTGCATGGAAGGAATTCCGTACGAGATCCGCACTGTTGCCGACAAAGCGCCAAAGACCAGAAACTAACACAACTACCCCAGCCCCTTTTCGCCTGAGTAATCAATCTGACTACCGCCCATTGATACAAACTGACTAGACCCTCACGCCCCCAACATTGCTTTTTTTCCAATGACAATTGGATAAACTAACAAAATTAATAAGTAGGCCTAGCCTACCGAAAAAATATAGGCCTATAGGGTTTTTTATCAAAAAGTGCGGATCTCGTAAGGAATTCCTCCCCATGGATGTTATAAACAACATTTATTCAATTACCTGAAGTCCCTGAAAAAAAATTGAGGTTGTTATCAATGTGCATGACTCTGTGTTTACCAAGTTTGGATGATTATTGATGATAACTTCTAGAGATATGACGCCATAATTATAAACTTGGCCTCTCGTCAGGTTGCGCAAGATCGTCATTTTCTCAAAAATTCAGAGTGGCATAACTACTGTAAATATTAAGCTGGAGCCAAAAGTTTGGTATCAAACTTTTCTTGGACTTAAAAGTTCTACTCATTTAAACAGTGAACTGAAAGAATGGTTTGGCATTCAAAATTTATTTTGGACTAGATCTATAGAAGATTCTAGAGTTCCGTACTCGAGCGCCAGTATATAGGCTATATATAGCTATATTATAGCTACCCCGGCGGCTTTCCCTGATATGTCAATCTGACTACTGCCCGGACGAACATCGGCCTACGGCCTCGATGATACAAACTGACTAGACCCTCACGTCGGTACATATCAATCATTGCTTTTTTTTCCAATGACAATTGGATAAACTAACAAAATTAATAAGTACCGAAAAAATATATTGAGTCTAGGGTTTTTTTATCAAAAAGTGGCGCTCGAGTAAGGTACTCCTCCCCTAGATATAGAGATCTAGATCTATCTAGAGTCTAGATATCTAGATCTAGATCTATTATATCTAGACTAGATCTAGATCTAAAATCTAGATCTAATCTAGACTCTAGATCTAGATCTAGAGTCTAGATTAGATCTAGATTTTAGATTCTAGATCTAAATCTACGTGAATATGCATTCGGTTTAAGCTCATTTCCGCCCCGTTGCACTTAGAACGATTTCCGGGGTACTATTCTTGTGTACAGTATGCGTCTACAGCTTCACACACAATAAAATTACCATTATTCGGTTCCCACTGAGGCTCTCACGACTTATCACCACGTTGTTCTTCACGGAAAAGGAAGTTCAGCACACCTGTCGGCAACAGGATGTAGTCCATCAAAACCCTAGCGCCCTGATACATGATTAAAGGAAATTTCGAGACGGAGCGGGAGTAAAGCAACATCAAGTTGATAAAAGTACATTAGCATTTAGCTGCCTAATTTTGTGCTTTATTTCAAGTGGACAGGAACTAGACTATAATTCTTTTCTTTGGCACTATTTAGTCAATCGAATTGATAAAAATCGGTGTTATGGTTCCGGTTCTTAAAATTGTAACTATAATTTTAACGGCCGCCGAAATTGAGTGGCACTGCCTGATAGGACTCCTGTTAAGAAGAGTATCGACCTATCTTATCGCTCGACTATCTTGGTTTATGTTTAACGAAGTGATTATTACAGCCGGGTTAGAGACAATCCAACCTAATTTATTTTGCCTGTTTGAAGGTGGCAGTCTCTTTTGTTTGTTTCAAACATTTTTTTAAAAATTCAGGTTAGAGATAGAATAAAACTTTTCGGTAACCGGACACAGAAAACTCATTGTAAAAAGATAGATAAGTTAAGATACGATAAGATAAGGTATAACTTTATTACCTTGTTGCCAGGAAATTTGTTGTCACAACATCAGTAACAGTACATCATACAATATTTAAGACCTACAGGTCTTTAACACAAACCGCACACATGCACATTGCTCACTCAACATTACCAGCAAATAAGAACATTACTCACACACACATGCACTGTCAGAACAATCCATTAGGAAAACTAACAACAGCACACTACATCAGGAAACACTACTGCTTCGAATTGCTGATGGCAACAGAGATTGTCTATAGCGCTCTCTGTTTGTTTTCAAATACAGTATTTGTCCACTTCTTTGGGATCGGACTATCTGATGGAACAAGGGGTGGGAGCAATCATTTAATTAGAATTGATTTTAGTTTCTGTTTGCATGAGTTCATAAATAACTCATCAAAGTTCACGCATTTATTGTTAATTAGAAAGCAAGCTTTTCTGATAATAAAGTTGTTAATTTTGTTCTTATGCTCCTTTGCATTTTCCTCCCCATTTGCTTTGGATAGTTGATTTATAAAACATCTGGATGAGTGTTTTATCGACATATTAAATGATCTAAGTTTCCTCAAGAAATGCATACATTTGTTTGCCTTTGTGTGAATTAAAGTGGTATGAGAGTGCCATTTGGGTATGGAGTCAACATGGATTCCAAGATATGTATAAGAGACGACTCTATCATATCAACATTTTGATTATAGATCTTAAGCGGTGGAACTGATGTTGCGTTTGTTCTGAAATCAATTACCATTTCCTTTGTTTTCTTTACATTTAATAGTAAGAAGTGATCTTCACATCACTGGGTAAACCATTGAATAGTATTTAAACAAGCATCTTCATCGAGTGGTCCAGAAACCAATCTTTGTGTGGTGGTATCATCTGCAAACTTTATCAAGAGAATATTTACATGTTGACTTTTGCATTGGCTTGTATAGGTAGTAAAAAGGGTAGGTGACAACATGCAGCCCTGGGATGCGCCTGTGTTGGTGGAAATATTAGATGACATATAAGCAAGCAACACATTGCTGCATGGCCACCCAAATCAAGAAGAACTGAATTGAGGCCGATACTATCTTGTTTTACAATAGTTCAAAATTATCTCATTATTATTTATTTAGTTCAAGATTCATCCAACAAAATACGCCAGTAGTAAACTCATTAGTTTCAACAGCTGGTCAAGATTTCAACATTCGGCAAACATTTAAAACACAAAAGGGCGAAAAATCTGGCATAAAAAAAAGGAAGCAGAGAAATCAATTTCAACAACAAGAGGGAGGGCCCTCAGCAAATATATACGTCAACAATGATGGAGCTGCAGTTTTCCAAATTCATCGTGTATTCGTGAGGTCACTTGCAGTTCAGTAAATGTACACACCGAGAGATGTTGTAGGCAATTTAACGGATATGGAAGAACCAGTTTTGCATGTAATTGTTATTGGGTTTCATCACAAAAAAGGATGCCAGGTTTGTAACACTAACAGCCTTATTATTACGACGTCCACTTTTCACTTTACTTATATTCAGTTTAATTCATTAATAGATGTCTATTGAAAGTTTCATGGCATGCTATGCCTGCAGTATTTTCGTTCCAATTGTAGACCTGCGGCAAACACTTGCCGTTGGTACAATATGGAAGGCCAGATTTAATTGGATTGCTTCTATGTGGTCAGGTGTCAGTACTGTGAGAAAATGTAGGCTACATCATGTGTGACAATACGGATGTTTATTTCTGATTCTGTGATTGAAGATATTATTGATATATGCTTGGCTTGCTGCAGGAGTTTTTCTCTGTAACTGTGTAAGCTCCAACTGAGTTCCAATTGAGCTTACACAGTAGATTACAAGGATGCGACATTAGGCTGGAGGATGGAGAATTAGGGTGTTATTCCCTATGGTTAACCAACCATTCCTTCATAAAATCATGGTATAATTTAGGAAGGAGTTCCGTACTCGAGCGCCAGTATATAGCTACCCCGGCGGCTTTCCCTGATAAGTCAATCTGACTACTGCTCGGACGAACATCGGCCTACGGCCTCGATGATACAAACTGACTAGACCCTCACGTCGTTACATATCAATCATTGCTTTTTTTTCCAATGACAATTGGATAAACTAACAAAATTAATAAGTACCGAAAAAATATATAGGGTTTTTTATCAAAAAGTGGCGCTCGAGTACGGAACTCCTCCCATAATTTAATATGTGTTTGAACCTTCTCTTTTGCTGCTCATTTTTTAATTTTATATTGAATATTAGGTCGAATTTTCATATCCACCACTTATTGAGGGAAATTCTGTTGCAAGTCATGAAATTCCAGAGGAATGGAAGCATATACCCTCCCTGGCCTTGCCTGATGGAGCACATAATTATCTCAAAGGTGAATAGGTTTTGTGTTTGTATATCTTGTTGATGATATATTTTGTTTGGGGGTGGGGGTTGTTAATATTATAAATATGTGAGTGTGCATGAGAAAACCTGGCATTAATTCGGCAAAGCTGATTTTGAGAAAAACGACTTTGAAGTGAAAATATGGGTGCAACACAAACTTCCAACTTGGCTGTTGTTTAGGGGACCGTGGCATGTTACAGGGTAAACTGTAGATGAGCAGTGAACACTACTCACTATGATCTCTATAACGGCTTGTAATTAGACTACGGTCCAAACTGCAAACAGGATCCAAAAACTTCTGACTTGGCTGTTTCTAGGGGACCGTGGCATGTTACAGGGTAAACTGTAGATGAGCAGTGAACACTACTCACTGTGATCTCTATAATAATAGGCTCTTTTCGTCTCCTAACAACAATCACTCCAATATTACTTGGTCAGTTAGCTATAGTGCCACTTATAGGGTAAAATGCCGTTTTCTCAAAATCTTGTCTTAGGGGGGTCACTGACATCAATTTATCAGAAATGTCTTGTCATTTATTATATGTACAGAACTCAAAATGTCATGTTGCCAACTTATGCGGGGTTTTCTCATGCACACTCACATATTATTCTAACCAAATGGTAAGAACCATGAACTTGGGGAGTCCAAATTGCTGGAGTAGGCTGTTAGTGTTATTGGGTAGCTGACCAAGGAGAAAGGGCAAACTTCACCACCACAGCTATGAGTGGATTGAGCTATCAGGAAGTGGTATAATATATCATTATTTTAACCCTCACCCTGCGCGGGGCGGCAATAGACGGTATTGACTTGCAAGCGCTCACGCTGCACGGGCGGCAATAGTCGCCCAGGTCAAGCTGACCGCGCCACGCGCAAGCCCTATTTTCACACGTCGGGTCACTGACCTTTTTGAGACGTAACCACCGTGTTATTGTTCACTGTATCTCTTCTAAATCAAACGCATTGTGACATGGACATGTTAACCAGTGAACCACTGGTCGGAATCACAAAGACTAAGCTTTCAAAGGCTCTCCCCACACTTTCAAAAGATGTAACATCGACATGCGAACTGTTGCTCAATAAATTTGCAATATTATCTCATTTTCTCTCCACCATCTGGAGTTGTCTGTATCTAAGAACCAATCAGAACCAAGCTCTGAAATAATCTTTGCCCCAAATGCCCACATTGGTTTATTAGTATGTGTCAATCAGGATGAAACCATTTGTGTAGGGCTTGGGAGGGCGTGGCTTGTTATCACGCTTCGTTCTCACGAAAACTACAGCTGTCAGCTTGGAATCATAAGTCAGATCATTGGTTAGAGACTGACAGACTAAGGTTTTGCTAGTTAATTCATTATCAAGCGTGATAAGGCATAGCAGCGAATGTTTTCATACCAATCAATAAAAACCGAACCACGTGGACAGCGTATGTAGTCATCGTCTAGCGGCACGGGTCAGTGACCCCAGATAAGATTCTCCGTGAGTAAGGTCACTGACCGGGTAGCGCGCGGGGTATGGGTTAATATTATCAAAAAGCTCAACCTTTCCAGTGACGAATAATGGTGCTACATTTGATATGAGATACAATTAATAGAACGAGTGGAAATTATTCGTCATATTGGACTCGACTTTGTGAACTTGGTCTTCAAGCATGGTTTTAACAATTCAGTGGATTTAATGCTTTGCCTTTATTAAATTATTATAAGAAGGGGTATCGCTCATCTTTCATTAGATTTGTTGATATTGGAAGTAGAATAAATGACTTAAAGTGTGTATAAACGCTGAAGGCCTGTAAAAATGGTTTAGAAAAATACACCATCTATTATATAATATTTCAGTAACTTGCAACCTTTGGCATGAGTCACTGACCAAACTATACACTCTTCAGGCCTTAAATTTGGCAGGGAGGTGGCAATTGAGACCAGGAAGATAATGGCTATAATTAAAAGTTGTTTACTTCAAGCATGTATTTTTAAAAAATAACAATGTTTATTGCTATGTTACATCTGTATTTTTGCATGTTTGTTTCGTTTTAATACAGTATAAATATATATTTTCACAAAATCTCCACATTTGATCGCAAAAGGCTTTTTTATTAGACCACCTATACTAACCAAATTTTACATGTTCATTTCAAATACCGCGGAGGGTGCACGAAAGTTTTTATTATTTTGATTTGTTTGGTTCTTGAATTTATAGAAGATGCCCTGTTTCATCATGCTGTCAATAGCTCTAATTTTCATCCTCCAATTTGGCTCCATTCTGTTATAGTACTGTGCATATCATAAAAAAGTAACCATATCAAGCGTTCAGTTTGGTGCGCAGTGTCCTGGCACGCAAGAGTTCCGAAGCAAGACTGCAGATTACTACTTTTATTATAAGAGAGAGAGCACATGATTGTTTATAAATTCCGGGCAATGTACCTCATAAAGGTTTTGGATAGCTCGTCCATTTTTGTGTTATATTGAGCTATTTTCTTAATGAAAATACCCATCCTGATTGCCCTGCAAGGATTCTAGCTGAACATTTGTGCCAGTACAGTGTGGAGAGTGGATAGAATCAGATACGATGGGCCAGTTTCATAGTTTCCTTGTCAAAAATTGGAAAATTTGCTTTGAGTTCGACATCATTTTAATGGGAATAAAAAAACAACAAACTTTTGTTTGAGTGAATGTGCCTGAAAAAAGTTGGGGTTGTATTATTTTGTTTTTAAATTAAGAGCATATTGCCCAAGAGTTGTGGTTTAAAATAGTATAGCTCTGTATAAATATCCTCAGGGCTTGTTGTACAATAGACTGTCTTTAGTTACTTTTAAATTTCAAAATGAAAGAACAAATTTGATTATATGTAATTATTTGAAACAACAAGTTCAACACATCAATCTGAACAAAAAGTTCTATACATCAATTTCAACACCTTAATAAAAAAAAATCTCCATCCTGAAAAATGGTTTAGACTACCTAAAACAGAAAGGGTTGTAGAAATCTAATGCCCTGTAATTTATGTGTAGCAGTGAAGTTCCTTGATAGATTTCTTATGTATGTCTTCAACTGCTTTTGTTTCCAGACACCGTGTACTTTGTGCTTCCAGGCAGGAAAGATAACCCCCATACAGTTTATGGTGTATCTTGTTACAGACAGATGGATGCCAAGGTAAGATTACAATGGCTGGGTGTCCATCAATGCAGATAGTCAGTTGTATCAAAATATAGCCGTATTTAAATTTACTGTTTGAAACCAAACACCACAACTAATGTAGCCAGTTAAAATGGATAATATGGGAGAAACTAATCAAGACCGTTTTTGCTGGCTTTCTTGTTGCAGTTTCCAAGTTAGCCATAATGAGGTTGTGTGGTTTCAGAGTACGTGGTCTGAAAGTAAGAATCTGGGTAAGACATGAAGTGTGTAGATTCATATTTTAGGGAGCCCATTTGAATGCAGCCATAGCTAATAGTAATACCATTATGGTTTGACCCTGTGGTGCCACCAGAATTTCTGATTTAAGCTTATCACAAAGTAGCCAGGTGTGAATGATTAAAAGTTCCAGGTACACCAGTTTAGAACATTTGTTTAGTGTGAACTTCAAGACTTGTGGCTTGGACAATTATTAATTTAAATTATTAAAAGTATTTACCAAATTTGTAATAATTAAGCATTTAAGTTTTGTTTGTTTTTATTTTTATTTTTTTTAACCAAGGACCTGATCAATCGTACAGCAGATGTAACAAGAAGTACAGTACAGAAAAGTGTTTGTGTTCTTAGTAGATTGGTAAGTTTCTATCAGTGTAGATGTCTGTGACTCGTGAGGGAGGGAACAACCATTTTGTGACAAAACTTATCGCACCTGGTGGCATTGTCATCTGTGTTATTAATTTAGGAGCATTCTTTTCGTTGAAGGCTCATTATAGCCTTATTTAATGAAACTGAAGGCTTGTCATAGCTTTACTTACTGAAAGTTTGTGGGTGGTTCCATACAATAAGTGCAACATGTTACCAGTATACAAATAAAAATAAACATATCAGCTTAATTACGTTGTTTTGGTGGGGTCAGTCTGTCATGAAAGCTCTTTGTCTTTGACAATCAGGTTTAGGGAAAGAATGGAAAAAACAATCCATTATATTAGAGGCTCCAAGTGTGAACTTGGGCATATGAAAGCCCCATATCCATGTTGGATCTGCTTTTGTAACATGGTTGTCTTATCAGAACAGTAGGCACTGTGCAATTTAGAACCAAGCTGCCCTGTGTGAGAGTGGGTGGAATGAAGCAGGCAAATTGACTTCCATTATTATCGGTTGTGTTTTCTGAGCATTTCATTCGCCCAGCCAATGAACCCTTCCAATTACATGTTATACTATTTTGATTCTTTTCAGCCATTATTTGGACTTATCAAGGCAAAACTGGAGTTAATCACACATGCATACTTTGATGAAAGAGACTTCAGTCAAGTGGCACTCTTGGAACAAACATTCAAAAATCTCAATTCATCTCTCACGCAAAGCCTTTTAGAGGGCTCTCAAGTATTTTTAGGTATTATTTTATCATGACATATGTTCTTTTTTCATCCTAGAGTAGCTAAAATCAAGTGTAAGGTATGGGAAAAGAGAAAGAGATGCTACAAATGAGAGATATTTTGTAGATTTAGCTACATATGAGCCAAAATTAGCCAGATAGGTTCCTACTGATAACAGTCACCTTGGTGGTTTTTTTTATTTCAGCTCTTACTGATGGCAATCACCTTGCTGTTTTCTTTTTTTTTTTCTTGGGATAACCACTATTCCAGTTTTTATCTAGGGACAGTTTTAACCACAACTGAACAGGAATCTGTGCTCTTGCACTTTTATGTACAAATAAAATGTATTATACAAAAATCAGTGAATCTTATTGACAGTATAGTTTTGTCTCAGAATCTGAAGTAACAGTTCAGTTCCATTTTCATTAAATATTGAAATGAAAACCACACATGTTGTCTTAACCAGCAGACTCCTATTACTATTAAAATTTCTATTCAAATTCATAAAGTTAACAAACACAATCGCTTTCTAAGCTGTTAACATATACACAAAATTCAGTGTTTCAGGGCATCCAGCAATTAACATTCCTTGTCATAATAAGAAATACCAGTTTTTGTTCTTTCAACTAAATTTGCTCTTAATGTTCAATTTTATTTCCATTAGGTTTGCCTGCCAGGGATTTGGTGGTCCTGTACAAGCACAAGATCATAATTCTTTTCAAACTTTTAATTCTCGAACGCCGAGTAAGTGAATGTTGTTCCCTATGTTTTACTGTTGTAGTGTACTTGTAGTCTTTATTGCAGTCTACAAAGATCAAGAATATGAAGAAAAACATTCCATCATTCATATTTTGCATGTCCTTATTCACTTTCACAGTCCTGTGCCAACTGAACTTCTCATCCGTCTATCATATACATTGAAAACAATGCCTCACGGGACTTTGCAATTTGCAGTATTTGCTTGTGCATGTTTTATCACAGGATTTGGACTTGAAAAATTTTAACATTAATTTACAGACCTGTAAAATTTCCGACTGTCAGATTATCACGACCAAAAAAAGGCCGCCTCGGATTTCCGACAATTTTGGTTTGAGCAAAAAATTCTGACCAAAAAAAAAATTCTGACCTGAAATTTAATAATAAACCGGCGAGCGTCATAAGGTAAGGGGGTGAAAATGTACGAATGCTATTGACTATGACGACCATGTTTCGATATGCGGTACTTAATAATAAACAGGCGAATGTTGGAAATATAAGTACTCACATGCCCATATATTCTTGCTGAGCTGCTACAGTACCGAAAAAATTTCAGACCATTTTGTCACCAGCCACTTACAGGTCTGAATTTATTTTAAAAGCTTCAGCTTTGTAATGGACCCTCTGTCCTTTTGTTATTGTTTAAGAAGTAGACTCTTGTCTGCAGCCATGGAAATTATAGGAGCACAATTAATTTTATGAGTGGGTTCAAATATTATGATGCAGTTAGTGGCTCTCAGGTGGCCATATAGCATCTAGGAATAGGTAATGCAGTCATAGCATTCCACTTCATGACTGATGATTGAATTTGACTTTCTGTGGCTTAATCATTATCAAAACTGAACGCGGGAGGTATATTTTATTGAGCTTTGCCACAGCACTGTGTTGCTTGGCATGGTGTTACTTTGCATCATAAGTTTGCCACATCACAACAAAAATTGCTCTCATGTGACCCAGCTGTCTCCTCGGTTGCCACACCATAAAGCATGTTACAACAGTCTGACACTTGAATATTTTATTCCTGTACACATTAATGCTTATTCAAATTGAACAGTTAATTAACTCACTTATGATTTATTACACTAGAAATTATTTGTTTATACTTCCAGGTTCTATTTTTTGGGTCTCCTGTTGAGTCACTTTGCGAAACTGTGCTGGGATTGTTATCTCTCTTTCCAGGTGTTGTATACATTTATTGCTTTTCTTGCTTTTATTTCTTAATCTCAGGGATGATCTAATCAAGAGATCCAGTGTGGACTTCTTCCCTTAAAGTGCTGAGTCTGGACCTAGCTACAGTGCCTGAAATTTTTACCAGGCTTGTGTTTGTTTTGGTTTTTCAGCTTTGCAACTTTCGTAATCTGAGGGTAGACTAATTTCTTAGTTTTCGCAGATAAGGACAGTTGGGTTAACTGTCGCGATGTGGGTTAGATGGGGAGAATTCGACTGACACTCTTTCGAGGTCCGCTCCCACAATCGACGAACACACAAAAAAAAAATACTTGCACTCTAAAAACTAAATAAATCAATTGCTTTGATTTTTAGCAGAACTGTAGGGCAGTTTAATTACAGGAATTAATGTAACAAATATAATTATAAATATAAATATCAATTCAAAGGCAACTGAATCTAACTAATGAAACTACAGCTTTCTATAAAGACTAACTTATTCACTCTAACTACTTGCAGGTCATATGAGTTAGATGCCAAATAGAATCCGCGCACGTGGCGACCACGGCGCCGAACTGCATTCACTTCAGTTTGGTACCCAGCCCATAAATCTTACGCCCCTTTCTGTCAAGACTCAGCGGGAGGCCGCGCGCCGCCTCCGGGTGAAAATTTTACCTGTGCTGGCTGGCTTAGGCATGTTAAAGGAATGTGTGGAATGCGTGACAGGCACTGCATTTACCTATTAATTACATCTTTATTGACAAATTTTTCAACTAGTGAACAACCATTTCGTACACAGCAAATATTGTTCTTTTGTTTTGTGGAAAAAAAAAAAGAAAATACACCAATTCAAAGCCATAAAATGATGACAAACTGCTATTAAATTTGCACAAAATGCCACTCACAAGTGAGTAATTAATTATGGGTGTAATAAAAGATAGCAACCATGAAGTGACATGAATTTTGGCAGATTGATGGACAAGACATTAAACAACAAGTCTCACTTTTCCGATTCCACGGGTCAAGTCCAGTTCAGAAAATACGGGGTTGTAAATGTCAAAAGAGCGTCGCATCCACATGGCTGCGGTATCTTCAGGTTAGCGATCCATGTGTTGGGTTGCTAATGGGCACTGATACCCATTACCAGTCAATTATCACACCGTAAAAATGGCTTTTGACAGAAATGATTTGTATAACACTGTAGCATTGCAACTTTTCAGTGTTGTTGGCCACCGATTAAAAGCAGTATCGCCATTTTCTCATCAGGATTACATGAACAGGCATATAATATGTATAATGAAGATTTCAAGCTGCATTACATTGACCAACAAAGTACACACACATACACATTCTCAACTGTTTGTCAAAGAATACTTATAGGACTAAAACTGTCACATTTAAGATTCTTTAGCTTGTTTTTTTTTTTACAAGGGTAAACTGGTGAAATATCTACTACTTGGTGCTGCCTTTCCTTTTCCTTTTTGCCGGCTGAGGTGCTAAACAGTTAAGTTCTGGTGCTGTCAGAAGGATTGCACTTTCCAACATATTTTTGAGTCTATCTTTGTCAGATCTAATGGCCGCACTTCTCCGTGCCAGTCGAGAAACTGTTGAATGAAGTTGCTCGCCTCCTTGCTCCCCAAGAAAACCTAGTCCAAATCCAGATGTTTGCATAAATTCTATGCAATGTTTTTCCAGGATATGTTGTTTTGGTATGACACGATTTGGAAAACACTGTCTGTAAAAGGTCATGTAATCTGAAATGGCAGACTCAGCTTGTGCTACTTGGATTGCAGAAACAGGCTGGGCTTTTGATATGAGAGAATGAACACGTTCATAGTGAGAATTTAATGTATCAAACATAACCTTGGTTGTCACGGCCACCCCTAAAATGTCCTCGTCCTCAGTGTATTCTTGTGTTTTGTTAAGAAGAGTGTCAGAAATGTGTGTAAAAACTTCTTCTTTAAAATACTTTCTGCAGTGGTTCCCTATGAAATTGCCCCCATGATAGGCCTGTCGCTCGATCTTATGCCTCTGTAGTGCTGACTCTAAACTTTCTTGTACTGGCCCCACAGCCTTGTCTTTGTGTTCTTCCAATTCATACAGCTCTTTCTTACATCTCTTCACTTCTCTCTTCCACATTTTCTTCTTGTTGCTCGCAGCATCAAGTATTACACAACCCTTGTACAGTTTAATCTCTTTTTTTTTCTCAACAGCATTCAACCAGTTTCTTCCAAAAACTGGATCTTTCTCCCGGGCAATCATATTGTCAATATTCTGTGCCTCCTGCTCAAGAAGTGTATGGTGTTTTAATGCAATTCCTAGTAGAATATGTAGGTAGGGCGGTGTCACGTAAGGTATGTCAATCTGTAGGATTGGAGATCTCAGAACATTATTGTAAAATTTAACATTATTTGTTTCACCACCGCTGTTTTCAAAATGTTTTGCATCTGCATGAATTGATTTCAATGTCCTTTTCTGGCAAGGCTCTATGCTTTCCTTTTGGATCTTCTTTTTCGAATCTAGGCAGAAGAGACAGGGATATGTTCCCGTAGCACCGGAAATTCCATAGATATGAGACAGAAAGGCGTAGTCCCCGAACAAAAATATTATAATCTTCTTCTCACGCCATTTCATCTCCTGCATCTTGTGTATTTGATCTCGAAGATCGGCAAAAATCAATTGTAGATTTGGAATGGTGTCCTTTACCTCTGCGATGGATACCAAATGTGTGTGCTGTTTAGAGTTGTTCTTGTGCACATTGCACACATGAAGCGCAACTTTGAAACTTTGCTTGCCGTGGTCAGCACCGACTTTGAGCCAGATTTCATCCTCTGGGATGGTTCCGTTGAACCACGTCAGCTGCTTATTTTCAGCATACTTTTCCAAAAGGTCTGACACAAACTCCGGCACATTTTTTATTGAGGCTATTGGAGCTGTTACTGGTCTACCCTTTCCATCTACAAATTTTCGTTCTGTGATTTCTATGTATTTTCCTGTCATACTTTTGCTGTACGCACGCACCTTGTGCTCATTTGGAAATGCTGTGCCATGCCATTTTAAAAATCTGTTTTGGATGTCGACTTGTCGTTGTGTCAGACCCACTGCCTCCTTCATGGCTAGAAATATCTCTTTCGTGATAACAACTTTTTCCTTCTTATTTACAGCTCGACATATTCTTTTTCTTGAGTCTGCTTTTAAATATTTAAGTTCTGCAATGTGTTGGCATTCACGGGAACCTTCAGTGTCTCCAGAAAGATGAGCTCGAACATTTCCCAAAAGTTTTGACCTTTTCCATCTTGATGTAGAGCTTGCCTTTTCTGTTTGTGTTCTCGGGTTTATTATTTGTGTGAATAAAAGATTTGGGCCTCCTGTTTTACATTTCAGTGTCTGTCCGTCTTCGGAAGATTTTAGCTTTCTTTTGATTAAATGTGTAGTCAGTTTCTCCTCCTCTAAATTTAAAGGCTGGTCAATTAATGAAGAGCTTTTTGATATGTTCATTTTGATCATTGGTGATATAACTTTGTCTGCACATGTCTTTGGAAGCTCTGGTGTTGGTGTTGTTGTAGTTGCGGTACTCCTGCTACTTGTGACGTTATCACCTCTCTCTGGGGTTGTGAAAGGCGATGTACCTACTGTGTTCTTTGTGGGATCTGCCTTTTCTGGTGTTGTAAATGGTGAGGTTGCAATATCTGAAGTGTGCTTTATGTTATATTGTTCTTTCCTTGGCGTTGAAAATGCAAGTGGTTGTGTTTCAAAATATCTGACTGACAGCCGTAAATCATCGCCACCGATGGCATGAGCAAACTGCAGAGAGGCAGCGGCATCGTCTTGTATGTATAAATCTGTTATATCCGATTGAGAGAAGTCTGGCCGTTGTTGTAGGCTTACGTTTCTCGGCGACTTAGATATGTTTGGTTCTGTGTCATTTTCTTCATGTGGAAAAAGGTCAGTACACTCATCAGTGCTGGGCACTGCGGCAGAGCTGATCGTCTCACAAGACTGTGTGCAAGTATTTGTATCTGACTTGACAAATTTGTTGCCAGCATTAAATGAAGTAAAATGCTTGCATGATGTACAGTCACTAAAGGCCATCGTCTCATCATAGGGAATCCAGATATGCTGGCTATCCTGAGCGCTTTTCAAAGTGTTTTTGAAATACTCCTCCTTTTTACGTTTTTTTGCATTTTTTATGGCATCCACACAGGGAAAACAAATTGTTGTGGAATGTGTACCAGCAATATCTTGTCCGATATTCAAATGACAGATAAATAAAATGTCATCCTTGAAAACAATGCATTTTCGTGGTTTTGTCCCTGATTTCCTTTGTTTAGCAGTTAGGGATCTCCTGCCACAAATCCTACATAAAGCGTCTACATTTTTCACATGTACTTCATACGAATGATTCATGTCAATATCGTATCTGCTGTTAATGGAAACAGATTATGATTTTAGGCTAAATGGCAACATTTATGCCTTAGTATAGACAAACATCTCATGAAACTGTTAAACAGCCTACAGGAAAGTACGGGAACAGTTAACATGAGATTTGACAAAAATAAAATGATGTTCAGTCAAGGGAAGTATTCGCTGATTTTTTTATTTTTTTTTGGTCAGAATTTACTTGTAACTGAAAATATCTAGAATTTACAATTTATTTCTTAACATTTAACCGAAACACGGTTTTCTTTACGACAAAAGCAGATTTCTCTACCACAAAGAGAAACGCGACATGAACAAAAATCTAATATTTTCAGTCGCTGTCACGGTATTATTCATAATTATTTTACTATTCCTGACCTGTAGGTCAAATCAATATCATTGTAAACTAGATATAATTCTGATTCTAATGAACAAACTTTTAATAAACCTATGGTTGCTATTTGCATAAATCAACGTAAACATTCACTCAGGAAACAAAGATTCTGCAAAAATTTCTGAAATTTAAATGCGCACTTTCTGCATACGACTGTATCAAAACTTTTGATGCTGTCCACACAAATTTTTGCACAATGAAAGAATCACTATCGAACAATATGCTCTGATAACCAAAATTTTGCTGCATTCGGAAGAAAGTCTTGAACGGAATGCATTTGAGAAGCCACCTGATTTAAAGATTCTGTGAATTTTGGCGCGCTTTTGTGCCACAGGACAGGTACACCACAGGCATGTCGTTAACCCATCCCTCACCCCATTCCGGGGTACCACCGTCGACGGCCTGTCACTCGGGAGGCGATTTATTGCGGAAAACTGAAGTGAATGAAATCGGTGCATTTTCGGAGCCGTGCGACGGATATAACAGTTTAAATTCTATTAATTCAATGAGACATGTTATGATATGGACATTTCCTCTAGACACGCCAGGGAGAATGCTTGTACAACCATGCGTTGTCTGGCGGTAGCTCTGAAACTGTCTTCAAAAGTAAGTAGAACGGTTCACTTTCATCATTACAAATTAGTATGAACTCTCACCATTAGGCCCTCACTGGGAGTGAGAGCGCTGGATGTAAACGCTGTGGGTTCATATCAAACCAAGTAGCTTAGGCTCTGGAGCTTTAAAATCATGGCGCTCCTCACAATATGGACTGCTCAACTGCGTCTCTATGTCTCTCATCTGGCTGAGGACTATCGCCGTCCACCTCGTAAATGGATTGTCTACATGTGGCCTGTATCTAAGCTCTGCACGGGTTTAAATACTAAAGCTATGTCTCGACCTTCCGTCCAGATTCATACATTTGATTGGTGCAGTCGCTTCAGCTCAGCCTGCAATATTAATTTATGCTTGTCACGGCCTTGCGCCAAATCAAGGTCACTTTTACCTAGACAATTTAAAATGCGAAACATTAACTACTAAAATCTTCAACCCCCGTGCTTTCTACTCTTATGCACGAATTTCCGAACGCCAACTAAGCGTCTAAATAAACTACCTTTACTCGCCCCTTATCTATGTTAATCAAAATCACGGGGTCGAGAACTGCTCTGTCATTCCTAGCTATACATTTATTCTATCTCGCCCCTCCTTCTCTCCATCCATCAGAAAAAAGGTGTTTCAAAACAAACTGTTCACGAGAACAGCTCAAGGACAAATTACGCTGGTTATAATCAACAAGATCGTAAAAATTAACTCACTGACGTTGTGACCTAGCACGGCATTTATGATCCTAATGTGATCATGACATTAACAAGTGGAGCTTATAAAAGATCCATGAAAAGTTTATGGTTAGCTCGTCCAGATCAACCCCAATGACAAATTCATTCTTTCTCTCTGAGACTTTTAAAAAAGCCAGTTACGTATATTATATTCACTATATTTAAGTATAATGTGAATAAAAAGTGTAAGTCTTTCAAAACATAGTGTATGTAGATAAATGGAGTACTTGTGTTTGGTAGGTGAGGTCTTTTGATTCCTATGTTATGTCTACATGTATAAGAAATTCGGTTGTGCCACAAGTGAATGAAACATGACTAACAGACCTGGGATATGAGATGGGATGATGAATGCCTCAGTGTAGAAGTAGTCCTCTCAAGTAGAGCTCATACATCTTTTGATATTAATCAAGCTTCTATGGGGGGGGGGGGGGGGGGGGGGTCTCTTTTCATTCTTTGCTGCTGGAAAATTCTTGTACCTAATGCAGTTATGTCAGCTGAATGTAAAACTGCCTATTTCTACTAGTCATGTCTTTATTTTGGGAATTATGTTTGTACTGCAAATTTAATTTGAGTCATCTTTTGAGACCACACTAAAAGAAAAATGAGATTATAACTGTATAGAAGACTTACCACAATCTAAACCTCCAGTGCTGTGAGTTTTTTTTTTTAACATTTTAGGTCATGATGGCAGACATGCAGCATACTTTGATGAGCTCACTTACATATCTGACACGCATTGCGGAAATGTGCACATACTCAAATTTAGTCAGTCCAGCAGATCAGAATTGTATTAATTTTCAATTTTTTAATTTTTTTTAGGATTGCTGGAGAATGGTTTAATTCAGGCATGCAATCAGTGGAATGACAAAAAGTTATCACCCACACTGGGTGTGGCAAATTTTTGTTCAGACCAAGAGGAGGAGGATCAGTTCCTGGAAGTTAGATATCACAGCACCACTCCTGAATCCCCACTTTCTGAAGTTATGGGTCATATGCATAATTCGGCACTCAATGTAGGAACTACAGGAGACCTGGACCACACATCTCTTGATGCGCAGGCAGAAGAAACTTTGAAGGCCAGCATGAGTGGCGATGAAGCTCCAGAATCCCCATCCATACCACGTGACACTTTGGCATTTGAAAAAACAAATAAAAGTAAGCCCCAGTTGAAGCCATCAAACAGTGACAATCATACAAAACTTGCTGTTGCAGCTAAGTGTGATAGTTTTCCTCCACCGAAGGAATTGTCCCAGTCTGCTGAACGATCCAGATCCCAAAGTGCCAGTTCAAATGACTCTGATAAACTTACAGTTCATGCATTTCACAAACCCAAAAGACACTTGTCCTCTGATGATGCCAAAAGGAAATCCATTGAAGATGTTAACCACTCTTTTGATGTTAGTCCCCTTGCTCATGTAAATGAAATCACTCACATAGAAACTGTGCAGAGAAGCTCAAAATCGTCTGACTCTGGGAGAAGTTATGAAAAGCTACATTGTGTTGATGGCAATGCTAATGCTGTTGACTTAGGCAACCATGGCAGCCTTACTTTACACAACACTATGCCTTTATCAGAAACTGATGAAGTGATAGAAGATATTGATTCACCAGAGAGCATCAGCAAAATTGACAAGGAGGACTGCTTTTCTTGGGAGCAAGACCGTTTGCAGTTGAGTATTGACCATGATCTAGTCCATGATAGCAGCTCAGCCAAAGAAGTGGCAGTTCAATCTTCAGTGAGTACAAGCCAGGATTCAATAATCAGTGACAGTGGAGGAGAGTCAGTGTCATCCAGCAGCACCACAGCAAGTATGTCATCACAAGATAAACCCAAGAATAACAGACTTGGTCTGGGCAGTAAGAAAGATCAGTCTAATTCAGAGTCACCAAGCATGAAACCAAAGAAAACAAAACTCCTAAAAGGAAAACTGTCAGCTGCACTCAATAAGGTTGGCAGCAAGACAAAAGGCAAAAGTCAGACGGAGGAGAAAAGTCAGCCCCCGAAAGGTGAAGTTGTCTTACAGCAAGATCACTTTGGGCTGCCACTGGCAATCTTCACAAAAGTAAGTCTCCTTTAAATAAATCTCTCTAGCAACTTCAGACTGACATACAGGAAAAGCTGCTTATGCTGAGATATTCTATCGTTAATTAGCTGTTAGTATGAAGAGTAAGATTTTGTTGTATTTATCTTGAGACTTAAATCATTAGATGCATAATTTGTTTCAAGCATGTGGAATTTTGGCACAATACTCTAGAGGAACTGTGAGAAAGTTATTCTGTGAAAGAATGAAACATTTTCACTTCAGTTATCATATTATATCCTAATGTTGCAAAGAAACTGGAAAGCGTTTGAGAGCATGCAGAGCACACTCAAATGCTTGAAAAAAGCACCCATGACGTTTTTTGCGAAGGATATGTGAAACTGTATTACGACACTCGTTACTCATGGAATAGGAGATTTGAAATGCCTGTTGGCTCATTCACTAATGCATTCATTTAGCTGGACAACACAGAGATTGGTCAGGCGGCATAGGTTCCTCAGCACCTCCCACAAATCTGTCTAGACTATACATAGTAGACTTGGAATTGCAACAACTTGTGTTACTGTTGAGAGTGCAGGAATCTAACATGCATCACTACAGTAGTAGTCTGAGTATGTGGACAACAGTATTTACATAAAGAAGTCTAAAATTTAGTTGTAACTTACATTCAATCCTCCAGTAATTGTTATTTTCATCTTTTCTCTCACAGGGTTCAGTTTGCCATCCATATTTAAGTCTCCAGTATCATGACATTCTGACAGATCTCAACATTCGCAGTTTTGTGGTCGGAGCAACAAATGTATTGTTCAAACAAAGGCGCCAGTTGGTTGATGTCATTGTTGAGGTAAATTGTTATTTTTGTTGTTGCATAGGAAAATCCATCTGTAATATCTAGGTTCATATTTGTTCAGCAAACAAATTATGTTTGATAGTAATTCTGATGAGTCAGGGTCATTAAATAGAGATAGAAATCAGTATCTTCTATATAATTATGAGGAGATCCTGAGTGTGCAAAACCTGTTGTTGTGACGAAAATTCATACTGAGATTTCTAAATAAGTCTTGTTGTCTAACTGTATATTTCAACTTTAATCAGAGTAGCTTGCTAAGACTTGTGTGTTCATTGCGTTACAGTCTTTTTTATTGATATATTTGGTAAATTTTTAAACTGCGACATTTTGCTCACGAGTTCACTTGACATTACTTTCACAGATAGGAGAGGGCAAAGTTGATATTCGGGACAGAGAACTTCAGAAACATCTCAGTTTAACAACAGCGGACCTAAGGTTTGCAGAATATTTAGTTAAAACTGTCACTGAAGATCGACCAGGATTATTCCTGGATGGCACAGGTGAGTCATTTTTTACCATGAAATTTTTTTTTTTACTGCATTTATATGTTGTATGTGGTCTTTGACAGTACAATCATGGTCATTACTTTCTGAGAACAGGTGTTCTGAGAACTTTCTGTTTACCATTGTAAACAGGTAAACTGCCCTTAAACGTCTTCATAGGTTGTTGAATATGTGTTTTTCTTGGTCATGTGTTATGTATTACATCTATTTTTAACCACTTGTTACTGTGTAAGAGGTTCCCTAGTAAGTTTGCAGTTTAACTGTAGGTGTGAAAATTTGCTGTTTACTTTTATTTTCTCCTCATCTTTGTGTGTTGTGTTATAAGTGTTAACAAACAGTTTTACTTTTCAATATTTTTTTTTTTTTTTTTTTTTTTAAATTACAGAATGGGAAGGCAGTGATGAGTGGGTCAGAGCACAGTTTAGACACTATCTTAATTCTTTATTGTCAGTGGTGGTTGCAGATGGTAAGTGATTTGTAGGGTAGATTTGGTTGCTACAGGATATTGCCTTTAACCCAATACTGCCTAAATATTATTTTAAAAAAACAAAATCTGTGGGGTTGCAGCAAGATTTGGAGCAAGTCAAAATGTGACAGAAAGAAAAAGTTATATGTTGCAAAGCCTTGCTATTATCAATCATAATAATATATTGTTTAATGGGTTAAGAGTGGCTGCTAAGTATGTAATTGTAACTTAAATATAATGGGCATGATACATAATGAGAACTTATTGCACTTTCTCCCTCAAAGAACACAACTTATAAAGATTTCACAATTTGAAATTAATATTGTTTTTTAACCCTACTTATAACTTCTTTGGTAGCATAAAATCAAGTACTTGATGCAGTTTCAAGTGAAATATGCATGTGAATGCTAATGATTCTTATCTGCACATGCATGAAAATTTCAGATTCAAAAGCCTTTGAAGATTTCGGGTCAGCCTTCATGAGTGCATGGAAAACCACCCACAATTTCAGGTTTTGGTCACAGGCTGATCACCCTGCCATCAAGGATGTTCCTGCAGGGTAGGGTGCTTTTCTTGTCTCTTCTTTATGAGACAAAGTATTTTGTTATTGAAAAACTTATATCCAATCAGTTCCAATCTGACCATAGGCAGCTGCATTGACTCTGTACATCAGGGGTGCTCAACCAGTCGATCGCGATCTACCGGTCGATCTTCAAGTGCTTGGCAGTCGATCGCGGGATGAATGTAGGACACACCCGCGAGGTATATAATTTTTTTTTTTTATTTGTCTTTGTATTTTGGCGGGTCATTTTTCTTGGATACGGCGGGTTTGTTTTAGTTTTTTCTTCTTTTGTCCCTGTGAATGTGGTGAATTGAATATGAAACGTGGCAGGACGGCAAAAGATTACCTGGCAACACTGAAACCGCCATTATGGGTGTGAGATAATCGACATTTACCAGTATCGTCTAATTTCGAGTAGATCAGAGGCCAATCTTGTTTCAGGGCTTCACCAGACTGGTAGATCTCCAAAGGCTGGGAAATGTAAAAGTAGATCCTATGTCAATAAAGGTTGAGCACCCCTGCTGTACATATAGTGCATCCTCCACAGTCAGTGGCCTCATATGCTTGTTTAAACAAGAGAATCACTGCTCTTCAGAATGAGGGATTCACTGTGTTGCCTGTGACTGTCAAGTGTAGGGACAGATTAATGGTAATGGCTTTATGTTACAGAAACAAATGAGGACTAAATAAATTTTCAAGGCAGTTACTGAATTACTGTGGTAGGAGGTGGTAATATTTTACTAATAAGATTTGCCACAGTTGATACATTAGTCATCAGTTCCAAATGGCTATTGTACCAATGTGGAGGCTTTATTCTTCAAATGATATTAGGATTTTGGAGAAGGTATGGTTTATAGTTACACAGTGGTGGAATTTTCTCCATGCTTGCCAAATTCAGTAAAAAAAATGTTTGTTGACAGTCTTCAATTCATGTCTCTGGTGTTTATGATCTTCTGGGATTAGAAAGGTTGCTGGAACACATGTAATACTTTTGACAGACTTTCAAAGTAATGATACTACCATAGCTGAGACCACATAATTGTATAGAAAGCTACATGTGTACTGAAATGAGAGAAACTGTGGCTAATCTAATACTGAAAGGGTTATTTGTACGTGGATACTTTCATAAATCACAAATTAAATTGTAATAGTACTTTGCTGCAATTTGTAATGATCAAGTCTTCAAAAATGAATTGGCCGCAGTCATGTAAAGTTCTATAAATGTTTTTCATAAGTTGTATCTTAACTACAGGAAGAAGGACTGAGTGTTCAGAATATTGCATCATATGTCATGGCAATTTCAGTGCAGAAAGAAAAAATCAGCTTAGGATTAAACTGTCATTTTGTTTTATTCTGTTCTCATTGAACCTCAAATATTCAAATAATGTTTGCTTTAGTATTGTTCTAATCTTTTTTACTATTAAAAATGTTAATATATCCTCACAGGTGTTTGTAAAATACCTTTTTCTTCAAAATATGATGCTTAGTGAAGTTATTTGTAAGAGCAGGAAGTATTCATATTAGTGACAAATAAATTAACCCTCGTCCTGCCGGAGGTCACTATATTGGCCTCCTGGCGCAATACACGAGGCCAATATTGTGGCCTACATTTTGCAACCTGAGTCCTGCCGGAGGCCAATTTCTCTTGTTTTGTTTATTCGGTTGCTGCCACTGTTGTTTTTTGTTTTTTTTCTCACCAGTTTTACATGTTTATCTATCCTGTCACCCCTACTGTGTATAACAAAGTGGTATAGTCCAATTAAGTTTATTAGGGTGCAGCTGTTCATAACTATTCATCCTACTCATAGTATATGATGTAATAGTACTGACGGTCTGAAGTTGGAACT
Organism: Onchidella celtica; assembly: GCA_963931925.1. NCBI lineage: Eukaryota > Metazoa > Mollusca > Gastropoda > Systellommatophora > Onchidiidae > Onchidella > Onchidella celtica. The sequence continues at coordinate 28,892,743 of OZ007567.1, forward strand.
GGGGAAAATCTTAGGGAAACTTTTGACTTTGATGCTGGTTGTCGTCTACATGTGAAATGAGAAGAAAGGGGCCATCTGCGTGTTTGAGAGACCATTCTATGTCTGTAATAATGAATTCCGATATAATACTAGGGCATGCTGCATAAAGGGGCCTGGCAGTGAGTTTTTCATTAGGGAAAACTGGGAGAAAGTGACCTACTTTGTTGTTGGTCATTGACTTTATTTGATGAGGTAATTAGAGAGAGAGAGATATTGTGTTACTGTTATTTCGATTAAACTGCTTTTCAGTACATGTATTTACTCTACCAGCTGGAAATCAAATTTCTTGCTAAAGGTGTGCTAAGAAAACTACCATCTCAGTACGTGGAACCTTTACATAGTGGAGGAGGGAGAAGGCAATGCCATAATACATGTGGTTGGTAAATTAAGTGCCTGGCTTAAAAAATGATTTGTTCACCTGAATGGCCTGGCTTAGGGTCAGAAAAAAAAAAGCGCAGAACTCCTGGGAAAAGGTTAACGTGTATATTAAAACAGCATGTAAATGCAGAAAATCCTTGATTATGGGCTTTCTGTTTAACAATAGAACTTATTACATCTCATCACAAGTACTTTATCCAAATATCATAGGGGTCACTTACAATTTATCCACTATTATTGTTGTTATTGCATTCTAGAGTAAACACGATACAAGTGTTCAAAAGGACCCGACCACCGAGGTTATCTGCAACATGCAAATGATCGGCTGGCTAAATGGATGAGTTCACTTAAACCTTTTCTTGTTTAACCTGGCAGAACCCAGCCTTAAAATATGGCCCACGATTTGTTCAACCCGGCCGAACCCGGCTTTGTCCTTGATGCCACCATGTATCCGGGTATACAATTTTGAAATGAAGAACAGTGCATGAATTGCTATAAATAGTGAATGACATCACCAGGTATTCTTCAGATGCCCACTGACCCAGCCTCAGCCATAAAGCGCGAGTTAAGCCTTCAAGTAATGTATTGTACTACACATGGTCATCCAGCAGGCCTGTTCCTCCCTCTAAGCCTACATCATGTATTGGTCAGCCCACTCTTGTAGTACATAGTACATGCATGTACTAGCATGGCGCCTTTGAGTGGGTAGTGTTGTATGTTTGGATAACAAACGGGAGGGGATGCAATAGTGTGTAATATGTGTATATTCCTTCTGTCTTAGTGGTAGTGCCACAGATCCCCATTCGGCATTTCATGTTCACAAAATCAACAAGCATTGGCATTCGGATGTAAATAGGTTCAACTTTTAGTTCATTCATTTCTCAATAAGTATGTCAAAATTCATTATCATAGATGCGACATGGGGGCTACAATTTCCATTTTAGTGAAGGCATGCAGCAGCAGCTGCCATACCCAGGAAGTCGGCCATTAGAGCGCTTCACCAGAATAGAAACACGAAAGGGTTAACTTGGGGCGAGGGTTAATACTTTCGACACATGAGTTTGTGGTTATTTAAGTAAATTATGCATAATTTGTATGCTGGAAAAGGGTTGATCTAATTTCTATTATTTACATGATTTCAGTCATCCATTCCAAGGAAATTTGAGTATGGCAGATGTGCGAGTCAGATTTAACCAGTAAGTGTTTGATTTTTCCATAACATGTTTCAAAGAAAAAATCTTATTTTCCTGATAATGCTGTAAAACCCATTTTATTGTAGTGTGGATGTATTAAGAACAACATGTGTCCTGTACAGAGTAAGGACATTTACCTTCTGGTAACAGTAACAACACTCATTGCTGATATTTTGTACTTTAAAAGAATGCTGGTTTCTTTTTGTAAAGAGAATTAGGCCAGGTAATAAAAAAGGTGATTCTAGCATTATCACAAAACCTACAAGATATTGAAAAATGGCCATAAAGTGAGAGTTCTTTTTTTCATATTTGTTTCTTTTACATTAGCACTCTGCAGAATACAGAACGTGGAAGGAAGATAAATGCAGCCGTGGTGCAGACTGGAAAGTATGTTGTACAGACTGGAAAAGCTGTAGGTATGTACCTTGCATGTTTGATATGAAGGAGAATATTGGTAGAGTTGATATGAAGGAGAATATTGGTAGAGTAGCTTCACATCATTGTATAATTCAGTATTTAACCCGGCGGAACCCGGCCTTTAAATATGGCCCTTGATTTGTTCAACCCGGCCGCATCCGGCCGGCCAGTGTACCCCCGTTTTGTATACAATTTTGAGAGGAAGAACAGTGCATGAATAGATATAAATAGTAAATGGTATCACCAGGTAATCTTCAGATGCCCACTGACTCAGTTTGAACCGTAAAGCGTGGGTTAGGGCTACAAGTAATGTATGGTAAGTGATGCGATAGTGTGTAATACGTGTATTGTCCATCAGTCTCAGAGGTGGTGTCATACATCCCTGTTCAGCATTTCACGTTCACGAAACCAACAAGCAGATTTCGGCATTCCAATGTAAATTGGTTCGTCTTTTAGTTCATTCATTTCTCATTAAGTATGCGGCAGCCATGGGCTGAAAAATGTAAACAAATCAGGGCGGCCTCGTAGCCAGGAAGTCGGCCATTAGAGCCCTTTACAAGTAGCCAGAATAGAAACACGAAAGGGTTAAAGAACTAATAAACAAAGCTCTGAATTCAAGAGGCAATAAACAAATAGCATTACAGTGCCTTCTGTTTTGTTTTCAGAAATTGGTTAACTGTATCCTTGTTTATTGCTCAATATTGTACATTCTTATTGCCATGCCAAAAAGCATAAGTCGAACAAATGGGATACCGGCCATACCTGATTTACTGTGTCTACAATATTAAGAACTGTAACTCAGTGACTTGAGATAAAAGTGATAGTACTTGAATTTGAAACAGGTGGAGCATTTTCTTCTGCAAGATCAGCGGTATCTGGCTGGTGGAGCAGTTGGAGAACCACTGAAAAACCAGTTGGGGAAAAGGAGACGCCACATGAAGATGATGCTAGTGAACATGCTGCCAGTGAGGAGAGTCAGTAGACTGTTCATGATGTCACCTGGTAGCTGTGAATACTCAATGTATTTTATTTGGGAAAGAATAATAACTTTTTTTTTATATGTTTACTGTTGACTTTCTAGAAATGTAATATGATTCTCATGTGTTTCTGTCATTTTCACATATTTGATGCATCAGCTGTTGCTGTTTCTCTCTAACTTGATTTTTTTGTAGTATGTTAGAGCCTTTAAGCCATGGTCACATTCTTCTCTATCTGTTTAACTGAAAATGAATGTTTGTTTGCTATGCCATTCATTATGCATATTACTTCAGGTTGTTCTAAATGAAGGGGATTTTTTTTGGCCTATGGGTTTATGCTTTACATCATCAGGTGGCACCCAAATCCCAGCCTTGCTAATTCTCAAACAACTTTCAGACGCAGTTGAAAAGTGGCGTAAAAGACGCATTTTTCCTGAGCGGTAAACGTTTTTATTAAGGGCATGTGCGGCTGGCTAAATAATATCAAAATTTTTAATTTTGGGTAAAATTCGAAAAACTTTGATTTTGGCTTCCTAATCCATTTCTGTATCGGGCACTCTGTGCAAAAGTCACAAACTTTGCACTTTTAGGGTTCAAATTGGTATTGACATAATATCATTTTTTGTACTGTTGTTATAGGAATTTTGCGAACCCTCTGGTGATTTTCTCAAAATTGATATTTTCAGCAGAAAAATCCCTATAAGTATGAAATTTTCACAGATATTTTGTCAATGTGTATCACACACACATTTGTATGGAGCAAAACTGCAACATCTCTGTCCAGTTTTGTTTTATTATCATTTGAATGAAGGAAAATTAATAAAAAATGAATTATGAGGGACAGGATGAATGGATTTCAAAACCCTTCTGTACAAAGATTTATGTATGTCATAAGTTACCACATACCAAATTTCAGAACAACTGATGAAAAAATATAAGAAGTTATAGGAAAAATGGAAATGTGTGATAAAAATCCCAAGATGCCCACCATTATTGTTACATAATAAATGGGAAAAAAATCTGTCCATTTATCATGTCCTACCAACCTAACAGACAGATCTATGAGGGAAATGATGTTAGATATGAAGAAATAGTGAAATTGGTTTTTTTTTAGCAGCACATGCCCTTAAGGACAGAAGAATCCATTCAGCAATGTCTGTCTCTGCTCCATTTCCATTACAGCATCATGATTTCAATAGTCAAGAGTTTGTTAAATAAACTAAAAGAAGCATCAGACTTGTGGAATGGGATTGTGACAAGTCCATGTATTGTTGTGTTTCAGCCTTTTTAACGTGCTGTTAAATTGGCTGTTTGATTTAATTTGGAACTGTGATACTAGTGATAGGTTAAGTTGTGACCTTGCCCAAGAGAATGGTATGCACTAATCTGGTTTATGTAAAGTAAAGTAAATTATTAGAGAACCATAAAATTAATTTTTACTCCAAATAGCTTGAAGTGGGTGAAAGTGATCTTCATTTAGGTCGATACTTTTACTTGATCTTTTCCCCGATGCCCCTTTTCTATGAATAAAATCCCATGTGACTGTAAAGAAACAAGGTCTTTTCACAGGAAGATGGGATGATTTTTTTTTTCTCTGTGATATTAGGGGTCTGTTTTTGGCTTCTGGAAAGTTGGCAGCTATGTGTTTATTCCTCATTCTACCCCCATCCCTTCTTTCAGTGGAAGAAATAGACGTAGAAACAGTTGCTTTCAAATATTTTTTTCATCCTGCAACATCACCCTGAGGTTTTATTCCAGTGCATTTTAATGTTTTTTTAAGGCTTTATTGTAATTTTAGTCCCAATCATTGCTTTTTATTGAATCTAATTTACCCTACACATCAAGTCATTATGTCAAAATTGAGTTTGCTTGCTCCACCAACCAATATTTGAGTGATGTTTATCATCTGAGTGTAACAGTTGATGCAAATTTCAGTACGTTATAATGGGGAGAGTCAGATGAACTGATCGTCTACCCCTTAAAAAACGAAACTGTCTCGAACTGTTGTAGAAATAAATAACAGGATCCGATGAACAATTAATACTAACGTTTAATAACTGTAAACAAGAGCTGATATCCACAGGTTACTTACACCTAGCTAGCCGGGAAGACACACTTCTGACTTCGATTGGATTTGAACACCTACGATTTGCACCTTACGATTTTCACCCACGATTTGCACCTCTCCTACTCGCCTGGCCCTCCTTATATATATTCTGTCCAGGAACGTTCAGGAAGCGGCTTAACCGCCCCATAAGCACGAGACAGACCTAGATCGTTCGGGAAACATACAAGCCACCCAATCGTACACAGACACGTCACAGAATTACATCACTCAAGGTCGACCTAGCGTAATCTCGGATACTGCAGTTCCTTCCAGACCTTCTAGATTTTCTACAGTGAAACAAACAAGCCACATCAAAGAGAAATACCGGCCTTGCTGGCGAGAGGGGGGAGGAAGGTCGCCGAGTGAGACTCGCCAAGGGGGGGGGGGGGGGGTGATATCGATCGTTCAACTAGTGGGACGCTACACTGAGCATGTCAAATTTTGTTTGCCTGAGATGATGCGGAATTCCTTTGACATGTTATTTCACTTCTAATTCACAATGAAAGGTATCCCACAAACTAAAAGGTGCAGTAAATATTTACAGTTTGAAGTAGTTTTTTCATTGTACAATTAGGAGAGTGCTTTTCGTTTACTTTTCTGTATGCTTGTCCAAGAATTACACCAGGTTAATCAGGAGATGTGTTCATCTGTGAAGATTGATGTCCGGGTACCAGTCTCCTCACAAACTTAGGTAGTCTTTCAGATAAAAATTGGAAGCCTCATTCGTTGTGATATGTAGATTTGAATAACAGTTGTGATGGATTTTAATTGGTGTATATTGTGAAGAGTCAAGTTGCAATTTGATGCACTGACTAGATTTTTATTACATTTTATTTGAAATGAATATTAAGTGATTTACATGTTCAGTGATCATTTAGTTTGTGCATCTGGTTCATGGCATCTATTGTATCCTCATGTTTATGTAACAGGGTAAATCATTGTGATTTCGAGTGTGAAGATAAAGTCTGAAATGCGCAGTAATTCGAGGATGTTACAGTGCGGACTTGTTACATAGGGTATTTCAAACTTGTTAGATGTTCATTCTGTAAACTTTCAGAATCATTCACTACGCAATGTCAACTCAAGTTGAATTAGTGAAGACAGGATTATTATTTTTAGGGTGCCTGAAGTTGCATGCTTATTTCTTCATGTTTACTGTCTGTGATATATTTCTCTTCCATTTTCTTCCTGCAGATTTAAGTTACTTTACTCAGTTTTGACTGGACATCATTTTCATTGCTTAACACATAAACATTCCACCAGAGGGAGCTGACGAATAAATTCAGGATACCCATACATAATATTATTTTCTTTTTTTAATCACCCTCACATTTACTTGTCTACATCTGAACACTTAAACTCATTGAAGATGTTGACTGTGGCCTTCATCTGTGTCTCTTATTTTCAATATGCCAGTTAAATGTGACCGGTCAAATTTCTGAACTTTCTGTCATCATACTAACTGTAAGTACCAAAAAGGTCAGGCCCTGTAATCTTAGATCCATCATGTTATGTAACAGTTTCATCTCCTGTAGACCAATAAGCTGTATTTTTCAATGTTATTTTCAGTATCACAGGAGAGGCAGGATTGGCTGACAATGCAAAATGCATGTTGTGGAACCGTGCTGTCTTACTAATTACCTAGTAGGCCCCTACACACTGTTTGTACACTGCAGTTTTATCTGAATGAGTTTCTGAGTTTATTGGGATAGATCTTTGCAAAGTATTGAGCAGGGTATTACTATAAGATGAAAGAAGAAGAATTCTGTTCTGAAGCTGAGACAGAATATATACTGCAGATACAACAAACTCGAGTTCATTGATGCACATGCCCTGAAATCAAGTTGATTTTTTTTTATTTTTTTTTTGTGATAATGTGTAACTGGCGAAAGTATTGTCTCAATGCCGTTGTTGATTGCAGGGCAAGGCATCCCAGTTAACATTGTGGTTTAAAAATTTAAGTTTCAGACTGACAGTTTATTTTCAGTATCAGAGACAAAGCCAAAAGGTGTAAAGATATACATAATGCAGTTATGGCAGCAACATGTGTTATAAAATTACAACAAAATAATGTAAGATGTAAACATTCTTTATTATGAATGGTCATCTATAAGCAAAAAAGAACAAAATAGTCTACCTGCAAAAGCACCATAGAATGCATATAATATATGCATGTGTGCACATTTTACTCACCACATTTCAAATTCTATTTGTTGTGAAGAAACATAAATTGCAGAAATCTAACCCTCATTACAATTAATCAGATATCAGTCAGACAAAAGCAGATACATGTAATAGATTTTGTCACTCCAGGAAAGGTTTATCCACTTTCCTCTGAGGAAAAATAATCACTGTAGTATCTTGAATTTGATTTTTTAATTCTAGTACCAACCACCATAGGCACACCTTTGCTGTAGCATTTAAACGCTAGGTAGACATCTAGTGTGCAACATACATGTATAAATTTTTTATTTGCAAAAAATTATTTCTTTCCTTTCAGACAGAAGGCATCTGGAATAACGAAATGAAAGGACGTTTGACCTGTTAATGCATTTAGACATACCAATTGGTTGCTAGGTCAAAGTGACCTACACTATCACAATTAATAATATCGGTAGAGATGTGACTATTGAAGACGGGTCAGAGACGAGAATAGTGCTGCATGTTCCAGTCTAATAATTATTAGATATTTAACATAACATGCCAGTACTACATACGTTGAACATTATGAGAATGCCATGTCCTCCCCTTGGAATGACAAGGTTCTAATTTCCGTCCATCAGCTTTTGAGAAATTGATTATTGAAGTTTCATGTGCTCAGAGCTTCTGACAATACCACTTTTTTTTATTTTTAGTAACTTACAAATTGTTCACGGAATCCGCTTGATACCTTTGGGGAAGGCCTGTAGAAGTAGTGTGTAACTCAGTTCAGCGCAAACATGGAGATAGAACCTTGTCATTCTATGGGGATGATGAATGGAGAATTAGGCCAAATTCATGACCATAATTATAATTTGCTGTTAATAAGTTATGTCAGAGTGATACTTATTTGCATGTGGAAGCCATAATTATTATTAAACTGTCAAATTAATTATTGTACATCTGTTTGTATGAGATTTTTGCTTTTCTTAATTGTTTTGATTCTGTAAGTTTGAAGTTCAAAAGTTACCTGTCATGACCATGAATTTTTTTTTCAGGGAAAAAAATGATTCTTGAATTGAATGATGGGAATGTGCAAAACCATATTCTTTCTCTATTTTGTTAATAAAATTTCATTAAATTATACTGACTACTGTTGAGTTCCATCTTTCTTCTTCTGGTGAATTAATTAAATTTTATTTTCATACTTGAACTTCCCACTTTTCTATTTCTCTGCTCTAATTCAATTTTTACCATTCCTTGCTATCAAACAATTGGATTTTCACCTGTTTATTGGCTTCCTGATCTTCAACTTGTCTCACTTCCTCTTTTCATTCTCACATTTATCATAGCATTTACCACCAGCACAGCATCACAATTAAGCTGTCACTTCCAAAATCAGATCAGCCACAGACAAATATTTGCTCCATTTTACCTCAAGTAGCACTGAATACAGAGATCACAAACTGAGCAAATGAATTTTTTATAATTATATCATTCTGTGTCTGTTTCACACCCAGTTGTCATAACCCTACAGTAATAAACAAAGCATAAACTATCATAATGTTACAGTAATTTAAAAATGTGTGAACTGTCATATGTCCAGTAATTACTGAATGAAGTGGGATTTCATCTTAACTCCTGCACATGTAGCATGAGACGTGAAGGGTCATTCATACGTCACCTGATGCGCTTGTCCTGAAAAACAATTAGCAAGGGAAGGAAAAGAAATACAGAACCACATAAAGTAAATACATGTACATGTAAATGGCACTGCAGTGAAAACAAACCATGATAAAACCTCATAACCAACATTTAATTACATACCTAGTAAACTGAAATCAGCAAGAAAATAGAAAACAAAAAGAGTGAAAATGGAAAATTACGACATCCTTCCTGAAAATAACAAACCATTTGAAATGAAAATAGAATTGTTGACATTAGCTTTATCAATTATGGGCATTTGATTTATAATATTTTAAAGTTTTTTGTTGTACAAACTGCAATTATGAGACAGTCATAACACATGTATGTACTTCTTTCATGTTGTATCATGGAGGATCTATTGATCAAGCACATACCATTGCACTATGCATTTTGTATACCTCAAATTACTTGCAAGCATTTTGGTGCATCGGCTGGTCAGATTTGACAAACATCACACTATTCCATCTCTGTTTTCAGTGAAGAACATTTTTCAAAACATGCATCACAAAAGTAATGGATGAAGGAACTAAAAATTAATGGAACTGAAATGAAAATGACACTCATGATGAGAAACAACATAATATAATAGTGGTGAATAGAAATTTTCTTTATTTGTCTTGCTCACATGTCTTCATAGTAGGCCAGAATAGCAAAGTCAAGTTGATTGTTGGTCTTTGAAAGGCATGTCCTAGCATAAGGCTCTTCATCCTCAGTAAGACCTGTCACATGAAGAAAATCCTCAACAAGGCCTTTGATAATAGCTTCTTTATCATCTTCGCTCATTTTGGCCCATTCAGTAGAGTTGGGTAGAGGAGGTTCTCGGGTTCGAGCCGCAGCACGTTCTTCATCTGAACCTGTATCAATTTCAAGATGGGCCTCCTCCTCAGACATGTCTTGATATTTTAGCTCTACATCTGTTTTGGAAGAAAAACACTTGAAGAAGTTGAAGTCTGTAATCAGAGTTTAATTCAAGTTCAAGTTATTTTGTAAATACCCCAGGCAGATGAAGCGCACACTGTAAAACAATGACATCTTTCAATGAATACTGACCATATCAAACTAAATCAAAGTTCATGTTCTGTAGCAAGGACACACTTTGATCCTCTCTCGTTTCCTTCAGACTTTTTCCTATCATACAGTTTTAATTTTAATACCAGCAGATATACAGGGATAGTTTAGTGTTGCCTGTCCACTAATATACAGAAAATGTTATTGGGGTGTTTTATAGTAGTACTAGCGGTTGCATACTTGTATTTAAATCTGATTTGTAAATTCACAGGGTCACAACTCTGTACCTGTCATGCATGGACTTCTACATTTAATAGTGCTTTACATTTATACATTATTCTTATTCTTAAAATGCTTGCCTGCTATAGTCTCAAGCTCAAATATGTAGCAAAATTTTTGTACACGGAATGGTTTTTCACTATTTGCTCCTTCACTTTCAAGTGTTTGATATCAGAATTTGGAATATTAGTCACAGCTTTTCTTTTCTTCTAGCAAACAGCGAACAATTTTACACGAGAAAAAGAAATGGACACAATGATATGTGCACATAAACATGTAAACCAACCTGACGAACTCGGAAAACACTACTCCCAAAAAATGTCCAAATAGTTATGAAATTATGATTTCCACTCAATAAAGCAATCACATAAAAAAAAAATAATGTAACCCTTTGAGTGCTTAGAGCCACCACCACATCTGTGCACAGAGCCACCGTCTTGTCTCAAACTTGCCAGGTTTTAGAATATTATAAATGTCTAACTTTTACAGCTATCCAGTGCCTTACATCACAGGTGCAGAGTTGACCATTCTCTATTATATATTGTGGGATTCCCATGTCTATGCAACAATTCTAATACACCAACTGCTTTAGTCAGCGCTCAAGGGGTTAAGCAAATAAATGTTCTTTATTTTGATATTGTGCTCATTTAATGCTGATAACTTCTTTGATATCTGACAAATAATAAAATTACTTAAAATTGTGATTTTGATATGTTCATCAAATTCAGAGGAAATGCTTGGCATTTGATATTTGACATGCCAAATACATTTATAAAAAGAATACTGAAGTTTTCTGTCAGAAATCTAAGAAAAGGTTATTTCCCAATGATACATAATTATGTGAGTGTGCATGAGAAAACCCACAATAAGTCGGCAACATGACATTTTGAGTTCTGTACATATAATAAAAGACAAGACATTTCTGATAAATTGAAGTCAGTGACCCCCCAAAATAAGATTTTGAGAAAACGGCATTTAATCCTATAAGTGGCAATAGCTAATTGACCAAGTAATATTGGAGTGATTGTTGTTAGGAGACCATAGTCTAATAGATAAGCCATTATAGATAGAGATCATAGTGAGTAGTGTTCACTGCTCATCTACAGTTTACCCTGTAACATGCCACGGTCCCCTAGAAACAGCCAAGTCGGAAGTTTTTTGGATCTTGTTAGATGACCATAGTCATTACAAAGCTGTTATAGAGATCATCGTAAGTAGTGTTCACTGCTCATCTAAAGTTTACCCTGTAACATGCCACAGTCCCCTAAACAACAGCCAAGTTGGAAGTTCGTGCCGGACCCATATTTTCACTTCAAAGCCGTTTTTCTCAAAATCAGTTCTGCTGACTTATTGTGGGTTTTCTCATGCACACTCACATATTGAAATACGAGTACAAAGCTGCACTCTTGATAAAACTAGAATCTTATGTCAGAAATTTAATGCAGAGAAAATTATTCCCCAAGATGGATGTCACTATTATCTATTGAAGTATAAATGAGTACTCTTATCTTTGTGCATCATAACTAGAATTCAGTGAACAATAATATATCTATGCATACAAAATAACAACATGTGACGCATGTATTGACAGTTTCGCTAAATAAACATTTTCCACTGACGTTAACGACATCACTCGCATCTTTCACCAGTTCACTTTAAATTGTCATAAGAGAGTCATAATGAATACTTTGTATACATAACGCACTGTATCTTAAACAAATAAAAAATGACATGCCCAAATATTCCTTAACCCCCAAGCCTCATGCTACTGGTCAAGCCCGCTGACTGGTTAGTGACCCTACTCAAAGGGAATCTTATCTGAGTCACACTGACCTTTGCCGATATCCAATGACCACACTACTGCCGTCCATCTGGTTTGGTTTGTATTTGATTGGTATGAAAACATTATCACGCTTAAGAATGAATTAACCAGTGAAACCTTTGTCTGTACGTCTCTAACCAATGATCTGACTTTTGATACCAAACTGACGGCTGTAATTTTTGTGAGCATGAAGCATGATATCTAACCATGCTCCCCAAGCGCTAAACAAATGGTTTCATCCAGACTGGCACATACTAATGAACCAACTCGGGCATTTGGGGGAAAGGTCATTTCAGAGCTTGTTTCTGATTGGTTCTTACATACAGATAGCTCTAGCTGATGGTCAACTTGGGAGACAACGAGAATATTTCATATTTGTTGAGCAACAGTTCGCATGTCGATGTTACACCTTTGGATAGCATGGGGAGAGCCTCTAAAAGTTTAGTCTTTGTGATTCTGACCAGTGGTTCATTAGTTAACATGTTCTTGTCATAATGCTTTTGATTTAGAAGAGATATAGTGAGGAAATAAGACGGTTGTTATGTCTCAAAGAGATCAGTGACCTCGAATGAGAAAATACGGCTTCTGTGCTGCATGATCAGCTTGACCCACCCCTGTTTAAATGTTCGCAGTGACGGGCATGCAAACATTTGGAAACTGCAAACCATAAACCTATGCCTGGCACAACATTAGAGTTAAAATGACAATCCCACGAATTACCTTTGGGCATCTCTTGATAAACTTTCACAGCTTTTTTCACATCCAAATCTGCCTTGAGAAGGCAGTGGTCAACAACATATTCATCCTTCACATCTGTTGCTTCCATGAATTCTTTCTTTTTTCTTGTTATCATAGCTTCAGTGGATGAATCTTTGGATTTTTGTCCCTGTTTGTTATTGACATCTAAAGAGTCCTGGAGTAAATCATCCTCACCATCTGAAGATGTGATGCTTTCAGCTAAGAAAATAACCAGGAAAGTAAGAGGATGATACACGTATATTAAACTGATAGCTTTGTTGAGAAACAAATTCAAATGAACGAAAATAGATGATTACATATAGAAATTTTCAAAATAAAAAAAAAAACAAAAAAACATTAAGATGAAAGGTAGATATGTTGTACAGGAAAATAAATGTTATTTAATCACGAATTTCTATTTTCGATGATACATTGTACCTGCACACATTTTAGGCACATCCATTAGCTAATTTATAGGGAACCAGGGAACATATTTTGAGAGAACAAATAATGTCAAGTGCAGCAATGGGTGTGTCAACAACGTTAAAATTGGAAAATGCTTGTGTTTTTCAGATTCACTTTGCTTTCTTGCAGCAAATGAAAATGAAAAACCAACAAACTCAAAGTGCAGGGCCTGAAATTAGTACATGTATTCATTTGATCTTTAATATGACAACATGATGGAGTCTTGAAAAGTTAAAACCTGTGGTGAAAATAGGATACGTTCATAATTGTGCCTTTAAGTGCAGCAGTTTTCCATGGGCACTCTTCTGATTTTTGTGCTGGATTACCACAATGCTACTACTACCTCACAGGTAAAGTAAAAAATTTCTGCTTGTTTCCCTTAACCCGATGACCCCTCTACACCAGTATACCAGGGATGCAGTATGGTGTCTACATCCCTATTCACTGGCTCAGGAAGCCAGGTATGGGGAAAATCAAGAGGTCAGTATTCAAAGGGATAAAAACAGCAAGGATAATAACTTGCCATTCAAATATTTTGTGCTTGCAATAAAAACAGAGATCTTAAGGTTGGTCACTCAAAAGCCTCATGATCAGTGATGGTGAGCTACATTCGAAGTAAGTCAAGTGTGACCACTTAAAACATGCTGCTTCAGTATATTCTTTTCCTTCACAGTCAACAAATGTGCTAACAGAGAATAACTGTATAAAGGAATCATAATATATGGTTAATATTAATAATTCATCTTTGTTTGGATACTCACAAATCCGTGACATGATGATACTGAACCAATGTGCACAAAAAAATTACATCAAAATAGAAGCTGTAATCTTATTTTTTAAAAAATAGTGGCAGCAGCAATCCATTGTGGTACAATTTCGGCCCTTTTTTTTGCTCAACGCTACAGTCCAAATGACAGTTTCAAAAATTATAAAATTAATTTTCTTAAGCGCCAACTAATCCAGCCCAATTGCTTTCGTATCGCCAATTGTGTTGATTCACGTTTCAGTAAGTTTTATATAAAAAGTTGTAAAATTGTAAAATACACTGATCTTTGTTTTGGCTTCCTGTGGTAAGCCAACACACCGGAAACCATATTAATACGCGTTCAATTCTGTGCACACAATTTCTCTATCATAAATGAAAGCGTAGTGCTTTGGTGCACATGAAATCTGTAGTAAGATTAGAATATGGGAAGCTTTCTAGACCAAAAAGAGAGAGAGATAGAACGATGGGTTCACAGGTTTGTCCCAGATAATGCTGGGAACCTCATCTAGTTGCTTGAAAAAAAACAACTACACAAAGTACAGGCAATCAAAATTGAAATTTATATTTATCCTGAAGTTTATCCATCAGTTTTGTACTGTAACATTAAAGAGTTCTTACCGTCATGATCATCCCCATGCTGCTCATCATCAGACTTTGAGGAATCTTGAGCACAAATGAAAGTAAACCAAAAAGTTTAGAAAATGGCAACAAACTAATAGTAGAGATTTGCTCATATTCAGCACACATTGCTGGTATTTTTTTGTTAAAATTTCACAAAGCACACAAATACATGTGTCATACATAAACGCTTATTTATGACATACATATGTACCAGTAGGTTTACATAGTATTTAATGACATCTGATAAGCTTAAAGCTATAACATATTAATACCTTAAAAGTAGTTGCTGGAATAACTAAAATAGAGAGATGATAAAAAGCACATCACTATATTTTAACTCAGGATAGTAAGAGGTCAGGAAGAAAAACTTTTTGTCCACTGATTAATCAGTTTTGCTGCAAAAATGGTTGGGAAGAATACTCTATGGACTCTAAGAAGCACACCTGGGAAGACAAACAAAGGAAATTTAGCTTACCAGAGTCTGTATCAGAACTACTCTGAACACCACCACTTTCACTTGATGTAGCTTTACTGGCCTTAGGTACACTTTTAGGTTCTGGCTTCTTGTATGTTATTATACCCTCCACTAGTGCTCGTCTACTCTCATATACCACAAATTCTTTATGATTAACAGGGCATCCCTGGAGAAAAAAAAAGGCAGAATTAACAAATCCCAACCACTAGTAAGCACTTCGTATTTTGCTGCAAAATGCTGCCAAGTGTAACAATATAGAACTTGTCTCCACCTACTTCACCTGGTCACAACAAAACAGCTCACTTTGACTTTACAGTGTAAATTTGAAAATTCAGTTATTATTTCAGCTTTCCAGCTTTGCAATTTCCTACAAAATTCTGGCAAAAAATGGAATTGTACTTCACACTTTGTTTTAGTACTAGCGCTGATCTGGGAAATTAAGAAAACAATTACTGTGATCCGTGACCATGAAACTTTAATCCTCGTCCCATATTGAGTGAACTTGTCCATGTAATGCCCTGTGGGACAAGCCAGCTGCCAGTCAGCTGATCATTCGCATGTTGCCAATAACCTCAGCAGTTGAATCAATCGGGTCCTTTTGAACGCGTGTGTCGTGTTTACTTTAGGATGCAATAGCAGCAATAATGGTGGATAAATCGTAAGTGACCCCTATGATACTTGTGATCAGATGTTAAAATTCTCTTGTTAAATAGAAGGTCCATAATCAAGAATTTTCTGCATTTATATGCCATTTAATACATGTGTTAACCATTTCCCAGGAGCTCTGTGCTTTTTTTTTCGTCCCTTAAGTCAGGCCATTCAGGTGAACAAAGTATTTTTTAAGACAGGCACCTAATGTACTAACCACGTGTAACATGACATTGCCTTCTCCCACCTGAACTATGCAAAAGTTCCATGTACTATGATGTTAGTTTTCTTAGCACACCTTTAGCAAGATATTTGATTTCCAGCTCGTAGAGTATTCCATGTACTGAAAAGCGGTTTAATCAAAGCAACACAATATCTCTCTCTCTAATTACCACATCAAATAAAGACAACGACCAACAACAAGGTCATTTTCTCACAGTTTTTCCTGGTGAGAAACCTACCAATAGATGCCCTTATGCAGCAGGCACTTCTATTACATCGGAATTCATTATTAAAGACAGAGCGGTTTCTCAAATATGCAGATGGCACCTTTCTTCTCATTTCACATGTAGATGACAGCCAGCATCAAAGTCAAAGGTTTCTCTAAGATTTTCCCCAGTTCGAACTTCAGACCATCACTACTAGTACATGAGCATGACGAATAGTTACGAACAGTTGCAACGTAATCGGACGATACCATTCTGTGAGACATAGTAGGGGTGACAGGATAGATAAACAAGCGAAACATGCAAAACGTGTGAATAAAAAGCATGTGAAAAAAAACAACAAATAGTAGCAATAGTAGTAGTAGTAGAATAAACAAAGTACGAGGAGCAGCATTGCTAAACAATAAAGTGGCCTCCTGCAGGACAAGGGCTAAGAATCACTGGATCAACTGCTTCACAGGCCACCTGTGAACTCCTTCCCTGACAAGCCAGGTATGTAATCTGATATATTTCCTAAAACTCTTTGATGTTATGCCAGCATTAATCACAGCAAACTTATATGCCTAGTTGTTACCCTGCAGTATTTATCTGAAACAACTGATAGAAGTTAAAATTGACTCATCAAGATTAATGAAAAGATATGATTTTGACAGCATTTGCTTTAAATCCATACAATTTGCACATGCTCCTACTGTGATAAATAACATCTAGAGGTCATGACTGGCTATACATATTGTTTCCACAGAAACAGGTTATTGTTAAAGTGACAGTAAGTCTTAGATTTTGCCTTTAGGACCTCATGCAGTGTCATATTAACTTCAGTTGCAGTGTCGGAAACAGTGATGCATCCTCTGGAGTGAAAACTGGTGTACGGCAAGGATGTGTGATGTCAACAATTTTGTTTAACCTAGTAATCGACTGGATTATGCGGAAAACTACCGAGGATGCACCAAGAGGCATCAGATGGACACTCTTTGACAACTAGAGGATTTGGACTTTGCAGATGACCTTGCGCTGTTGTCACACAGTCACCAACACATGCAAGATAAGACGCAGAGACTACATAATTTTGGATGTAAAGTAGGCCTTCGGATTAGCCAGAAGAAGACAGAGGTTATGACCCTTAATGTAGACACTCCAGCACCAGTGCAAGTAGGTGACATGAACCTCACCATGACAGACAAATTTAAATACCTTGGTAGCATTATCAGACCTGAGGGTGCCACAAAGGAGGACATTCAAAGTAGGCTGGGAAATGCAAGGGCTGTCTTTCAAAGTATGAGCAACATCTGGAAATCGACACAATACGGCATCAACACCAAGATCAGACTGTACCAAAGCTGTGTCCTATCCACACTCCTGGATGGATCAGAGTGTTGGCGTATGACAGAAGGTGACCTCGCCAAGTTGTCTTCCTTCCACACCACATGTCTTCGTAGGATTCTCCGCATCTTTTGGCCAAACAAGATTTCTAATCAGGAACTACTAAGGCGATGCAAACAAGAAGAAATAGCCAACATCATCACAAAGAGACGATGGAGATGGCTTGGACACGTGCTGCAAAAGGAAGCAAATTCTATCACCAAAACGGCACTTCTGTGGGCACCGGAGGGACGGCGCAAGCGAGGCAGACCGAAGGCAACCTGGCGGAGAACGATCGAGGCAGAGATGAAATCCTTCACTCACTCATGGGGAACTCTCGCAAAGATGGCCCAGGACAGACAGGGCTGGAGATCCTTTGTTGCTGCCCTAAGCACCAGTGGGTGCAATAGGAAATAGTAGTAGTAGTGTCACGAATTAATTTTTATTTGCAAATTTATATGATTGCCATTATGAAAAAAATGCTTTGCATGTTTCCTTCAGTTTTTTACAATATTTTGGTTTCCTAATTTGTCTGATGTTATATCTAAAGATCACTGAACATGCATAAGACATTTAGTGACATCTGCTTTTCAATATTATGGCATTGTTATTGTGATGAACATGAAACAGAAAGTGTTCGTACCCCCTAAATTAAAACCTTTTTGTCAAAACATTATACGTGTTTTATAAAGATTTCATGAGATGAGAAAATAAAAAAATAACATTTAGCCTTAGCATTTTCTTTTAACATCCTGAATGATGTCACTTGAGAACTGATCAGTTTTCACTGATATTTATGAGGGATTCATTCTGCTTTATGTTCATGCACTACTTATTATTTCTCCACCTTCAAAGAATGAAGTTATGCACATCCATACCTGGACCGAATCATAGAATCTGTATCCAGTATAAGGTGGTAGCTTCTCTGGTTCCCTGACTAACGTTTTATCCTTTTTACCCCTGGGGTATTCCTAAAACAGAATGAAGTATTCAATTTTGTATTAACAAGCACGACTTATATTTTCTAACAATGCTTGGAAATATTATATGCCCTTTACATTTCAGCCAGTAATACATGTACCATGTTTTGAACTATAATTATAAGTTCTTTGAGCAACATAATCAAACATAATCAGCACTAGCACTGTTTACAAAAATTCTAGAAACCATAACTCATTTCTGGTAGTAAATGCTCTCTCTCATGTAAAACAAAACTGGTGTGTCAAATATGATGGATCTTGTTCAAAAGAGTCCTACATCCCCAAAATCATTCTTCTGCCATTAAATGAAAACAACTATTATCAGTTACATGTTAATCAGAGGGATCGCTAAACAGTTTCTGCATGTCATATCAGCTACTCAGATTGTGTGCAGTAATTTTATCTTAGAGAAACATATATATAGATATGATATATTGGCATAAGCTTACCTTACTCTCACCAAGGATAACTCTCACCAGCAAAATGAAAGACTCTGTATTTCCCCCTTTCTCAGCATACTTCACACATTTCTTTGGGTAGTCACTGAGATTGAAGAAAGTTAAACAGTTGTTTCGCATGGGATTCTGACTTGTACACATACTCAATACTTATTATTAATGGCCAGATTTCTCCCTGTGCAAGTGAAGCTGGCTTTTTAAAGTTCTATCAAACAATGTCTTTTCAAAGGAAGTCAGACCTTACCAAGATTTGTGTTATTGTTTTTTTTACGCATTCTTGAGATATTAATGCATACTTTTGTATATTTCACAACTGTATTTCATCCAGAAATACCAAAAGCTGGTTTTGGTGTTTTTTTGTCTACAAATTGTATTTCACACAAAACAGCACAAGGTACTATTAGCAATAAATTCCAATGTCTAAGGTCCCCCTTTTTCATTAGAATAAAATTCCTCACTAGACCAAATTGTTGACATTGTAGTCTGGTATCATTTTTATACTGTAAACCTGTGTGTTTCAGCTATAATCAACCATTGAGAGAAACAGACAAAAAAAGTGGACAGTTATCCTGCCCAATTGCTTCACATAATGTATCTAATTATATATCAGTGTTTTGCATCATGTGGACAATTCGGGCACAATTTCAGTAATACCACCATAGCTATGGAGCACATGGCAGGTATATATAACATTTAGTATGAAATGAAAGGCATATCTTGTATAAGATTTCCAGTTTCTCAGTATTCAAATATGCCAGGAATCAACTCTCAAGGCTCAGAAAAACAAAGTAGTCAATATTTGCATGCATGGTTGTTTAATGATGTTGAGTGATAGAAGATCTGAAAGGACTGCATAAATCTAAATCAATTACCAGTATGGATTCTTGTGTGGAAATACACATATGCACAGTGGAGTATGCTTAATTTGAAGTCATTTGGAAATTGAATTCACTTCAATTTACCTCTGAGCACTGAAAATAACCACTGTTGTGCTGTGTGCCCTATACAATAATTACATCCCTTGTTGAAGACCACTACCAAAATCCGCACCCTCACAGACAGGCTATGTAGATGCCTTTGATTGAATTTTTGTGTTTTTTTTAAAAGCCACCAATCAGACCGTAGCAGTAAAACCTTAACGCAGCACTAAATATTACTAAAAAGCTCAGGCCAACTATTGCCAGCGATTCCTCATGCGTATCTCTGTCTTGACTGCCTGTGCATTGTGTAAGCACAGTTCATGCAGTGGGTAGTAGGCCTACTCACTAAGCAAATGATGTGGTGACAACATCAATCGATAAAGACATCCGATCATGTATTATGGTCAATATGCAAGACTGCAGGCTTAGTACCTCTAGCATTTTCCCATCTGTTATAATGTTATGTTGGCTGACTTTGCTGTCAGCAGGATGCTGGGAGACCAAACGTACTTGCTGGATCATGCTACTGTCAAAGAATTGTTGAATAGGACAATGTTTGTGGGTGCTGGGTTTTTTGGTGGGCAGAAAATTTGAAGTTATGTTGGCAGTGGGCATGCTTGATGACTTCAAATTATCAGAAATTGGGCAATTTAAGTCAAATTATCAAACAAATTTAAAAAGAGATAATGAAATTACTTTAAAAGGAAATTCGAATTATAAAAGTTCTAATTAGGTGGACTCCACTGTATTCCAAACACATTTTTCAGTCATTAGTTTATTAAGTAGCTTGATCTATCAAGGAAAAATTCACTGAATTGGAAGACTAATTGCTTCAGTCTCATTCTCAGTAACTTCTTGTGCACATCTTGGTATGTATGTAACTCAGTTTACAATTTACATTTGCTCCTTCCTGATGTCTATTTTTTTAAATTACAAGTAAAAAGTGGAAAAACACAAATCAGATTCATTATAGAGAAATCACTTCCACTGAACTAAAGTACAGAGGGAAGGTATGATATTGATTAATGGTCATGTTTCTCCCTAGAAATAGGATTACATTGAGTGACTAATCAATATATCATGAATGTAGATCGCTGCCAGGCTTGATCCATTCTCCCATGGTGGTCTGTATTTCTTGTATTCTGATTGGATTAGAATCACTGACTTTACAACACTACCTTAAGGGAAAGTCTGTGTCAAAGTCACTTGGGGTATGGATAAAAGTCATGTAATGTATGGCACTAGGTGTATCCAAATACAATATGTTTGGTAACAGAAATGTGGGAAAAGAAAAATGGGACTGAGTTATTGAAAGAAAGAATTTAAAATGCACAAGGCCATGTTTTGTGATCAAATAAGGGAGGCAGGATGGGGCTCCCAAATGGTTCAAATTCACTGAGTTTACAGACAACTAATGTCATTCAAATGCTAGGATAACGCCAACCTGAAGTATATTCCCTTTCCAAAACATCCTTCCTTTGACATTCGAGAATCTAAACCCTCCTCACAGATGGAAGACTTTAAAACACTGGTTCCATGGTACAAGTACTTCTCATTCAATTTAAAATCAGGATCTGCAAAAATCAATGTACGTAGGATGAAAATGGCTGAGCTCACCTTTGTGGTGCAGCATCCACACTTAAACATTTGACAACTATTCAGTGAATTTCTTAATTCCAATGAGACCTATACTAAACAGAAGCTGTTGCACATGCCTGTATCTACCAATCAAGGCCTACTTAGTTTGACAGCAAAAAGATTAAACAAAATTACAAATGTCCTGCTGAAATTTTAAAAATATGACATACCTGGTAAACAGGGAATTCACTGGGTCCCAAATGGTCAGCATTCAGTGACTTAAAACAGTATGTACATTCAGACTATCATTCCTACTATGCATTCTTAAATACTGAAAATAATAGAATTTGCCCATAAATTTCTGCAGATTCACACAAAGTGAAAATATATTTCATTATTCATGATTCAAATTATAAGTGACCATATTTTACAGAATTATCCACTAAATGCACTCCTTTTACCAGAATGCTTTCTCTGTTCAAGTATCAGGTTTCTTTCTGTAACATAGCGCTTCTCCAGGTGAAGATTTGTCAATTTCTCAACTTTACAGATGGTGATGTCAGCATTTTCAAAGTCAATGCCTATTTCCTTGTAAACTTTGTCATCTTCAGGAACATTGTCAAGAGAGTAAGCATGATTGCCTTCTATGTTTCTTAAATTATGTTCTGGCTCCACCAGAGGCTCTGGCTCTTGATATGTCATCCCAAGTCCTGCATTTTTAGATTCAGACGTCATGGTGCTTTGTCGTCCAGCCTTAAAGTAGAAAAAGGCCAGTTTCAATTACCCATTCTTGTGTGGATTTGGTATATTGATATTTCAAACACACTTAAATTATCAGTCATCAGTTTGTTTACAGCCCAATATATCAAGGGAAATTTCACTGAATTGTAAGACAATAAATCATTTCAGGCTCAGTCTAATTTTATTTACCACACAAGCCCTAGTTAATGCAAATGTTTTGACCAGCATATTTCTTCGCTCTCCATATTGGAGCAATTAAAATTGAATAGGAGCACTGGACATTCTTCCACAGCCAGCATCCCTATGTCAGTCGGCCGTATATTTATATAGAATCTCCATAGACAGACTGCCAATACAGAGGCAGACTGCCTACATCAACCCGATGGTAGTGCAATGTCATAACCAGCCAATCTATTATTCCTATGAGCAAACTTGAGGTCAATCCTATACACTGGGAATTGACACAGGGTTACTGGCTGGGTCATTAGTCCATATCCGGCCTGCATCTCTACATCAATTTGGTGTAAATTTGTATGAGATTTCCGTGGGGTAGGTGTACATTACAAAGATAGTAATTAATACATTTCGACAGAGGAAGAATTAGATTTCGGTTAGAATATACAGTCCGATCCACTTATCTCGACATGGCCTTTGTCGACACTCTGGGTAACTCGACACAACTGTTAAGTCCCAACCTGTTCCTTCTTTAATGCTACTAAATATTTCCTCGTAACTCGACGTCTTATTCCATTCTTTCTTCTTATTTCGACACATTTCTCCCCGACAGCGGCAAAACAAGTGCACTAGATCTACTACAGTGCTACCAAAAATGCCCACACAACTCCCCGCATATAAGACCTCTTTGTTTCTTTTTGCGGTACTGGCGGGGAGGGGTAGGAGAGGGGGTGTGTGGACACAGAGGATGACCCTCGGCTTCAGTAACGCGAGTGTGGAGTGCCATGCATAAGCATACGACAATAAAAGTACAGAGTACTACATACAGATTGAGTAATTTTTTTTTTCCCACAAAACATTGTGCGCCATTGATACTAGGCCTTAACCTAGATCTCTCGGTGAACTGCCGTACTGTGTGTGCATCGGTATCATCACTTCTGAAGAAGAAACAGTCAGGTCGAGGTTAAAAAAAAAAAGAGTAAAGCATCGCGCATTTGACAGCTGCAGCATTTTGCCGATATTGGCAAATCTTTGCCACGCAACTGCTCCGCACAACAGTGCTATTGGCCCTTTGGAGGAATGGGTGACAATATACTGATAATTAAAAGAAAAAGGGACATAATTACCTTATTTATTGGACACTTCCCATTATGGTGATGTTTGATTCCCCCCCCCCCCTTTTTTTTCCCTCCACCACTAATCTGCTATTTCGACTGTCTCTTTACTCAACACAAGTCAGACGGTCCCACTGATGTCGAGATATTAGGATTGCACTGTATAATAATGCCATTTTACTTAAATCCACCGAAGTGGTTATTTTCAAGGTATGCCTTGGAACTAACGCCAGCGTTGTTTTCAAGGCATGTTTCATTGACCAATCAGAAGCTGTTTCAGTATTAAGTTAGGCGACGTTTAT
Source organism: Onchidella celtica (assembly GCA_963931925.1). Taxonomy (NCBI): domain Eukaryota; kingdom Metazoa; phylum Mollusca; class Gastropoda; order Systellommatophora; family Onchidiidae; genus Onchidella; species Onchidella celtica. Next base: position 28,916,598 of record OZ007567.1, read on the forward strand.
GCATCCTATTCCGATTTTATATCAAAGTTGGAAAAATATAAATCTGAAACCTGGAGTTAGTTTCAAGGTATGCCTTGTAAATAACAGCTTGTGCCACGAGCCGTGTGGTGAGTTTTTTTGTCAGTCCGTGAGCTGTCTAATTTTGTCGAGCATGGAATGTTTTAACTGAGGATCTTCATTTAGCTGGTGTGTGAGAGTGTTAACAGGTTCACGGACTTCGAGCCCGTGCAAAGTGGAAAGAGTAGGGATAAGAGGGGAGTTGGTAGTCTAAATGTGGGAGCACGAAGTTTTAAATAATGGGTTAACCTTAAGACGATTAGCGCTGTGAAGGTTAAGTTTTCGAAACTTGTTATGTTGTAGTTAGGGCCGGGTCGACTAATGAGAGGAGAGACCCCATAGCAACCTCCGGGGGTATAAAATCAAACACGCCCCATTTCCCAGCGGATTCATATTACTTGGCATTGGCAAGAATGAGAGATCACGGTGGCCTCCCACCTGAGTAGGAGAAGACAGTCAAAAGGAGCTCACACTGTGTTAAGATCTTATAGTGACGGAGTCTCGATGCACCAGACTTGAGTGTGCATACAGCCATAGTCAGAATTCTCGCTCGCCTGGATATGCGAGCGAGGTAATGGTGAGCTTGAACGTACAGTGTGTATGCCAGGAACTGTTACAATAGGAGACTAGCATTCCGCCAACTATCGTGACGGGAGACCAGAACATAGGAATATTTGATAGACGTTTAGTAGCTGTCAATCTGTGCCCTTAAGCTGAGCTGTGTTTAATATTCACATTTGGAATTCTTAGAGTGGAATTGTCTAGCAATTACAGTTAGCTTATATATTAGATCGAAATTGTTTAGTGAGCGCTTCTGTGCATTGTGAACCATTCATTTGATGACTTATGTGCTATTCCTAATTGTACGTTATCGAGACTGAATGATTTGAAATTGTCCATACCAGTTTTCCCCATTAGGAAACCGTAGTTTTTGCAGTCGCCATAGAAGAGCGAATACTAAGATATTTTCTATATCCTACTTATGTAGGTTGTTTGAATTTCAACAGTTGCTGTGTTGAATGCAATACCTTTTAATATGCAGTCGAATTTATAATATATTTATATGGCCCTTTAGGCCTGACCAAAAGTTATTCTCCTGTTGCTTTGTTTATTTTGTATGATAGTCCGAGTGTGAGTCGGAGAGCTGTAGTCCCCCATACCCCGACTCATCTCCTTTATGACTAATCAGGCGAAAAGGGGCTGGGGTAGCCACTGGCGATCGATGTACACACAAGTAGGTATGCCTTGAAAATAACGCTGGAGTTAGTTTCACGGTATGCCTTGTAAATAACGGCTTGCTAAATCCACAGCGGTAGTTGTACTGTAGTGTTCAAGTTCAAGTTCAACAAATCTTTATTATCCCATAAACAGGAACTTGTGCATGCATGCAACAAATTGTCAGGCATAAAAGTAACATATTTAAGATAGAACAAATAAACATGCATGTATATATTCTCTCTCTCTCTCTCTCGATCCCTCTCACCAAGGCAGACCTATCTCGAATTTTTAGAGCTGGTTTGATTAAGTAGGGTGACGGCGGTGGGAACGAAGGTTTTTTGGAATCTTTGTGTTTTTGTCGAAATTGACCTACAAGTATGCCAAAACAGGATTTTGTCTCTTTAATTACAAGGCTCGGCTCGGGTAAAACTTTTAAGGTCCATAATCAAAGGCTTTTGCATAGGATTTTGATCCAGATTTTGCTATCCTGCCCCACACTGAATACCATAATATTCTTTACGGCCATTCATTTTCCTCCCATCGTTATGATGCAAAATAAACATGCCATAAAAAGACCGCATCATCAGTTTCTTCTGATGGTATTGAAGACTGAGCAAATGATTGTCTGGATTTTACAATTGGCATTTTAAAGTTTGACAGGATTGTTTGTCTAAATTTCACCCATACTCACCTTTGTTAGAAAACGAGTGCAATAGCGAAGGTTTCAGTATTATACTTTCTTGGAAATACCGTCATACAACGTATCATTGCCAGGATTTTTTTCTTTGCTGCAACCATAGATCTTCACTACCAAACGGCTGTGACTGGCAGAGGATTTGGGCCTGTTTCATTTAAAAGCCCGCCTGTATTAACAGACAAAAACAATGTCATATAATTTTTTGAAAGGCTGGAGTGGGAATAGAAAGTATGTGATTAAAATGATATAAATGGCGATAGCAAAAATTATGCTCATTATATATGTTGCTGTACCAACTGTCAGTTAGACGGCAAGGGAATTCCCCCAACAGGCCAAGGTCTATTCACCGTCCGTGCACAATAATGGGCCCATATTTTCTTCCTCTTCTTCTTCTGTGATCAGTATGGTCATGAGGCCAGCGGTCTGCATAAAAGATGCTGTGACTTCAAGCTCCCATACAGCTTCGTCTGAAGAGCCCTGCCTCCAAACCAGAAATTCTTTATTTCTTGCTCATACATGGGACAATGCTGGAGGATGTGCCCTGCGTTTTCTGATACCATTCCACGTGGACATGTTTCTGTGCCTCCAACTTTGAACTAGTTAATATAGGTGTTGCCACGGTCTGTTGTGGCCCGTTCCCAATCTGAAGATCATTGCCTGTTTTCCTCTGTCCAGGGTGTGTATGGCATCATCATGTGAGTTCATAGGGTACGCGTCTTTCCACTTGGAAGTTGGATTTAAGAGCAGCATTTATGTGACTTTTTTGCCTCTTTATATGATATTTCTTCCTTTAGTTGTTCCAGAGTTTCGCCTTTCTCTGCTGGGTCATCAGATCTGTCATTGCCTGCAAGTTTGCAGTGTCCTGGAATCCAGTGGAGGATTTGTGGACTGTGCTTGTGCTGCGAGTGTCTTAGCTGGTTTAGGGCTGAAGCCAGTCAATTGTCCATCAAGGCCAGTGACTTCTATTATGTGCCGAGCACATATTATACGCAGTGAATTCATGGGCGGATGGAGTGCCCGGCGGCCATTATTGCATGGCGCTGCATCATTCGAGATCTAATTATCTCACAAACGTGAGGCGCTCTTGGTATATAGTCCACATTGCCAATTTTTTCAAAGCTGAGTTACTGGTATACGGCAGTGAAAGTACAAACTGTCTTGGGGAGAATGCGCTTTCTTTCATGTAAAAAAAAAATGTTGAAAATTGACCAAGTTATGAAGGCAGCCCATTTGGGAGACCTTTTGAGTGCTAAGAAAAGAGAAAAACACCAACAATCAGTAAACCAACACGAAGAGTGAGGTGTAAATGCGAAGGGCAGTGATCCTCCCTAAAATAAAGATCTACAGCTGGCTTCTTTTTTCTGCTTTTTTTTTTTAAAAACCCGATTTTAAGGCCCCTAAAAATGTCCTGATTATTCAAACTTTGTCCAAACGTCTAACATTTCTTAACATACCAGATTGTCGTAACTTTCTTTGTTATGCTGTGGTGGAGCACACACACACACACAAAGTTTCGTGTTTTGAAGGATCGCATTTACCGATTTTCTACTCGACTGACCAACGGCTCTGCTAGCACATTATTGTACTTAACAGTGTGAAGTACATGTATGTATGTAATAATTGTTTTATTGCAGATACTCAACAAAAAATCCCAGAATTTTTGGAAACTTGTCGAGAAAGGCCCTTATAAAATTGGCCCTTTAAAAAAGTTTTGAATTTTTGTCCAGAGAAGTCCTTCAAAGTACCGTACATGTACTTAATTGTGATTTGCAAGGACCCGTGGGACGTTGCGTTTCTTATCCCCACCCCACCCACTCCTCCTCATACACAATTAGTATTTTGGGGGGGGGGGGGGGGGGGGATTTCAGTGAGAAGCAAGTACAGTATAATGTGGTTTGGTATTGCAATCCAGTAGGTTTCATTTCTTTAACAATGAAAGTCAGTTAGCTACGTTTATTATTTTTTTCCATCGTTTTACAAAGAGTAACCTGCGGTGTTGAGTACCAAAACAACGTATGAGCATTTACTCAGACTTTTAATTAATGAACGGAATTTTCAAGTGGCGCACTTTTTAAAAACTGTTGTTTTTCTACTTTCACATTAAAAATATTCATTATAGGTAATGTACCCCGGTACGCAAAATGGCACAGTGTACAAATAAAAGCACTATTACATTTTTAAAAATTTATATGTATAATCACACGATTGTATAAAATTATTATTGTTACTTGCTCTGGGTGCTATCTACCCGAGTAAAAGTTATGCCTCATGTAATACCAATGACCAGTTGCTCTCAGACAATGACTTCACATTTTTGGTGATGACCTTTCGTTATTTTTCAAATGTCAGTCAGAAGAACGAATTCTCAGCGATTTATGCGACTTCTTTCTGTCCATGTTTTAATCATTGTCTCCTAAATTTATAAAATACTGTGAGAGGATGAACGATTTTCTATTTTTAATATGTGCTTTCATGGTAACGCTAGTGCGTGAGTAAGGGACGGCCACTCATAGTAGTTTATGGGCACTTGGCCGAGTACCATTAATTGGATTATTTCCCTTGTGATACTAGCGCGGGACCCGTTATTCACATCACGGTGAAAAGCGCGCATTTTGATTGGTCAGTTGGAAATGTTGACCACCGGGCTTCCAACTCTTATATCATGGCTTTAAGTTTCTTACAACTCGCTCCTTCGTTGTTATCCACCGACAGAAAGACGGGAACCCGAATTCATTGTTGAGAGTAGGCAATACCCTATCGGTACAAAATAGGTACTCATGATAACGTTTGGTATCAATGGAGATACGTGGTATTAATGGACGAAAGTATCCCGCACAAATTTGTCCAATGTTGTTAGTCCTGACACTTTGAAAATTTATATTAAAACTATTACCGGGTTTCTGGTAAAAGTAGTCAGTTAGAATTGTAGCAGCAAGTTTCTACTTTATAATGGTACCAATTTTGTTGTACTTTGATGCGCATATCCTATTGAAATAATTAATAAGAGGGTCTCGGATTTAAAGTAAACCATGAGTTAGACGCATGTTATCCCCGATAATTCCAACCTGGGTCAAATTTATTCAATTATAGCTGGAGGGGACCATAGAGTAATTTCTGCAGTTTACTGGGATACCTAATTGACTTTTGTGTGCACCCTTTTAACCGTACTGTAAATTCGATTGTGTTAGGACCCTAACCGGTTATGTTGTTCGGCTGGACTCAATGTCCGAGCCTTTCACTTGTCCAACACTGGACTACGTAATAGCCCTCTCGGACGTCCGCGCTGGCTCATAAAGATGATGCCAGTTCGAGTGGTCAGTAGACTCCATCAAAGACGCCGCAACAATAGGCAGCACAAGTGGACCTTGCAGTACAATAGATCGGCGGCGGCCTGCCGTGGCGCGCCTCGCCCAAAACATGGCCTAGTCCAGTTGCGCCAGTAGCAGAAAGACTTTGGGTAAGTTGGAGACTATTATATTAGAAGTGACTTTAATTTGCGCGCCCCCCCCCCTTTCGGGGATGCCGCGTAGAGAATGCTGATCTACAGAGACCATTATGAGTCCGGCTCAACGGTAATTGCCATTGTCATTAGACGTGTAAGATGCGCGGTGCAGTGCAGTGTCTTGATATTGTGACTTTATTGTCAAAGTTAACGTTTGCGGTGCTAGATGATAATGATGGCTCGCTAACCAAGCTATCACGATTTGCTTGTGTGCATATATATAGTGTATGTGTAGCATTGCCTTGTTGTGGTAGGCAGTGAGGATTTCCTGACATGTTAATGTGGATGGCTTATGTTATAGCGAGCGGCACTATACACTTGATTGTATTACGGGTATTTGTGTACCTTGCCAGTACCACTATGCTATAGAGAGCAGTGTGATTGTGATTGCGTGTTCAGTGTTTAAGATGTGTATTTAATTACATGTATTGGAGATGTATAATATTAGTTGGGCCTCACAAGGGTGAGCCCCAGGATTGCTCTATGTGCGGCGGTGGATGAACAATGTTTCAGTGAGTTTGCACATGTTGCAATGAGTCCCGCCTATAGATCTACCTATTATAGATTATAGATATTACAGACGTGCTGTGTTTCATTGAGCTCGTAGGTTGTGTGAAGGACATAGTTTCGAATGTACACACTACTTTATGTATCTAGTGGTGTGTCATACGCATGTTAGCCTGGCGGCATAGCTCCGCGGCTAAGGTCAAAGGGCATGACCCTTCAGTATCGATTGGGAAGGGAAGTAACCAATACAATAGCCCTGGGGCGGGTTAGTACTGGGCCTATGAGGATGGCCTGCATTGGGATGCAGCGTCTGTGTTATGGACGGTCAGTGGGCCATGTTGGCCACTGCGTTATTAAATGGAATGGCCACTCTGGATGTGCTGTACACCGGCTCAGTGGAGCGAAACTATTGTGTTCTTGCCCCTTCATTTGTTATGTCCTTCATACTTTGATTAGTACATTAGTTTATGTTGCCAGTGTACCAGGAAACTCCTTGTGTATATGATATAGCCACTTGTAGTTGTTATTCATTAACCTTAGCGCTATTTTATTCCATGCATACATATCCAGTTGGTTATTGCTTAAATTCTATATTATGTTGTTGTTGTTTAATACTTAATACTATTACTATGTATGTCCACCATTGATTGCCTGATTAATGTTGTCATTATATCCTAATCATTTTTCTCTTGTTCCAGCTTATGGCTGGTTGGGCTTTTTGTTTGGTCGTGATACCTTTGTTAGGCTTCTTGAATAAATAAGATTGCCAGCAGAACCCTGTGTTTGTTAATCCTGTGTATCCTTAAGGGAGTTACTATTGAACCCACGCAGTAACCACATTAGCCACTCGTAGTTCATCCAACAATACTATCATTGAATACCATTTCAAATTCCATCAAAGTTGGAAACGATGAAAATTAATAAAATATAGATGGAACAAAACACTCGGTAACTATGTGGCGATCGGGTTGTGGTTGAATAACAATGGTTGGAATCGCTTCCTATTATACATGTAATATACAACTGCGTGAAGAGTTCAAACTGATTGTCGGACACTGTAGAGCGTATAAAAGCTTCCCATTGCTGAAACAACTCGATCACAACCCGATCTCCACCCGGCTGTGGAGTGTGTACACAGTGGTTCTCTAAAACAACGAGGTATCGGTGTAACAACTTAAAACCCGATCTCCATCCAGCTGTAGAGTGTGCACAACATAGATATTATACACTACTAAACCTGGGGGGGGGGGGGGGTGCACAGTCGCTGCTGGGCGCCATAATCTGATGTACTTGTAACATCTTCCTTGTTGGCGTAATAATGCAAATAATTATCCCGATCTCCACCCGGCTGTAGCGTGTACATAGTCGCTGTCGGGCACTGTAATCTGATATGATGCTTTTCCTACTGGCGTAACCATGCATAGCGTGATCTCCACCCAGCTGTAGCGTGTACACAAAGGGTGCCCAACAAACCCAGTGTTCCATTACTGATGTAGACCCTATCATATTTTGGAAAGAGTTCCCCATGCCCTGACCACGCTATCCCTAATCATAAACCAATCCCTAACCATGCCCTTGTTCGTAACCCTAAACCTAATATTACCCCTGATCCTAAACCTTACCCTTTCAACCCCCCCCCCCCTCCCCCCCTAACAAAACAAAAAAAAAAAGGAAAAACTGTCAAGAATTGTAAGACTTCAACGTAGTCAGGACGTACGGAACTCTTTCCCATATTTTATTAATTATTCACTGCAGTCAAGTCTGGTGACGTTTGAAATGTTTAAACAACAACAACAAAAAGATAATAAAACTTTTTTTTTTTTACAGTTCGTGAACAAATGAAACATGAACAAAAGAGAAGCCAAATAGCGGGGGTGGCCAAACTTGGTTAATGTAAGAGCCACGTGCGATAAACTTAACATGCTTGAGAGTCACAGGATATGAAAAAAATGTGCACACAAGTTTATATTTTCACATTTTGTTACAAAAATTTTATATAAATATTAAGAAATACGTGTACACAACATTTACTCCTGTGTGCAGTTTTTTTAGTCTGTTAACTTGTATTGGTTTCAGTAATCACAAAGTGCACATATACACCAAATGTTTCTAAAATCTTGACTGATGATTGTTAAAACTAACTGAACGTATTAAACAAAAATATAAACGCAGCCAAACTATTTCCACGAGCAGCATATATATTGAAGATCAAAGAGCCGCATTTTAGCCACCCCTGCCACTGAGAATTGTTCCTTCCGACCAGCGTTGGCAGACGCAGTGATGAAGACAAAAAAAACAACAGCACAACGAAACTTTGTATCTAAAACATTGTGATGGCTGAGAATAGCAATTGCTGGCCACTGGTATTGCAACTTCCAAATCGATATACATTCAGAGCCCCACACCCCTCCCTCGAGAGTTAATCCTCTATGTGAATGTTTTTACTTTTAACATTATATACATGTACTACTACTAGATTGATCATTTCTAGTATGCCTGCTTTTGATAAACAGTTCGACGATAAACACTCAGAATTGATTTGCAAAGGTCTTTTGCAAGGCTCTTGAGAAAACCAGTCAACCGTTCTAGCAAGTTTTATAGGTTCACCATTAACCCTCTAGTGCACGGTGTTCAATGTCTGATGAAACTATAGTTTCGCGAACTATAGTTTCGCTCTTCCAAGAGTTTCTTCGAGACCCATGATTGTCCTCTGACGTTCAGAAATGGAGTGGATGATAACCACGAAAACACTGGTGGGCACAACAGGGGGCGCTGTGAAAGATCAGCTGGGTCCAGAGGGAAAAAAAAAACAAACTAGGATCTAGGATTCACCGAAGTGGGTGGGTTGACGGGCCCACTGGTGTTATTCCATTGTCAACCAGGTCTGCCCAAAGGTCTACAGCTTCGGGCCAGCAAATGGACTTTTCAATATGTGGCAGGAATTTCTCCTCGCAGCGACAACTGAAAATCCACAGGACGAAAATGTGCAACGCCAACCAGCACTCAACCCAGCAGCGCTATGTTCATGAAGAGAAGACGCAGGAACCTGCAGCCAGGACAAAATCCACAGCAATGAAGAAATCCCAGCTGGTGACTCAGAATTAATCCAGGGAAGACACCAGATGGGAGGACTTCCATTTGAGTCAAACATCAAGGATAATATTGCATGAGGGAGTGGGTGTGTGAAAGGAGGCAGATCCTCCCCGGTGTCAGTCCTCTAAATGAATGTTTATTATATATAGTAAATGCGCGACTCGGCCATTAAACATTAAAAATCCGAAACTATATGTGGCCAGCTAAAGTTGTGTAAGCTCTATTTGTTACTATTTCCCAAATGAATTGTGTCAACCAAAACCCAACTCAATAGCAGTGCTCTGCTCATGCAGATAAGACTCACTCTCAGCCATAACGACCATACAGATCGAAAGCCAGTATATGAGCAAACACAACTTGACACACAGCATTATTACACCTATAGATAGGATTACCAGGCGTGGTTCAGCCGTAGCACTAGTCTGTATCACTGGACACGTGGGTTTACCGGGAATGACTATACTGATTCGCTGGCTGAAAGAGCAACAACCAGCAACGAAGATCATAATATGATACAAAACATAAAATTAGACAAGAATGACTTATACAGTTCTATCAAAACTTGTATTATCTAATTTGGAAAAACGAATTTGAAATCTATCTGAGCAAAAACCCCAATAATACATTTAATTTGACTTCATGTATTTATGAAACTTGTGGAACATTCCAATTCGCCTTTGAGCAACAAACTGAAATAAACCGTAATAATATTAAGGAATTTAAGAATAAAAGGAAATTTTATTTGCAGTACCCGTGGCTTGCCTATGACAACAAACTACGTAATTTTTTATTGCTGTAAAAAAAAAAAAACGGAAATAAAAAACAGTTTAATAAAGACAGGATTGCCTACACTCCAGCGAGCGTCCTGTCGGTAATTGATAAAAGGTACATAAAGACCTAAAAAGAAAACTGGTAAATAGAATCAATCTTTACCATGATACAGAAAAAACCCCATAACCTGGCCTGGTGACCCCTGTAAAAAATAAAGAAATATTCTTGTAGATGGCGCCGAGCTCCGGGGGTGGGCAGGGAGCACGGATCATATGGCGGTAATTTTTTGTTGTTGTTGAAATTTCAAGCATTGGAATATATATAAATAAACTTTTCACATAAAATATACATTAGAATAGATATATAAAATAGTTATATTTTTACAGCCCATTTTAACTGCCATTCCGTCAGACGATAGGCCTATCTGAGGTGACTATCTTATTCTTATGGCCCGGTAGGCACATAACATCCCGGACTACCCTCCGCTGAACTTTTAATGAAATTGAATTGCTTTCTGCGGAGGGAAAAGTGTCGACACTGTCAGCATGTGCCGACGGTGCCGTGAACAAAATCTAAGCTTTAAAAATATAACTTACCTAATGTTTTTAAGGGACAAAGCTCCCCAGTGGGGCTGGGGTTCAATAGCAGGGCTTTCCTCTCTCCTGCTTCTTCTTCTTCTTCTTTCTCACGAACAAGTAGGACAACAACAAGGCAACAGCAAGAAAGAAGGCAAAAATCAAGCTTCGGCTGATCCCCCCGAGAAACCAAAGATCTTCCGGTAGGCTACTGAACTAGATTCCACGCGGCTCTCCGCCAGCCGTCTTCCCGAAGCGAGGCGGAATGGTCCGCATTGAAACCCCCTCTCACCATCGTAGACTGGGCTGAGCGCTCGACGCTGGCCTAACCCAGCCTAGCCAACGGGTTGAAAAATTGCGGTGATTGTGATTGATTTTATAACTTTAATTTGATTGTGATTGATTTTGTAACTTTAATGTGTTTATAGCCACTCACATACCATTTCCGTACACTATGAAATAAAATTGAATAAAATTCCTCGATTAAAAAAAAACAATACTGATTCAACCGACACAACTCACCACAACTACAATGTAAAGCCAGTGGTGTTAATGTATATATGACATGGCAGTATAGGGTGGGGTAAGCCTAGAGGGAAGACAACAGGTGATGGAAATAGATAGATACATGTAGATAGATAGATAGAGAGAGAGAGAGAGAGACAGATTGAGAGACCGATAGATAGATAGACAGATCGAGAGAGAGAGAGACAGACAGATAGAGAGACAGAGAGGGAGAGAGACACACAAAGAGAGAGAGAGTCAGAGATAGAGACAGAGATAGAGAAAGAGAGATATATAGAGAGAGATAGATAGAAGAGAGAGATAGATAAGATAGTTAGAATAGACAGATAGATAAATAGAATAGATAAATGAATAGATTAGATAAACAGATAGACAGCTAGAATAGATAGACAGATAGAGAGAGAGAGAGATAGACAGATAGAGAGACACAGAGCGAGAGAAAGAGAGACCGAGAGAGAGACACACAGAGAGAGACAGAGACAGATAGAGAGAGAGAGAGTAAGATAGAGAAAGGGAGATAGAGAGAGAAAGAGAGATAGAGATCGAGAGAGAGCGAGATAGAGGGAGATTGAGAGAGAGAGAGCGAGATTGAGAGAGAAAGAAAGATAGAAGAGAGAAAAAAATAGATAGATAAAGATAGATAGATAAATAGAATAGATAGATAGAATAGATAGATATATAGATAGAGTAGATAGATAGAATAGAATAGATAGATAAATAGATAGATAGATAGTACACAGACAGATAGATAAACCTTCTCATAGTCAAAGGCCTTCGCAGCTCCTCCGTTTACAAACACGATGACTCAATGAGTCGCGACCCATCCCGTACGTTAGATGTCAAAATTCTTTGTCTCTGCCACTGGTACTTTTCTTACATTTTACCTAATCCCATGGTCGTGGACGAATTTTATAATTCATTTTCCTGATATTTTTCGAAGGCCATTGGGGAAAATTCTGCTAATTACACAAAAAATTACCTTGTTTACTGTGTTTCTCCTTTTCTTCAAGATCTGGACAATAAATCGCCTAGGCGGTACCTGCTGGATATTCCGAAACTCAAACGAAGTCATGAACGAAGTGCAACTTTTTACTATTGACCAGTAACCGCGAATATCCATTTAGATTCAAGCGCAGCAGAATCAAGGGAGAATATTATTATTGTTCAAAAAATAACTTTGAACCGGAATCGGAAGTCACAAACAAGTTCATTACCTCGACGCGAAAAGACGGTAGTTAGTAAAGTTCTTTGAAAGGGTTGGCCGAGGTGATGGTATCTACTACTGCATGAGGTACTTGAACGTTGAAAGACCATTGAGTCGAGTTGACAGTGTGTGATATAACTGTCCATACATTTATTACATGTGCCGAACAGGAAGAGGTTTGGATTGAAATTATTCCATTATTCAGTGGATCATCTAGATCTAGATCTAGGTCATATATGTATAGATTCTACTTCGAGGCCCTACGTATGCGAACACTGACAGAACCTAAACACTAGAGACAGATGATTTGGGTCTAGAGACTAGATCTAGATTCTAGCTTGTCTTCTAGCTTGTGCAGTTGGGGAATCGTCTTATAGACGAACCAACTATAAAAGAAGAAGAAGAAGGAAGTAGGGCCTATCGCAGGTCTGTACCTTCATTTATTCGCCTAATCACAGTAGGTGTTTCGTAGACGGCAGTGATATTTGTCTAGATTTTCATTTGGGAAGTTAGTTTCTTGAGGGGCACAACAATATATTGTGTCTGGATCTGCTAGATCTATATCAGCAACGCCACTGAGTTGAAACTCTAGATCTAGATCTAGATTGAACAGATGGAGTAAAATCTTGCCAATTTAGGCTTGCAACAGTGCATCCTGTTTGGTCCCCCTGGTACTGGACTCTAATCTAGAACTAGTCTAGATCTACATTCTACATCTAATGGTAGGCTGATAGAAATTTAGAGAGGATTTGATTTTATTGTACTCTCAATTCAGGAGGAGTTCCATTTGAGTCACACTGTAAGGAAACTACAAGGAGGTATCTTCTTAGGAGTGTCCGTGAGTATGTGGCACCCCCTCCCCCCTCCCCCCCCCCCCCCGGGCAAGTTAGTCGGCCAGGTGGGTGTTGTTATACCACAGCACTGGTCTTCACTTGAGTTGATCTTTTTTGGTGGAGCCGGCACCATCATATCATATTTTATATTAAAATATTTAACGGTTGTGTTGGCTTCAACTCAAGCGTCACAACGCCTATGTTGTCTTTGATTTCCTGTCCCAACTCTTATTCTATTTCTTAACCCATACCCCGCGCGCTACCTGTAAAGCCCGCTGCACGGTCAGTGACCTTACTCATGAAGAATCTTATCTGGGGTCACTGACCCGTATCGCTATACGATGACCACATACGCTGTCCAAGTGGTTCGGTTTTTATTGATCGGTATGAAAACATTCGCTGCTATGCCTTATCAAGCTTGATAATGAATTAACCAGCAAAACTTTAGGGGAGGAGTACCTTACTCGAGCGCCACTTTGTCAGATTGTCAGATTGATAAGTAACGACGTGAGGGTCTAGTCAGTTTGTATCATCGAGGCCGTAGGCCGATGTTCGTCTGGGCAGTAGTCAGATTGACATATCAGGGAAAGCCCCCGGGGTAGCTATGTATCATCTCTTTTAGTTAGTTTCTGGTCTTCGGCGCTCGAGTACGGAACTCCTTCCAAACTTTAGTCCGTCAGTCTCTAACCAATGATCTGACTTATGATTCCAAGCTGATAGCTGTAGTTTTTGTGAGAACGAAGCTTGATAACTAGCCACGCCCTCCCAAGCCCTACACAAATGGTTTCATCCTGATTGACACATAGATCTACTAATAAACCAATGTGGGCATTTGGGGCAAAGATTATTTCAGAGCTTGTTCCTGATTGGTTCTTACTTAGATACAGACAACTCCAAATGGTGGTCAGCTTGTGAGAAAATGAGATAATATTGCAAATTTGTTGAGCAACAGTTCGCATGTCGATGTTACATCTTTTGAAAGTGTGGGGAGAGCCTTTGAAAGCTTAGTCTTTGTGATTCCGACCAGTGGTTCACTGGTTAACATGTCCATGTCACAATGCTTTTGATTTAGAAGAGATACAGTGAACAATAACAGGGTGGTTACGTCTCAAAAAGGTCAGTGACCTGATGCGTAAAAATACGGCTTGCGCGTGGCGCGGCCAGCTTGACCTTCCCGACTTTTGCCACCCGTGCGGCGTGAGCGCTTGAGAAACATGGGCGGCAGCGCAGGGTGAGGGTTAAAGGATATCTCAAATCTATGCATCACATCCTGCCATCTAGTTTATGATTTTATGAGTGGCAAGCCAAGATTAGAAACTAGTGCACTGACAGACCATTGCAGTCAGTTTGGATGCGTTTCACTGACCCGACCCCTCCCCCCCCCCCCCCCCCCCCCTTAAATGTAAAGTTAGTAGTGGTTATATCCCCTGACATCGGGTCGGCGACGGATGAGTTGAACAACAGATGTGTTGATCTTTTTTTTTTATCCCCGACGACATCAACTCAAGCAGAGCTGACTGTACACAAACTACAAAAGACCTGTTTAAATGGAATGGGAAAATGAAGTGACTGTATCCTTGCAATGTGGCTGGATGTTACGGTGTGACTACAAAATACATGATTTCTCAAACTTTCTTTGTGAAGCCTTTGCAGCTGAAAACTGACCAGCCAAAGGCAACAAGTCCCATTATTTCAAGGATAACATGTTATTGGAACACATGGTTAACCTGCTTTTACATTGAGGCATTCACAGTAGGCTCTTATATTTTCATTAAAAGCGTGACACTACAAGTAACGTCCAACCACTTTTTTAAAAACTAGCAATAATCACTTTCTAAGCCCTGCAGAAACTTTTTTTGTTCAGTATTGTCATCTTGATTTATTACTCTAAACAAAACATACTTGCCAGAATCCACAGATAAAACAAAATACCCTTTTATTTTGGTTTTTCTGAGGTCCCATACAATGTGTCCATTTTGAAAATGTAAAAAATCAGTCATTTTCCAAACTCAAATTCAAATTCGAAGAAAACGAGAGAAACAACTGTGATCATCTTGCTCATGCAGGTTTTTTGGATCAATTTTGAATAACCATGCACAAAGAAAACACAAATCGGAGTAAAAATGACAGAAATAACACGATCACAAAAAGGCATATATGTGAAAAAGAGAGCTTTTTGGCATTGACCCATATCCACAGCTATGCGACTTACACTCACAACATGAAATATGAGTCCAACTAAAGTTGTGTAACCCATATAGTGCTCCTTCCCTATTCTAATTCTTTCATGGCCATGTAGGCGTTGTGTGTAAACAACTGCAGTTTCTTTACCAGATCAGACCAGCGCAAGAATGGAATTTAAATCTGTTTAACTCTGAGCAATTTGTAATTCTTTCCTAATGCATGCATATGAGTGTTACCAGAGATGCTACCCATTCTGATTTGATGGGAATCATTCCAATTTTTCTTAAAAATCGGGCGTGATTCCAATTTTCCGATTAGCAAGGCCGGTATTCTGATTTTTGATTATTTCCCAGCAATCGGCTTTTTTTTCCGTTTTCATGCTTCCGGGTTGTAATTTTAAATTATAACTTTACAAAATGTACCGAATTCGGAATAGTGCGATCATTTTATGAATAAACCGGAAGTTAGTTCTACTTTCTTATCGGTTGTTGAGTTGTTTTGCACCGTTCAGGAATTTGATCACTGGCTACAAGCGTTGTTTACATTTCTCTATACCGTTCCGCATAGCGGCGATTCCGAAACAAACTGCATAGATCTATCTCTTCACCCTCACTTAAGTCTAAGTCTTATATGTGGTTGCGACTGTCATGAAAGGAGGAATCAGTTCTAAACCTAGCTAGATTTATGTCTCTTCCTTCAAATTTAAGCTTAGCTAGACATCACCAAAGTCTAGATCTAAGTGATTTAGCCTACTTGGCAGCGACAATGACGGATGCAGGGATGGGACCTAGCAAGATCTATGGATAGACATATTAAGTCTAAAGTGATTTATTCGGCGGTGATTGTGACAGAAGGAGGAATCACTTTTAAACTTGTCTTGACCTAGATTTCTTAAATCAAGGTCATGAACCTGGAGAAGGTTGACGTAGCATGTCACGAACAGCCAAATTAAACATGAGATTGGGAGTGGGAATACATTCGACAGCACAGAATAGGCAAAAATTATGCAGGCCGTTTGTGCATTTTGGCACCCAAATCCCAACATGTCAAGGCAGCTCATATCTGACATAATTGTAGGAAAAACACAACTCCAGAGTAAAGACAGTTTCTTTCAGTGCTTTTCTGGAGAGGATTGTTTTTCAGTTTTGACCAAGATCAAGACAAAGGGCAGATAATAAAATATGGTTGAAATGAACTGTAAATGGTGTACATTTTTCAGGTGATTTTCAGCTTAATCCTTTGTGATCAAGAAAAAAATGACATGAAAATATGGATTTAGAACTGGTAGCCTACCATTTAATTTTATCGTGATTTGCACCTATTCAGATTTTTTTTCCCAGATTCAGATTTTTGTTTTTGTAAGGTGGCATCTCTGTGTTGCTGAGAAGAAAGACTTCTGAATTTGTTTCATGGCCAGATTTTCTTACTCCAAGCTGAAGGGGTTGCAGGTCCCCACAAGGATACAACTTTGGGAAAGCTCATTTGTGTGTGGGGGGGGGGGGGTGTCACAGGAGGATAGAGCCTCCCTGATAAGTTAATCCTCTATAGGAATGTTTTCGTAGCCAACACGCAGCTAGGTGATTAACTGCTGAGTGCATTAAAACTGCAGTCTGGCAATACTGTCATGAGGCGCATTCAGAAATCTTTTCAAGTGTTAAAATTATATGGGGCCATCTATAAAGTCAGTAAGTGCTTGGGAAGGGGAGTTTGTCCCCAGCATACGAAAAGCATGTTATTTAATATAGATATTACAAAGCCCCATCAGCCGGTGGTGGAAAATGATCTGCATTGGAGCGATTGCATTATTGTGATGCTTTTTAATAAATTTTAAGCTTCTGCATTAGCCTAAACCTGATAAAAAATACGTAAAGTATGTGTTTTATGTTCTTTAACTGTCTGGGAAATCCCTCATTATTTGTGTTTAAAATGTCATTGACTTTATGAAAATGTAATAGCCCAAAAACGAATATATGTGTAACATTAAAAATTATTTTGTGGCAGCATATGTGTTTTACTCATTATGAAATCAGCAAAAATTAAAGCTAACTTGAAATGTTTTATATGTTTTATTTATTATCCAAAAAGCAAAGATTGAAATTCATAGTTTTACTATGTTGTTGCACAAAACAAAAATCAGTTCCCAGACCCTTGAAAAATCTATTTGTGATATGCCAAATGTGGGGAACCAGAGGATAGGAGGAGAATGAAAAGAAAACCTGTAAAAGTAAGAATTAAGTGTGGTCAGGACACACGAAACTCTTTCCAAACATTCAAATAGTCCAAGCAAAATGCCACTACAAAAATGTAAAAAATCGTGGCCTTATCATGAACATTCTCAACATTCTACTAGTATGAGCCATTATGAGTATGCTGATACAAGGGGATGGGGGGCTGAAATCAGTTGTATGATAAAATACAAGAAGAGGATGGGAGATTAAAAAAATCGCGAAATCAAACACACATAGTCTACAATTACTATAAATATGGATGGCCACTGATCAAGGTAACCTAAACTGCAGTTGCATGGCTTGTATAATGAAAAACAGGACTTCTTAGGAAAAATTTTCCTGTTTATAATGCATTCATGAATAATTAGATAACTGAACTCTCCATAGGAAAGGCGCTGTGAATGAGCATTTTTTTTTTTCCAGAATGAGTTTTTCATTTCACAAATATGTGCGTGATAGAACTGTTGGGAGGCAAAATGCAGTGGGATGGAAGGATAGCTTCTATTCATCTCTCTACACATCTGTGGGTCCAACCAAAATAACTGATTCAACTCCTTGTGATGGGGAAGATTGGGGAGCAGTATTTGGTTTTGGATTTTCTCCAGATGGGTGAGTAGTTGCATTAACATCACTGCAGTATAGTGTTCCCGTTTCATGGGTGTTGGTTACGTAGAAGTATCCATAAGTATCCTTTTTACATTTGAATTTTGTTTATGGTTAGTATGCATTAAATGTCATTTCTTGACGAAATGATATTTATTCATGTAGTGCTATTACTATCAATGTGCCAAGAGGATGTTTTCTTTATTAAGTTAGCTTAACGTTAATATTGCTCACAACTGTTTTTATCAATAAAGAAGGGTTAATAAATTTTGTAGTCTATGTGTTTTGTTGTTGTTAAAACATTATCATAAGCTTATATTTCTGTTATGTTATTTAATGCCTGGTGATCTTTGTTCAAGAACTGTTTATGAACTTTTCTTACTAGTAATGAAAGCATTCAAAGTCTTGAAAGTACCAATCAGTAACCAGCGTCTTACAGCTCGTGATAATGCTTTATTTTAGGATCACCAGTAATTCATTACAAAACGACAGACATTGTTTAATTATACTTTAGGGTTTATTCCATTATGGAATTTTAAGTGTTTGTAATGTGTAGCTACAAATGTAAGAGGAAGTGTTGCATCACATATCTTCTTATTTTTCTCAAAAGGTCTCTGCTAGCTGCTGCATGTGAAAATAAGTGTATGCTCCTGTATGATCCCAATAATGCACGCCTCATCCAGCGCAGATTTAAAACTCATACAGACTGTGTCAACTGTGTCAGGTAACTTCTGGTCTCAGATTGAATAATTATTTATTTTATCACCATAAATTGAAAGCCATATCTGATAGTTGTATGAAATGAGTGGCCAATAAAGATGCTGTGTTTGTTCTGAGCTCTTGTCTCCTCTAAATAAGATATTGGCAGCATTTTTCATCATTTAACCAGTACACGATGTCTGAGGATGCTTATCTCTGCACTTTGAAGAGTTATCATTAGTGTTTTGCAAGGATCTCCTATTAAAATCTTTAATATCAAAGCTAACAAATCTTCACTTTCAGGCAGAAGAGACAAATTGTAAAAGCTGCTTTTGTGCATATTGCCTAAATGGACTAAAACTGATCTGCTGAATTCAAGGCAGGAGGCCACCACCAAATGAATGAAGAAATTTGAGTCATGGCATATGTTTGGCATCAAGTTCAAATGGCTAAACCAAGAAATTGATTGAATCAGGCAAATTTCTGCTATTATGACACACTTTGCGTTTCATCCATGTTGTTCCATGTACTGAATATTGTGTATCTGTTTTACTTTTTTTTTTCAGGGACTATATTGAATAAGCCATTGTAAACTGGGACTGGCGTATGGAATTCCACCCCAATAAATGCCAAGTCCTGAGAATTTCAAATAAACATCACCTCAGACTACTTTATACATGACGAGAAATTGAGCGAAACAGATGAGGCTAAATATTTAGGAGTTACATTGGACAGAAAACTTACATGGAGCCAACATATTAATAGCACATGTAACAAAGCAAACGGTATACTAGCATTTCTGAAAAGGAACATCTCTAACTGTGATAGGAAAATAAAAGAAAAATGCTGTAACACCTTTGTGAGACCCTCACTGGCTGCAGTGTCTGGAACCCCCACTGTCGAATAAACATAGACCAACTGGAAAGGGTCCAGAGAAGAGCTGCTCGCTTCGTGACAAACGACTATGCTAGAAGTAGTAGTGTAAATAAAATGATGAGAGACCTCGAGTGGACACCACTAGAAGAAAGAAGAGCAAAAAACAAAGTAAAAATATTTTATAAGGGCAGGGAAGGAAATACCCATATCCCAATGAACCACCTCACCATTAATACCAGAGGCAACAGGAGGAATAACATAAAATATAACATCCCAAGCTCACGGATTAACAGCCATCTTTACTCATTTTACCCTAATGTCATCAGGATGTGGAACAACCTCCCGGCAGAAGTCCAAACACTATCGTCTGCAACGGCTTTTGACAATGAATTAAAGAACATAATTATCCGTTGCAGCTACCATTGTATCTAAAGTGCGGGTCTATTTCTGTGCACAATCTGGATACCAAGAGATATTTATACCAGAGATATATATACAAAAGAATTTACACAATGAATATATTTTAAATGGTCCTGACATATGCAAGGCTTTTACCCTGTTTTAGCCTCAGGGGAGTAACGTCGAGTCGCATATGGTGCAGTTGAGGGATCGTCTTTTTTACATAGACGAATCAACTTCATAAGAAGAAGAAGAACTAGTGTGGTATCTTGCTTCATGTTTTCACTGTGGATGGTGCCAGTGTGTGTTCGGCATCGGCTCAGAAAGAATCCTCTTCAGATCTGAGTTCAAGGAAAATAACTGAGTGATGAAAGAAGATTCTTTTGAATTAATATTGAAGATGCACAGTGTGATGGCAGTTTTTCTATAATTTGCTTAAAATGACATTTTCTTTCTTTACAGATTTTTAGACAACAGAATGTTTGCCACCTGTTCAGATGACAGTACAGTGAGGTTGTGGGATGCCAGATTCCTGGGGCAAGAGTTTCGCATTCTGAAAGGTCATACAAGTTGGGTGAAGAATATTGAGTACAGTTGTGCTGAGGGGAAACTGATCACATCTGGCTTTGATGGCAATATTTTTGCGTGGGATATAAATAAGTAAGATTCCTTTTGTATTTTTCATGTGTTTTTCCTTGTTTATCCCTCTAGTGCCCAATGTCTCATATGTGAAACACACTACCTAGCGCCCAAAGTCTTATTTCTGGAACATTTTCTAAAGTAGCATCAACAAACAGAGTTTAGTGATAAAACAAATACATGTAATTATACATATTATGTAGAGTGTTATTAAATCTTTAAATTTATATGTTTCAAATTTTTTCTGACAAGGCAATCAGTTGCCGGGCACCAGAGGGTTAACGCTTTGTCTACTGACACTGTGAAAGCTAGAGTTTTTCAAATCCAGTTTATATTAAGATCCACTTACTTCAGTATTTTGAAGGGTAAATATGAAGTTATATCAGGCTATTGATCTGTATGTAAAAGCTAGGGATTGAGAAACAAAACTTGAAACTGATGGAGCAGTAAAGATGTTATATACTTCACTCATTTGTATCATTTCAAGCATTGCTTTCAATTGCCTGACTTTTTTTTTTCTTATTGATGTTAATTTGGGAGACAGGTTTAACAACTGGTATACGCTTGATTCATGAAGTTTGGGTTGAAATTGTGTCAACAAATGCAGACCTCCCAATTCCCCCTGTTTTTATGGTATAACTCTGCCCTCCCCGTGTTTCTTTGAAAACTTCCCGGAACTGATATGATGCAAAAAAAATTCTATCAATTTTTTGCCAATCACATGAAAAATTACTGTACATATCACTTGGCCAATACAATGCACATGATAATGTATCAGAGACAGGAGTTTTGACGGTCCTCACTTGAGTTGGGGTGGGAACTAACATGGAGGGGACCTGTGCCAACCGCAATGCCCATTCAGTCCTTTTCCGGGAGAATAGTATCTAGGCGGCGGTGCCAGCATGTCTAGGGAAGTGTCGGACTACTCACTTTGATGTCCACCAGAGATTTTGCAAGACATTACCTGAAGTCTGGTGTCGCCCAGTGTGAGTGGGGGAGTAAAGTTGGGATGGAGACCGTCTGCTTGCCTGGGTCAGGCGGCTATTGAAGGCTCCAACATGGTTTTGAAAAAAAAACAAATAAAAACATCAGGTCTTTCCGACATCGGATTAACTTTAACTATGTGGGAAATGTTTTACATACACTTACCGGGGTCTTGCAATGCTAGGAGTCGCACTAAATAGGAGAATGGCATTTTTATCATTTTCAGCTGGGGGGGGGGGGGGGGGGATGTACAGGGCTGTCAGAGTTCCGCGGATATGCGAAAATCCGGGATTGAGAAAGGTCCGGTCATCCGCGTTGAAATATCAGTTTCTTTGCTATCCATCTACAGCCAAGTACATTGTATCGTGAACAGAACTGTAATCAAGGGATTTTAAAATAACCCGTTCATCTACAAAACTGCAAGAATTTTTCAAGTCAAACGGGGAAGTTGTTTGGTTTTACATACTCATGTCATGAGATAAAGTCATAGGCACTGGACAGAAGTCGATCGCGCTTGCGTGAACAGCATTCTGCTAGGCCGAGTTCAGGGGCTGGCATCATTATCCATTGACAGCCCTGAATGTAGTTTAGATGGATATGTGTTTTTTTTTCTTCCATAATACTGTAGTATCTTTCTTTGTGTGTGCATGTGCTGAGTTTCTAAAATGCTGCCGTAACCTCCCCAGTTTTGTAAACAAGTTTCCCCATGTCCTGTTTGTACTAGTTGAGAGGTCTGCAAATGTGGTTTGATTATTTAAGAGAGATGTGTTGGCTATAAAATTCAAATGTCATGTTTAAATGGAATAATTTTCCTGTGCTTTGTTTTTTGGTGTTTTTTTTTCTTTAATATTTTATCTAAGGAGTAGAATTTCCTAAAAAAGTCAAAACTATGTATTTTGTTAAATAGTTCTTTGGGTTTTTTTTGTTTTGGTCACTGCGTTTATGAAATTTCACAATGCATAATGATATTTTGTATGGCAATAAACCGCAGTGTTTAGCTGGAAAAAATTGGTAAGGACAGGCTAGTCTCAACTGGCTGCAAGATAGAAGCACTCATTTTGGAAAAAAAAACAAACAAACACAAATAGGCAGAGATAGTAACTGATTCAACCAGGAAACAGTGGACATACATTTCTGTCCATGCCTAGAAACACATCATCATCTGCTATGGGAACTTCACTGGAGGAAGGAAAAACTGAGGAAATGCAAGAAGTGCGAACTGAAACAGGCAGTTTGATCACAGTGTATCTTTTTTATTCCTGCTGATTGTGTTCAGTTGTGAGATATTTTTAAACAAGATGTAGAATGAGATCCGCACTGTTTGGACAATGAAAAACACAATTACTGAATTTCAGAGTCGGTGCCCAAGACCATTTATATATTGCAATAACTGTTTCAGAAACAGAAATATATTCTCTAGATAATTCATTACAAAAGAGCTTTTAAAAATTTTGTTTACTTTTAGCAGCTTACAGTACATTTATTTTTTAACTCGTGTTTATGCAGTTACTCTGAGAATGAAAAGGCTGAACCTTTGTTCTATATCAATGGTATGATGAGGACGAAAATAACACCTGATGAAAGCAAAATGATTGTATCTACACTAGGAGGATACTTCCTGCTTATTCATGATCTGGAACTTGATTACCTCAAAGAAGATTTATTAGGGTAAGTGCAACAATACCATGTCATAATATGCTCTGTTAATAATTTAGATGTATGATCTCCAGTCACATATTGATGGTGTTGTACTCTAACAGTGTAACTGGTTTTGGGATTGTTTTCCAGGAGACGAAAAAAACATCTTTTTGGTGAGTTTTTTTATTCAGGACTATATCTTTTTGGTCGTATTAATCTAACAAAACGTGTCTTTCTGTTGTAATAAATATTTTTTTTTAAAATGCAGGTCTTTAAGCCGGTTAATCCTGTTACGTGGTTATCACACAAATTATGCACTTATGCAGTTAGAGATGCGCACGACTAGAGCACGACAAAATTCCCCCATAGAAATCAGATACACGATTAGAACAGTCACATACATGGTTAGAATTGTAACTAATGAAGGTTTCGAACCCTTTTTTGCTATTTATAGTGCGTGTAGACTTCCCATTTGAATAGGGAACCAAGGCATGGTGTCTATTTTTAGCTAAAAAAATGAGTTGGTCAATTTTTTCCAGTTACACGGTTAGAGCACAACACCATCGATATATATGTCTGGTTTAATTTTGTGTAAGCTGAAAAATAATTGACTGTTAACTTCCCTTCACCTTTTAATAAAATTTTAGGGAAGTTTGGATTGAAATACTTAATATTTCAAGCAGCTGAACATAAATTTCAATCATGATAGTTCACAAAGCCTACAGAACTGCAGCTTTGGATTTTTCTATCATCCATAGATGTCAAATCTTCTTTGTGTCCAGTGACAAGATTTCCAACTTTTTTCGCCAGTGTCCTTCTAGGTATATTACAACATTTGTTGACATCAATTGGCAGCAAACATCAGTGTTTGATTCAAATGAACTTTGTTTCATCCATGCTTTTTTTCTGGGAACTTTCCTTTTCCCCGAGTTAGTAATAAATAATAAGCTTGCAGCATTTCAGCAATTACTTTGTTGTGTACTGTGAAAATTTTTTTGCATTCCTTTCATATTTTCATTTCTTTCACAGGTTTAAGCCACATTTGTATCGCCTTATGCAGTTAATGAATACACCTCTTCATCATGCACTTCAGTACAATTATATGTTCACACGCAAACGAAACAGAGTGGAATTTATGTGTGATTTCCCAGAAGCAGACAACGCAGAATCAATCTCTACGATGCAGGTAAATCAAATTAACTTAGCTTTAGTATTATTTTATATGTGAATTATTCTTGTTGTTTGTAAAGCTTCATATTAATAATATTACACATCATCATCTGCTATGGAAACAGTACTTCAGTCTCTTTCTGTCCTGTCCTGTACTGGTAATTAAGTGAACAAGAGTCTTGTTTTCAAGATTTGAGGTGTTAGCCATTGAATAATCTTGTCGTGTGGAATAAAAGAGGCTCTTATTGTGATTTCGGAATAATAAATAAATGCAGGGAAGTTCATATGTGGAAACAAGTGTAACAAAACGTATAATCAGGGATAACATCAATCTGTATGTGCTAGCAAGAGGTGCAGGAACAGTGTATAAGTATAAAAAACAGGGCACTCTGTTAAGAATCCTCTGAACACCCAGAGAAATCAAGAAATAGACATGTAAACTAAAAGCATATTTTTGTTTCTTAACTCTCAATCTTCTTTGGTTTTTATGGCATATTTATGGAAACTGAATGTTGCCGACAGATAAAGAGCCCTATTTCTTTTTCTATTTAAGATAGAGTAGCAAGTTATATATCAATGGATTCAGAATTGAATTAGCTGCCATTTGATGATAGTTTTGACTAATTATAATGACAATAAAAAGATCTGGGGTCCAAATTTTATGGAAAAAAAAATTTGAAAAGTACAAAAATTTACAACCACAATGGACACTGTGATAGAAGAAAAAAAAAGTATTTGAAGGAAACTGAAAAACTTTATTATCTTAACAAACTACATCCAATTTTACAACATATATCCAAATTTCAAGACATTCTGTCAGTAAATGACTGAAATATTTAAAAAATTGAAATGCATATATGTGAACTATTTGTGCCGAGAACTGCCACAAACCACAACGGAAAAAGTTGTACAACTTGTCATGTTATATAAATATTTTGTTATTCATTTGAATTTTATACAGGGAAACAACCTTAATTTTAAACAGAATCAGGATTAACTTCATCATGTACAGACAAACATCTGAGGCTTATATTCAATGATGAATATGTATAAAATTATATTTTGTGGTAGTCTACAAGACAGTTCCGTGTGTCATGCAGACACAGAAAAACATTACAAGTTCTGCAGAAGTATCTGCTTTTCTGTTCAACATGTAATTTATCATAACATAGCTTACAGTTCTTTCTCTGAGAAGTTGGAACGATATCAGGAATAATTGGGTGATTAGTAAAAAATCTTTGGTTTTGAGGCTGTTGGAACATCTGCAAAGTCGTCAATTTTCCCGAGTTGCCTGATTAGTTCTTCTGTAAATGCAAGCTGATTAAACTTGTTACTTCTATCTAGTTCTTTCAAATCAGGGTTTTGCTTTCTCCAGTCCTGAAACAAAATATAACTATTTACTCTGGCAATATCTAGAAAATGAAAAAACAATGTCTTCCAATATTTATTTGTCTTACGCAACATGTTGTATTTGGTTAGTAATTGGTCACTTTTATCAACTCCACCCATATGCATATTATAATCTGTTATGACTTTAGGTTGTCTAAGTTCCAAAGTTTGAAAAGCTCCATTTGTTTTAGTTCTCCTATAATTAGCCATACAAAATTCATTTGCCCCATGCATGGTAGAAATCACAGACACAGTTTTATTGTCCTTCCACTGAAGTGCTAAAATATTCCCTTGTCTACACCATCTCATTGCCCCTCTCTCATTCTGTTTCTCCCACTGTTTCACATTTTTCAATTCTGCTGGAAATCCCCTCCTATTGGAAATAATAGTACCACAAGCTAAAATCCCTTTCTTCAACAGATCAAGAAACAAATGAATGCTTGAATAAAAATTATCAACAAAAAGACGGTAACCCTTATTGCCACGAGCTAAAAGAAATTTCAAGAGATCCATAACAACTTCATAGGCTAAACCATTTCCACTAACTTTCCCAGACCCTGTCTTTCCCAAATAAACCTCAAAATTGTAAGTGTAACCAGACAAAGAATCTGCTAAAACCCAAAGCTTCATGCCCCACTTAGTAGGCTTGTCACGTATATATTGCCTAAATGAAAACCTTCCTTTATTTTTTACCATCCTCTCATCAACAGAAATATTCAAACCTGGCTGATAAAGATTCATGCATTTTCTCCTCATAATATCAAACAAAAAACGAACTTTACATAACTTGTCTCCTTGTTTCTCAGTTTTTCTGTCGGATACTTTCAAAAAACACATAATTTGTTGAAATCGAAATCTTGTCATAAATGATCGCGCCCAAAGGCCATTGAATAGACTCTTTTTACTCCAATACATTTCTACTCCTGGTACTTGAATCATTCCCATGTACATAAGCAGTCCAATAAAACGATAAAACTCTTCTTCTTCTAGAGGAACCCAGCCTTTGTACATGCTGACTTTTGTCGGTCCCACCTCCCTGGCGTTCTCATTTGTCCATGAACATAATTGCTGCACAACACATGATGAAAAAAACAGCTGGAAAATAGTGAATGGTGTCAGGTACTTTCTTCTGGACCCTCTTGTCATGGAATCGGGGAAGTGGGCTCCGGGTGGTCGTTCAGGGTTAAAGTTTGGGACGGACGTCCTAGACCAGTTGTCATAGTCTCCAAAGCTATATATGAGGAATAGAAAAAGAAACAAAAATGTGTTACAAGAATCATTTATACCCAAACCTAATAATAAAAAATTAATAGAAATAATGTGTAGCAATATAGTACAATATACCTAAAATTATGTTGAAATCTAGCTCTAGAAGATCATAATAGTAGATACAAGAAGCCACTGACAAGAGATGGTAACCACAGTAAACAAAACATAGGCCTTGGTTACTAGGTGCAGTACGTGGAAAGTTGTAATCAGCCTGAACAAATAAAAAAGCAGATCAAAGCCTAAATCCTGACTGACTGGTGCTCAGCAATGATTGAAGGAGCCAACTACAATAAATATAATTACCTGTGATACCTGTAATTAGATCTAGATCCAAAATGTTTGTGTTATGATTACATAGGCTAAAGAAGAAAAAACCTTCACCTTCGTTCTCGTATGTTCCGGCCGGTTGATGGGGCTTCATTCTCATCAGAGCTGGAATCTGAGACGTCTTCTTCATCCCAGACTTCATCCTCGCTTGACTCATATTCAATTTCTTCATCAGAAAGATTGTTTGAAGCCATTTTATTGCGCTTTGTTGACAATGATGGTAACTCAGCAGTAGATAAAAATCCAAGATGGCGGCGGAACCGAAGAGACGCGATCGTCTTATTTCTCTTTCTTTCTATTCACTTAAAAGGCTTCGTTTTATAATTTTTTCACCTGTTTTCGTTAAAAACCAGTTTCGCCTTTCAAAACAAACGATTTTCAAGCAGTTTTGAACAGTTTTTCATTAAAATAATGAGGGATACAAGCGTCGATCACCGGTTGCATTTCAACTCAGCATTGCTTTTTGTTTAATGGAGTCAAGTACAGCTCTTACAATAATTGCATTTATTTGTGCTACTAAGAGTATTACTCTTGCATATGACACATTCAACTTGGATGAAACTTATTAAAACTGGGCCAAACAGATGTCTTTATTATGTCTTTATTTGGGGACAAGGTGGTCTAGAGGCAAGGTGCTCGCCTCTCATGCCAAGAAAACCCGGGCTGTGCAGGCATGTTGGAAATTGGGATTTTTCTCATATTTGCGTGTCCCTGATCCTATTGGGGGCTAGCATCGAGTACCTAGTCTTCTCGGATAAGGACGAAAAAATTCGGAGGGCCCGTGTGCATGTTAAAGATACCTTGGCAGTTGGAAATCGTAAAGAGCAGGCCGTACAGGCCGCTGCCCGGGCAAAATTGAAATTAAAATTAATAGATTAAAATTTATCCCTACTCCCCCCTCCGTGATCTACGCCTAACAGGCTGCGTTACAATTTGCTCTGAGATAGAGAGAGGTAGAGAGAGTGAGACAGAGGGTGAGAGAAAGAAAGAACGAGTGAGAGAGATGCAAATTGAGAGAACAAGACTTTCTGTAAAGCGCATAGAGCATTTTTAATGGATATGTGCTATATAAATGCCATCCATCCATCATTATTACCTGCTTCTTTGTTCTCGTGTATCAATATGATTCCACTATATTTCCAGGAGCTTGTTATTGTCAGATGACTTGAAAATGCTTTCACAGTGGTTCATAGCAAAATGAAAAAAGTCAGAAATTAGTTGGGACATATTTGTAAATGAAACAGGAAAAAAAGCTGTGCAGGAGTTAATTTGTATGTAATTTCAACTTTCTTTTCATTTTAGTTGTATAAATACATTTACGTAACATTACAGGTTCACCCACAAGGCTGGTGTATTTCTTCAAGAAACACAACATTAGATGAGGAATCAGAGGTGAGGACAAAAGTAAATGCATGTGCATTTTTTTAATTCCTTCAGGTTTTGATTCTTATCAGGGTTTTATTTCCCCCAGTTTAGTTAACTTGAAAAGAGAAGATCCATTATTAGGAGAGCTTTGTCTAAAAATAAAATTTCCATGTTATACTTCACTTCACCAGATACATCATTTATTAAGTAGTAGAATGGGAACCACATGGTGATGGTTCTGCCTCAATATATTTCAAATTTTCACTTAATCTTACACCTAAGTCTTATTACTTCAGTTCAGTGCAAACTGACCAATCCTTATGGTTTAGGTGATATAATCCAAGAATAAGCACTTTTTTCTAGATACCTTGTGAGGGCGTCATTATGTGACACAGTCGAGAATAAAACTAGCAGTACATTCCAGAGATTTATAAGTAGAAAGCAATGCCATACTATTCTAAGAACAACTTGGATTCCTGGCTGTTAAGTGAACTTCAGTTTGTTTTGATTTTCTTTATGCAAATGTGTTATTAATATCCAGACATCTCCCGTCCTTGATGAGAAAGAGACTCCATTTTGTTTATTAGATCCATGTAATAATTATATGATGAAAAATTGACACTTTGCAGACGTCAACTCACTTACTCACATTATCAAGTCTTACCTCTTATTATTTCAGTGGACATGTATTCATGACATCCAGCCTCTTTGGAATGGGAACAAAATTGATCTGCTCAGAGAAGGTGCTTGTTCAGTTGATGCAGGGGTCAACATTGAAAGTGACCAAACTGGAAGAGAGAGATCAGATACATTAAGGCCTGCACATTTTGCTAGCACGGACAGGTCTCCTGTGTCTGTGAGACTGGACCGTTTACCCCCTGGCAACTTATTTGATTATCCACCAGTGTTTTGGGGTCTACAAGGGATTAGTAATAATGCGAATAATTCCAGTGCACGTAGTGGAACTGATAATGACAGCAGTGATGATGATGTCTTTGTTCCTTCTAGTGACGATGATATTGCAGCTCATGAATCTCAAGAAAATCAAAGACTGTCATCAGATGATACATCAAGTGAGGAACTATCAAACTCATCTTACCCTAGTTCAAATTCTTCTCCTGAGAGAAACCACAGTCGAGTACTTCTTGGTGATAATACCAGCCCCATCCAAAACAGTGAAACACAAACATCTGTGACAACAGATATAACCTCCCCAAGTTCATCCATAAATGTTAGTCTTCATGCTGACACAGTTGGTTCCTCTTCATCTGGTGAGCAGCATGACATAAGAAGTCCACGTAGTCAGGGCTTACATTCATCGAATCATGACAATAATGGAAGTGACCTTGCTAATGACGACCGTGCTCCAAGCGGGTTAGTCTTTTATGAGGCAATGACTATTTCTCGGGGAGGAAGAGTGAGAAGGAGAATGGCAATAAGGCATACTGGTCAAGAGTCTCGACAGCCATTGTCGCTTAGGACAGGGCATATGAGAATAAGAAATGTGAATCCAAGGCTTCTTTTTTATTCAGAGGAGCCTAATGTTGGAAGGGGTTTTATAAAAGAACAAAGTTTCAGTCCAGATGGTCGAGTCCTAGCTTCACCATTTGGAAATTGTGTAAGATTATTAGCTTTCAATGAGGATTGTGCTGAGCTTTGTGATTGTGTACCTGTGAAGCCTAGGGCTCTAAAGCAAGTTGCTATGACTGTGACACAGAGAAGCAGTATTTTAGCCAGTACATTTTCCCCTAACCACTGTATGTTTGTAGCAGGAGCAAGAGATGGAAGCATTTCATTTTGTTCACCCAAGTTGTGACATCCTCAGCCATTTTTCCTCAGTGGACTGTTCCATCTGTCACTTGCATGGTTTTTCTTTTCTTTTTATGGTATGTGCGGTCACATGTGAAATCATCAAGGCACAGTTTTTCCAGAAACTTAGAGGCAAAAGAAGATGAACGATTAGTTTGTTGAGCATGCTATTGTGAGCTGTTATTATGTGATTTTTGTGGGTTCTTTGGTGTTGGTAAAAATGATAATGGAAGTGACACATCTGTGTAGTGTCATAATATTTTTCTCACTTGTTGGTGATAAATGAACCTGTATGTCTGAAGTTTATCATAGTCAAGGATGTTAAGTCGCATTTGCTGGTTTTATAATATTATGCATATAAGGATACAATCCTCTTTAGTACACTACAGCGCAGTCTGTCTTTGAAAAATTCATTGATCCTCAAAGTACATAGGAACAGAGTTCCAAGAGCAATATTTACTTGAGATATTTAAAACATGTTAAAGCAGTCTATTCAGGTTTGATGGAGTAATTTTGACACTGCAAGGTCTGAGAAATTTTTCTTTGGAAGAGCTTAAAATCAGGCAGATGGTCAGGTTTGTTTACATCTGAAAACTAGAAAAGAAAAAGGCTGTGAATGAAAAAAAACTTTCCTTTAAAAAAACATCTGCAAATATTGAAATTTTGGGAGAAGATTTGTGGGAAAAAGCGATTTTCCTTACCATTTTACCTTACTATTTGTAACTGCACCAGTTCCTTCTCATTCGTGCAATAGGACTTTACAAATGAGGGATATGACCCACCATGTGAATCATCAAGATGAACTCATATTCTAGTTTACTCTTGGAAGCACAGTGATGAACTTACTTTTAAAATTTTCTGGCATATAAATTGAATATATTTTTCCAAATTTAATAATGCCAGAGATGCTGGATAGCCAGGATAGATTTGTGTACTGAAAATTTATTCAGTGAAATTTATCAGAAATGTAGTTTGGGTAAGATTATATAAATGAAAATAGTGTGAATTTTCCACATCAAAGGAGATGCCTTTTTTTTTCTCTTTTTTTAAAATGATTAAGAAGTGGAACCAGTCTGCAGCATATGTTAGAATAGCAGGGAGTGATATGATGATCAGGGTTACTAAATTTTAGATCTCATGTATGCTTCAGTAACGCAGTCAAGTTTTGTTTCCTACTAATCAGGGCATCAAATGTAAAAATCATCACATTTCTAAAGGACCCTACACACGCAGGTGCTGATGGATGGGGGTCAGGCACTGCACCTCAATCCATCCAAACCTGGCCTGTGGGTTTTTTTTCACCTACACACTGCAGCCATACCCGGAGATATTTTTTTCGCCATTCACATCATTCCTGCCCTGGCTATCTGCAGAGTTACTTCAGCTTATTGATAGAGTATTCTAGATTAGTTTTTCATGAATGGAATGGCAACTGAAAACCAAAAGGGTCTTTGTGGATTAATTGGTTATTCTCTGATAAAGAAAAAAAGAAAATCGAGGGCGAAAAAAGGGCTTATTGGACAAAGCAGTGGCTTCTAACTTCTTGATCGAGACACTCTCACCCATACCAGTTTGCTCAATTAGTTTGTCAGCCCTGTCACATAGGGGCAACACAGAAAGTTATAGCTTCACGTTATGGCTGTTTGAAAAATCAGAAAATTTGGAACGTTTATAACTCGCTTATTTCCTGGTAGATTTTTATGTTTTTTTGCAGCCATGGAACCGGAAAACAATTACCCTTTCCTCTATTTCTGTAATTTTAACATTCAACCATATTTCTTGTCAAAAAGTATATTCGCCTCTGCACCTGCACCACACAACCAAATTTCAAAACAGGCGGTGTTCGCCCTATTCTTAGTATGGTCCCCCTTATGCTATGCAACAAAACTTCACTATAAGCTGTGTTCGCCCCATGCTATATACGCCAGTCAGTGTAATCTCCATTGTTATTTCTAAAACATTCATGGAATTACAGATTTTTTTCTTTTTGCAGGTCTGTATTAAGGTGAACACCAAAATAAAGTTGAGAAATAACACCTTTTTTCAGGATTGGAAGAGTCACTTCTCTTTACTGATATTTGTACACAGAACACAACAAGAGCAATACAACAGCAAGGAGTTACTAGAAAGGAAACCATGTTTATTCTGGAAATAATAAATATAGCATAGTAGAATAATACTTTTAAGATATGGTGATTATCACGATGCTATGATAATGATGATGTTTGTTAGTAGAAAATAATTTGACCATCTAGGTAGTAATGAATAAAATGCATATGGTGACATTGAAATGGCAGTGGTGATCTCTCTCTCTTTCTCTGTGTATATTATATATATATATTTATATATATCTGCTCTCACAGACTTGAAAACATAAATGATAATAATATAAGACAGGCTCTGAGCGCCGCCTGCAGAATAATACATCAGCTTAGCAGTCTCTACTCTCTCTCTCTGTCTCTGTCTCTCTCTCAGGCAAGTACATGTATTTCTCTCTCACTCTCTCGTTCTCTCTCAGACAATCACATACATTATTATACCACACTTAACACACCAGTCACATATTATGTTATGTTATGTGGGCATGGAGAGCAGCACTCTCTACTTGCAGTCTCTACTCTCTCTCTCTGTCTCTCTCTCACTCAGGCAAGTACATGTATTTCTCTCTCACTCTCTCATCCTCTCTCACAGACAATCACATTCATTATTATACCAGACTTAACACACCAGACACATATTATGTTATGTTATGTGGGCATAGGGAGCAGCAGTCTTGGGTCGGGGGGGACCATGGGTTCCAGTCTATATAAAAGCTGTGCTTCCGTGTCCCGAGTGGAGACAACTCCTACATGTTCACAAAAGTAATACACAAATACATACATGAGCATCTTGCATTCAAATGAGCAGGATGATATTGTAGCAAATGAATTTTATAGATTCTAATGCTGCTGATGATGTCTGTCATTATAATACACATGATGAGGATGAAGAAGTATGGCAGAAGTTCAAATAATAATTCATGTGTGTGGTAATGACAAATAGTAATGTCTGTGATCAGGATTGCTGACAACAGGTGTTTGTCCACTGCACAGGCTGGACGAGTCCTTATACTTTCCAGCCGATAGTTTGGGGGCAGTTTCTAAGGCTCTTGCAGGTATCTCCTGATTTCTTAAAGCTGGCAGAGTGATCATTTCAAAACTTTCCTGGAGATGAGATGTTTTGAATCCAACTTTGTTTGGCAAATCTTGGAGACATCTATCTGCTTGAAGCCTGGCCATGGCACTGGAACTCCATAGCTGATGTTCTCACCCGCAAGATGCCGGATGTTGTAGCCGATGTCTTGAAGTCGAGAATATCCGTATTATGCATTTCATTCACGATGAAAGGCTTGCTCTTTGCAGCTGCCTTAATGATGCCAACCAGCTCTGATGGCACAGAAATGTTCTCAGTTTTGTTCGCAGCTGTTTCAATCATGAAATGAATAGAATCACCCTCACTTTGTCCATGATTGGTCTCAAAGAAATGAAATCTCAGAGACTGCAGTGACTTGGACGTTTGTAGAAAGTGACGGGTCATGGTCGGCAGGGTGGAATTTTTGTTTTGTCCAGCACAGCTATCAGAAAAGAGCATTAAGTCACTGTGCATTAGCATTGTCTACCAGTTGCCAGTACCGTTGAAGACACGATGCAATTTCATTTGATCCCCTCCCCGGCCAGACTTTTGTTCCAAATGTAGTAGTGGCCCTGACCTGTCCCAACATGATATATGGTGAAATTGTAACACGCGAGTCTTATCTTGTAAAATATCTCTCTTCTGTTTGACTTTGGTACATACAAAACTTTCTCCAGGACAAAAATGGCCACGTGCACTCTCGCATTGTCTTTTGCTTCTGGCCTGTACTTAGCATGAATGTCCCTGGCTGCTTGTTTTCCTCTGATATGGGAATTATAAGCTTTCTCTAATTTGGGGGACACATTGGAACTGTTCCGCATTGTCTCACAAACCCCGCATTTATCCTTTTTGGGATGGTGAAATTTCAGATTTTGTTGTTTGAAAAATCTCTGTAGAGTTCATATGACACAGGTCAGGAACAGCCTGTTCTTCTGGGCTCTCCTTGTAAAGAGCATGCAATTTTGCGAGTGTCAAATTGCTCGAGAGATAATGACATGTAGAACTTGCTTGACAGTAGTGAGATTCGATTTTAAGAAATCTCTCTATGTGGCTCTGAATGCTCTGTCTCTTCTGGGCATGCCCATCAGCTTTTCTCTCACCCCCGCAGCACTCATCCTGAAGAATTCCATTTTCATAATTCCTTGCTCAACAAAGTTCTCACAAGTTTTTCACTAACATTCAGTGTGTGCAGGAACATTTTTCGGCAGACAGGAACCCGTTTACCATCGACAGCAAAACAATAAGACATGGTTTTCCCTCATCTAGACCCTCCGCCCAGAGCTTTCGCCTCTACATGACGTGCAATCCAGTGTGTCTTTTTTCTCGGAGGTCTCCCATGTCCCAAAAGGAATCTAGGAGAGATGCTCTCTGAGACTCAGAGGGTTCAGAGCAGGACAACCGACGTTTCTTACATTCGCCGCCTGAGCGTCGTTCTTTGAGATCCTGTCGATCTGGAACGATTACGCCAGAGTCAGACATGTAGGCAAGACCCAGCTTGTGATTTACCTTTGCTTATAGAAGAGGGAAGTCAAAAGGAATCTGAGAGCATGTTGGATGAGATGAGTAAATTGCTGTTGACAATGATAGAAAGCGGTAGAAAAAAAAAAGGTTAAATGCTTTTGTGTAGAAATGAAGGCAAATTAATTGAAGAAGTGGACAGGTGGACAAGGCTGAAATCTGTAGGGACTATGCTTCCGTGACATTGACAAGCCCTGTGTATAAATTTATATGAATGCTTTCCCCTTTGGCCTTGTCTATAACGGCACCTCGCTTTGAACGGCAGTTTTGCAGTGGTCCCATGAATGCCTTTGTATCCCGAGTTCCATTATAACAAAAATCCCTAATCTTCAGCTGGCTCAATGAGCTTCAGCAGACCCTGAATCATTCCTGAACTTACTAAACCTCTTGGCAGGTATACAGGGTGTAAGCTGAAATTTACAGGTGCTAAAAGGATACCCACATTCTGAAAATATTTTTCACTTTGGATATTGTTATGTATTAAACTGTGTATTTTCCCAGGTCTGGAACATTAACAGAGCAAAATCTGAAACTGTCTGAAACAACCCATGATAAAATCCGCCCCTCATAAGCAGGATTCGAACCCGCGTTATATACCATAAAGCCTGGAGTGTCGATCCCATGACCACTGGAGTGCACCTTAAACGTAGGACTGTAAACTAAATAATAGTAAACTCACCTTATCCTGTTCCTTTTCCTGTTTTTCTGTGGTTTTTCCTGGTCTGCAAACGTAGGAGAGCCCTCGACCACATATTCTTCGGGTATCCGTTGAGGAGCTCTTTCTGCTTGGGCAAGTTCTGGAAGGTCTTGTTCTTCAAGAGCTACTACTTCAGCTTCTGGATGGTCTGCTTCTTTTTGAA
Organism: Onchidella celtica; assembly: GCA_963931925.1. Classification (NCBI taxonomy): domain Eukaryota; kingdom Metazoa; phylum Mollusca; class Gastropoda; order Systellommatophora; family Onchidiidae; genus Onchidella; species Onchidella celtica. The sequence continues at coordinate 28,952,708 of OZ007567.1, forward strand.
CCGATTCGTTAATTTCTGGAATGTGAATGGTGGTGTCGAGACTGGATAATGCAACGGAAAAGTCTAAATCTTCTGTAAGAGAAACGTCTTGTAGATCCGATGGAAATCCAGCACTTACTGATGTCTTGATCTCTGTATTATTTGCACTGTTTGCTGGGACAGCACTGAGGTAGTTCTTTGCACCTATTGCCCTTGACAATTCAACCATGCACCTTCCTCTTGAAAATTGGAGATGATCCATCATATAGAAAATCAAACACCCCAATGGTCAGCTATTTCTTCCTCTCTAAATTCGACATTCAAAAAATGACATCTGTCTCATTGGTCTGTTCCGAAAACTTGAAGGGTGATGTTTCCGAAAATAAATTGCAGAGTTTTAAGTAATTGGGCAGTTCGGAAACAAATTGCATCATCAAAGTTTTGGATGTAAAACTTCCAAAAATGGGAAAAGGGGCGGGGACAGCCAGGACGACAAAGTTGGAACCACATGGATCCTTTGAGTTTATTGGACGATTCGGAAACAAAATGCAATGTCAATTGCATCGGGGCAGGGACATTTACTGGACGACCAAAGTCAAAACCATTGATCCATTAGGCGGTATTTCCTTAATTTCTTTGAGGATGAAACAAAAGTGTCTTGAGGAGCGGTCTCTATCAGTGACCCAGATTACCCGTCGACTACCGTCATTGTCCTTTTTGCCTTATGGATCATCCTAGGTGGCTCGATGTCTACTGTGACAAAGGGGCGAATACCATCTTCGCCTCTATGCCATGCAACTCTTGGGCTGTTCACCCCTATAGAATGGGCTGTAATTACGTAATTAGGGCATGTTTGTAAAATTGTTTGCACACAGTATAGATCTAAGTATAAGGATAAAGAAAAGCCAAAAAAGTGAAAATTGGAATTTTGACGCGTTCGTTCCTATGTGACGGGACAGACGAGTCGAGGCTCTACCCTGGTGATGTTCACAACTATTTACATATGGATGAAGAGACCTACATCGGACATTTGACGCTTTTAACCGTTTGATAGAAAAGGAGGACACATTGGTGAGAACGGCCTTTTCTAGGTATCTCTGAGTCTGCGATGAATCTCAGATTGTCAAAATAAAACAAACTTGGAACGTATACCTCTTCAAGACCTGCTCCAGAAATCTGGGATGAAATGATCTTTTGTACTCTTTTCTCCAAGAACCCCGTAAGTTGCTGATTTTACCAACAACTGTCATTGTTGGCATCAGAGTAGAAGGATTGGACAAAGTTGGTCAGCTCATCTGATGATTTCTGCTTCTTGATCTTGTTCAAGTAATCTTTGCTTTTTACTTTCCAGAGACATTCTTGAGATCTATACAATTCAATGAATTGCAAAGTTCTTTCTTTTGACCATGCTGCCATCTTCACCTACAGAACTGAGTCTATAGTTCTAAGTATCAGGTCAAAAAGTGATTGAAAAAGAAACTGAGAATTAACTGTAAGTCACATAGGCATACACACGTGTGCAGGTTGTATGCTCTCTCTCCTACAAAAACAAAGTTTCCGATACCGCTTTTTATTATTTTCTTTTACCAAAACACAAAAACGCACAATTCATGGCGTTTGTTGCGACAGTGGTGCTCATAGCGACTTGTAGGCCTACTGTTGTATAGATAGGGTGATACAAGAATTATACTTGGAAATAGAGGCATGTAAAGTAATTTAAATTGGAAATTTCTTATTAAAAACCATTGCGCGAGCATGCTGTTTGGTATCAAATCTGTGGTAAATTAGATGCTCATAAATAATCTGAGATCAAAATAGCAAAAATTCAAACTTTAATGATTATTTTCCTTTTTATTTTATTTCGCCACTCCCTCAGACCCCAAGCCGGAGGGAAAAATATTTGGCAAGTCTTAGCTATCTGGACCCAAACTGCACTCCGGACCCGGTCCCATGAAATCACCTCCTCACGCAGGGTTTTTGGATGGTTTTGCAAAACCAGACCTTTAAACATTTAGAGAGCTGCAAAACAAACAGCATGCTGCAAGGGCCCAAATGCTGGCACAGTCCATTCCAACCATTATTTTGCAAAGAGAGACATGACAGTTGTAGTGCATTTTGTTGCCCACATTCTGATGGTTAATTTATTGTGATTTTCATTTCAACAAGTTTTGTCACAGTGTGTCTTTTTGGCAAAACAGAACTTGATTACAACTTACTGCTTGATCTCATTTTTTTTTTTTGGGGTTTACAACAAAGTTTTAGAAGTCCTTCTGTTGCAGTCTGTCTCCTTTCATATCTTGTTTACTTCTTTCCTACAGTATTCTTTGTGTTTTCCCCAGAATTCCTTCCGTGTTCACCAGTTTCTTTTGTGAATGCAATCAAGTAATCTAGTGGGGTAACCTTCACCTCCAATGTGCTTTACAGCTTATCTGTGCATGTTTGTTAGACTCCCTTGCACACTCTTGCAATACTTGTATAAGCTATGAGCTTCAAGTAAGTTTTTTTTTTTTTTTTTTGACCTTTACACGTCTGGGGCTTCATTCATTCAGTTTACACAAATTATTGGTGTATCACTTTTGAAGCATTATTAATATTTTAAGTAAACCACAGTCATGCAGTACAGAATATCTCTTGATTTAGCAAGAAAAATTAAAAGACTATGTTTGCCAAAATAATGGTCAAATCTTGCAATTGATTTTAAGTTCAACTATCAAAATCCAGCCAATAGCCCATTCTTCTTGCCTTAGAATTGTGAATTTTCCAGGTTTGTACAAACACAATGTATGAGATTTGATGGTTCAGGCTGTTGAGCTATCAAAAACACTTGAGAGATCAGATGCTAATTGTGAGAATGGTCTTTACACACTGAGCTTTACTGTGATGATTTGGTGCATTATTTACTTGAATGAGCATCCGAAGAACTTTTCCGTAAGAGATGATTATATGGTGTTTTTCACCATGTACTTTACTCTGATGTCTGTGTTGATATTTTAAGCTATTAAAAGTTGACAGAAATTATATCATAATGTTGGAACTGGTGGAGGACCTATAATATTATCCATGTGAAAAATCAGTCTAGATTGCTTGGTGAAAAGTGGAATAAGGAACAGTGAATGAGGTACTGAAGTTGCATTGCTCGATTTAAATGGATTTCTTGAATTTTCCTCTTTGGGTATTACAGGATGATTGTTCCTATTGCATGTTTTATTTGTAATAAAATGACATAAATTTTGATTTCATTTCTTCACATAAGGCAAAGAGGCGAGAAAGGATTGGGATAATATGACACTCTGGTAGAATGACACAGTCAGATCTCTATTGAAATTTGTTTATGAAAAACTAACATAGAGTTTAGTCTTTATTCCTATCTCATTGACACAGTTTGCTGAACTAGAAACACACAAGCTCACAGTGTGCTAAACAGAATGCTTCTGTGGTGTAGAACCATGAAAAACTTATCTCAGCAAGCATAGCAAGGAAATTTATAGAGATTGTACACGAAAAATAGAAACAATATGATTGTGTTCTAAGTAATAAAAGTTACTGTTTTAATCCTTGTTATGTTGGGACCAATGAGTGGCAACCAAAAACTGAAATAAATTGTTCAACTTATTCGTTGACTTTCATAGATCTGAATTCCATAAAATTTGCTCACAATGTAGAACATGCTAGAAATTCCATATGTGGTCTTTAACATTGTTGTGGAATCACTGAATAGCTTAGAAAACTTTGACCAGAACTTTGAGACAGTATTGTCTGTGTAGACCACAAATTCAAATGTGTGCTGACGTTCTGCTATTTTATTTTGAATTACATTTCTCCATATTCAAGAGGCAGATGAATAAACCCACCAGACCCAAGCCACATGCGCACCATCAAAATTCATAGTGTAGCTGGAACAAAAAAAAACAACAACTAAAAGTATCGTTCCACAGTCATCATAACAGGACCAAAAATCAATTTGATAACATCAAATCCATTAAAATGTACAAGCAACGGAACCCATCACAATTCAGTCATAGAGCTGTTGATGCAAGCAATCCCTAATCAAATAAACATAAACAAAGAAATAATCTCCTCCCAATTTACTCATGTCAGGGTTTTCGGCCCTTGTATTTTTTACCCTCATTTTACTCTTTTTCTGTGTGCATGTGTATGTGTGCTTGCATTTGTGTGTGCATGCAGATATCAATCAGTGTATTCAGACAAAACACATTAATAACTCAAAAGACACAGCCACTTTATTGCCAGACAGGACTCTTTGCCTTGCACTATCCCAGGGATGGGAATTCTCAGAAAATTTCTTGATTTCTGGATTTTTAATGTCTTGTTTCCTGTTTCCTTAGGAAACACTATTTCGTTTGTTGTTGAATATAATATGAATTGGCCTTTGTGTACGTATGTTTTACAGTTGGCAGCTAGGCTTTTCATCAAAAGTTCAGGAAATTTTTGTCAATAGTTCCCATCCTTGACTATCAAATAATTAATATTTACGCAGGCAAAAGTTGATTTACAACTATTCCCTCGTCCATTTTTACTACTCACAAAATTCCAGTGTTGTGGTAATGAAATAAAAACTTCATTTAAGCAGTTATTATACTAAAATTGCAAATACCAAATACAGGTCATATTGTTTGTAAGAGATTGTGAAAGATATGCAAATAATGTAAACTGTACTTCTTTAACAACACCCATAAGGTGAACAGAAATAGCATTCAGAGAACCTTTGTTGTATCAGAAAGACAAATGGTTGGAAGTGGTAGCATTATATAATGCTAGGCAGAACAACTGTGAAAGCCAGAGAGAAACAAGTAATCCCCAGACGTATAATTATATATACAAAACACCATTAACGTATATTGTAAAACGGCAATAAATCAAGAAGAAGGTGAATGTTTTTAAAATTTTGGCATCATTGAGTTGCTCAGAATTGGATAAATATTCCTCTTTATGGTACAAGGAAAGGAAAGAAATTTCTGGTTACATGTAGGCAGATGAATGAATGCAAAAACAGATATCAACAATATTTTCCAAAGCTACATCTCAATATTTTTCTTTTCACATGAGATCTTCAACATTCCCAGTCCATACTATAAGACATGAAACCCTAGTAAATGATGATTTGATACTACACTGTATTACTACGTCTACTCCTACCATGATATTATGATAGTATTACAAGTAGTGCTTTTGAGACACCCAAGTACACCGCAGTTTGAAATATTCCCCTGGCGAGAACACCCAAGAAAGCATAATAATTAAAGGAAGAAATTTAATATTATTATAGTTTTACACCATGCGTACACACAGCTAATGTCGCGCATTTGCAGGAAGTGTTGTTATTAATACTAAATACATTGTTCTACATCTATCCATTCGTTCACAGCAAATGTTGCTAATAATAAAAAATGCTTTACTTTCATCTGTGGAGGTCATTCACCAAAACCTGAGGCTTCAATGTCCTAGAAAGGGCAATTTCTTCAATACATTTCTTTTCCAATTTACATGTATAATGGGGGGAAAAAAAAAGAATGTTTAAGATGTATTTCTTGTATGGGCAAAGATGTTACCTTACAGGCTAATATAGTAATAATTTCATGGCAATAACTGCTTTTTTACTAACTTTATTTAGTAGAAGTAGACTAGCAATACTAAAAGATAGCTATTCAGATAAATAACTCGTGGTCATCAGCATTTATCTGGTGGTGTAATATGGCACACAATTACTAGCAAGGCTTGTGCAAGAAATATTGTGAATTCGTGAAGAGAAAAATCCACTTTGCACCATATACACTGCTGTAGTTGCACATTGGTAGAGACCGTGGGTGACAGATGTCAGTTTTACAAACAACTTTCAATTTAATATTTACCTTTCAAGGAGGTATAAACATTAAGAAACAGTATGAAAGATATATATATACATAAACTTTCTATATAATCTCTGTAAATAGTAAATTATCAGGCAAGTATATGGTGCTACAAATTCCTAGATGAACATCAGGCACTATTTTTTTTTCCACAAGAACAAAATCAGTGGCCCTGAATACATGTATTACTCAAAACACGGAAACTATAAAAACGAACCAAAGAAATGTTAAGTGGTTTGATATTTACATTTTCATGTGACCCCAAAAAAGCAGCAATTATTTATTAATGTAGACTAAGTCATTTCTTACCAGTGAATTCTGCATGATAATCTTACTTTCAGTAATTCCACTGGGCAGACATGGGAGTTTTCAAATAATTATTCTTTAATGTGCGTATAATATAATTATCTTATTCCAATGTAAAAAAGCCTGAAAAATGCCATTGAAAATTATCCGAAATGAAAAGGCTAAAATGAATTATTGCCAGTCTTGTTGAGAAAACATTTGCAGTTTTTGGAAATTATGACAACCTGCACGAGTGGAATGAGAGGCTTAATAAGTTTTTTTTCTTGTGTGGCATTTGTTGAAAAAAAAATATCCAAATAGCTTTGTAATCTTATTTAATATTATTAAGGCTATCCATTGAAGCCAGTTAAAATTTTCAAGTTTTTTTTTGTTGCTGTTGTCTTTTTCACCGGCTGGTTCCATTCCCTGAGTCTGACAAATAAAGGATATTTTCACTGGCACGGAAATGTTACAAGTAAATCTTTAGCAAATATAATAATTTAATATGTATATAATATTCTACAACAACATGAAACATGTCCATGACACAACCATACACACAACACTGATTTTCACTACAATGAATCAACAAATTGAATAACTTTAAACTAAAAGTGTTAACCAACATAAAGAGTTCAGTTTTCTTATTTAATTGTTCCTTGTGTTCATTGTGTTATGGAGGCCCATAAACTCACGGGTCCAAAGTCAGACGGCAGCAGATGTTACGTTTGGCGCATCGCGACTGACCTTTGATGTAAAATGTATGACATCAGAGAGACAACACTAGTTATCTCGGACAGCGTATTTCACGGCATCGTGTACAGTAACGGTAACGAGATTGGTGGGACGGCGGTTCTGTATTGTCCGTCCACACGCATGTCTCCCTGTTCTGAGAGTTAGTCCACATTCACCCGCATATCCATGCTTTGAGTGTGCCTAGGCCTGAGCAATCGCCCATCCTCATTCTAAGTCAAAAACACAGAGCAAGTGAGGATGTGTTGTCTGTTTAGCCTGTGCACTTACATTATTTGGGCTACCTCTCTTGAAACTGGCGTTTTTCAAGCCTCCTATCGCTAATCCTAAACTCTGTCTAAACCGAAAACAAACCCGTGGTCCCGCCGATTTCGGTTTAACTGTTGTCTATTGTATATGTTGACAAAAGCAGATGCACCAAACCACAATAATAATCTCGCCAAATGAGACCTAAAACGTAACTACATGTAATTTATGCTGATAAACAGTTACATTTGCTTAATTCAAAACTACAAAAAATGAGATAGGCTATTATATTCACATGATGATGATCATTTATACTATATCTACAATACATTTCACATATTCAGTAACTTGTAGCAAACTTCCTTGCCACTTTAGAAATAAACAGTCAAGTGAAGTGCCATGGCGACCAGGAAGAGGACTGTAGACACCACTGGGAAATCTGATGTGGAGCAAAGTAAAAAAAATTATTTTAATTTTAAAATGCTTTAAAAAATATTGTTAGGCACTCCAAACAGTTTTTTCAAAATTGAAATTCCTAAAAAACTGTTATTTCAATGAACAGAAATTTTTATTCTTAACATTTTAGTGCCAAACTTATTCCTATATCTTCAAAATTGAAGAAGTGCAATTTTTTATTTTCAATAATTTCACCTCTTTTCATGATATGCCAGAAGCCATTTTTGGTGAGCTGTAATTTAAGAAAAAAACATCATAGGACACTCTGACTTTGACAAATCAGTCTCTATATAACAAATAGCAAACCAATTTTTATGTGAAGAATTCAAACATTACAAATACATGTACAGTTTGTATCAGTACAAAAGTGGCTTCAGAGCAAATATTGCAAAATGTATAAAGGGAGACAAAAAAGTGAAATTTAGGCCATTTTCAAAAGATCATAAAAATACTATGAATATGCCAACAAAAGATAAAGACCACTCAAATTATTTGGAATTAAAAGATCTATTCTCATAACAGGATATAAAGTGCCTTCAACATTCACAAACTGTGTCAAATACATTTGAAGATCACCATGTAACTAAAACTTCATAAAAAAATAGACAACTTGTAGGTCCCCTCGATCACCTAGAATACTTACTATAGTTTACAAAACCAAAAACAAACATGGACACACAAAAATGCTAGCTGCAATTTTGTGTGAAAATAAATTAGATAAATCTCTATATATTGACAAATTATATTGTGAGTGTGTATGAGAAAACCCACAATAAGTCAGCAGAGCTGATTTTGAGAAAAACGGCTTTTAAGTGAAAATATGGGTCCGACACAAACTTCCAACTTGGCTGTTGTTTAGGGGACCGTGGCATGTTACAGGGTAAACTGTAGATGAGCAGTGAACACTACACACTATGACCTCTATACAGCTTAGTTATTAGACTACGGTCTCCTAACAACAACCACTCCAATATTACTTGGTCAATTGGCTATTGCCACTTATAGGATTAAATGCCGTTTTCTCAAAATCTTGTTTTAGGGGGGTCACTGACTTCAATTTATCAGAAATGTCTTGTCTTTTATTATATGTACAGAACTCAAAATGTCATGTTGCCGACTTTTTGTGGGTTTTCTCATGCACACTCACCTATTATAATGTATGGGCAATAATGAAGATGCTGTACCTTCACAAGTAAGAGGAAGCTTTCTGCCTAGTCACTATTGTCAGTATTAGCTATCTACAGTAACTTTTATTAATAAACTGACAAAAAAATATGAGCAAAGCAAGTTTTAACAAACTCGTTGCTTTTTATAAGGTTGATCAGAAGATGAACATCTGACCTCAGATTAGATCTCGTGTCTGATCATGTTGATGGATCATAGTGAAATTTTGGTATTTAATGTAAAAATGAATATTGTTTAAAAAAATATGCATAGGATGCCAGAAATCTCATCGTTTTTTTGTTGTTTTTTTTGTGTTTTTTGATAAAAAACAACAAAATGTTCAATATTTACTCATTTACTGCTACTAGATCAAAGAGATATTTTTATCACTGTGAAGGGCTGCCTCTTCCGCTTCAGATTATACATGTTCAGGGCCCTTATGCTTCTTTGATGAGACGAGTGAGATGATTTATTATCAGGAGGGTCAATTTTGTGTACTGGCGGCAGTGGCAAACGCAAGTTTGGAGTACCTAATATTATTGGTTTGTCTGAAAGGATAAAAGATCTTCAATACATATAAGAAAATAATCATGCTTTGGGGATCTGTCATTCACAATCTCATTGTTAGATCAAGATTGTCTTTGCAATGATTAAACTGTCCATCAAAACTTGAGCTGCTCTGTGCTTACTGATTTGTCACACATTAGAAATCCATGTACATGTATGCAGTGCCATTTCATAAGAGTGGAATGTCAAAATTTAATCATTCATAATACATGTACCAGATCCCTTCTAATTCTTGCTGTGCACATGATTTATCTGAGGCATATCCACTGAAATGCAAGTACACCTGCATGCATTAATTACACTCCATGAGATGGTGTTTTGTTTCTTTATCAGTAGCTCATTATGGGAGCTTTCACATAAAGACTAACTCTTTGGAATAAACACATTACTTGTAGCATATAAGTTATCTTTAAGCCATGAACAAGCTTGCCTTTTCAAATTTCAGACTCATTTAGAATGCATCTACTGGCCACTTCCATGATAAAATACATGTACAAACAAACACATAAATCTGCCACTTTACTGCATGAGTGATCTGAGTGATGAAGAGTCATTTTAGCTTCTATCAAATGTTTGGAAGACGCTGCAGATGATAATGTTGTGGTATTTAGTTAATTTTTTAAGTACCTGGTTTTGGGAAAGAAATGATTACAAAATGGAAAAGTCATATGGAAAAGATATCAAGTAGGTCTAAGATTGATTTGTATGTTTCGCAGTTCTATACTTACATCCATCACTAACAACAGGATCATAAGGAGCCAAATTGTGATAGTAATCTTCATCTCCAGTCACTTTAGCGAATCTTTCTCTCATTGCTGTTCTTTGCAAACCTGTTCACATTATATGAGAATTTCAGAATTACCACTTGCACCTTCATTCATCCATTAAACACACATTTACATACATGGAATAGAACAGGATTTTATTCTATTTCAGATCTTTTGTTTTTTACTCTGCATAAACATTTCACATGCAAAAATGTTTGCAGTTTCCTTCTTATCTTGTCAGATCTCACAAATTAAAATTTCTGGAACATCTTTCTGAAAGAAAATCCTCACAGTTGTGTCAGGCCAATTTTCCATCACCTTGATCCAAAATGACCCAAGACAGTAAGACTTGACAATATGTTCTTGACTGCTTAACCTAAATGTTGAAGATGCATTCTGTGTCATCCAGAAAGGGTGTATCTATATACATATGAACTTTGATTACCTGAACAGTGAAGATGTCAGAATAATAACTATTTGCCCATTTCTGACTAAATCCTCTATGGTTCAATGTATGATGAAACATTATATAGAAGATTACATGTATTTAATTTTTTTGCATACAATCTCATGCATGGTACCTTAACTCTCTGATCACATGAAGCCAATGCATGGCTATCATAGAGTAAGCCACTCACTTCTTTCACAAACAATTCAGAAATTACCATAAATCACCTAATGACATATGAAGCAATTTATCTGACAATTTGTAGTCTGTCTTTTTAATTATAAAAGTTTTGCCAGTTCAGGTGTCTGACATGCAGCAGTAAAATGAAACTGCATGTTTTTAATTAATTCATGATGTTTTAAAAATAGAGTGGAGTCCATGTAAACTGAACTTTGGTAATTCGAATTTCTGTTAAATTGAAATGATTCTGAAATGAGGTTTTTTTTCCTTCTCTTTTTCTATTAAACATTTACCGTTAATTCGAGTTCGAACCGACCAAATTCTGATAAATTGAGTTGATCGAGCGTGCTCATCCTTAGTGTAACTACTGATTTCCAAGCCCGTAAAAACCAATTTCCACAAACATGCTGACATAGGCCTGTTCAACTTGTACTCTTTACTCTTTGCTGCAAATGAGGGGGAGGGTAGAGTGCCAAAAATGATGCAATGGATAGGCTGTAGAGACTTCCTCTTACTAAGCGAGAAACATGCCGCAGAGGGTGGCAGGGGAACAGGTGGGACCCCTTCATGCAGCATGATTCTGCCTTAATGACCAATGATATCAGCCAAAAACATGCATACATACACTAGGTTCTTAGCATATCAGTGCTGCAAATACCTCACTGAAGTCTTTACATATTCATGTCACTACACTTGATGGGTAGGGGGGACGAGTACGGCATTGTTGCACTGCAAAATGGTAATTCCATGCCACTGATAGCAAGGCGGGATAACACAGTAGGCCTATGGTCTTCATACATGGGAGAATGGCTTTATCGATTGATGATGTCACACACAGTATTTGCAGCAAAGATAAAGGCAGGCAAGAGGGAACCGAGTTTGCTGACCACAACTGTTCTACATGTACTAGGCCTAACCCATTCAATGCTGCTTTCTTGTTTTACCACTACGGTACGGTTATTCCTAAAGAAAAAATAATCAAAGATCTCATACAGGTGGCTATGTTTTGTGTGGGGCAAATAGTATAATAGTGGTTATTTCTCTGCTCAGAGATAAACTGAACTTTGGTAAATCAAAGTGTAATCCATCTCCCGATGACTTCGGATTATGCGGGCTCCACTGTAATATCTTCAGCACCAAGCTATACATAGAGAGAAAGAGAGTAAACTAAGTAAAGCACTACATTTAAGCACTTTCATGAACAGTTCCTGTCATTCATTTATGACAGAAAGTTCAGATTTAGACTAATCACCAATCTCACTGAAACAGATATACTACTACTCAACACAATTCCATGAACTGTTAGGAAAATTCATTTTTGCAAGAGTTACAAAATACATGAACAAATGACATTTATGTAGTTGTGACATATATGTACAATTAACTATATTTCAACTAAAAGATTTCAACCTACCAAGGAAGTGCACATGGACTGTGGTTTTTTTATCAGACTCAGAGATCAGTTCCACAACAATATCCTCTGGATTTGCTCTAATGGCGCTAGCATAAGTCTGAGCTACTTCACGTCTGTTCAAACACAAATGCACATTTTGAATAATATTGTAATGTATTATAATTTGGCCTTTTCATAATTGTATTTGGCAACACATAAAAACCTGGCAATGCAGTCTGGCCTAACAGTTTATCAGATCCACCAGCTGATTGTAAAAGATTCCAAAATAAAGTACGTTTGATTTATAACTGTGTTATGAGTTTGTCTATTTGGTTGTACCAGAGCACAACAAATATCACATTAGAAAACCATACATATGTGAGTGTGCATGAGAAAACCCACAATATGTCGACAGAGCTGATTTTGAGAAAAACGGCTTTGAAGTGAAAATATGGGTCCGGCACAAACTTCCAATTTGGCTGTTGTTTAGGGGACCGTGGCATGTTACAGGGTAAACTGTAGACGAGAAGTGAACACTACTCACTATGATCTCTATAATGGCTTTGTAATTAGACTACGGTCTCCTAACAAGATCCAAAAACTTCCGACTCGGCTGTTGTTTAGGGGACCGTGGCATGTTACAGGGTAAACTGTAGATGAGCAGTGAACACTACTCAGTATGATCTATATAACGGCTTTGTTATTAGACCACGGTCTCCTAACAGCAATCACTCCAATATCAATGGGTCAATTAGCTATTGCCACTTTTAGGATTAAATGCCGTTTTCTCAAAATCTTGTTTTAGGGGGGTCACTGGCTTCAATTTATCAGAAATGTCTTGTCTTTTATTATGTGTGCAGAACTCAAAATGTCATGTTTGCGACATATTGTGGGTTTTCTCATGCACATTCACATATAAGAAATTCGAACATTTGACCCCTACCTGCACCAACTAGATGAAACCCACTTCTAACCACTTAGTTCAGTGATTGTAAAACTGGAAAAATAACATCTCCTTGGTGAAGGGACCTTTCCATGGTTAAATAGGGAACATAGCTAACTGAACTAAATTGTAGTTCCTATCATTAACAGATTTGCTACGGTAAGCTGAAAATTTGGCTTGTGGATCTTTGCTTTGCTATGGAAAGCCCAATATTCGGCTTGCGTGGATGCCGATTTTCAAAAATATCTAAGCCAACTTCTCGAAATATTGAATACCATACCATCGTGGTTCATTGATTTTCCTTTATTTTGTTGTCTAATGTATTATATCTTGTGTTTGTACTGAGTAAAAGAAAAAACATCTTTGAATTTTGTCTAAATTTCAAATTGGATAGTGTTGAGAGTTGCCATCCCCACCCATAAAAGTTACCATAGGGAATGTTAAGCTTCATTTGCGGCAACAATATGATATTCATACCATTTTCTTCAATACTCTCATGACTAAACCAAGTGTAATATCTCAAATGGAAATGATAATGTTATACACTCTATCTCAAAAAGCTCCTCCAAATTTGACAATTTATGGATACCACAAGATTTTCTAAATGTATATTTTGCCTAAGCATCCGATCATTTAGCCACAGTTACTGGGAACAGTTACAAAAGAAGCAAACATTAATGGAATGATAGTGCAATATACTTAGATTTAAAACCCCGATCACCCAGTTTGAACTAACCCTCCTTGAAGTACATGTACTGCAGTTCAAATATGGGTACTCAAGCCTGTTTTATTACCCTCTCTTGTAAAAACTAGCCCCAGTGTATGCAACAAGAAAAAGTTTGTATGTTTAAAATTACTCCTCACTCGGCGTGGAATCTAAGACAATTTTTGTGACTCACAATTGTAGATCTCTGAATGAAACTTGAATCAGGAGTGAATTACAAAAAAGTAAGTGAGTCCAAAAATGCAGAAACAATCATTATTAATTTCCAGTCACAATAATAATACATGTAGTAAAAAATTACGTGGTTTACACTTTTCACACCATGAACTTGTCCTTTAATTGAAAAAAAGTTAGAATAAATGTTCAAACACAGAAGAGAAAAAACAACAAATCACAGACTGAAAAATAATGGCAGCAATATCAGATGAAACGAGAGACCCCTTGTTTACAAAGTCAGTGTTGTCCTTGTGACCTATTGTATAACCAAAAGACCTGTCTTCTGATCATGTCAGGCCAGAGTTTTCTGCTATTGTATGACAGTACACAATACAGCCTGCTACTGTCACCCCCACTGTCTTGTGGGTCATCTCGGGAGAGAGGAAGACTAGGGGAAGGTAACCCTGAATACAAATACCACACTGCCTTGTGTGTTGCTATGATAGCAAAGGCTATGGGAGTAAACCCAGACAGAAAATCAGGAGTGGAGACCCGAAGGTGGTTGTCAGGGAGAACTGCATCAAACTGGCTTCCAGCATCTCCTGCAGCCGGACTAGTTCCAAATGTATTGACCTGGTCTCTCCCTTGGGTTTAACTAGAATGGCAGAGAGAGGGGTGGTGCCTCTGGGCAAAGCACCATCTCTTAAAAATAGCCCAGGCAAGGCAGCAAAACAAGGAGGCGTTTGCTCGGGCTTGGCAAGCGTCTGTCTCTCCTCTATAAGCCCACCCATTTCCGATTTGGAGAGGACACTCCAGCCATCCGTTACGGATGGGCACAACACGGGAGGTGGCAGTTACCGGTGATAAGCTCAATCCATTTGGCGTACGGATGAGCGCCAGGGGTCCCCTCTGTCGGTGGGAGCGGCTTTTCAGCTGCATTGATCAACTACCGCCCGCCGTAACCTGGGCAGCCCCCAGGCAGTTGGGTGTTGTTCCGCCACGTCAGCCTGCTTCATAAGGTGGTTGGAGCTAGACCAAAAGTCAAAAAGCTGACGTAAAGTGTGCACCTGGCAAAAACAGAAAAAATACTAAAACTTGGTACCTGGAACGTCAGAACAATGCACCCAGGCTTGCAACAGCAAGATCTCACTAATATTGACTCCATCAGGAAATCCCAAATTATTGATCGAGAACTTCAGCTACTAAACATCGACATCGCTGCCCTTCAAGAAACTCGACTTCCCGACTCCGGGTCAGTCAAAGAAGAAAACTACACCTTCTTCTGGCAGGGCCTTAGCAGCGAACAGCCGAGAATCCACGGCGTGGGCTTCGCCGTAAAAAACTCCCTTATCAATTCGATCGCAACTCCAATTGGAGTGTCAGAACGCATCATGACACTCAGACTGAACACCCGGTCTGGTTTTACCAACATTATCTGTGTCTATGCCCCAACACTTACCTCCTCTGACGAAACCAAAGACATTTTCTACGAGGCATTGCAGAGGACTCTCCACAACATCCCTCTCACCGAAGGCCTGCTAATTCTGGGTGACTTTAACGCTCGAGTGGGAGCAGATCACTCCGCATGGCCAAAGTGCATTGGGCACTTCGGCATTGGCAACATCAACGAAAACGGGCAGCGCCTTCTGGAGCTATGCTCCGTAAACTCATTATGTGTTACAAACACGTACTTTGACCTTAAGAGATGCCAAAGAACATCATGGCGCCATCCCAGGTCTGGCCATTGGCATCAATTAGATCTTATTCTCTCAAGGAGGAAGAGTTTGGGCTGTATAAAAATAACTCGTTCCCTCCACAGTGCTGACTGTGACACCGACCATGCACTGGTAGTCAGCAAAATCAAAATTTCGGCCAAGAAAATATACAGATCAAAAGCCCCTTCAATCCCTAAGATCAATGTAACAGCAATCAGAGATGAATCAAATAGAAAGTCATTTGAAAAGTTATTTGCTGAAAGCATGGATAATGTCACCCAATGTGACTCGGTAGATGAAACATGGAACACTCTCAGTTCAAAAATTCATGACTGTGCCATCAAGTCTTTTGGACAGCATAAAGTTTCAAACAACGACTGGGTAGCCCAGAACAGCGAAATTCTCCTACCTCTCATTGAGCAAAAGAAATCTGCTTTCAATGAGTATAACAAAAATTGCAATCAGAGTACAAAAACTTGTTTGAAAAATGCAAAAGCTAAACTTCAGCTGGAGGTAAGACGTTGCGCCAACAAATACTGGACAGACTTGTGTAACAGCATACAAGAGGCAAATGAAAAGGGAGATATGAAAACCGCCTTTAGTCAGATGAAAGTAGCTCTTGGGCCAATCATCACCAAAAGCGCCCCACTTAAGTCTGTAAATGGTGAACCCATCACAGATAAAAATGAACAACTGAATAGGTGGGTAGAGCATTACTCTCTGTTGTATTCAACTGAGAAAAATATTCCACCAGATTTTGAGGAACACCTCCAAAAACTGCCAATAATGGCCGAACTTGACGCTGAACCTTCCTTAGTCGAGCTTTCCAATGCAATCGACCACCTGTCTGCTGGAAAAGCCACAGGAAGTGACAACATTCCTGCAGAGGTATTAAAAGACCTAAAAGGCCCACTATTACCACACCTGTATAATCTGTTACTGCAGTGTTGGAAAGAAGGCGTGATACCACATGATATGAGAGACGCCAAAATTGTCACACTTTACAAGAACAAAGGAGACAAAGGCGACTGCAACAACTATCGAGGCATATCCCTCCTCAGCATTACTGGAAAGGCTTTTGCTCGCGTCATCCTCTGCCGCCTTCAACAACTGGCGGAAAAAGTCTTACCAGAAACACAATGTGGCTTTCGAAGCAAACGATCAACTATTGACATGATATTTGCACTTCGGCAAATCCAAGAAAAATGTAAAGAACAAAACAGGCCGCTTATAACATGCTGTGGACCTAACAAAGGCTTTCGACACCGTAAGCCGATCTGGCCTGTATGCAGTCCTTAAATCCATAGGCTGTCCACCAACATTGCTAAAACTTATTGCATCCTTCCACACTGACATGAGGGCATGTGTCAACTTTGAGGGCTGCACATCCAATTCATTTGCTGTAAACAGCGGTGTGAAGCAGGGATGTGTTCTTGCTCCTACCTTATTTGGTATATATTTTGCAGCCCTACTCAAGAATGCCTTTGGTCAATGTTCAGGTGGAGTACTTATTAACACCAGAGTGGACGGCTCCATTTTTAATGTTGCCAGACTAAAAGCAAAATCTCGTACAGAGCATATTATGTTACAAGAGCTCCTCTTCGCAGATGATGCTGCAATCGTGGCCCACGATGAAACCACGCTCCAGGCTCTCATCAATAGCCTTGCCAAAGCCTGTGACAAATTCATGCTAAAGATCAGTGTCTCAAAAACTGTAGTTTTGACACAAGGCTTGAGAAACTCCAACCCAATCATGCTGAATGGCTCTCCTCTGGAGCAAGTGGGAAAATTCTGCTACCTAGGCTCAACCATCAGTGGTAGCACAGACATAACAACTGAAATAAATGCCAGAATAGGAAAGGCGGCCACAGCTTTTGGCAAACTCTCAAAAAGGGTGTGGAACAATAGCAAGCTGACCATCAAAACAAAGGTACTCGTGTACCAAACTTGCGTCCTAAGCACCCTGCTGTATGGCTCAGAGACATGGACCACCTACTCCAAACATGAAAGATCCCTCAACTCCTTCCACCTGCGCTGCCTACGCAAAATTCTCAAGATCAAGTGGCAAGACAGGATCTCAAATATCGAAGTTCTGAGCCGAGCCAACATTCCATCAACTCAGGCTCTCCTAGGCAAAAAAAGACTGCGGTGGCTTGGACATCTCCACCGTATGGAAAATGATCGCATCCCCAGACAAATTCTCTACGGGGAACTTGCTACTGGCAACCGACCCAGAGGTAGGCCACATCTGCGATTCAAAGACACTTGCAAGGTCACGATGAAAGCATTCAACATCGACCCCAATGAATGGGAGAACCTTGCAAGTGATCGAAGCAGATGGAGACAAAAATTGCGCAGTGGCACGCTCGCAATAGACTTCAAGGCAAAAGAAACATACCTGACAAAACGACAGAGGCGGAATGAAAACACTCACCAAAGTGAACCCAAAAGACTGACCTGCAATCACTGCCATCGCACTTTCGGGTCAAACATTGGTAGAATAAGCCACGAGAGAAGCTGTCAGTCAAAGTGAAAGTGAATATTCTAGCTGCTAAGACGCTAAAGGCCATATATATGTCTTCTGGTGTAAAAATAAATTTAAGCTGCCATTTTTCCATGAGCACTATGTTTATAGCTTGAACTCATCCTCTTCATGTGATGGATGAAATGTAACCTGCCTGGGTTAAGATAAATGGTCCTGCTCATATAATAAATGCCTAAATCATTTTCACCTTTCCATGTGAACAGGAAAAAGCTGTAAGTTTTATTTGGAAACTTGAAATAATACTTCAAATTTTTCTTTCTGAAACCTTGTCTTTCTTGCAGCTTTATATAAAAATATACTTATTGATCAAAGAAGTACTCGAACTGTTGTAAGCTTACAAGACACGGCCCTCAAAAATATCTCAGCAATTTACTGTCAAAGACTGATGATTTGCACACCAGCAAAGAAAAAAAGTGTATGCTTACTTGTTCAGAGAAGCAGGGCTAGAAAATGTTACTGCAATTGGATCATCTGTGACGGGAATGATGTCTGCACATGCAAGCCTGGGAGCTCCCATATCATGAACATGAAGAACCATTGACCTACCCTGAACTGAAAAACAGTACTAATTTATAGAATTGAACATGATCAGTTCCCATTGTAGTTAAACCTAGATACTGAACCACTGATCCACCCTGAACTAAATGCAACACTTGTATGTGGAAAGAAACAGAAATTCCTAATTCTAGCAAGGCAGAGTTACAGTTGAACTTTTCTTCATTTATGCTTAATTCAAATTAAATAACAATACATATACTATAATCATGGCAATATCACACATC
Source organism: Onchidella celtica (assembly GCA_963931925.1). NCBI lineage: Eukaryota > Metazoa > Mollusca > Gastropoda > Systellommatophora > Onchidiidae > Onchidella > Onchidella celtica. The sequence goes on from OZ007567.1 coordinate 28,971,678, forward strand.
CTTTATATATGTAGGAATATTATTTATTTATTTTGTGTCATGACTTATTTTGAATGCACAGAAAAACTGCAAGACGCTAGGCCTATGTGTTTGTGAGGGAATAAAGTACTGCATCTTTTCATATGTTCATACAAACCTTTTGATTATTCAAAAGTTCTGGTTGTGGGTTTTACAAAGGAACAAACATCATAAATAAACTGTAACTGGGTTCTAACACATAGTGGGCATTGATTTCAGCTGCAATAATCTTTATCATGACTAAGAAAACTGTGAGTCTCAGAGATGATGAGATAAATCCTGCAGACAATTCAAATAATAATGATAAAGCCTTTCACTAAAAATGCTGAATAGGAAATGCCTACAGATTCCAATATGTGATGATGCAAATGGGATGCATATGAAAACATACATGTAAAGTTTGTTGAAGATGCTTATATACATGTAACAAACTTTAATGATGAGGAATTGTACAGCTTTATTAGATGAGAATCCCTCAAATTATTTATAAACAGCTTATCGAAAGTGTTCAAAACATCATTTTTGCATTATTTTATGTTTATAAATACAAAATAAAAATGATTAATACAGTAATACTTTGTATGTATGTAATCTCTCACCTGAATATGTACCAGACAAGGGTAAGTCAACATCAGTAAAGAGTACTCTTCCACTTCCTACATCATAAGGCTCTAGTTTCCTAGCTTGATCACCAACCTCACAACGTAAGGGATTAGCCGGAGAACATTCCATTTTATAGTTGTCCTGAAAAATGAACTTGCTATTAATGGGCAAACCCAGAAAAAAAAAACATACTTTAGCCCGGATACTGATATGTAATATACATGTATTCTTCTCAGAAGCAGCTGACAATCATTGATATTGGAATCACGTGAACGAGATTTTGAAATCATCATGTGAAATACATTTCCTGATTACGGTCTTACATATTCATTGGACTAACCCAGTGGTTGAAATTTTCACTGAAACACTATCTAATCCACATGGCTAAATGATAATTCCTAAAAGCATATATACATGTAATATGTTTACACACGAACAACAGCCATTTATTATTTTCTCAGACTTTATCTTCTGTATAATTTTCATTGATTTCCAGCATGCTACCAAATATGAAGATTTATTAACCGAAAGTAAATGATGTATGATATGTGGTTTAAAGTTCTCTGTGTATCTAGTAATGTTCATAGCTATCATGTTTGCTATGCATCTCTGAAAGGTCATTTATAAGCCCATCAGTATATTAAAAAAAAAAAAAGTTTTAAACCAACGCCCAGGTTGATTCTCCACATGACACTGCACAAGATAACATTTCCTGGATATAACCTGCCACATGCTACTATGTCAAACAATGAGATGACTGGGCTGAGCAAAGACAAAACCATTTCTGACTATTGGTGAACTTGTGATGACACAAAAGATCATGTTGCCCAGTAATTTTTTATCTTTATTCATTTCCAGTGCTGATCAACAAAGACAGCCGTCATACAATTTTGGTATGGTCCTTACTGAGTTATTCATATTTATGGTCTTGTATGGATCAAAGTGAGGACCTGCACTGCTGCAGCGCTTGTCATCAGCCTGAGAATCATTCTGGATTGGTGTTTTGTGTGTATGCCAATTATGTTTTGGACTCTGAAAAGAATAATGAAAACATAATGTTGTAGATCATTTCATTCATTAAACTGTTTTCAAAGTTCTTAGAAATTCCATATGCAAAGTATTTTGAGTTGAATGAAATCACGTTCATCTAAATGTGAGACATTTGTAATAAAAAAATTAAAAATTAAAAAAAAAAAAGTCAAACTTCAGTGGTGTAATTGTGGTTGGAAACTGGAAAAAGCTTCTTACTTTATTCTTTTTTTCCATAAAAAAAGACATCCATTATGCAAACTATAATCACTCTAATGTTCATCTCACACATTTCAGTTGATATCTCCTCACGATATTTCTCTACATACCCAGTTCTCTTAACCCTCACCCTGCGTGGGGCGGCAATAGTCGGTATTGACTTGCAAGCCCTCAAGCCGCACGGGCGGCAAAAGTCGCCCAGGTCAAGCTGACCGCGCCACGCGCAAGCCCTATTTTCACATGTCGGGTCACTGACCTTTTTGAGACGTAACCACCGTGTTATTGTTCACTGTATCTCTTCTAAATCAAACGCATTGTGACATGGACATGTTAACCAGTGAACCACTGGTCGGAATCACAAAGACAGCTTTCAAAGGCTCTCCCCACACTTTCAAAAGATGTAACATCGACATGCGAACTGTTGCTCAACAAATTTGCAATATTATCTCATTTTCTCACAAGCTGATCACCATCTGGAGTTGTCTGTATCTAAGAACCAATCAGAAACAAGCTCTGAAATAATCTTTGCCCCAAATGCCCACATTGGTTTATTAGTATGTGTCAATCAGGATGAAACCATTTGTGTGGGGCTTGGGAGGGCGTGGCTTGTTATCACGCTTCGTTCTCACGAAAACTACAGCTGTCAGCTTGGAATCATAAGTCAGATCATTGGTTAGAGACTGACAGACTAAGATTTTGCTGGTTAATTCATTATCAAGCGTGATAAGGCATAGCAGCGAATGTTTTCATACCGATCAATAAAAACCCAACCACGTGGACAGCGTATGTGGTCATCATCTAGCGGCACGGGTCAGTGACCCCAGATAAGATTCTCCGTGAGTAAGGTCACTGACCGGGCAGCGGGCTTTATGGGTAGCGCGCGGGGTATGGGTTAACTTTACTTCAGACTGAGTAATTTCTTTATACTTTGTAAATAAAATGAAAAAAGAAAAGCACATCAAAATTCATAGCACTAATGTCAGGTTGCTGAAACAAAAATATTTATCATGCATTTCATTTTCTCTTTTAAAGTCAACTGATCAGAAAATGAAATCGATACCTTTGTGCCATTCTGGAAAGCCAAATTCACCAAAATGGTTGTATCACTCGTTGTCCCATCTGCGTACAGAGTCTGAGACTGTTGATAATCAGAGACATAAATAAATGTCATTTTTAACACAACTGTCTTAGTATTATGGTACCCTGTTTGAGATCTGTAAAACCAGAAAGTCTTTAAAATAAAAAAAACAAATAATTTGAAACAAAATGATATAAGAAATGCATCTAAACTGACAGGGGCCTGTTTTGTTTGTGTGTGTGTGAATGTGCTAATGGATCTGCCTTGCAGCTCTGTAGAAGAGTCATTTGAATGTTACTTAAGATGTCAGAACACCTGACAGGACTGCGATGGCCCTAGATTTCAAGCTTAGATGTATGTACCCACAAATGTGACAGTGCATCTGTTTCACATTTATCATCAGATTGAATAAGTACCAAAAAAAAAAAAAAAAAACATTTCATAGATGTAATAATTCAAAATACAATGTATGTACATAATATTATATATTAATCTATAAAGAAAATCACAACTCCAGTTGCCTAGAAAAGTGAGAATTCTTTGCCATGTCTTGTAATTTGTGTAATACCCCAAAAAAAAAAAAACAGAACCCACAAATCTGAGGAAGTTTTGGTCATCACTGGGATGATGCAGAGGGATAGATCGATATGAGCAGTCGTTCCAGCAAGACGGGGCCACCCACCACACATCAAATGACTCCCTAGCCTGGCCAAGAGAGTGATTTCAGGAAAGACTGACCAGCCAGAAGTGTGACACTGAGTGGGCACTGCATTCATTCGTCTTGAACCCCCCCAGATTTTTATCTGTGGGGGTATCTCAAGGATAATGTGCACGAGAACAACCCTCAAACAATTGGTAAACTGAAGGCAGCAATCACAGCAAAAATCAGAAAATCCCCAAAGAGGAATGTGTTCGTGTAATTGACAATTTTGCGCGACGTATGCAAGTTTGCCTCCAACGCCATTTGGAACATATTTTGAAAAAAGTCTATGACTTTCATGCAAAGCAACCAAGATAGCTGACACTTTGGAGAATGAATGTACTCAGAGTGAAGTTTAAGTCCAGTAGAAATTTGCTGGACCTTTGTAGGATTTGATAAAATTTTTATGGGTTCTGGTTTTCTTGGGTCACCACGTATAATGGTTATTAATTTTTCTTCCTTCTTTTGTTAAAGCCAAGGTAGGCAAAAGGTTAGGATATTTACATGAAGATTTCAGGCTCTGAACCTTCATATTATCTTTCACAGGACACTGAAAACAAATATTGTGTGGAATAAACATACCAGTTGTACAGTTCCATTGATATCTCCAGTAAATGTTGAAGTTGCCATTACATGCTGGCTAACTGAATCACTTAAGTATATGTCAATTTTAGCACAGGCTTTCACTTGGGCATTAGAATCAACTACTATCAATGATCTCCCTTTGATGCTATCCAACCCCGTCAATGGAAGGTTGTAGCTGCTCCAGTCTGTTACTGTACCATGCCGGCTGAGGTCGCCAACCTGCACAAACAGAAATTCAAAGATCCAAAGGCTAGAAAAATTATTCCTGACAGTGACACAGCAGGTTAAATTTATGACAAGATCAAAAAGGTTGATCACTCCTTTGTAGAATTCGTAAAGCGCTCTTACAGTTTGTAATCAAACATTGTTACCTCACAGATACTTAGACATTGTAAACAATACAATAAAGTAGTGTTGCCATAGATTGGTAATTATGTCTTGAAGAAAATGCAGACAGGTGCAAACCTCCACCCTTCTCAGTGTACATCTTCCTTCATTTTAATTTATGATTAATGTGAGCTTTAATTCCCCAAATCGCATTAAGTTATTTTTGCTGCAGTCGTTGTGGAAATAAATGCACCCAAGTTTTTTCAGGAAAACTTCACTTTGGTAAATCCATGTATCCAAATTTTGCATGGCCATTTTGTGTTAATGTAAATATATTTTCTGCTTTAACTTGCATTAATATGCACAAGCAGTTTTACTGAACATAAAATGAGAGTGAAAGCAAGACATTGTCAGCAATGGTCATTTTCATCATCAGTTAGGGTCTATTCAACAGCTAAAACATTTAAGCACCAAGATTTCACCATTTCACATTGCTCATGTACTGCAAAAAATTGACCAAACCCAAACACCCTGCTTTGTTATTCTTGTATGTGCCACACCCTCTTATCTGACTGGACGATTATTCCTCACTCTTATGTGACCAAAAAAAAAACCTCCAAGAGTTCACTCAAATCATGTGTTGCCAATTTTGATATAAGTATGAAGAAATCTTGTTGCATATAATTGCGCTTTAAATGAGAAAATACTTTTTTAGGTACAACAAAATGGTGCAGAAGGCCATGCCTGCTTTGGATACACAGATTTATCTAGGGGGCAAGTTATCTTGAACAAAAATTAGTTAATTTATTTCCATGGGGACTGAAATAATTTACATAGGAATCCTTTCTAAGTAAGTGGACTATAATTTGGAATCCTTGTGATTTATCTCTGGGATGAAAATATAAGAAAATTTGCAGCAGGCAGTTTGAGTCCTACCTGGTACTCATCATCAGTAAGTGGAGTGGGTGGACTTGTCATATTCATGGGGTTGAATACAGGCCCTGTTTCTGAACATGAATTATCTCCATTTTGTGGTGGAAGGGTATGAATGTTTAATCTGGAAAATGAAAGACCTACAGTTATGTATTTTTTTCATTTTTACAATCTTATTTCCTAGACAGATTATGCCTCCTTCTATCAAGATTATTCTTCAAAAGATGTTACAAAGTCTGCATTTTACAGTATATCAGGTATGACATTATGAATGAGAACATTAAAGGGGTAGAATCATGACAATGATAAAATTGTGAAGATACAGAATATACAGTGTAATTATATTCATGTATATCAACTCAGTAGAGGCAAAACAAAATGAGAGAAGGTTAAACACAGAGATTGTCATATTTAAAGAAGTATATGACAGAATATCTAAAATGTCAGCATTCAAATCTCCATGTGTAATCCATCAGATATAACAGTTGTGATCCATAAATTAATGTGAAATAAGTCTTCCACAGACCAGGGTGAAATGTGAAGTTCGCATATTTGAAATTTATAGCATACAGGCGACTAGAGACAGCAACCAATCCAAACATGTACTCCGTGTATGCCATTATCTTTCAATAAATAATTACTGCCAAATATGAGTGGGTCAAATCTACCTACTAAAATAGGCATCCAGAATATTAGACTTAATTCAACATAATTTTAAAACAAATTATGAAGAATTGAATACTTCCCCATCAAGTAAAATTATAGGTCACTTCCAGAAAAGGCAAAAAATATTGTTCTGATAACACAATACGAAGATGTGTGGAATTATTGCCCTTGTTTCACCAATTCTTCACAAGACACAACAGTTTATGCCAAACCTCAAATGTCTACAGGCAAAATTGATTTTTTAAATTATTACTACACACTGGCAGGGGGAAGGGGAATTCACATTGTATCATTATAGTTTACAGATGAGAAAAACAGGTACCATTCACACTGAATCACTGATAGAAAACAGTTGAAATATATTTTCAGGTCAGTGTATACATTTGTATTTGGCAACAAAAACGTACTCCAAGTGGGACAGAAATAACACGCTGAGAAAAGGAAAGAAAGATATGCATAAATTTGAAATTGGAAAAGTGATTGAGAACACAGATAAAACTATTTCTTTGTTAACTAAAATAAAATATATGCAGCAAAAAGATATTTCAGTAATTTCATTCTGTCGCAGTAGACTTCACCAGTACTTATTTGGCAATGACTCCAATATGACTTTGGAAAAAAAAAAGAACTCTCAGCAGGGGACACAAATTTTCAAAATGGGATGGCCTGCCATTGTGTAACTAAAGAGCATTATCTAGTACATGCACTCAGTGATTGTTGCTGCCAGAATAATATAAATGCAGCAGAGAACAACTTCACATGAACATCTTCTAAGTCCAAAACATCATCATGCCTGGACTAGTTCTTAAGGTTTGTTGTATGTAAAACAACAATACTTTACATATCATTGGTATAATTCTCTAATCATCTAAGTTCTATTCACAAAATTTTACAAGAGAGCAAAAAAATTGTATTTATTTCCTTCACTGGATGGAATTGAGTCAGTTTTTAACATACAAATCACAAAATCATATCTTCAAAACGATGACAGATATTTTTTGCGCCAAAATGTGGTATATATTTAGAAATCTTACATAGACTCTTATGGCTCTTACAAAAACTGAAGTTAGACAGTTAGAGAATTACACCAACGATATGTCATGGAACTGTTACAGCATACCTATAATTTTCCATTCCGGTCAGTTTGTTCATTACTGAAGTGTTTGTTGCACCAAATGCAGCAGGTTGGTGGAAAGTTACCATTCCACTAACTTGGTCTGCAGTGAAGTGAGCAACAAGTGTAGTGTCATGCAACCTCTGAATGTGTGCACATGATAATATATTTCTTCCATCTTCATTCATGATGACCAAAGGTTTACCAATAATTGAGAATGGACCCGACAAGGGAATGTTCATGCTTGTGAAAAACTGCTTCCTGACAGTACCTGTTTTAAGAACAGACAAAAAATAAAAAACACATTTCAGTGAATTCCAAAGCTTTTCTCGTGATCATAGACTGTCAATCTTTACTGTCACTAAAAAATTAGTACATGTATCTGGTGCTTGTCAAGTCTTTAGAAAATTTTAATATACCATAACAGACAAGTTAGCGAGTGTCTTATTACCTGAAATGTCAATGAGGATGAAAGTTTGCAAGTATATTAAATTGTTCTTCAGAAATAATGTCACAATGATATAACAGACAGGCAAGCTTGAGCAGTTGCTACAGAACATGTACCTAGCTTGAAATGTTTGTTAATTTACAATACGACATACTAGGCTTGTAATGATCTCAGCATTTTTGCAACAGATTCTAAATCGGCAAATACATTTGACTCTATCATACCATTACGAACCTCCGGATCCACTGTGTCGAATGTTCAGTGGCTCTAACTTCGCAGATAAATCTCCAATTTTACAACCGAAAGGCTTATTGATGGTGCAAAAGGATGAGTACAGTCGATCACTAATATCCTGCCACAGGGCCATGGGATTGTAAACAGCTCCTGTTGATTTGCATCGCTCCATCTCGTCATCTTGCAGCATATCACCCCGAATCTGTGAGTAGCAAAGTTACTTCACTAAGAAAACTAATATGTTTACCACTGGTTAAAATCATATCCATCAACTCCAGGTCTTTAAGTTGTAATGTCCTTCCAATGTTGCAGGACAATTACAACTAACTAACTATGAGAGATATGTAACAGCAATATAGAGCTGCCCAATTTTTTCTCTATCTCAAGCTGCATATGTTTTCAGAAAATGTCTATGACAGGAAGAAGATTATTTTCTTCTATGTGGTAATTCACCAATTGTAACACTAGTTTGTGCGACTGGGTGCGGCTGAACGGACTGTGGACATGTCAGAATGATTGTGCTCTGTATTCTATCTAGTGCTGGGCAGCAGGTGAGGGCGCGTGCCAGTTAACCCCCGTTCATTGGTGTTATTGCCGCTACGCAGTTGTCCACCCCTAACATCGCCAGTGGACAACATGGCCGTAACACTGTTGTAGGAAGCTGCGTTTTCATTAGTCGTAACTACCAAGTGTCCACCTAAGGTGGGAAAAAATCGTTCATCCTCTCACATATCATATAGTTCACATCATATCACAGTGTTTTTGTGATCCTGGCTGATAAAAAATTAAACATTTCTTATCAGCTTTGAATGCTAAAAGGATGAGTTATTTGAAAGCCTGGACGTAGTGCAGTTCTGCAGGTATACCTGCACTGTTCCAGATTCCTTGCTTGACAGAACTGAAATTACCCTCTACATCCTATAATAAAATAATATCATTGCTAAGAGAAATTCCCCGTTTCTTTCAAAAACAAAAACAAAAAGTTACATCATGAATCTGAGAAGATCCTTCTGGTTTTATATGCCCAATCCCCACCTTTCCCCATAATACCCTGGTACTTACATTCTGAATCCTTACCGACTGTTTAGAGTTTAGAAATATTAAAACTTTCTCTACCTCACCGGATTAAGCAAGTTCTAACTCAAGCTGATGCAAATTCCATTTCTTTATTATAAGGCACTTAAATCAGTCTTTGCACCTGTGTTCGCTTATAATTTGTGGTTTTGAAAAGTTCTGAGCATAAACTGGTGAAAACTTTCCGTAAAGATACACACGGTTTTCAGAAGAAGCTCTATTAGAATTATTCTGACCATTTACGATAGGATGACAAAGTGAGTAGGTTAAAACTGAGACAAGAAATTTACGTGGTTGGTGTTGATCGCCCATTGGTGATTCTCTGTGGCTGCTCTGCCATCATTATAGTCCAGCTGTGCAAATATTGTTGTTTCTGACATGGGCTGGTTCTTCTCTTGCATGAAGATGATGTGACCAATGACAGGGTACTTCAGAGAAGCGATAGCAAACACGACTGGATATAAGGGCTCAATATTCGCACACACCCATCTATGATGGAGAAGAAAATATGTGCAATTTAAAAAAGGGCAGCACAGTCTTGGCAATGGACATAAAAATTTAATATTGCAAAAGACAAATGCAATAATAATTGCAATAGACAAATATAATATGTGTTTAAATTGAGAATAATAATGCTTATGTATCTGTACCAACCTGTTAACTAAAGTGTATTACATAAAAATGGACAATCAGATCGGGTGACAAGAACAATCAACAATACATGCATTGTCATTTGTTAAATTTGACAATTTGATTCTTGTAACGATCGAATAAAACGGGCACCTAAATGCAAGCAAATCTAATTAATGTGTATTTGCTAAGACGTAGGTACCATAGAGGGAAAAGGCAGAAAAAGATGCCTTCTGGGTTGTTATCTGCCACACATGGGAGTCTAGATTGGCATTTTAGTAGCATGTGAAGTTATGTTATCTTATGTAAAAATCTTTGAAGTTCAAAGAAATGCGAGATACATTACCGTCTGTTTAAGACTCCACCATGGACTCCACGCAACTGTGGTAAAGTCTTGTGTCAGTTTTATACTTAGAACGATTTTAAGAGGAAGATCATGGCGTCTCACATGAAAGTTACTTTTGTTGTTGTTTAATCCTTAGGTTAATTTTTTTTGTTTGTGTGTTTTGTTTTGTTCTGCCATCGATCACCACACTACCAATAGGCCTACTATTTTTCCATGTGCCACACTGTAACAAACCTGCGGCATTAACTACCGTATCCTTTCCTCGTGTATTTCAACATGGCAATATTACATCATATCGTAACATACCATAACTTTCATTCACACGAAACGACGTCTGCAGCGATGCTTGCCACCGCCGTCTTAACATCTTTATGAGCCCCTGTGCAAAGGAATATGATTTTCTTCCCCTTTTCAAAAACAAATGTACATTTGCATGCATGGGGCCCCCTAAATCGCAACTGCCCAGTGTGCCCATGCATTAAGACTGTTCGGTGCTTACCTCTCCTGAGCAAGGTCATGCCATTCTCCCTAAGTGCTGAGTCCTCGAAAATGCCCTTATCTACCTCTCTGTTTGTTTGTTTTAATTTATCATCCGCCCATTTTTCCCCAGAGACGCCATCAGAAATGAACACTGACGTGCTATGATGCAAACCAGCAAATACTTATACGAGAATTGCTTTCAAGGTTTCTGTCTTTCTTTCTTGTTCCATAAAGGAAATTATAAAGGAACGAACGACAGTTTATATACAAAATATGATGATGGGAGAGGACAGAGAACATTAATTCTCTTGACTATGATTTATTATGTGCCTGGTGGTCATTTCGATATTGTAAATTTTATTGTGTTATCGCTTCTGGATATTCAAAATTCTGCGGCAAAAACAACGCAAGCAATATATACATAAAAGTACAAACACAGAAATGCATACATGCATATAATATGCACATAATAACATGCGTATATGTAGGGCCTTTGCATGTATGGTAAACAGTTCTAACAAAAGTTACATTTCCTCTCATGCAATGCCATTATAATAACGTCTGGGGTTATCTAATATCTAGAAAATAACATCAAATACTTATTATGATGGTTGATTTCAACCTGTGATGTCAGGAGAAATAGGACATTGATTTAAATATATGTACACAGGAAGATTATCCACGCCTAACCTGGATGTACACATGATAGAAATGCTATATAAAGGTATATAGCCTATATAATGTACAACGTCGAAAGGCTAATATTGTAATTTTGCCACAATACCACTAGATCGTTTAATGCATGTTTGTTTTATTTTGTCTGAGCATTGCGTCGACTCCTCATTGTAACTTGGATCTCCCCCCCCCCCCCCCGCCGGGTGCTTACTAATGGCTGTCTTAAAAAAAAAAAAAAAGAAATTACAATGTAATTACGTTCCACCCCTGCTCCCACCCATTGCGGGATTCGAACATCTGAGCTCTCCACCGAGGTCGAGCGTTCTGAACACTGAATCACTGTGCCGACTTTTAAACATTGATATAAATGCCATTTTTTTGTGTGAAAACACTGTACCAGCAAAAACATTTTGCAGGTGCTGCACGGTCATTTCTTTACGTTTTACGAGAGATGATGTTTATGGTTAGATGTTAATTTTTTTAAAACTATACTACAGTGAACCTTAAACAATTACTAAGCTCTTGTTAATGTCGTTTATAAAATGTTCAGTCATGAAAGGTTTTGTCATTGCCTTCAATTAACTTGGTAATCTATTTTACTCATAGTAGGAATTCTGTGACAGTAAAGAAATTAAAATAATAGGTAAAAAAAAGCTGGTGGAAATAAGAAAGACTGTTATGAAATAAACATCATGTCTTGATAAACAAGCAATGAGACCAACTAACCTGCTGTTTCCGGCATCATCTCTGTGAATAACAAGTGAACGGCCAACAATACTGTTGCTGCCATACAAAGGCAAATTGTAATCCAATTTAGTGAATGAGGCAGTTTCATTTCCTTTAAATGTCCCATACTTAGAGCTGAGGTCACCTAATTCATACTTGTCACCCGTGCTGCTGGCTGGAGATGGATACCTGGGGCTATTCACATCTACATTGTACGGGTTAAAGTGCCCACTGACTTCATAGCCACTGCAGACCGACTGACGGAGCAGTGTCTTTGGAGCTGTTGGCCATAGATGAACATGGTATCCTTTGGCAGAGTTTCTCAGACCCTGCAAGTTGACAACAGTCTCTGTCGGGTCAAAGGGAGAATTCTGAGAAAATCTGATTGTACCTGTAACACCATCATGGCTGAAATAAGCCATTGCTCCCCTTTTATGAAGGATTCTGATTTCAGCACAAGCTGGAGAAGACCTCAGATCACGGGGATACATAAGAAGCAGGTTACCATGATTATTGTGCCAACTAGTCAGGGCCAAGTTCTCATCAGTATAACCTTTGCGGGCTTCTCCACGGTTTGATGCTATGGGGACACTTGAATGCTTTCCAGATAAGTCACCCATATCACACATTTGGTTGGTAGTATTGTGACAGCTTTTTTCATGGAATATTTCAGATCCATAGATATCAGCAAGGCTCATCTGCCCGAGTGATGCACAACTTTCAAAGGTATTTGTGATTTTCCACATTCTGTCATGGAAATCTTCACTGGAGTACAAGTCGGTGACAATTCGAGTTGGCTCATTGGATTCCGAACTATTAAATTGTCTGAAGTACACTGTGCCAAGTATGCGTCCATGAAAATGTGCAACAGCTGTTCTGTGATCACCGGGCCTTTCTATAGTCCCACAAACAACTCCAGAAGCAGACCGAAGCAGAACAGAGAGACCTAATTCAAAGTAAAATACGAGGTGAAAGAGGTGGAGTTAAACAACAAAAGAACGGTCTTATAAATTCATAAAATACAATCAAATGCAATACCAGATCGGGAAAAAAAAAGAAAGAAAGAAAAAGAAATGCAAAAAGGAAAATCAAAACAAGTTAACAAACAAAGAAAAGGGGAAAGAAAGTCACACAGAAGTAAAATCTATGCCTCCCCTCATTGTAAACTAAAAGTAACTTAAATGGCCCAAATGTATTTTGTGCTTGCAATCATTTCAACACGGAAATAGACTTGCAGTGATCTGATGGTCAAGCCAATCTTACAGAATTACTGCCAGCACTGTGCAAAAGAGGCTAAATTAGCAGTTTGTTCCTTCATTAACTTGACTACCTCAGTGAAAAAAACTTCACAAGTACTCACATGATAATAAGCAGTGTGTGTGCATGTGTCTGTGTGGGTTTTAATGTGTGTGTTTTATACGTGTATACACCACCGCGTATGTGATCGTTTATAAAGAAGTCAACCAAAAAGTCTTGAGATCCAAATGAAAAGACAGTTATGCTCCCACTAACCAATGTTGTTGTTATTTGTTTTTTACGTTTTTTTTTTTTTAAGCTAAGTTGTAGCAGGCCAGATTATACCCCAGCTAGACTATAACCGGAGTTACAGGCCAGTTTATAACCCGGATAATATTCTGGGCTAGGCCAGTTTATACCCCGGGGTATACTTTGGGCTAGGCGAGACTATACCCCCCCTCCCGTCCAGATTATACCCCCTATTCTTTTCTTTAAACAAGTCAAGACCACAGTTTATTTCAACTTTAATTTCAATTGTTCACTATCACTATCATCAGGTATCATATTGAAGCATGTTGATGATTTGGTGTTCTTATTGTTCTTGTTTTATATTACTGGTTAGCATTCTGTAATGTTTCAAGTGGATCTGGACAGGTGGAGTTCATCATGTGAAAAAAATTTAGTGTGTATTTAGTTTTATGTGAAGTATTTAATTTCTACTGGATGATAGAATTGCACCATCTGTCAGTTGGGTCATTATTATGTTTTAAATTCTTTTCCTATGTGTGTTCTTTTTCTGGCCTTTTCTCTTTGCACCACTGTAGCAAAAAATACAATGCATGTTTTACTCATGGCCAACCAATGATCAAAATAACGATAATAATAATAATAATAATAATAATATCAACCGACACGAGTGAAATTAATGTTAAAGTCTAATCATATCAGTTTGAATGGATACTCAACCCTATTGTATACCAGTGCACTTTATTGCATGTTTATTTCCTCTAAAATGTATCATGATTTGCAGGAGTCAAGAATGTATGTATGTAAGCCAATTTAAACTAAGACTGAAATAAACTGTTACTATTATTTCCTCTAAATTGTATTATGATTTACGGGTGTCAAGAATGTGTTCATTTATGTATTAATATGATATCTGATGACAAAGAACAATTTAAACTAAGGCTGAAATAAACTGTGGCCTTGACTTGTTTTTTAAAAAAAAGCAGGGAGCATAATCTGGACTGGGGGGTGTATAGTCTGGCCTAACCCAAAGTATAGCCGGGGTATAAACTGGTCTAGCCAAGAATATACCCCCGGGGTATATTCAGGGCTAGGCCAGTTTAACCCCGGGTATAGTCTGGGCGGGATGTATAGTTTGGCCTGTTACACCGGTGTTCCAAGTTTGAAAGACTCACTGACCTACATAATAATTATCGTATACTAGTAGCATGTCTCTGGAAACACCTCATCAAGAGTCCAATGCTCTATGTTTGTACTACGTTCTAGTTTCTAAATAACTCTTTTTTTTTAAAGTAAACATTTCCATTTTTGTTCTTTCACTAACTTAAATCAGTTTGGCTAGTTAAATAATATTTTAACAAGGCGGTCCATGTTTAGGTATTTTCAGGGTGGGCTGATCTGAATATATATATTCTGTATTCTGCCTTGGCTTTGGACCATATAAGTTTGGAAACTGACCTTTCACTAAGTTTAGGTTTGCCACTCCCGGAATTGCAATATCTGCATTCCCCGCCGAGAATGTTCCACCTGAAGTGAACCTGAAAAGAACAAAAATATGATAACGAGTTGCACATGTTTTCCTCCACCCCACTAAGCGTGTACATAATAATATACATTATTGAGGTTAATTGTAATTGTCAAAGAAGATGAGTAAACTTCAAAAATTTAATCAGCTGCATTATTTCCAGTCGATTCTTTTATTCTTTTCTATGTAATCGAACCTTTAGCTAGCTGACCAATCAGAAAGTGCACATAAATTAGAAACAGTTCATTCGAAATGACACATGTATCAAAATGTGGGCACCCCCCCCCCCCCCCTTTTTTTTTTTCGTTTTATAAAATTTAATCTCCCCTGTTATGCTGAAAGGATACAACCAAAAGAGTGGAGGTCTTAACGCAGATTACAGTAGGCCTACATGTTGCCTGCTGCATACTCCACTTCACAAGGACGGAGGTATGTTTTATTTTGTGTCTGTATGATCCACTCAAAGTCTAAGTCCAGGTCCTATTCAACCAAAGCATGTCTTTATCTGATACTCAAACTCTTCTCCACCACCTCCTTCCTGCACTGACTCTCCAGGGGTTATGGTAAGTGCATTATTTATTTATGTGTTTTGCTTATTTCTCTTTCCACTTTTAAACTGACGATTTCAAATCTGTTTTCATTTATCTTAAAAGATGAATCTCATTACATCTGTTTGCTTCTTTAGTCATTACGTTTATTTATTATTATCCTGTTTTTATTTATTTATTTATTTCCAATCCTTTGGTTCGCTCCTTGTACTGCGGTAGGAGCCGCCTCATCCTCAAGTGCAGATGACAAAAGCGAATGCCTCAGCTTCAGCCTTAAAGCCTCTGCCTTTACCGCTGAAATTCATGCAATCAACTTGGCCTAAAGTCTTACATCCGATTCCCAACCAGGGCGCTTCATTATCTTTTCTGATTCGCTGTCCTACCTCCAGGCTTTAAAAAAAAAAAAAAAAAACAAATACGAAAACCCAGGAAAACAATAATCTGTTACAACGTCTTCATTCACTGTCCAACAGGGAATATGAAATTGTCCTCTGTTGGGTCCCTCGTCACATATCATCAAGGGAAATGTAACAGCAGATAGCCTGGCCAAAGAAACATTCCGCCAGAACACCTAAACATATCACACACTGACTTAAAATAATTATGCTATTAATAACTTCATTAAATCGAAATGTTAAGAAAGACGGGATGAACAAACATCAAATAAACTACACTGTATCTAAGATCAACTTGGACAGTGGACTCATGCCTCTTAACAAAATCGGAGAGATGAAATTGTCCTTAGTTGACTCCGTCTGGGCCATACCCACCTTACACACCGTTTTTTACTTAGGGTGAAATATCCCCCCGAAAGTGTGGCATGCAATTGTCAACTATCAATAAAACATTATTTTAATTGAATGTGTAGACTTCATGCATATCGGAAGGAGGCACGATGCCTGCGGATCCATCACAGAATTATTTTATGACGTGGACCCGCAACGCATCCTTTCCTTTCTGAGAGAGGCTAAGATCTATGTAACAGCCGAGGTTGTTCTAGCACGTTATAGTAGGGGGGGGGGGGGGGGAGTTAGTTGATCTAACTACAACACTTTAGAAAACGAAGTTATTACAGCTGTAGAAAAAATAAACACGAGATCCGACGATCGATTCAAATAATATTAAAGTTTAATAAATGTATACTGAACAATAAAATACCGGTACTAGGAAGGCACCAGTGAACAACTAAATATCCTACGCCACACGAGAAGGAAACTCACTTACTCACCAAACCAACCCCTTACATGGGTCTATGTATATACATGTAGATATTTCTGTAGAAAATTCCCGAAATTAATCTAACCTCTGCCCTCGCCCGAAACACAAAAACCAACCAATCACGTATCAATACGTCACCAGGTTACATCACTCAAGGCCAAATCTGGCGTAAACATCTATATCTACAACGTTATCGAATGTTCGGGAACATACTAATATTTACGATGAAAAAAACTACTCACAAGGAAGGGAGGGCAAGGTCACGGAGTACACTTTGGCGAACGTCAACAATAAAATGGAAAAAGAAGTGAACACCTGCTCAGTCACCAATATAACAAGCAACGGGGTAGGGCAAGGGGTAGCTAGCATATGCTACACAACTCCCCAATTTAAATTGAATATCTTTCAACTCCAAAAACATTATACAGCGTCTGCAATATCATGAAATAACAATCTTACAGCACTCCCAATCGCACAAAGGTAGTTGCTAATCCTATTAAAATTAATAACAATCTCAGTGCCTTCCCAAATGTAATCACAAATACAATACAACGCAGTATCCTTTGCATTACTAATACAATGACTAATACAATACCACTGCAGTAGCATTACCAAACTAATACAATACCATCATGTGATAAAACAATGGTCAACAGTATTATTACAAATCATATATGGTGAAATGATGGCCCATCGTTTACAAAATGCTTCGTGTACGAACCATAGCACATGACTCGTTGTACATAACATGGTTATCTCAAAAATGCACAACTCATAACTACAACGGCAAAATACCAATACATATCGACCACTGATCAGGGTCTAGTTTCATCATACTAGGTCAAAACAAGTTACAATAATGCAATATAACTACCGTCCAAGCTTGGACCTCTAGTAAATACTTCACTGCAACATAATACAAACACTGCTTGCTCGCAGTTTCCATTTGGGTTACATTTTCCAAAAATTACATCAAGTTCCATTGGTAACTAATAATGTGACATAGCATAAAATGAAAATGTGGCTAATACATCATGACTCTCAGTCAGCCGTCAGTTCAATATTCAGTCACAGATGAGCTATATCCCCAATTACAGTACAATATGCCGTCCTAGAAATTCATCTAGTAGGCAAAACTATGGGTCACCATACATTTCTACTACTACTACTATTTCCTGTTGCACCCACTGGTGCTTAGGGCAGCAACAAAGGATCTCCAGCCCTGTCTGTCCTGGGCCATCTTTGCGAGAGTTCCCCATGAGTGATTGAAGGATTTCATCTCTGCCTCGATTGTTCTCCGCCAGGTTGCCTTGGGTCTGCCTCGCTTGCGCCGTCCCTCCGGTGTCCACTGAAGTGCTGTTTTGGTTATAGAATTTGCTTCCTTTCGCAGCACGTGTCCAAGCCAGCTCCATCGTCTCTTCGTGATGATGTTGGCTATTTCTTCTTGCTTGCATCGCCTTAGTAGTTCCTGATTAGAAATCTTGTTTGGCCAAAAGATGCGAAGAATCCTACGAAGACATGTGGTGTGGAAGGAAGACAACTTGGGGAGGTCACCTTCTGTCATTCGCCAACACTCTGATCCATACAGGAGTGTGGATAGGACACAGCTTTGGTACAGTCTGATCTTGGTGTTGATGCCGTATTGTGTCGATTTCCAGATGTTGCTCATACTTTGAAAGACAGCCCTTGCATTTCCCAGCCTACTTTGGATGTCCTCCTTTGTGCCACCCTCTGGTCTGATAATGCTACCAAGGTATTTAAATTTGTCCGTCGTGGTGAGGTTCTTGTCATCTACTTGCAGTGGTGCTGGAGTGTCTACATTTAGGGTCATAATCTCTGTCTTCTTCTGGCTAATCCGAAGGCCTACTTGCATCCAAAATTATGTAGTCTCTGCGTCTTATCTTGCATGTGTTGGTGACTATGTGACAATAGCGCAAGGTCATCTGCAAAGTCCAAATCCTCTAGGTTGTCGAAGAGTGTCCATCTGGTGCCTCTTGGTTCATCCTCTGTAGTTTTCCGCATAATCCAGTCGATTACGAGGTTAAACAAAATTGTTGACATCACACATCCTTGCCGCACACCAGTTTTCACTTCAAAGGATGCATCACTGTTTCCGACACTGCAACTGAAGTTCTTGTAAAAGCTTTTGATGAGTTCAACAAGCTTGCTGGGAATCCCATAGTGCCGAAGAATGCGCCATATACTCTCTCTGTGGATGCTGTCGAAGGCCTTTTCGAAGTCAACGAAGTTCACATAGAGCTGCCTTTGCCATTCTGAACACTGTTCTATGATGTTTCGGAGTGTGAAGATCTGGTCAATGCATCCTTTCCCCTTTCGGAATCCGGCCTGTTCCTTTCTCAGTGTCTTGTCCACAGCATCTGACATACGTTGCACAATGATCTTGGCAAGGATTTTGCTGGGTATAGAAAGGAGAGTGATACCACGCCAGTTGTTGCAATCGCTGAGTGCTCCTTTCTTGGGTATTTTCACTATTCTGCCTTCATTCCAGCTCTTTGGTACTGCTTCTGCTTCCCAGATAGCTGTGAACAGTGGCTGAAGGATGGTGGCTGACTGATCCGGATCTGCTTTGAACAGTTTTGCAGTCAAGTTGTCTTTTCCTGGGGTTTTGCTGTTTTTTAGGCTCTTTATTGCTGCCACTATCTCTTCTTTCTTTGGTGGATCTATGTTGATGTCAAGGTCTTCAGCAGCATCTTGTATTATTATTCTATCTTCAGGTGGTGGCCGGTTTAGTAATTCCTGAAAGTGCTCTGTCCAGCGTGTATCCTGTTCTCGTTCTGTAGTCAGTAGTTTCCCATTCTTGTCTTTGATTGGAACACTTGGTCTTCCACCGTACTTGCCACAAATGCGCTTAGTGATCTTGTGGAGCTTACCCTGTTCTCCTCTTGCTGCTGCCTCCTCCGCATCTGCCGCTAGCTGTTCCATGGCTTCTCGTTTATCTTTCTTTACTAGTTTCTTCACTTTCTTATTTAACTCTGTGTAGCTATGTTGGTACCTCTCTTTCAGCCTTTCCGATTTCACTTGTAGGAGTTTCTTTTTCATGACTTTCCTCTCCTCGATCACATCCCATGTTCTTTGTTGGATCCACTCCTTGCTTTTCCCTTTCTCATTAAATCCAAGGCAGGCTACACTGCTCTCTGTGTACACTGTAGTTACTCTTTTCCACTCTGAATCGATTCCTCTTTCTTTAGGGTTGTTCTTATCAGACTCTCGTAGAGCCTGGAATCGGTTCTTGACTTGTATGTTGAAGGCATTTCTAACACTTGCATCTCTCAGTTTCTGAATATTAAGTTGACTTTGCTTTGATGTCTTGATTCCGGTCTTGTTCAGTTTAATTTTGATAAGTGCTGCCACTAGATGGTGGTCGCTGGCTACGTCAGCTCCTCTTTTCACTTTCACATCTAGAAGGGATCGTCTCCACATACCGTTGATCATCAAATGGTCTATTTGGTTCTTGTCTCTTCCATTTGGAGAATTCCATGTGAGTTTGTGAATTTCTCTGTGTGTGAAAAGGGTCCCTCCGATGACTAAGTTGTTCAAGGCACAAAAATCCACAAGCCTTTCTCCATTGTCATTCCTTGTTCCAGTTCCATGTTTTCCCATTACTCTTTCATAATTTATATCATCTTTACCTACCTTAGCATTGAGGTCTCCCATGACAATGATGAGATCATGCCGTGGCGTCATGTCCATTTCCCCCTGGAGTTGTTCATAAAAGTCGTCTTTGTCTGTGTAGTCGTTTTCGTTGGTTGGTGCATAACATGGGATGACAGTGATGTTTGTGTGTCGTCCTTTCATCCTCATCCTCATCAGTCTGCTATTGACTGATTTCCACTCCAACAAGCATTTGTCCAGTCCTTTCTTTAGGATGATGGCTACTCCTTCATGATGTTGGTCATCCTCTCTTCCAGAGTAGAGAACGGTTTCTCCAGTGGATGTTTTGATCCTTCCAGATCCAGTCCATCTGCTCTCACTTACACCCAGGATGTGTAGGTTGTAGCGCCTCATCTCTGATGTTACTTGTGCTAACTTACCCGATTCATACATTGTTCTAACATTCCAGTATCCAATCCTGGTCTTGGTTTTGGCGGTGTTCAGTTCCTCCTTCATCCTGCTAGCAGTTTCCTTTCGGCTTTCACTACTTGCATTCATACGAGTCGCGAGGTACTCAGAAGGTCCATCACATCCAGAACGTTGGTTTTTCCATGTTGCTGTTTCCGTAACGATTTTTGTTTCTCCAAGTAAGGTCACCCCAACAAGGATTTCAGGGTAGGGTTGTTAGCCCTACGCCCAACCCCCGAACCTGGAGGGCCGGTCTGTTCAATCTTGTCTGGTCCTTCCCCCATGACCTGTCCAGCTTGCTTAAAGCTATCAGGGGCACGAGGCCTCCGCTGGCTTAGCTCCTGGGATCACTGGGACACGCAAGCCACTCCTCCACGTCAAGGCATGAACAATTGGAGCAGACCATACATTTCACTGATAGTATACTACTTTAAAATACTCTGCTCAGGAAATCGGCAAATACATTTTCTCTGCCTTTTACGTAGTGAATCCTGAATCGATGAGACTGTAAAAATAAACTCCATCGTAATAACTTTGGACTATCAAATTTGGCAGAGTTAAAAAACTCTAATGATTGATGGTCAGTTTGGAGCACAAACTCCTTTCCATACAAATACAAAGTAAACTTTTTTACAGCCCAAACAATAGCTAAACATTCGCGCTCTGAGACCGAATATTTTGTCTCACGAGGCAATAGCTTATGACTAGCATATGCCACAGAAAACAACTTTCCCTCGTGTTCCTGCATAAGAGTAAGAGTAGCGCCTAATCCGCGATCTGATGCATCAGTTGCTAAGACAAACTCTTTGGAAAAATCTGGTAGACATAACACGGGTTTGGAAATAATGGCATTCTTCAAAGAAGTGTACGCTTTCTCCTGCGTTTCTTCCCACTGAACTACATTAGGCTGACCCTTTCTAAGTAAATCAGACAATGGTGCTGCAATCGCTGAAAAGTTAGGAACAAATTCATGGTAATATCACACTAATCCTAACAATGCTTTCACTTCCTTCTTAGTGGTGGGTCTGGACGCGTCTCGCACCTTACATACATTCTCTTCTAATAGTCCAATCATACCTTCTCCCACTGAGTGTCCAACAAAATCGACTTCAGACGTTCCAATCAGGCACTTGGGTGGTCTTGCAGTTAATCCAGCTTGGTCCATCCTCTGCAGTAGGTCCTTGAGAGCCTTCACATGCTCGTCGAATGTTTCTGTATGGATCAGCAGGTCGTCCACATATGCTGTCACATTGTTCATTTCATGGATCAATGGCTTTACGATCCTGTTCAGCGTGGCTCCTGAGTTCATCATCCCAAAAGGCATCCGGGTTAATTCATAGTGTTCGCCCATGGTGACGAACGCCGTCTTGGGAATGTCCTGCTCTCGGACTTTCACTTGCCAGTATCTCTTGCTCAGGTCAATCCGAGAGAATATTTTTCCTCTCGAGAGACTCTGAAACACTTCCGATGCCGCTGCTGTCGGATGAGGGACGAATACTGTGATCTTGTTTAACCTCCTGTAGTTGATGCAGACTCGGTTGGATCCGTCCTTCTTCTTGACGACAACAACATGTGAAGCATAAGCTGATGAGCTCCTTCGAATGATGCCCAACCTTTCCATGGTGCTAAGCTCTTCCTTCAAGGAGTCGCGCATAGCGTAGGGCACCGGGTATGGTCGTTGACGAACTGGTACTTCTGTCGTCAGGTCGATGCGATGTTCACCCAACTGGCAGCATCCAGGGAGATTGGTGAAGACGTGTTGGTAATCCTTCACCACATCGCCGAGTTGTTGACGTTGTTCCGGCGTTAGTTGCGTTCCATACTGGACATCTCTGTAGCCTTCCTTCTGGTCCCAGCTTCCTAGGTCAGCAAGGTCCTCCGTCGTTCCACCGTTGTCGCCTTCCAGGTCGCAGTCCTCGATGACTGTCATGCCAGCTGACTCCACAGGTTGACTCTCGTCCATCAGGTCGTCCTCTGCTAGCACAGTCTCAGCACCATCACCGTCATTGTTCCTCATGGCGTTGACATGTCCAGGCGTGGTATCGTTCCTACTGTTGTCCATCCCACACATCTCGGTCACAACAGGTGTCGGTTCCATTGCTACTGCTGCTGCTTTTGACGTTCTTGGAATGTATCTCTTGAGGAGGTTGGCGTGCAAGGTCTTTTCTTTTGCACCCATCTTGACTCTATAGTCATTGTCGCCGACAACTGAGACTACCTTATATGATCCCTTCCATTGGACTAGGAGCTTGTTAGTGTTCGTCGGCAGTTACACCAACACTTCATCTCCGGTGCGGAACTTCCTCTCTCTCGCCTTCCGGTCGTAGTAGGTCTTCTGTCTACCTTGAGCCTTGGAGAGTTCTTCAGTGGCTAGCTTCCATGTGTCCTCCAGCCTCTCGCGTAGTTCCATGACGTACTGGTAACTAGTCTTCGTCTCCGGTTCCTCTACGTCCTTGGTCCATAGTTGTCGTAAGATGTGCACTGGTCCTCTCACAGTTCTCCCATACAGCGACTCGAATGGGGCAAACTTGGTCGACTCTTGGGGAACTTCACGATATTCGAAGAGCAGCGGGTTGATGTATCTGTGCCACTGCTTGGGTTGCTCTGCGCACAGTCGTCTCAATGTTTTCTTCAGCGTGCCGTTGAATCGCTCCACCAGCCCGTTGCACATAGGGTGGTAGACTGTAGTGGTCGACTGTCGAATTCCCAGTAGTCTGTTCGTTTCCTTCATGACATCTGACATGAACTGGGTCCCTTGGTCCGACAAGATCTCTTCGGGCACACCCAAACGGCTGTAGATGTTCACTAAGGCTTCTGCTACTGTTTCTGCGTCGATCTTCTTCAAGGGTGTGGCTTCAGGGTAACGAGTAGCGTAGTCTATGTATACCAGGATATACCGATGTCCGCCTTCACTTTGGGGGGTCGATAGGTCCTACTAAGTCCTCGGCCACTCGCCTAAACGGTATGTCCATTACTGGCATACTCTGCAGGTGCACCTTTGGGGTCGCTCCTTTGTTCACTGCCCTCTGGCAGATGTCGCATGACCCGCAGTATCTCGCGACGTCCCCTCAATTCCAGGCCAGTAAAAATTGCTCATAACTCGGTCTTTGGCCTTCTTCACGCCGAGGTGTCCTCCGACAATCGAGTCGTGGGCAACACTCAGTACATACTCTCTCAGTTTCTCGGGTAGTACCACTTGCCTTATAACCGTCGCCTGTCTCAAGTCCTTGTAGATCCGGTACAATACCCCTCCATGTTTCTCAAAATGAACAGACTTATTGCCTCTGTTAGTTGGGATCTTCTTCTGTTCCAACTTCTTAAGGTTTTCACCTCCTTCCTGGAGTCGGATAAGTTCCTCTCTATCCACTCCCGCGTGCCGTTCTGCCCTCGGCACCCTCAGCGACGTAGACTGGTCCTTCCTCTTCTCCTGGGCCCTCGTGGCCACCGCTCCTACCATTACCTCAGTATCAGGGTCGTACGGATCCTTCGCTCCGTCCACGTTCCCGACTACTAGGTCGCAGATGGTCTCCAGGAGACACAGCGCCGTCACTCTGCCCGTCAGGTAAGGCGTCTTCACGTCAATAATGGCTTCCTCCACCGCTATCAAGGAGTTATCGATCCTCGCGATAAGTATCTTCCCACCGGTGAACTGTCCGTCGTCCACCAGTGATCGCCGCACCACTACACCTTCACAGCCGGTATCTCTCAGGACGTCTACCGCTCGATCTCCAATCAAGCCCTTCATCACTGGTAACTTCAGTTTCTCCACGGTCCTTCCGTCACTGCATCCTCCGCACGTAACAGGCACTGCTAACTGGAGCTTCCCGTCCTTCATTACCGCTTGAACGTTGATACTGGTGTCAGCCGTCGTCACATCCTGTCTTGACGACTCGTCCGCCGCTACAGCTACGGCCGCCGCCGCCTTGTTCGGCTTGCCTCGTCCCATATCCTTCTGGGCTGGACACATCTTCCGAACGTGGCCTGGCTTTCCACAAAGGTAACATTTCAACTCGCCTTTGTCGTTTATCTTGGTACGACACTCCGTCGCCTTGTGTCCCGGCCTCTGGCACCTATGGCCGACCTGTGGGCTTCTGTCTCCGTTGGGCCTCTGTCGCACTGGCCGGCTCTGCTGTCTGGCGCTCCCGCTGAGTGTCCGGTTCCTCGCTACCAGGTACGCCTCCGCTGATTCTGTGATGTCCTGTAGCGTCTTTGGTTTCCTCTCCCTCACATGGGTCGCAAGGTCTGGTGGGCAAGCATCCATGAATTGCTCTCTGACGAACAGGTCTCTCACTCCTTCGTAGGTCTCCTCCGTCTTCGACAGCTTTATCCACCTCTCTAGATAGGTTTTAATCCTGGTCAAAAACATTCCAACATCTTCTCCATCTTCAGGCTTACCTTGTCTGGACATGAGTCTGTATCCGTCCTCTGACAGGTTGTACCTCTTTTGCAAAGCTTCCTTGACCTTATCGTAGTCCTTGGCTTCGTCGATCGGCAGTCTGCAGAAGCACTCCAAAGCTCTCCCAGTCAGCAGGACAGACAGTGATGTCGTCCAGGTGGACCTGGGCCATTCAGCTGTCTCGGAAAACCTCTCAAACCGCAGCAACCAGCTATCCAGATCGTCCTTCTTGTCCTGAAATGCAGGTAGCTTGGGTCTCTTGGAACTGGCGTGGTCGTCGGTGCTCTGCACTGAGTCGTTGCCTCCACGTTGCTGGCGGATCTTCTCTATCTCCAACTCGTAGTTCATCCTTTCTCTTTCCAGTTGTCGTTCAGCCTCCTTCTCCTGTCGTTCAGCTTCCTTCTCCCGAGCCTGTCGTTCCGCCTCCTTCTCCTGTCGTTCAGCCTCTTTCTCTTGGGCCTCCATCTGTCGCTGAGCCTCTGTCTCTAGGATTGTAGATATATTCTCGATGATATTCCTACAATAAGCTTAGTAAATAAATCTAATAATTTTAATCTGGTCCGTTCGAATCTGATCGGGTCCCGGACGAGCCCCCAATATGTAACAGCTGAGGTTGTTCTAGCACGTTATAGTAGGGGGGAGTTAGTTGATCTAACTACAACCCTTTAGAAAACGAAACTATTACAGCTGTAGAAAAAATAAACACGAGATCTGACGATCGATTAATTAATAATATTAAAGTTTAATAAATGTATACTGAACAATAAAATACCGGTACTAGGAACGCACCAGCGAACAACTAAATATCCTACGCCACACGAGAAGGAAACTCACTTACTCACCAAACCAACCCCTTACATGGGTCTATGTATATACATGTAGATATTTCTGTAGAAAATTCCCGAAATTAATCTAACCTCTGCCCTCGCCCGAAACACAAAAACCAACCAATCACGTATCAATACGTCACCAGGTTACATCACTCAAGGCCAAATCTGGCGTAAACATCTATATCTACAACGTTATCGAATGTTCGGGAACATACTGATATTTACGAGGAAAAACACTACTCACGAGGAAGGGAGGGCAAGGTCACGGAGTACACTTTGGCGAACGTCAACAATAAAATGGAAAAAGAAGCGAACACCTGCTCAGTCACCAGTATAACAAGCAACGGGGTAGGGCAAGGGGTAGCTTGCAGATGCTACAATCTACAACTTGATTTACAAAGTTTTTTACCCATTTGCAAAATAGTTTTCAGATAATATAAAACAACTTTTGAGAATTTTACCAATGTGATAAAATTATATGAACGTATTTAATTCTATGTTAAACTTAAAAGCTATGAATACAAAACACAAAATAAAGAACGTGTACCCAAAATTAATAGAACGCAAAGGGAGCAAAGTGGCGGTTATCGTGCCCATAAGCCGCAAAAGCCAAACTCAATCAATCAATAAATTATACTGCAATGAGTACACTCATTCACACACAATTTCATCTGTATTCATACTCATTCATTCATTCGTTCATTTATCAGTATGTCTATCTCTTAACATCTAAGAAGAAGGTCCCACGAGAACGAAAGCATAATGTCATAGGGGACAAGGTGGTCTAGAGACAAGGATCCCGGGTTCAAACCCCGGCCGGTGCAGGCATGTTGGAAGTTTGGGATTTTTCTCATATTTTCGTGTCCCTGATCCTATTGGGGGTAGGATCGAGTACTTAATCTTATCGGATAAGGACGAAAAAAATCGGAGGACCCATGTGCACGTTGCGCACGTTAAAGATACCTTGGCAGTTAAAAATCGAAAAGAGCAGGCCGAACAGGCCGCTGCCCGGGCAAAATTAAATAAAAATTCATCCCTACCATTCCCTTCTCTCCTCCCTCATCTCCCCTCCCCCCCCCCCCAAAAAAAACCCGCCGACCGGCGCTGCACTGTGGCGACGACGTGCCTGCTCCAGTTATAACTGGGCTGCAATGGCACAAAGGCAAATTTCCCAAATGGGATTAAAGAGTTATACAAATACAAATACAAATACAAATTTTTGATTTTGTCATGATCTTCCCCGAAGATATGGTTTTGCCGCATTCCATTTACCCCACTATAGTATAATCTTGCACCTAGCCCTACTGTGGCCCTCTATCTTGTGTCATTTTCCCGGCAACTCACTGGATCTCTCCCAGATGCGATTCACTGCACTTGTCTTCAACACCATAATTCACCCAGAAAGATCGAATTTCTAGTGTGATTCCATTCCAGGTTTCGGACAGCTGGATGCTGATATCCAAGTTTCGGGGATTGCGCCATGCAAACCTTGCCTGACCAGTAACTCCATTCATATGGAAGTTAGCCACAAGCTCCTGCTGGACTGTGGTTGAGACAAGGGCTGAAATAAACATTAAATAAATAAACAAATAAATAAATGAAGCGCTGACTTATCTGAATGACCTTACATTTCCTAGACATAGCAATCTCTGCACCTATGCTAACCAAACGTTTTGTGCAAGTTCCTTTTGATGTGGAGTGTTCCTTTTGAACATTTCAACGACATAGTCAGTCTGGGAGTCTTTTTTTTTTTCCTTGCTGTAAACTTACAATTTTTAAGTCCATCATTCATTATTGCATCCACCATTACCCTCACCCATGCAAAATATGCCTTTTAGGTCGAGCTTGACTCGGACAATTATAGAATGACCCGTTAACATGTCTCCATTCAATTAATGCATGGTAGTTCACAGTGAAAACCGAAATACGCCTGTCTTTCACTCATTCCTTCTCTCTTTCTACCAGCATCTTTGAAAGTTCCATAGCCCAACCCGAAATGACACCTATGCAGACACTAAAAAAAAATTTTTTAAATCTGGACACCACATTTGGGTCACTGAACAAAATGTTTGGTGCACATAGGCGCACATTGTGCGTTGCAACATAGAATATTATCTTTCACACACTGCATCAGTGTTTCTCAACCTTTTTTTTCCCTTACCCCTCTTTAATTTCAAAAGAAAAAACAAAAACCTGCGCCTCACCATGATCGGACGAAGTCAGTATTCAGTATAATATGCAAAAAGATTTTAAAAATATTTACAAGGTATATATTCAGTATGTATACATTTAAAAGCAGTTATAATTAAAAGTTTATTTCAAGTTTTATTCACTTGTTTCTTAGTTCAATGAAAAATCCCAACGCCCCATTCTGAAGTCCCACGCCCCACCAAAATATTGTCACACTCCACCGGTGGGGCACTGCTCTGGGCGCTTCAAGGTCATTTTCTACGCATATTCAATTCACCGATACAAGAGACATAATAAAACATGTGACAACGACCAGACACAGCTGTAGAACTTTGCATTCCATCAATTGAAAAGATGTGTCTTCAAATGTTTCTTGAACATTTCATTTTTTTTTTTCACGTTTAACGTTTCGGGGCAGTGAATTCCAGGTCTTCGGGCCAACAAAAGGTGCCATGTAAAGTAGGCCTACCATAATGACTCACCCTAGATCAGACGTCATGAATAACTTTATTTGTTTTGTACAAACAAGGCAATATCTTATCCCAATACAGTGTCAATGATAACAGAGAGTGGAACTGTGGGTCATTGTTTCTTATATAACTACCGTGTCTTTGTGAATGAATCGCAGTTTTCACGACGGCAAGAAGGCGTGGACCCGTGCTGCCACTAGTTTCACTTTCAACGTAAGATCTACAGGCATTGTTTGTTGAATAACATCTGCAGTGAACAATACAATACCACCAGAGAGTATAGATGATACCACAACGCTATAATAATAGTGACATAGTTTATACTGTGCATCAAAACCGCCGGGGTGCTGGTATTGCAGTGCATAGCAGAAAGGACAACTCTTTCCCACCTTCGCACAGTTTTTGTTCAGTGAGAGAGAGGAAGGAAGCCAATGTGAAAAGAACCACGTAAATGAGAGAGAAAAAGAGGGAAAGAAAGAGAAAGAGAGCGGGGGGGGGGGGGGGGAAGAGAATATCAGAATTCAGGGGAGAACAGCAAGAGGAAAGAACAGACGAAAGAAAGCAAGAATACAAGGAAACATTACGAGCGAAAGACTACATCATCATAGGGCTGAAAAGACCTCAAGATCTGTGTTATTCTCATCAGTTAGTAAACTGAGTTGCTGCCATTTACTGAATCCTCATTGGCTATTTTACAACTGGGACATCAGGTAAAGAGAGGTAAACTACGACTGCGGTCAACAATATAAAGATGATTAATCATTGCTTTTAACCTTAATTCTAAAATGCAGCAAGACGAAGCCTTAAACTGATGCTAGTGGATCAGAATCTACACAGGGATTTGCCACCCAACATACAGGTCAGCGGTGTCAGAATGAGATTCACAGGATCGTGGGAAACAGCCTTGCTGGTGAAGATTTTCAAAAATCCCCAAATCCCATGCAAAAACTCCTAAGCTTTTTTTTTTTTCCAATCCAGAAAATACATTTAAATTTACAATTTCGTTCTTCTATACTGAATTTAAACTACGTAGTGTAGTGATCAGCTTGCATATCACGCAAAAGCTCCTCTCATATAGGCAGTCTCAATCTGTCCCTTATCCCATTTGGTTTTATTCACCTTTTAAGTCTCAGGTATTGTGAGTGAAAGGGGAAGGTTTGTGATATATATTTTTTTACAAAGAAATAATACCAAAATATACAATAGTCTGGAAAATCCCAAGATCCTTTAAAAAATGCCAAGATCCCAAGATAACCCCCTAAATCCCATGATCTTGGGGAAAGCCCAAGGACCGGCATGCAACGCTGATGGGAAAGTTCTTCGATCTGATGATGACTGTTTATTTATCCCTGCTTGAAGTGCACAATGAATCGGTTCCTGTGATCAGTGACCCAGAATGATTAATATAATCCGTTACTTGAAGCAGACGTAGGTGGCACATTTCGGAAAGGGTCCCATTTCGCCGGCGAAAGAGTTATTGTCCCCAGCTGGTCAAACCTAATCCCAAAAGCAACCCCTAGACTAATTCACTTGGCAGATAAAACCCAGTCGGGCAAATTGGCTAAAATGATCATACAAAACAAAAGTACGATTTTACGTCTCCTTTTCCCAAAGCTGCCTTTGGGTGTGGCCGCTCCTGTCTGTTGCCTCCCTGCCACTACGCCATTGATTAAAGATATATAATCTTGGCTTTTTTTTCAACCGAGGCGAGGATGCCACTTTGATCTTTTCACTGACGCAACGAAGAATGATAAGATCTAATCCCTCACCTCGCACCCCCCCCCCCCAAAGAAAAGGCGTGACCTGCACTAAGAACGAAAGTTGGTTATACTTGAGCCCATACAGGCTTTAATGCGATTTAGTGAAGCCCTCATGTGACCATGAATCATCAAACCGGCTGACAAATAAAGGAATGCAATTTGTCAGGATGACCTCAAAACTTGTTTTCCAAACCAGGGAGTGCACTTGAAATGATAACAGAACAATTCTCGCCTTTTTCTACTTGCAAGCTTAAAAGCCGCATTCCGCACGGACCCCCAACCACAGCCTCGCCTGTCACTTTCTACCTTCTCCACATCGGTCACGGCAAGCCGAAATAATTCCCAAAGCAAGCAGCAGGTACTCCCTGAGATTCAATATATACTGTGTCCCGGGTATTCCTGTGTCTAATTTTAGCCAAGAGCACGTCGAATGTAAACTGAGATAGCCGATGTTCATTTGAAATAATGTCCCACTTTACAAACGGTAACTATGAAATGAATGTCGAATATGTGAAAATATTCATTTTCATTGTAAATGATACAAAAAGAACACTGAGTAATAAAAGGTAAATCGGTAATTTCTGTTACAACCACCCTCCCCATATCCCCAACACACACACACACCACATCCCAGACTTTCCTCCCAGAGATACTGAAGCTTAAATTGCCACCGGCCCTTCGCTCTCGGGCAGATCTCTTTGTTGTTTAAATGGTCAGGGGTGAGAGGTTCGTACAGTCCATGTACGGTGGGGGCGATTACGTCGTTTGATGTCGTTATTCTGGCCACGCCCATGAACAATGATGAACACACACGCGTCGTTCATGGAGGCTCGGTCAGCCATGCTAAAGCTATAGCTCATTGCCAATTGGTTTAGCTGTTCCATTGGTTGAGCCATGCACCGTATGACAGACGATAAAATGGTCCTTTATTATGGGCATACGCTCTCGGTCTTTCTCGCTCATACAATGCTATACGACAACAAAACGCCTCCAATTGCACTTGAATATTTCGATTCTATGACATTAAAATAACACCAAGCAATAACCCAACAAATTGTAGATCTACGAGTGTAATTTGTTATTAAAGCTTATGGTCGTTATGGCATAATCTTAAAGTAGTAAAATAGCCTGGTCTATAATAAGACGCACAGCATTTTCTTTTTTTTGTGATTTCAAATACCCCCCATATTGATTCTGTGTTCAATTAAGTCCAGGCGCACATTTAAAGGATTTATTACTATTTTTATTCTTGTTATTATTTTAATTTACAGTGCACGGTGCACACATTGGCGTAGATCTAGAATAATCACTTTACATTCCATTTGCATTAAAAAAAAAAAAAAGGGCTGCATTCTGGGGGTGACTTTTCATAGATGATATTTATGGGAAATATTTTTCTCAATTTAAATTGCTAACATAAAAAAACTCCCGTTAAATTTACATTTGTTTGTCTAGAAATGTTTTATTGTCCAGACTAAAATCAAAACCAGTTACATATTGTGAAAGTCCTCCAAGAAGAAGAAAAAGAAGAAAGATTGCCCTAAACGCCAAGGGTCTCATAAATCGCCATAAATCTCGCAAATCTCGACACCCCCTCCCCCCCCCCCCTTTCCCCTTTTATAAATCAGGCCAAACGAAGCTTTTTTTACTCCGCGATTTTTATCTATTCATTGCTGAATTTTCTTAAAACTGACCCCTGACATGCTCGAACCGGTTCAGTTACGAGGAATTCGAACTTGTAACCATTTTTGGATCTATCGAGAGATGAATATAATGGTGTAAAACGTCCGCTCGATGCTGTGATATTTTTGTGCAGCATGTAACTGGAGATTCATTCTGTAATCATCTTGGCTATGAGATCACACGTATTTCAATAAATTTTCGAGAAACCGAATCGTAAGCGTCAAAGAGAAAAAGCACTACCTGGCAGCGAAATTGAAGAAATAAGCTTACATCGATACTCTGTACGGTGGGCAGAATTTTGAGACATGCTCAATCTACAGTCGGATTAATAATACATAATTGTTGTATACTATTACAGTCCACAGGTATGTTTGCCCAGTATATAGAACTCTCTTGTCTTGGAGTCTTACATGCTCAGTGTATTTTTTATTACTCATTAACACAATTAGTTTCACCAGAATGCACAGGGAAGAGCGCTCTTTTTTTTTTATAACACATTCTACTCGCCCTTATAAGTGAAAGAACATTGATAGGTTGCAGTCGGACGAGGCGCGAGATGGCAGTGGGGTGAAAAAATAAAGTACATTGTACAGCGAATGTGTCAGGCTGGGTCGTTTAGGTCTCCCCGTTTATTTATTTATTTATTTTTATTTTTGTAGTTTGCTTTAGTGGAGCCAGGAACTAAGCCGTATCCATTACCGAGCTTCAGTTATAAGTTTCTGTTTAAGAGTTCAAGAGCCCCCAAGGATTTAGGCTATAATTTGCACTCATATTAGCTGCTTCGCAGTCGTATTTTACAATACATGCCATTACTGCATAATGATCAATGCTTTGTCTTTATGTCAATTAACTCTTCGGACAAACATCCCAGTTTTGTACCTGAGACCATGAACTTTCAGTTCACTATAATGTGATCACATGAACCAGTCTTGAAAGGGTTAGAGGTAAAAACTTTGATAAAAACAATAAGAAAGGCGATCTTTTTTCGATAATCTTAACTACTGAAGCATTCTGATTAATTTATAGTTTTGAAGACATGGATTATTTGCTTGATTTCCGGATTGGTTCTTTTCTACAAATGATTTTATTAAATTTCACCGCAACTCAGAAAGTTCTCATCCGGTCAAGAAAATCATAATAATATGCACCAAGGACCGGACGATAGGGTTTGGCTTTATATTTTTTTAGGAAGAGAGTGGGGGTGTGTCCTTTCATGCTTCTTTTCAGATGAATTGTTTTCTTGCTTTAATGATACTCGGCGGTTTGGTTTAATGATGCTCAGAGGTTTTTAGAATCAATGTACAGTTCTGTCAGGTCGCTCACCCCAAGAACATCATCAATGTGTTCACTGTCGATATCATTTTTGATATTGCAGCAATAGGGGTGAAAGTCGACATTTTAAGACTATGACATCTAATTTTTCAGCAGTATCATGTCAATGAAGAAACCAGTTATCCTATGTTGTAAATGGTCGCCCTCTCTCTCTCTCTCTTCTTATAATAATAATAATAATAATATATTGCATTTATATAGCGCCCAACCCCGTCGATGACAAGCTCTGGGCGCTTTAACAAACTCTTACACACACACGCACACACGCATACACAAAAGAAATTCAAAAATATTTACTCTTGTTGCTGCCGAAAAACACCTAGCCTAGTTTGTCTGAAAGAAATGGGTCTTCATATGGCGTTTGAAAGAACCAATGTTATTATGTGTATGAGTAGAGGGTCTTTAAAACCAAATTCACTGGCATATCTTTTTTTTTCCCTACCCGTAGGATCTTATCGTTGTTACTTTTTTTTTTTTTTAAGTTCCATCATTCATTCTGAATTAGCAATGATTACAGAAAGCCTGAGATCCTCCCCCCCCCCCCCTTTCCCTCACTATTATCAAATAAATACTTTGTACTGAAATGACAGTTTGGTTACATTGTTATTCACAGAGACAATGCAGGTTCTGAAGAACAGCTACCGACAGCGCCCATACTCAGCCTCAGTTGTACATGCTCGCATCTCCCTAAGCCCTCAGTTCACTGCCTCACTCTTGAGGGCCTCAGCCTATGGCTATAGCCGCTGGTCCCCGTGCACTCATAAGCAGTTACCAATGAAGCCAGACATTGGGCTGAGACTAAGATTTGGCTATAACCAACTACAGCCAATCATCATCACGTTGGCTAGGCCTTCCAACTGCAATAAATATGCCCAGACAAAGGCTTCCTAAAAATGGGAGGAGCTTATATTGCGAGCCATTGCCGAACAAGATCAAACGGATTGCTCATCGTTACCAGTTCCTTCCGATCGGCGCTTCGCATCGAAGTGTGAAAACGCAACATTCGACAAGGAAGGTCGGGGCTCGCCAACCTCTTCGCGAGTACTTATCATTGCAAACACGAAACGCGCCACCTAACTGCACTTTCTAAAGATGATACAGGAGCGTCAGGGCCGATTAAAGTCTCTGGGTGATGTGAAATTCATTATTCATACACACGAAATCCCCATGAATGCATAATATATTTAAAGATGAAAGTGTTATAGGCATTAACTTGTCCACACCAGTATCTGAATGTCAAAATTCTTTATTCGTTGTTTATGTAAAAGTTTACAGTCTATCAGTGGGGAAAACTTAATGAAACTCAAGTATGTGCAGATACATGGTGCTCGTTCTGAAAAAAAAACAACAACAACAACTCTCCCGGCTATCAGATCCTAAAGAATGAACACCGGGCATGGTGAGTTACAGGCTGTTCACCCTTCGTGATCAGGTGGAAACTGCGGGTGCCCACAAGATGAACATCATACATATTTATTTGCACATATTCATTCTCCATGATCAGGTGGAAACATACATTTGGGTGGAAACTGCGGGTGCCCGTAAGATCAACATCATACATCTTCAGTTGCACGCTATTCATTCTCTTTGATCAAATGGAAAGCGCGGGTACCCGTGCGATGAACACCGCGCATCGTTAGATATTATGCATGCGACGTGTTCGTGAAAAAAAAGGGATCGGAAGCGAGGAGTCAGCGAGGCAAAACAAACTAACAAACATTGAAAAACAAAACCAATTTTAAAAAATCCAAACCTACATGAACAATCTTGTTACCGTAAGTGGCCTGATAAAAAAGCCTTTTGCTTTCAAAGGTGGAGAATATGAATTATATAGATAACAAGGAGCTCCCTCCATCCCTAAAAAAAAAAAAAAAGGCTAATAATTGTGGATTTTCAAACTGGAAACTAGTGGTATAACTAATACTAAGGTCTGTACAATTTATTAATGGGCTTGACTCATATTTGAAGTAACGAGTGGATAGTTTTCGTCGGGCATAATTAGATCCTAATCTTTCAAGGAGATGTATTTCCATTCAACAGGATCCACCCAGCTGCACCCCCGCCCCCTATGAAAGATTGAAATCATCACAATAAAACAGATTTTCTGTTCAATCGACCACGATCTCGCATCTGTCATTCTTTCCCACGGTGCGAACAGCGTTGAAGTTCTGCCAATATTGGAGTTCTCTCTTCACACCCTGCATCAGCTTAAGGTGGAGCATAAACTTGTCCCATTACAATAATATAACATACGCATGGTTTGATGAAAAAGACAAACGGGTTCATACACCAGTGAAACTCAACAAAGGATAAACGAGAACAACGCTGTCTGTGCACTTTGGGTGTGAAATGGGTGAATGTGTATCATTGTTAGCCGGGGTAGGCAACCGTTCTCGTGGGCCTGACATTTGCAAAAAAAATCGACAAAGTCCGCTGTAAATAACCTATTAAAGTATAGAATTACCGCTTGTTTTGATAACAAGCTGCAATTTGATACATTAATCGGTGTACCTAATTTTTACTCACTTGTTTTGATAGCAATGCCTTCAATGCATTGCCAAAGAACAAAGGGGTGGGGGGGGGGCGGCCACAACTGATTGGGATTCATTCTCTAAATATTTCTTGTTTGACGGCTGACAGCAGACGGTGGGGGAGTGAATGATAATAATTTTAATAATAATGCAATTTTGAAAAAGAAAGTAAAAGGATGATTGAAGGAAATGTCAGCGAGATTGCCATATAGCCAGCAAATAACCATTAACTGGGTATAAATTTGTGGGTTTTCTCCTAAACTCAGGTCTCAAATGGCGATTAGTAGTTATCCAGTGACATAATTTGGCATATACACCAAGGAGATTGGTGTTGTGATGAAGAAAGTACAAGACAATACTACTAGGCTGATGGCCCACTGAGTCAAGTCTGTAAATAGTCTATTTTGACTCAGTGCGCCAAATCTTTCTTTCCGCCGGCTGACTCTGGAC
Organism: Onchidella celtica; assembly: GCA_963931925.1. NCBI lineage: Eukaryota > Metazoa > Mollusca > Gastropoda > Systellommatophora > Onchidiidae > Onchidella > Onchidella celtica. The sequence continues at coordinate 29,008,058 of OZ007567.1, forward strand.
AGTTTTAACGCGCCCGAACTAGGTTAGTGAGACAGATTTGTTTCAGTCTGGCCAGTGCGCAAGGTCCCATCTAACTCCACAGTTCATATCTCACACTAAAACCGAGACAAAACATGACTTGACCCAGAGAGCCACGAGTCTTATTTCAAACTACATTACATTTTGTTCATCACATCTGGACCCGTTTCGCAGCACACTGATCTTTATAATACGGTTACACTGGATGCAGAGCGTATCAAGTTGCTTGCGAAACGTGTGACGTGACAGTATGTCGCAAGATTTAGCGTACCGTAAGTAAGAAGACAAGACGGGTGCAGGGAAGGGATGGAGTGTAGCAATGTGGGCTGAAAAGGAGTAGGAAAACGGAGACACGAAATGAGGCTGAGAATGATTTGACTTGGTTATGATGTTTGTCTCCCCCCCCCCCCCCCCCCACCCGAAAATGAAGTACTGTTAGGAGCCACCAGTTAAGTACGTGCGTTTGGAGAGAGAAAGGGAAAGCAGAAGAAAAACTTACATGGGGATTAATGTCTTCCCCCCCCCCCCCCCCAATCCGAAAATGAAGTACTGTTAGGAGCCACCAGTTAAGTAGGCTACGTGCGTTTGGAGAGAGAAAGGGAAAGCAGAAGAAAAACTTACATGGGGAAGGGTTTCTGTTAAGCGTACACACAGTACACCTTTCAGTTACCTGTTGTAATGGATGGACAACAGTTGGTTTTATTATATATTATATATACATTTTTTTTTTTTGGCAACACCAATGAAAATATCCAATAGCTTAAAGGCAATGTTTCTGATGAAGCTGTCAAATTCCGTGCAAAACGTTGATATACAAGCTTCAAAATGGCCTGTCACGGACATTCTCAAATGGCCCTCCGCTCGTACAAGGAAAGGAACGGGGGGGGGGGGGAGGGGGGGAGAAGGAGGGGGTGTGTGTGTCGTCAAGTGCATGAAAAACGTACACATGAGAAGGGGATGTACAAAATCGTCAGACTCAAGAGTGCCTACTTTATGGGTGGCCCCTTACAGCGAATTCGATAACATAAGTTTTATAGTGTTCTTTAGTAATCCCCATTGCCTATGCTTTTGCGGGCCTAGAATGATTGTCCTCTTCCCGAACTGTGCAAATCACAATCACACCGCATGGGGTCTTATCTCTCAGACATGGGTAAAATACATTTTATTTTGTCTAACCCACACAGTCTGTGACTACGTTAAAGGTTGGTGCTGATCGCATCGGGGTCTGTATGGCTGGGATCAAAAGAATCTGAAAACCACAAAATGCCATTTAAAATCAGGTGGAGAGTGCAAGTGAATAAGAAAGATGACCTAAAAAATAAATAAAAAACAATGCCACACAACTTCAATTCGAACCCGAGACTACAGCTACCACGCCACCGGTCTGTCGTCATTCTGAGCTATCTTATAAAATTGGCACACACCATATTTCCAACCTCTCGCCATCGTAACTAGACAATGCAAATAAATCACTAAAGACTATCTGATTGATAAGTCACTCCCTTCTTCCCGGGATCTGCTCAGGTAACTTTAACCTATATTTTACCCAGCCAGTAGGTATGCGCCATGAAAAAATAATTTACCTTACGTAAATCGGTCTTATTTGGAATGTCGTGGGATGATTCATTTTTGCTTCATTAAAGATAGACATGAAAAACATTAGTTTTTATGGGTCTGTTTCGACAACATTGTTGGTTACGAAAGTCTACAAATAACTGTTTTGATTCCAATCAAAATTCTTTCTTTCTGCATCGGTGCATCCCAGGGCAAATATGTGCCGAAACATACCGGCTATCGATACTTCACACTGCTAGAGAAGTAGTTTGCTCCAGTAAGTCTTACAAAACCATTCTTGGGGTTTCCTTTAAAAGGCCGTTTATCCCAGCTATATTCCTACCCCGCAATAGTGTGGGGTAACACAGAGGCAAGCAAGTCACGGATTAATGATTTATTCAAGAAGCAGGGGGGGGGGGGTATCCAGAATGTCGACATTTTATCGGTGGTTAAATTTCAATCGCCGCTAATGCGAACGTTCTATCATTCTGCTCTTTCTTGTGACAAAACATAATACACAGCAAATAAAAGTTGTTCTGCCAGTTACCCTTCAGTTCACGTTACCATAACTCGTCGAAAAGAAAATGTAAGGTCGGGCGGGGCCATACTAACCATTGCGGGAACAGTTATTTGATTTATGCAAGCCATTTTTAAAACAACCTCCGGGCACTCTCTCTTCCACACCACCGCGTGAACATGGCAACATTCTAAACGCGGCTATTTCTTTATTACAGCACCCGAATACAAATAAAAAAGGATGAAAGCGAAGGGCCTACCTAATCTGTGTTATGCTACAGCCCCATATCTGACTAGTCAGGGTATTTTAAATGACATGTTACCCCGATCTGTCAGTTAACGATTTCTGAACATACTTTAATATTTCTTCTACTTGGCTAAATCCCAGATGCTGCCAAAATCATTTGGTGCAAGGTATGGGTATACATCTCATACTGGTGTCCATTTTTTTCTGCATTAATTTCACTTAAGAGGTGGCAGTTTCAAAGAATCCTGAAGAATAACGATCCCTGACTCCCCACCACCAACAACAAAAAAGCTGTGCTAAATCTTATTCATGCAGTAAATGTCCAACTTCATGTGGTCGCCTGACAATGATACAAACAACTCAATTTTTAAAACGAGTCATGATATAGACATCAAGGGACTGATTTAATGATTTTACGTCCACGTCTTGCCCTTTCGTTTCTTTCGGTGACGAAACCATTACTTGGCTGACGAATGTGCAGATGAATGTTCCGTAGGCATAATCTCAGCAAGTTTACATCATGCTCCCAACAGTACTAACAATAGCCAAGGTTCGAGGTATTTTAGGAATTCAGTGCATGTCCTTGTCGTCTGCAACTGCTATGCTTCGTACATAAAGTGCTGAGACAACATGATAATTGGGAATTTAACTCCCGGAGAAAAATCGTCTAAATACCAGCCTATTAAAATTTTATTGCCACTTTTGTGCAATCATATAACATTACATTTACGTTTAGTTGGTGCTTCTTAGCTCTATTTTAGAAATGTAATAAAAATTTAATAAAGGTAAACAGTTTTCATCTCTTTTGAAAACTGTTGTGGATATTGATTTAACTCGTATCATCATTTCCTGCAGACATTAAGCATGCTGAGCTTTCCCTGATGTGCTCTGGCCTATGCTGGTCTCCATCGTATACTATGGTTTTTACCCACAACCTGACCGTTTTTCTCATTTAGGATCAACCATAGCTTGATCACAGCCATCAAGAATGAAAATTAAAAATCTATCAGTCTTGACTGATTCAACTCACCCGCAAGACAGACAGCACTAAGGATCAACCATACCTCGATCACAGCCATCAAGAATGAAAATAATTAAAAATGTATCAGTCTTGACTGATTCAACTCACCCGCAAGACAGACAGCAAACAACACGGAATCCATCGCTTTTAACACTGTAGTCACACACAATTGTTTATCCTGTAGTGGTGTTTTATCAGAATGTCACATATAGTTTGGATGCTGAATCACTTCTCTCATTCATGTGATCACACTCCCTGTTAGCGAGCTCTGTAATTTACTCATACAAAGAGAGCCCGCATCCGTCAACGGCTAAACTAGGTGCGGTATGATTTACCGCAAACACGATCCCGAATGCTTAATAGGAAACACTGGTGAGGGTCCGCATTTGCTCGTATATTTTAAGCCTGTGTGATTAAATGCGGAGTCCCTCCTTTTCATTTCCGTTAAGGTATAAAAACGCCCGGCCAATCGACGGATCTGTGACTGAGCTGCACAATGAAAACCCGGTGTCAGCCAAACATACTACCAATTTCTGCATCCTCTGATAATACTCGCTTCATTCAAAGGCTGCCCATCAAAAGCGAGGCAATACATTCAAGTTAACAATGTTACATCAGCACAGTTAAATCCTTCGCTGATTTCGCACTGTTAGTTTGGTTTCAGCATCAATAGATCGACACGGTCTCACGGCAGGTGTTATAGTCATTACGAAGGCCACGGCTAGAGTCACAAGCAGTGATAATGTGTTGACAGCACTGACTTCTGTAACCTAAATACGAGGTCGCTCGGCAGGTTTTGTTGTGCCATTGACTCGCACAGTTGAGGTTGTCCAGCCGCATGCACTTTCGCCAGCCTATCCTGATGTGCTCAAGACGTCTTTAATTTTGTCTGCCGATGGCACCTCGCTCAGTCCAGGTCCAAAATAGCAATCCACTTCAAACCTGAGCACTGCGAAATCTGTATGCTGGAAACCATAGCCTAGTCAAGCGTGCTAAGAAACAAATAATATTTTCAGAAGTTATATCAGCGCCCCTAAACACTGGCAAGTTTCCTTGTGTGCAATACTTTCCTCTGGGTAGAAATACTTTGTCAGAGTGATCTTCGTAACTGCGAGCTAGTAAAGCTATCAAGTTGACTATACGGGAAATAATGTGGATTTAGACATTACAGCCATGTCTTTGTAGCGTGTGAATGAATGTAGAAGTAGCTTAAGTAAAAGGGCGAATACTTTCTGTGTTAAACTGTTGTTACAAAAAAAAAAAAAAAAAAACGCGTGCCGCCCCCCCCCCCCCAACACACACTATAGATACACTTTTTAAAACAAAAATTCAAGTGACAGTTTCCATACCTACACATAACACATAGGCCTACAAATATTGTGACTGAGTTGAAGAGCCACCGTGTTCCAGTTTTGTTAACGGTAAATAACAGTGATAGGCCTAACTGCATGCTAGCACTGACATGCCGGTAACAAACAAAATGTTACTGTTGGTGGTCTTGTCACACGCAAACAACACAACATCTTATTTGTGTGGTGGCGATTTAACATTGACAAAGCGAGGAGAAGGAGCAGCAAAATCCGTGACAGTTACCGTGTACACCTTTGTGTGGAGAAGGAGAGCAACAGTATTGATGATTTATTGTAAAATCGTATCACACACCTCTGTGGAAACCGTTGGTAGTTCGCCAGAGGTTACAAATGTGGGAGGTTAGAATTACAAGGGGTCTAAGTATCGTCGACACTTGGATCCCTTGTAATTCTAACCCCCTCATTTTGTTTAAGGGGATTAGAATTACAAAGGATGTAAGTGCCAATGGCAATGATATCCCTCAATGCTATACTGACTATTTGAGTATCTTTGACCTTGGTCAGGAAAGGGGCTTAAGTTCCTATGTTACCAAATGCCTAACCAGTTTTCAGTTCGCCGATCTTCCAGGCCTTTAAACTTCTTATGGGGATTGCAAATACGAGGTTTTCGGTCAGTCTATATGTGGCCTGCTCATTTGTCTGTAAATTCTTTCAAACGTCAAACGCACATTAATTCTAAAGTAAAGAGAGAGAGAGAGAGAGAGAAAAAAAAAAGAACCCAACAACACTGGGCATGAACAAAATAACAAACTCAGGGTTAGGCCTAGTTGGGGCAGCTCACATGGTTATCATCCAAATGTTCGCAAAGTGAGCATCTAAAAACAAAAATTAAAGTTTGGCTCACGTAGTAATTACATTGCCGGTTTAGGGTCTCCACACAGTAGAACCATTATACATCACAGCACAGCATAGAGAGGTAAGCTAGACGTGAGCAAAATGGTTGTCGCACATTTTACTTTCGATTCGCTTACGTCTCGTCACTGCCCGAGAAAAGACACAATACACTTGAACAATGGAGTCATTTCAGCTCGTGTTGTTGTTGTGGCTAAAAAAGAAGACATGCTACTAACAGACGGTATTAGGTGCATTCAATTTTCAGCAAGAGAAACTTTTGGCGAATATCATCATCTTATGCAACAAATTCTAAGTGATGAAGAGAAGTGTTTAGCATACATCAGAATGACGCCAGATACGTTTAAAACTCTTCTTGATATTATTGGATCACACATAGAAAAAAGGACTACAAATTTTCGAAAGCCACTGCCAGCAAGAGTTCGTTTACTTTTGTTGATTCCATCTTGTATCATGTGTGTAGAGTGTAGAACATAGATCTACTCGTCTGTGTACACACCACACCAAAAGCTGGGAGACAATCGGAACAAATTGTACTGCTGCACTAAAATTAATGCTCTCGATACAAAACGTCTAGGCCTATCGGGACGTTAGCGAGACGACAATGTTAGTGAGGCGGATGCACTGTGGCGGCAATAATTGAGAGAAAGAGGTATTCCCGCGTTACCGGTTGTCGTACGACGAAGTTCATCGGGGTCAAGAGCTGGTATCGAGACGAAACTGTGTCTAAAATGGTTGCATTGTTTGGGTCCCTTTAGTCATCCTTATTTACCGAGAATGTTTCTTGACATTCAAGAGGGGCGCCTTGAATTCCATTTAAATAAGTAAAAAAACAACAACATTGTAACGCAGATTGAACCCTTTGATCTTCTGAAAGAAAAGCTAAAGAAGTATGAGTTTTATCCTTCATTCACCCCCAACCCCCTCTCTCCCCACATACACACACATGCCCTCTCTTTTCAGCGCATTCATTTTATTGTAGACATGATTGTCACGAGTAGGTGAGCTGGGATCAGTAGTTACGGGGGAAGGGGGTAGAGTAAAGTTAACCCACGGCCCACGGGTAATGAAAAGCGTGCATGTTGTGAGTGGGGGGGGGGGGGTCTGCATGAGGTGAGAGCGCTGTATTACTATCACTGCAAGTTAGAAGTCCTAGGGGACGGACGTAAGTGAGAACAGTCGGGAGATTGTGACAGTGTTTTCCAGTGATGACTGATAGGTGGAACGATGATTGATAATTATGATTGATGTATTATATTCGTCTACGACCATGATGTAAATAAGTATATGTGAGGAATGTGGAAGTCCTTGATACTGTATATAGCAATGTGCGCCATGAGCGATAGATGGAAGTTAGCTTCATGGATTTGTAGCGAGAGTGAGTAGGGTGTAATACGGTGGAGGTGTTACCGTAAGATGTTTGGTGAGTGAAATGTGAACTATTGTGTGTACGCTTCATGAGTTGTAATGAGGGGTGAAGTGATTAGAAATGGTATGGTATTATACCAATGTAATGTTATTTTTGTAGGTGCCGGGATCGGGCCGAAGCGCCGCCTACGGTGAGCACAGGGGATAGGCCAGCATAGGGCCGAAGGCCACACATAGGCCAGGAGTGAAGCTGTCGGTGCAGGACAGTAGAGGCACATGAGTTGTGGCAGTCTGGCCACAGACAGGGATGTATATATGATCGTGAATGTGCTATTAAGATGTACTACTGTGACATGGATGTATTACTGTGCGAATGAGATATTCATGTGAATTGAAGTATTAACGTGTTATGGCCACGTGAAGTGTATAGGAGGCTAAGGTGTATTGCCATAGGGAGGCGCTATTGAGAGACTGTGGTGTGAAAGAATACTAGTGTGTCATTAAGACCCTGAGTGGAGAGGCTGAGGCCGAGGTGTCTTTAGAAGTAATTACCGGGTTGTGGACCCGAGGAAGTGTGCTTACGGAAGAAGGCCGTGGACGGCAGTTAACTTGAAGAGTATAATGTATGTATGTAATTGCACTGTTATCCTTATCTTTATATTTATGTTTAATAAATGTGTGAGTCTGATGGGTTGTTCTGTTAAGTGTTAAACTTGTTCGTTCGTGATTGTTGTCCTGTTATAACCATCGCATCTCCCAGTCTGGGATTTGTGACACTGGGGGCTCGTCCTGTTTACCTGTGGTCATTTTGACATTGTGTATTCGTCATATCTAGTTGTTTTTCTGTTGTGCTAGGAATTTGTGCTGTTGTCTTTGTTCGTGGGATGAGTGGAAATTTCATGATGATATGATTTATGTATATTAATGATTATGTATTGATGCATGTATTGCTATAAATATGTACTAATGTGTGATTGAATTTTCACAGAGAGAGTGTGTGTGCCAGCCTGAGAAGTCAAGCGGCCAGAGCTCCGATTAAGGGGAGGACTTAAACTCATAAGGCTGAAAGTTAAGTAAAATTCAAAAATTTTGTACCCTGGATTGAGGGCTGTCTTTTCATCTGTCTTTTTCCCTGTTTTTGCTGTTTTTGTTGTCGTTATAGATTATACGGGCGGTGGCGCGGGTTTGCTGTGGTGAACTTGGTTTATCCTCTTCGGGAGGTGGGCTAAACTTGGAGCCACGCTCATCACAGTGAACAGTTCTGTAGGGCTTTGTTATTGTTTAGTTGTAGCGTCGTATCTTCTCTGTTTCTGCAGGAAGGCGTATTCTCTTGTCCCTCTTTCTTACCTATCTGTAGATACGTTCTTTTTTTCAGACTCTGTTCTTGTTCGTACCTTGTAGTGTAATCGGCGTAGTTAGGTTGCATTTTTTTTCCCATTATAGTTTTTTTTAGAAGCTTTGTCCTAGTCTGGTTCGTTGTCTTTGATGTCCGTGTGGTCCATCTTCTGAAGTTTCTTCATTCTTGTCTGTTCTATTCTCTTTTGTTATTTAATAGTGCTATACATTTTATGAACATAGAATTAGTTAGAGAGAGTATGCTATAAAATGTTCAGTTAGGTGTGTTTCTGAATTGCATTTGGAAATAGTGCTTGTTATTGTAGTGGCATAATTTCAGGTCTCGGGATACAGTGGGTATAGTAAGTACATAGATAGTTATTGCATTTCATATTGTATAAGAATAAGTCCGTGAAATGGCGGAGCTCCAGCAACTAATGAAGTTAGGGACGGAACTTGGTCTTGAAGGCGTAGAGCTACGCGGCTGGATTAAAGAGCAGCAGGCGGAATTGCGCGATGAGCGTGCTAAGGATAGAGAGAGAGAAAAAGAGGCTCAAGAGCGGCAGAGAGAAAAAGAGGCTCAAGAGCGGCAACAGGAAAGGGAGTTAAAGTTAAAGGAGATAGAAGCCCAAGAGCGGGAGATAGAGGCTAGGGATAAGCAGCAAGAGAGAGAGACGCGAATAAGAATCGCGGAATTGGAACTCAAGAAGAATGCGCCAACAGAAACAGTTGAGCGGCAGGTACCCAATAAAGGTGGTGTTAGGATTAAGCTGCCTACGTTCGACGACCGGAAGGACGATATAGACGCCTTCCTTTACAGGTTCGAACTTAATGCACAACTGCAATGGGGGGACAATAAGCAATTGTGGTCCACTTACCTGGCGTCCTTATTGCAGGGGCGAGCGTTAACCTACTTTAAAGAGTTACAGCGCGAAGACGTGCAAGATTACGATAAGCTGAAGGCTTTGCTGCTTCGCCGATTTGCGCGTACCGAGGAATATTTCCGGGAGCAGTTTAGGCGAGCACGTGCGGATACCAGGGAGGACTTTGCTGCCTTCGTCGCGAGATTAACAGAATATTTCGCGAACTGGGTAGACTTGGCGCATGTGGGCGCGGATTTTGCTAAATTAAAAGACCTAATGATCCGTGACCAGCTATACGCGTCGTGCCATAAAGATCTGGTGGCTTTTCTGAAAGAAAACGAACCCGCAACGTTGCAGGAGGCGTCAAAGTTGGCGGAAGCATACCGTACGGCACATCCGTCCAAACCAGTCGCGAGGGCGTACGTACAGGATGCTGGTTACGTCGCCGTGGTTGAGGGGTCGCCGACAGGACATAAAGACAGGTCGCGTCAGCGTGGTGCCTATAACGGGCAAGCCCAGGGGCAACGTAGGGGGTATCACCAATCACCTGCATATGGATCCGGTAAGTTTGACCGAGCAGGAGGGCTAGGTCGCGGTAATGGCCGAGGGCGATTTGTGACCTTTGCCGATGACCGACGGCATAGGGACTTTAGTTCCGGTCGCGATGGGTCACGGGGACCCAGGGCTAGCGGAGCACAGGGAGCGGAATGTTGGACTTGCGGACGCGTAGGTCATTTTTCACGCGATTGTAGGACCGCGGATTGTTGGAACTGCGGAAGAGCAGGTCACATCAGGGTAAATTGTCCTGCAGGTAGGATAGCGGCGAACGTGGATGGTGATCACGGTAGCTCCACTCCATGTTCCCCTAATAAATTTCATCATGCGGCCGCGTGTGTTACATCGGACAACGGAGGCGGACAGTATTCTAAGTGTCCCAGTTGTGAGAAGTTATTATCTTCCGGTGTTTTACCTTGTGGGAGAAAGATCCCCGTTATAAATTCATGTCATACAGGAGGTGGTCTTAGGGTTTATCCGGGGTTTGTTGGGGACGAACCGGTCTCGGTTTTACGAGATACAGGATCTACCGTTGTGGGGGTGCATAGGGACTGCATTCAGGGTTCACAGCTTACAGGTGAGACTGTCCCATGCATACAATTTTCAGGGGCCATTGAGAAATTACCATTGGCAAAGATAGTGATAGATACGCCTTTCCTTAGCGGGGAAGTCGAAGCAGTCGTTGGTTGTTTTCCAGGCGCCCAGCTCATCATTGGTAATGTGTCTCGGGTAGTTTCCCCTTCCGAGGAGAATGTGCAGGCATGGTCACAATCAAAAGGTATTGACTTTTGTGCCGCAGTCGAGACACGTCGACAGGTAGGTGATAGGAATAAGATTAGACCTTTGGCAACGCCAGCGGTCAACCTGGATATCACACCAGAGCGCTTGGCGAGATTGCAAAAGGAAGATCCATCATTGAGTCCATGTTTTGAGGAGGCGCGAACGGAGAAAACGAGGAAATATAAGAACGGGTCGTCTTCCTTTGTTATCCAGGCGGGCATTCTGCTCCGTAAGTATGTTACGGTGGCATCCGTTTTAAAGCAGGTCGTTGTGCCAGCGTTGCTAATCGCAACAGTATTGCATTTGGCACATGATGTCCCATTAGCCGGTCATATGGGTATAGCTGGAACCAAAGAAAGGGTTCTTAAGAATTTTTACTGGCCATCCATCCACAGAGATGTACGAGTATATTGTAAGACGTGCAGTGCGTGCCAAAAGACGACGCATAAGGGTCGTACACCCCAGGCTCCTCTTCAGAATATTGCGGAAGAAGCTTCTAGTATCGCTTCAAAAAGAGCAAAAGACTATAAAGATAGAGGATCCAAACTGAGAATTTTTAAGCCAGGAGACAAGGTCCTATTGTTATTAGCTACGGACCATAATAAGTTATTGATGACATGGAAGGGTCCTTATGTTATTGAGCGAGTTGTTTCGAAGGTAGATTACGCTATCCACATTGATGGATCAATTAAGGTTTTCCATGTTAATATGCTACGGAGATTTTGTGAGAGACCAGAGTATCTGGGTTCTCATACTGGTATTGAAGGACATGCCTAATGTCGTGTCATTCTTTGACGATATAGCGTGTCATACGTCGACGTGGTCTGATCATATTCAGACACTAACGGTAATTTTTAAACGATTACGTCATTTTGGGTTAACTGCTAAACCCGCAAAGATGGATTTGGCATGTCCAGAGATAGTATTCTTAGGACATATCGTGGGTAGAGGTGTTCAGAGACCTGAAGTAACAAAAATTGACAAATTAGTAGGGTTGCAAATCCCTAAAACAAAGAAACAAGTCAGAAGCTTAGTGGGAATTTTAAATTATTACAGAAAGTTCATTCCAAATTTTTCCTCCTTGTCATCTTCTCTTACTGACCTTACTAAGAAGGGACAACCCGATAAGGTCCAGTGGACGTCTGAATGTCAGACAGCATTTGATAATTTGGTGACAGCATTATCATCGTCACCCATTCTGATATTACCCGATTTTCGATCTAATTTTATCCTCAGAACGGATGCGTCGGACTCTGGTGTCGGCGCTTGTCTTCTACAGGAGAAGAACGAATGTTTACATCCTGTATGTTATGTCAGTAGGAAGTTATTGCAGAGAGAAAGAAAGTATTCTGTGATAGAGCGGGAGTGTCTTGCCATTGTGTGGTCCGTCCAGAAATTAGGACGTTATCTCATGGGACGAGAATTCTGTATCCAGACAGACCACAAGCCACTAACGTTTTTGTCGAAGAATCGTTCGTCCAGCCCACGCTTGTCTAGATGGGCATTGGCGTTACAGCCGTATACCTTCGTTATTCAACCAATTCCAGGAACCAGCAATCATATCGCCGACTACCTTAGTCGAGCCTAGGGGAAGAGTTCAGGAGCTTATACATCGGAGGACAGGAACATTGACAGGATCTGTGTGAACGAGTCATCGACTTTAAAATATGGACATTATAAATATTATATGAAGAATGCTTGATAGATTGATTGGTTTTGATTCTGTATTAGGTATTGTGTTTAGTTAGCTATTGATGATGTGATACATATATGCATAGACAGGGCATATTGATCCCCGTATTTTCCCCTGATTTCGGTATTATATATGCTAGGGGCATTGGTAGGTCATTTTTTATGTAGGTATTGCTCACGCTCACTCGTTGACAATCATCTTGATGCGATTTGAAATTAATTGCATTAATTTTTTTGGGGTGGGGGATGATGTCACGAGTAGGTGAGCTGGGATCAGTAGTTACGGGGGAAGGGGGTAGAGTAAAGTTAACCCACGGCCCACGGGTAATGAAAAGCGTGCATGTTGTGAGTGGGGGGGTCTGCATGAGGCGAGAGCGCTGTATTACTATCACTGCAAGTTAGAAGTCCTAGGGGACGGACGTAAGTGAGAACAGTCGGGAGATTGTGACAGTGTTTTCCAGTGATGACTGGTAGGTGGAACGATGATTGATAATTATGATTGATGTATTATATTCGTCTACGACCGTGATGTAAATAAGTATATGTGAGGAATGTGGAAGTCCTTGATACTGTATATAGCAATGTGCGCCATGAGCGATAGATGGAAGTTAGCTTCATGGATTTGTAGCGAGAGTGAGTAGGGTGTAATACGGTGGAGGTGTTACCGTAAGATGTTTGGTGAGTGAAATGTGAACTATTGTGTGTACGCTTCATGAGTTGTAATGAGGGGTGAAGTGATTAGAAATGGTATGGTATTATACCAATGTAATGTTATTTTTGTAGGTGCCGGGGTCGGGCCGAAGCGCCGCCTACGGTGAGCACAGGGGATAGGTCAGCATAGGGCCGAAGGCCACACATAGGCCAGGAGTGAAGCTGTCGGTGCAGGACAGTAGAGGCACATGAGTTGTGGCAGTCTGGCCACAGACAGGGATGTATATGTGATCGTGAATGTGCTATTAAGATGTACTACTGTGACATGGATGTATTACTGTGCGAATGAGATATTCATGTGAATTGAAGTATTAACGTGTTATGGCCACGTGAAGTGTATAGGAGGCTAAGGTGTATTGCCATAGGAAGGCGCTATTGAGAGACTGTGGTGTGAAAGAATACTAGTGTGTCATTAAGACCCTGAGTGGAGAGGCTGAGGCCGAGGTGTCTTTAGAAGTAATTACCGGGTTGTGGACCCGAGGAAGTGTGCTTACGGAAGAAGGCCGTGGACGGCAGTTAACTTGAAGAATATAATGTATGTATGTAATTGCACTGTTATCCTTATCTTTATATTTATGTTTAATAAATGTGTGAGTCTGATGGGTTGTTCTGTTAAGTGTTATACTTGTTCGTTCGTGATTGTTGTCCTGTTATAACCATCGCATCTCCCAGTCTGGGATTTGTGACAATGATTAGCTATTTCGTTGCATGGGAAAATAAAAATTACATGCGTGCCGTTTTTTTTTGGGGGGGGGGGTCAGGGGCGCGGTTATATATATACACACATGCGCACATACAAAGAAAGGATCACCTAAACGAAAAGTAAAGGACCATAGACATAATTATGCAAGCAGAGCCCGATTCTTTAAAGCCATTAGATCTAGTGCTTTGATGCAGATCGTTAACTGACTGTCAGCTGTCAGACGTGCATGCATAGAAGTACTTCTATGCGTGCATGATACTGTGCATGCCTTATATAAACCAGTTTTGTTTCGAATTTCTCGAAAAGTCTTTTGAAGATGGATGGCACACAGACATACTGGCCCTTCCCGAAGCTGTCTCAAGTGTAAATCACTTGCTGGCACTTTAATAAAAGTTCAACACTTTGCATAATGTTATTACTATCTTTTTCTCTTAATAAAGTACCTACAAATAGCCTACCTACAACTTGTAAATTTTAACTTCAGTGCTTGTTTTTATTAACTGTTTTAGTTGAACAGCGCACACGTACGTTTGTTGGCGTTCTTACACTGTGCAGATATCTGCCTTTTTCAACTCTTTGTGCTATACGAAAGAGAGCGTCACAGTTAAACATTTATTTAATATGCGTGTATTTGTACAGTTTTACAGTTGGTACAGTTGGTACAGTTATAACCAACGAAAATTAAAGATTGCACTATCTTTATCAAGGGTGTGCAGGTGTATATTACAAATCAGGACATAAATATTATAATGCGAAAGGCGCATCAATTTTGCTGCATTCCGAGCAACCGATTCAGCGACGGGACACACTATCACAGCTGGTACATGGTGCACCATTCATCTTTTTTGAAAAAATCGTGTCTATAATTTATTGTAGAAATGCCAAGTCTGTGATGGCCAGATAATATATTTCATAAAGCAGAATTCACATAGCCATCATGATTATGAACTTCCGTCGGATCATTGCGAATGAATCAGCGCTCTCGGAAAACCCTGAAAAAAAAAAAACACACACAAGAAACGTCAGTGATTCAAAAACTGTGATGCGAAACCGGCATCAGCCATATTTAGTTTTTAAAATTTATGTGTACAAGAAGACATGAGGACACCTTTAATGTTGGACTACTTTTTACCACTAATAAAAATAATAACAGCAAAAACAGAAGAAAAGGAACAAACAACTCCCCCCCCCCCCCCACACACACACAAACAAAAAATAAATAAAAAATTAGATATTGTCCATCATACGCTGAACCAACTAAGCCACTTTATAGCTTGAAATGTTCACGTATTATGTACTACAAGTTGTGGATGTCCATTTGTACATTTTGATAGTGAAAGGGCATATCATTATAAAGCATCATAATTTTGTCGAATCCGAGCAGCTGATTTAGCAGGCTACGCTTGTTTATCGATTGGCTGCGGGAGCAGCTTGTCAGTGATTTTCATAGTCTTTCTTTAAACAAACAACAACAACAAACAAACAACAAAAAAACAACAACAATAACACACCCCCCCCCCCCGGCATATAGAGTAAAATTTGAGTTAAATGTAAGACAGGCTCAATGATTTAAAACAAGTACGTAATTAACAGTTTCGGTGAGATCTAATGTCCACAAAACTAAGTTGCTGTGTATTTTAAACCCCCTTGCACAACTATTTTAAGGTACTCTCATCCGTTGCATTTATCACACATTTGTTGTATCTATACTTTTGCCAATTTAAGCTTTTAGATTCATTGTAACTAAATACTTAATTTCTGTATGTACGCATTTCATTGCTTAAAAGTCCACTGAAAGTTAAGAATTGTCCATACAATAGATTCATACATAAACCTGATGGAGATAAGTATTAATTCACGTATTGAGTGCATAAATGCTTTGGGTGACACTGATGTATTTTAAGTGTCAGTTGTTTTCTGTGTGGTCTTTGGCACCACGACTCAGCTACCTTATCCAGGTTACGGTTGAATCGCACATTTTGGCCCAAGTCTCGAATCGTGGCAAAGAATATGTAGCCTAACTGTCGTGGTGTTTGCTGTGTAGTGATTGTATACTTGAGCCTGTTGCTGAAAACCGCTATATTATTATATGCATAGTGATTTTTTTTTCCCAAACATTTTGTCAACAACATGACCACTAAATAGATTCTTTAGTTTCTTCCCATCTTCCTCCTTCCATCTCTCACCTTAGAAACACGGAGAGCGGCAATCGAAGCTCTGGACATGTTTTAAATTCATGGATCAAAGAACCCGACAGCAGGCGGCTTGAGAATTCGGGTTTGCCGAACAGGTGCTCGAAATTTATTGCCGGGCATTAACGCTACCTATAATGAGAGCAAACAGTATGTGTGTGGACGGGGCAAACCATTGAGGAAGACGCCGCTATTGTTCAGCAAATATTTCAGTATTTGTCCTCTTTTCACCATGTCTGGTTATGTAAATAATGTCACAGAAAGTACTGGCCCAGCCGGTAAGTCTACGGGAATTCGAGTCATACGTCTGACATCAAATTTGTTCATAGGAATGGCATTGTTCCCTTGTAGAATCACTATTACAACATTCATCCACCCTACGGTAATCCTACCAATCCTACGTTGGATTATTTAGGGATGCTGGCTGGGGGGTGGGGGGGGGGGCACTTACATTACATTCTTTGGTAGGCACAACATTTTCAGCAAAACTGTGAGAATGCTGGTGATATTTTGAGCGTCATCACTTGGTTGGTGTTAAATAAATCTTGCATGAAATTATTCGTAAAATGGTACCGTAGGTTTATCGCTCAGTGGAAGGGGTTATTTTTTGGGGTCCTGAACTAATATGATATCCGTCTAAATAACAACAACAACATAGGGCCTTGCTGATAAACCCAAAACCAACCACCGAAATCCATGTTAGGGGCCATCCATAATGTGCCTACGCCCGATTTTTGCGATTTTTGAGCCTCCTCGCCCTTGTAAGAGGACCAAACGCTTGGCTTCACCCTACTCCCAAGCGCATGACCATTAAAATATTGAATATCCATATTAAGACCTTGATAATCTAAAACTTA
Organism: Onchidella celtica; assembly: GCA_963931925.1. Lineage (NCBI taxonomy): Eukaryota > Metazoa > Mollusca > Gastropoda > Systellommatophora > Onchidiidae > Onchidella > Onchidella celtica. The sequence continues at coordinate 29,024,692 of OZ007567.1, forward strand.
AAACGCAGCTACTACAGACTATTTGACTGTTCCATGAGAAACAAAGCCTATACCCGATACTTGATTTTAAAATATAACCGTACCATTTTTTTTCCTTGGAAAAAATATGTATATAACATAATATTGGTAACTGAAAAGCGTGCTTACGGTTTTCATACACGGGTGCAACCCCTCCCCACCCCGGGCATAAGTAGAGTGTGGAAGGCCGCTTACTAAAATTAATACAAGACAAGGCATGGAGCACACACGATCGTGACAAGAACGAGCCACGGATTATTTCTGATTTGTGTTGCAGAAATCTGCAGGGCTGTCGTTTATTCCAAAGCATGGAATGCATCCAGTGTCGTACGTTTTTTGTTGTCGTTTTTTTATTTTGAAATTTTGCTGGTTTTCCTCCATACCCCAGGGTGTTAGGGTGTTGTCTGCGGACTTCTTAACCTTTCTTTAATTTAAACCCAATTAATTCATATGCAGAATTTATTAACCAAAACATGAAATTAGACCAGATCTCAGTAGAATCACGCGCTTTAGGCATAAGCAAAGTAGTCACACAATCTCACTTTCAGAGGGCCTTCAGCTTGGGTAAAACTAAAAGGAGGCTTAGGTTCCAGTGCACTGATTACACAATCTTTGATGTTGTACCTGCAGCCTCGTATCAACGCCAGGTGTCACACATTACAAGTAGGGCCCGCAAATCATTCGCCTAGCCCCATGCGATCAAATATTATTACATGATACACATCTAGATGGTTTGCATCTCTTTTGAAAAAGTAGAAAAACATAATAAGAATCAGTCGGTCAAGCTAGTGCAAAAGGCCTAGGCCAAACATTCACCTAATTACGTATGCACATTGTCAAACAAACAAACAAAAAAAGCCAAACAGCCAAGGGAAAAACAATGAATGCTTCACCGAACAGATGAAGACACGGGACCTTATGTAAACAAAATACCATGTATATTAAACTTTAAAAAAACAAAAAAAAACAAAGAAAATATGTGCACCTGCAGCAAGGCTCGAAACAAAGTGAATGTCACCAAAAGAAAAGGCAACAAACTGAAGCAGTGTGAAAATGCAGTACATGTATTCACAAAAATGCGGACACTTGCTGGATCTGGAACAAGGTAGCCTAAGTGTCCACATTTTTGAGAGCTTTATTTTCTTTTCATACTGCTTCAAATTTTTGCCTGAAAATGTCTAACCGACCGAAAGCTTGTTTTGTCAAAATTGGGCAAAAAGAAAAAGTTGTATGCAGCAATGCCTCGCCGAAAGCTTGTTTTGTCTCTCCTTTTCCTTTGTGTTTTATTGTATCGTTTCCTTTCCTCTTGTGACATAATGTACTAAAATAAACGACCGTTTCTCCCGGTCCACTGCATGACATATCAATTAGTTATGTCCTGTCAAACCACCCCACCCCAAGAAAAGGAGTCAGTTTTAAATTGTTCATGTGCAAGTCTCAACAACAATTTTGGTTTGATCGGTGAATCTTTTATGAACCTGCGACGAAAGGAGAGTAGGCCTAGTTTGTTAAAAATTTTTACGTTAATCAATGTGCCAGTAAGGCTAATTTTGTTTTGTTTTTTTTTATTACGACACCCCTCTCCTTTTTTTTTTTCAACTAAAGTAAAAAATAAAAATTGGTCGTCTCTTTCTCTCTCTCTTCTCCCCCCCCCCCCCCCCCCGTTTCGAACTAGCACTGCATTTTTTTGGTTAAGTTGTTGGCTAAAGGGTAATTTGCATAAGTGGGCTAACGGAACGCACCGGAATGAATGCCTTCTATTCAGTAACCTTTCTTAGAAGACCGATGAATCGTTTACTATAGGCTACACAGATTTTTTTTGTACTGTCGATCGAGCAAGTATTTCTCCGGTAAATATGAAGAACACAATGAACTCGTTTTTGTTCTGTTCATCTGCGGAGACTCCTCAGCTAGCAAACCCCACGTCAGTCCGACGTAGGCCTAAGTTTCCTTAATTTGGTAGGATTACCCTTGGGGCGGGTGCTCTACACCAGACCGACGTCGGCACGATGTCGTAAACAGTGGAACCACGTTGGAATCATATGTCATTCCCATGTCAAACTTGATGTCAATCCTGCGCCTCCGTAGGTTTCCGTAGGCTTCCTGGCTGGGTCAGATAATTCTCTTGGCTGGAGTATAAAATTTATGAATTCGTTGGTGCTGTTAACCCCATGATACTACAAGCACAAATGAGGTTTGAGGCTTTGGTTAATTCACTGGAAAATTTAATGGGCATCAACGTCCTATTTTATGTTATTCATTGCTGACGCACGAAAATCAGTTCCTACTTTGGGCCTGACTGTGCATAGGTTTGTCAGAAATAGGCTACTGGTATTGCCAAGTCGGCAAAACTAGAAAATCGTGTTGAGGTATCTTTTATTGTGTAGGCTACATATCGGGGTTAAAATGACATGGCTGTTACTTCACAATTTAATTTCGCAAAAGTGATTAAGCAGATTTCGTTTTCTTTTGCGACGATAGATATATCAATATCAGGAAATGTACGCCTATTGGAATTAGATATTATTCCTACAAGGTATATGGAATTTATATTGATTATTATTACATGGATGTTTTTAATTTTCTTCTCCGAACATCGACAATAAGAGAACGCGGTCACATTCAAGTGGGTCACCTAGCGGTGTTCTCGAGCCCCGTGTAATGGTTTCATAACCGTCAAAGTCCCTAGGTCTCGTTACAATGTGTGCCATTGGCCGTACCAGTTTTTCAGAAAAATTGCCTAATGAAGACACAGAATGTCCACAGAACAATAAAGCGAAAACTGATGGCATCACTGCCCAGACAAGAACCTTTAGAAAAACGCTGCGTAGAGTTGAGGTCAAGTCGGCCCATAGGAATAACACCCCCCCCCCCCTACGCAGATCCGCTGGTTATGACATAGTGCCGACGTCAGTTTAATGTAGGAAACCCGCACATACGGTTTTCCTCTCAACCTATGGAAATCCGATACAAACCTACGTCGGATTGACGCAGGGATGCTGGCTGGGTGGCATGTATTTAATGTATATAATTTTTGAGAGCAGACCATAAAATGTAAATTTTACTGCACCCTCAACACTGACACTTGATGATTATATTTTGGTCGTCAGTCGGTCGCTGGCCTGGTGTTTCGTATACTATACCGTAATTAAATAATCGGGCCCTTTGCCGCAAGTACCCTATCGATTTGGTCACCACGCAGTGAGACGGGTGAGTTTTGCGCCTAAATTTACAATAACTTGTTATATATATCACTGCAACCAGCTGTTTCCTTCCTCCGTGTGCGTCAGAAAAAAAAAAAGGGGGGGGGGTGTCACGAGAACAGATGAGGAAGAACCAAAGACAAAATTTGTAATGTGTAGATCAGTAACTGGTGTTTGTGGCCCGTGAAAACTAATGATAGCCCTACTGGCGCTTTCTACCGTGTTGTCCAAATTTAGATTCTGAGCATTCCGATGACCCGAGATAATCCCTCGTTGTCATTACAAGCTAGATATTGCATTGAAATTTCCTGTTCCAAAGACAGCCTGTCGACAATGAGGCTCATTTCTGGGGCTTTGATAAAACTGTGGCAACAAAATTTAAAAACAAAATAATGCATTTCCCAAATCCCCGCATCGGAGGAAAACAGATAAAAACAATAAAATACATTCCAAATCAAATAAACATGGATCTAGCTCTCCTGTAACCCCAAATATTATTTTGAATACTTTCAGGGGAAATATGCTTTGCGTGACGACCGTTTTTGAGGGTGGTCTGCTACAAATATAGGCCTGCATTTTAAAATAATGATTACAATACCTTTGGATCCTTAAACTGCGATCGTTGCCACATTGCGTATCGGATTCATACACTCACCATCATTTATGAAACTATTAATTTGATTCACATTATTATTATACTACCACAACCATTTCTCTTTAAGTCCTAGAGCAGTTTAATGAAACTGAAGCCAGCATTGGGTGGATATGTCATGTTTTCTTACAACCCTGCAACAGCAGGTAAAAGATGACTTCCAGCACGAATGTGAAAAAACGAAAGGCAAGGGTGAACTGGCGAAGCAATGACATATACTATAATAATTGGAGAAACTGTGATGAGGGCGTTTTATAATATGAAATGAATTAACTCACGAGAGATCATAGACATGTCAAGACATGTTTTTTTCCGCTGCACGCAATTGAGGAATGATATGTTGTGTGGTTTGTGCCACGTCTATCCATCTCTTCGATTCAGTTCCAGTTTTTTGCAGATGATTTATCTTTATTCAATGGCACAGCAAATTAAGACAGGTCGCAGAGGGGGTTGGCAGTTGCCTCTGTGAGGAGGTGAGAGGGGCTGGGTGGGGGTGGTGGTTGGGGGGCATATAAGGCTTCCTTATGAAAGTCAGCCAAAATACTGTAGGACAATCCATACAACCTTTATGCTGATGCATAATTGCCCTTTTGTTACTATAATTCACCCCTTACTATAATTTCTTCTTCTGTCATATTTTAGTAAGTTTTTTAGTACAATTCCCACAATCTGTTGAAGTTCAGAATTTTTCAGTGAACCCCACATCTGCATCCCAAGGTTGAGTACACACTGTGAACACCTGACATGTGAACTAAAACTTGGCAAACAAAATAACTAAATGAGGACCTGAATTAGGCTTGTGTTTAATAAACATAAACAAGTTTATCATTAATTTTGTTGACGGACAGCTAAAAACATTCTCTGTTTCCTTCGATGGCCTGCACTATTTTCTGAAAGGAATTTTTTCATTATAAACATATATATATCCATTTTAAATAACAGGAAGAAATAAATGAACATAATGCAACCATCAAACTCAACAAAATTTATAACAACATCAACCCTCACCGACTGATAGGCATCAGTTATATGGTTAAACTATCAGTTAAATACAAGCTGTGTAAGAGATATAGCTTTTCTTCACAATCTAGACCAAGAACAAAGTGGCCATGCCAAAAGAATAAAAAGAAGATATCAATTAAATGCATGCTGTACGACATTCCTTTCATTTTCATTTCTTGTCACCTTGTTCTCACTGTAGATTAAGAAAGAAGCCACTGATCTTAACATTTAATAAAAATATAAATTCCTCTTACACAGATAACAGAATATGACAGGGCAGACACTCTTTACTTTATTTGTCCATGATTCTTTCACCAATGTCGTGCTATCAATGTTCTATTTGCTTGCAGTTGTCCAGTGTTCTTGGGTATGCTATATAACATGCTTGTGTTCTCTGACTACTCCACATATACAGACAATCAAGATGACAGTTTGCCTTACCACTTCCTATTACATACAGTAGCTACAGGAATTTGCAATCACATAGAACCTGAATGATTGAGCAAAAATTTACAGTTTTTTGACACTTCACCTATTATTTGTCAATTCTAGTCTAATGGAAACTGAATATTATACTACAATGTATTCAAGGTCGACCCAAAAATGCAGTTAGCTTAAAGTTAAGGTCAACAAATGTGTCCACAGCCATATATACACATATATATTTCAAATTTTTCATGTTCAAGAGTTATTTTATTTTTTTGGTTATAAGAAAAAGATGATGGTGTCAGAATCTATGTTTAAACTGATTCAACACCAAAAACTCCATTAGAATAACTGAAACATGAAAGATAAATAATTTAGGTAGAGGATAGGTGGACACCAGGGTCTACCTATCTGTATAAGATAGGTGGACCCCGGGGTGTACCCAGCAAAATAAATAGGTTTACGGATAGGTGGACCCCGGGCTGGGTTCATTATAGTGAAATGTTTTAGGATAGTAGTTCTTAAAAGTTGTGTGTTCTGTAAGAATGATGTTGCAAAAAGAAAAATTCTGTTGTAATTCAGCAACAAATTCCAGTCTTCTCTTTAGTTTGCTTTGTACTGTTTGGGCTTTATTTCTCACGCGGGGCTTCGCAACATACAACCTTTTCTTTTTGCTCAATTTTGACTTTGCTTATAGCCCTGCTGCGACCCCACAGTTTTTCTGTGGTTTTTATGATATTTCGTGAAATTCCAGTCATGAGTACTTATCTGGTGGTACCAGAAATTTGGCATTCAAGTCCACTCACTCAACCGCTGCACCACGGAGGTATGATTTCAGCCAGTGTAGGCCTACTTGTGTGTACATCGATTGCCAATGGCTACCCCAGCCCCTTTTCACCTGATTAGTCAATCTGACTACCGCCCATTGATACAAACTGACTAGACCCTCACGCTCCCCTGGTCCAACAAAACATGTAGATCTAGATAGATCTAGATCTATCGACATCCATGCTGCCATTCGAATGTTTGTTTTCTTACCCTAGCCTAACTTGGCGATGAACGACAGCTTTTCATTGGTCCGGGGTCCACCTATCCTAAAACACCTATAATTCGCTAGGTACACCCCAGGGTCCACCTATCCACTTTGAATAATTTGCATATATATACATTAACTCTGTCCCCAGAGGATGACCAAATGTGTCATGCTGCGGGAATCAATGCTGGATTTAGAAGGCAGACAGTTTTTAGAACAACTAGTACAATTATATTTGCATGGAAATTCTGAAATGCTGATGCAGATTCTATACAAACAATAGCAACAATAATAAGAAGCCAACAGCTTTTCACATACTTTGGCATTGACTGAGAATACAATCCTTGATTCTCATAAATCATTCACCACTCCTATAGACATTGGATAACACAATCAATAGCCAGTCCATAAGACCAACATGGAAATACATGTATGTGTTCTTGGCTTCACATTTAAGTTTGTGTTTACAAGGTTAACTTAGACATGTATCCATACAATGAACAAAGATATTACATGACCATAATGGCAGATCTATTAATGAGAAATATACATTCATAATCAATATCCTAACTGGAAAAAAACAGTAATACAGGTTAAATCTGGTGTCAACACTAACTGTTATCTCTTCAAACCCCCAAGCAGTATGAAGCCAAAACCATCCTCTAATCTTGTTGTCAAGGCCAAGATAAGACTGAGCTGGGCAGGTGGTTGTCCACTGCCAAAATTACACCCAACTGATTGTAGTACTTTAAGATTGTTGATACTTTATAGAGGCCCACAGTCAATGTAAAAATTATATATATATACAACTAGATGACGTACCGGGCATTGCCCGGACTAGACAATCACGTGCTCCCTCTCTCTGTCTCTCTCTCTTATAATAAAAGTAGTAATCTGCAGTCTTGCTTCAGAACTCATGCGCGCCAGGACACTGCGCACCAAATTGAACGCTTGATGTGGTTACTTTTTATGACATGCACGGTACTATCAGAGAGTATAGATGTATACTCTCTGGTACTATAACAGAATTGAGCCAAGATGGAGAATGAAAATTAGAACTGGTGACAGCACGATGAAACAAATGCATTTTCAATAAATTCAAAAACAAAACAAATCAAAATAATAAAAACTTCCATGCACCCTACATGGTATTTGAAACCTACATGCAAAAATGTGGTTACTGCAGGTGTCCTCATAAAAAAGCCTTTTGCATTCAAAGGTGGAGAATTTGTGAAATATAATTAGATCAGAAATTTTGTTGGTATGCTCTTTGTTAATTTTAATTTTCCACTGGTATAGCATAATTTCAGAGAGTAATTTAGGTTACATTTTCATGTTGTCTTTGTTCTATTGAATTCAGAATCCTAATTATCTCTGCCTGGAATGACTGGTTCAAGCTCTTATCTTAAACAATTCTCAGAATTAGAGAACTATGATTTATCTTGATTTAGAATGGGCACAATGCAGTTTTAATTCATCATATTGTTTCAGTGCCCTTGCCCAGTATATGTCGCAGAGATGGGCAAAACTCCTTTCAGAAAATGTATGCATTTGTCCTGTCTTCTGACAGCACCCATTAAGTATTGGGGAAAGGAACAAATACAGATTCAATGCACACTTTTCAGAGTCATCAGAAGTGATGTGAGGTATTATGATGCACAGAGTAAGGATGAAATGTGAGATTAAGTTCAAATACAAAAGAACTTATCTGATGAACATGATTTTAACAAAGAGATATTGTCAGATAAAAACAGCAAAGGTCAATAACATCATAATACTTTTGATTTTGGTGCCATTCCTTTGAAAAACACATATATTTATCACAACTTATTCTGGTTTAATACTCTTAGCAAAGAAAACAGTTTACATTTCTAACACATCTAATATGAATGCTGATGTTGGATAGTCTAAAATCTAAAACCTGAGTCATCAGTTACAGGGTCAGTAAGCATGTACTGTACTTTATGAAAACACATTCCCTGAAAGATATTTCATCCCCTTAGAATGACATGGTTCTAAATCCCTCCCGTCAACTTTTGAGAAATTAATGATTGAAGTTTCATGTACTCATAGCTTTTAGAGATATGATTAATTTTCATTCTGATAATACTTATAAACTACACACTGAATCTGCCTGGTACTTTGACAAACAATGGAGAAGGCTGTAGAAGTAATGCATGGTGTGTAAATAAGTTCAATCAAAAAGTGAAGATAGAGCCTTATCTATCATTTTTAAGGCGACCATTTTAGGAAGGGTCTTGAAACACAAATCTTTCCTGACTTGGAGTGACACAAGAGAATTTTAACAAAGCTCAAGAAAAGACTGATGCATAAATGACATTCTTCAGAAAGACTATCAGATGTTCAATCAACTAAAGTTACATTATACAAGTAAGTGATGACACACAATGCATCGAAATGAAAAACAGAATGTAATAGGTTAATCTTCTAAACTTGTTCATTTTCATCTTAAGCATGCACTGTTAGGTATGTCTTATGTGTAAAAACCACATAGCTTGCCATTGCAGGCTACTATGCTGAGAATTTTGTGCTAGGATTCATTCCTAAAATGATGCATGATAACTGCATTTTAAGGATATGAATGCTGCGCCATTCACGGTTCTGATGTGTGATCCGTGGTTTTGTAAGTGCTAAGTTTTATTTTTAAAAAATGTTATAACCTTCGTTTTCATATTATTGCTGTTTATAGTAGAAAGCTGCTGTTCCTATAGTCACTTATATCTTCTATTCCTCCCCACTCACTCCGCCTTCACTTATGGTAGCTGTATTCTGTACATTATTAGTGTTGACTGCCACTTCTTCTTCAATAATGTGAGGTATTTTCTTGCTCACTTCTTTTACTCCATCTTCTGTAGGCATGGACTGTTTTCTCAGATGGTGGAGATGTGAACCTCTCCGTTTCTCTCTGTCATGTTTGTGATGTTGTCTGCATCGACGTGGCATCTTCCACGCATTCCACACTCGGATGGTCTCATCCCAGGAACATGAAACGTACTGAGGAAAGAAGAGGATAAGAATTTTAAATTTAAACTCCTAATGAATACATTAATTAAACAAGTTGAATCTTGGTTTAGGCCATCACTTATAACATGTTAGTAGGCTACTATTGCATTAGTGGGTGACAAACTGAATAGTGGGCATAATAGCATGCTGCCACTGATATTAACCTCCCATCCATTACATAAACTGAAAGATAAACTGAAATTATTTCAGTCTCTCATATATTGTGAAGGTAATATAACCAAGTGATGAAACAGAAAAGAAACGAGAAACTGGAAAATTGTTCATAACAGTGAATACAACAGTGCATCAACAAGTGATTCACAAGAACCAAAAAGTCTGAAAGTAGAGGTAAACAATGAATCACAGTTCCTACTTAAAATAAAATGTAAAGGAAATATAAACTATACCAACAAAATACAACCATAGACAAAACAAATTATGATGCTGATGTGCTGTAGCTGATTTCAGTACATGATGCTAACACAAAAAAAAAAAGACAGTGGAAAAACTAAAAACAGCCTCTACAGCAATGCAAGGGAAAGATTGCTGCTGCTAATGAAGCATGAATGAGAAATACTCACTTGATTTCTCTCAGGAATATGAATAATACTCCGCACAGAATCTTTATGCCCAACATTACTCTGAACAAGTCTATAGTGCTCTGTGTCGTAAACTCTGTTGAAATGAAAAGGAAAGAAAACAGTGAAACTTTCATGAAAGCTTCGATCAATGTAGTGGTTGGTCCTTGGATGTGGTGGTGGTGGTGATGGGGGAAGAACAAGATGCAGTAATTTAGAACTATTATCTTTGGCTGAAGAAACCATGAAATGCTTTCCAAGGCCCCGCATAGACTGTTTGGACAAACCGAAACCATATATTGCAAAACTGCAAAGGACAATTTTCTTTGGCTGAAAAAACTAGGCAATACATTTTGAACACACAATTTCTTCATTTTATTAATAGCTATTGCTTTACAGCCAATTTAAAATGTCAGAAACTTCAGTTTCCTGCACAGATTGTCTGGAGCTACAGAAACCATAATGTAAACCTGTACTGCTGCTGGATGAATAGCTATACAGCAAGTTGAAAATTATGTGAAACCTACTTGATACTGTGCTGCACTCCAGCTATGATGCTCCCATTCACACTGTCAATGCACATACAGGTGACTGTCCCCTGAGCAGAGAGAATCTGTTCGCATTCATTCATACCATGGCTGGACTGAAAAAAAAATTAATAAATATGAAATAAAATGACACGTACATATATTCTATTATTCCTATTCATTTCATCACAAAAGAATTATATGGCAATGAGTTATTTAAAGCTGTAAAACAAATTTGCACAAACTGTTTGTCATGAAACAGATGTAGCTCTATAAACAAAAGGCCAATAAAGTGTTCTTAAAAAATACATCATTTCATATCCCTGTTAAGCTGTCAGAACAGTACCACTCACACACATGGGCAAATTGCAGAGTACAAAGACACGGATTCTTCTCCGTGAGACATTAATCATTCACATTCTGATACCACCACTAAGCATTTGAATTCGTTTGGTAGGTAGGTGTGAATGCATTCAGTCACCATGATTCTAAGGACAGATATCAACAAAAGGATTATTATATATTCCAAAGACAATACTGTTCACATATATTACCCAAATTCTTATTGTTCCATCCTCTGAGCCAGTGACCCACTTGTGACAAATGTTGTTCCATTTTATACTAGTAACCTCAGCCTCATGGCCTTGCAATGTATTGGTCAAGGTCATTTTGCTACCCACTGTTGAAAATTTGCGAATGTAAACCATTTTGTCGGCACTGGCATAAGCAAACTCCATGCTGTGCAAGTAGAAGATGAGAATAGCAATGTTAACTACACCGTGCAAGTGTGCAAAATCTTAACTATTAAAGTGAACTGTTCTTTCAGTTCCAAGGCTTTGGTAACAACAATGCTGTAACTATCATTACAAAACCTGCATTTGAAAACAAAGATTTAGGGAGGTGCAAATAAAGACAGAAAAGTGTAATTTGCATAAAAATATATGTAAGCACTCATACAAAATTATTATTTGAATGCTTTACTTTTTACAGAACATTTTCTCTTTCAAGAAGCCTTAAAAAAAAACAATTGTGGACTTGAACAGGAGATACTACCAAAAACAAGTGGCATTGTCATACTTCATTTAATATGATTCAGTCTTACATAATGTGAATATTAGCCCATGTGAATGATTCAGTATAAAAAGCTTGTTGCAACATTTCACCAAAAACCATCAGTCATTTCCCCCCACATTTTCAGCTGATCATAATATGAAAAGGATGCAATTGCTGTAAGGCAACAACAAATTAAACAATAATTATGTAGATAAGTGAAAAATATCCTCAACATAATTATCTACTATCAAAATGTGTTCTTACGTGAAGTGTAAATTAAAATATAACAGCTAATATCTTACTTCTGAGGGCTGAAGTCCATGTCGGTAATAATTTCATCACACGCAAGTTCATTGAGAAATGAGGTGGAATTGGGATCAATTTTAAATGTGTCCTTCAATCTGAAGAAATAGCAATAAAAATTACGACAAGTCAGTGACAGAAAATAAAGCTGCTTTTCAGTTTTGCTGATGCTAATCAGTTTTGCTAGGAGTGGGAAATGAGTCAAAGTATCAATACCTAGGGACAACACAACTCTTGGTGTGGGAAAATATTCTTGAGAAATGCTTTAGAAACAATAAAGTATTATTTTGAATCTGGAAAAATAATGGAGAAGGGCCAACACTTATCAGGCTTGCATAGCTGAAACTTAAGAGTGTCTCGTTTAGTCCATTACTGTTTCTCTTGGCAGCATGTTAAATACTCACTGTCCAGCCTCCAGGTCCCACAGACAAATTCTCCTGTCCCAGCCACCACTAAGCTGGAATGTAAAAAATGATTATTCTGATGAAGTAACTTCACAGTTCTGATGTTAAGCTTCAATCCCTTTCAAATATTGCCTCTGCATTCACAGAAGAGTATTTATCAGTATTATCATATTGATGAATGTAAAGTCAACATATTGGGCTGAGGCATACGACATGTTATTGCTGTTTAGAAACATCGAGTCCAGAAATGTGTATAATGGCCAAAAAATGATGAAAAAGGAGCATTATAAGAAGGTAATTGTAAACTTGCCTTTAAATGGAAATTAATGCCAACAAAAGATAATCTGATAATGAAGTACTTACAACATAAGTGCCATCGGCTCCATGTTCTCGACTCACAACCACCAGACTTGTCACACAACTGAGATGTTCTGACAAAACGAATTTCAAGATAAAACCAGCAACACGATTGGTTACAGAGTCATTACCCTGAAATAGAAACAATTATTTAAATACATAAATGGAAAGTACACAAAAACAGCCTGTCCATCACCAGTTGCAAAAAATTCTGAAATGTTTCTGAATTCCAAGGAATGCAACCTTTTCACATCATTCCCAAATACAAGAATTGCACTGGTTAGGACTCTAATTACACATCTTGTGTGAGACCTTAAGACAGTCTTAATAAAATGTATTTAGTGGCTATTGTAGTATCAATAATGTTAATTCATTACTGATTAAAATATAGTTTACAACATCATACCAGGAAGCAGCAGATATGAAATTTGCAAATCTGATGTAAGCAGCCTACTTAGTGCTAACATTTACCGTTGATTGCTGGTTGTTTTTGGGTAGAAGAGCTGAATCAGGGTCTAGCAACACTGCATATTTGTATGTCAGAAACTCCAGGTCTTGCGGCTTCATATTTTGCAATACCTGGACAGCTGCTTCATCAAAGCCCCAAACATCTGAAGGCAAAAAGTAACTTACATTAGTATCAGTTTTGATAAAATGATGAGTGGTAATTATTTCAAATTTATGCCCCAAAAGATGTCTAATTTGTGATTCTCTTGATAGCCATAGGAATAAAGACTATGCGAATGATGCAACTTTGTGTTCATTAGCAAAAACTTCTATAACTTCTTATGCAGAAGCCCATATTTCAAATCACCAAATAATATTTTAATTCCAGAATCCTTACAAGCATTAACTAAACATGTTCGAGCTGTATGACTAAAACGTGAAGCCTACTTACAAACATTGCTGTCTTCAGATGCTGCAAGGATGAAATCTAAGTTCTCTGCAAATACGATCTTTAAAATTGTGGTGTTGGGATGCTTATGTGAAGATATCTAAGCAGAAAAACATGGAATTGAAAACAAAAAACAGCATGGTAAAAATGTTTCTTTAAAAATAATAGAAATGTATTGTAACTTTTCCTAAAATATTATAAGTGTACAAATATTGTATGTAAAAAGGAGCCAGGCTATTAAGACATTAGCATGAAGTAAATATTCAGACATGAGTCAGTATACATGTGAAAGGCAGCAATGTTTTTTGTTTTTTTTTGGCTCTTAATGTTTGTCTGAGATTCTGATCTGACACATACACTGAATTTGTATCTCCCATGGTCTTCATCTGTATACACTGTAAAATTCTGTTCATATTCATTTTTAAATCCACAAATTGGTCAGAAATTGCAATAAAGGAGAATAAAGCACATTTACAACAATGTCTGTGTGTTAGACTCAACTGAAATGCCAAGATACAAGCAATTATAGAAATAAATAGAACATAATGATGGAGTGATTATATTTAAAGTATAATGAACTGCAGATGTTGGAAAACCAGGCCCAAAGCACAGATGTTAAACATGGCATAAATGAAAGACAGCTATTCAAATCAGTTAAATCATTTGCTTTTCACACTCAGACCTTTGAGACAAGACTAAATTAGGACATGAAAGCAAACTGACTGAGAATACCAGGCCAGAAGACTAGAATAGGTGGGAAGAAGTCACATTATAGAACAGTGAAAGTAGTGAAAATGAAATCTGACCAGGCACAGGATGGGCTTAATAATGCAAATATAACAAAAGTGGTACAAATTAAAATATCATTTTGCAAGATCAGAGTAATAGTAAAAAATAACAAATAAATAAATAAACAAAACATGGATAGGGCAAAAAATAGACGCTTTTAAAGGAGAACAGAAGCCCACTGAGGATGTGTTAAATGTCTTTAACCAATACGAATAAAGTGAAATTGAGAATAATTGCACATGTACTCACTTCTTCATCAATGCTCATCTTAAGATTAAAGGTGAATGCATTTTTTACATTTGAAAGATCATGTGCTGACTGCCTTTGTGCATATCATGTATTCTTGCTTCAGGTAAAGAGCACAAATAATAGACATATTGCTAAGCAATAACAATGTCATAAATTGCATGAAAAAAATATTGCAAAATTTTTTTTCGAATATATATGAACTGATGACAATCATTCATTAATTTATTTTCTGCCAAAGAGAGTTCTGGGCACTTTACTCTACACTGCTCATATTTTAATGTTATTTCATGTGTAAACATTTGGAATTATGTCATCTATAGATTGCAACAATCATTGTTTCATAATAGCTCCCTAAAGGATGAAAGTCCATGTATACGATTATGATGTCTCAGCTGAAACTTTTCATGCAAACCAGCCTTATCCTGATCTTAATACAGCAGAAAATAAAACAAACAAAACATCTATGGTTGGATATTTCCATCATTTAGTGTGCTTAGGTCACCAAATACTAATAAAATTATATAAAAAACATAATGGAAATGACAATTAATTTGATTAAGATTCTGAACTTTACTGTCCTGCCAAGAAAGTCATGTTCATTAGTACACACAGAATATTCTGCAGTTTTGAGCATGGTGGAGTTCTTCACTAAAAAATGCATACTTTTATTTCTCAAGAAAATGTCCACCCAGCTAAAGGATCTTACAGCACAACTAAAGATTTTAAACATGATGTAAAATCATGCAGTATAAAAGACCGGCACACCTTTAATATACCCGCTGAAAAGTAACAGTGACATGTTATAAATTTGGAAGTTAAATACTTGATTTTACAGATTTGACCAGTTCTAAACTGATATCATCACTCTGTTTTTAATATTTTTCAGGTTTGCTGCAAACTTGACAGTAGAAGACATAGAATATAAGTGATATATTCACTTTAGTTTGAATTCTTCAAACCTGCTACCTGAGATTATTTGGAGGTACACACGTATTGATCTGCCTCACGTCAGCTTGTGATATTACCTGATAAACATTCAGGAAACTCACAAAATCAAGCTCTCCTACGAGTAAGACTAAGAGATCAGGTCTAAACATAATTTGACAATTTTCAAACAGAATAGGATTTATTTTGTTTCAACCTTCTGAGCTCTGCCTGCATGACAGACAGAGATAGTTCCATGAAAAAATTACCTCACAGTACCATAGACACTTAATGGTGACACTCATTTATGTCACTGCACTGCTGGAAGAAAAGAAAGTAAACATTTTTAGACATTATTCTTTCATAAGTACGAGTTTAGACTTAATTTCAGATCTTCATTTTTCCTCTGTGCATTGAATCTTAATGGATGTTCCTGGGTTCCTGAGTAAGACCGACAACAAACAAAAACATTAGGAATGTAACAATTCTTACCGGAGGAATCATGGGTTTATTGAAACCATAATGGCTCTGTATCTTTTTAGCACTCCCATCTGACTGTGTATCTGGTCTTGTTTGCCGGCTGCTGAATTGTTGTTCCAGCATGAGCTCTCTAGCCTTACTGCCTGCGCGTCTTTTCTTCTTTAGTTTTGAATCACTGAGTGTAAACATCTCTTTGCTAAAGTCAAGAAGTAGAGAGAATAGAAATTAAATATATTTGCATATGTAAGTGAATTCAGCCTTTTCCTTGCAGTTAGACAGGGATGGGTTCTGAAAAAACCTGGTAAAATTTGGTTGTCTGTGAAATTTTACAGCAGACAGTTGTACATGCAAATTAAAAATGTCATATGTCACGTTTTTTGCTACATTCTTCATTCCCTTCACCACAAAATGTTAGTCTTTTTTCCCTGAGCAACCAGTAAGGCATTTTGTAGACTGTAAGTTGTTACAAAAACAGAAAACCAAGCACCTGACATCTCAATATACAAGATTTAAGCATAGTGTACTGTTAAACTCTAGATGATTCACTCTATTTCCTACCACAGCTTTCGTTTTGCCCAAAAAGCCCATTTAATTTTCACACGTGCCCAAACAATGAACAATGACATCCTATAAAAACGAATCCATAGGACAACTATTAAATAGAAAAATTTTCAAGATAATAGCACATACAAACTTATTATGCAGCACAGTGACAGATAACCTGTTTTACCTGTACATAAAGTGATTTGACTGCATACGCTCCCATTTGATAATTGCTCCATCATGATCTCCAGTGAAGATAAGTATTGGCACTTTAGATGCTGAGAACAAAAAATTGTTAAATTGGTAAAAGAAATGACTACTATGAATATAATACATGGGTGCTCTGCATTATTGGTGATTACTTACTTCTGAAAGCTACAGTTTAGATTTGGGTAGTGAAAAATATATCAAAAGAGGATTTTGTTGACAAAATTATCCTCAGATCTCCACTGGTTCATTAACCTCTTTAAGCTAAATGAAAATCAAATGAAACAATAACACTACTTGCTATTATGATAAGCTATGAATGCCAATCACTCTTGTAAGATGATAAACAAGCTTTCTAGCCCTTTTTTTCACTAACAGTCATTCTGATATTTGCACATTTTTTCTTGTGGTAGAATAGGTTATGTAGTTCCACATATGAGAGTGTTCTTGCTTAATCAGAAATAAAACTAAACATTCTTACTGTAACATAGGCTCTCCACAGGTGATTTACAGGTCAAAGTAGTTACACAGCCAGAAGAATTGTATTTCCACACCAAGAGATGACGTCGGCTACTGGAGGCTACAAAAGTAATCCATTTTCATTTATTTACAACTGTGAATCTCTGAATAATAGAAACAAACAAGAAAATGCTTTTGTAAGAAATCAGTTCTTCACTTTTGTAAACATATGTTTTCATTGAATTTCTGTTTGTTAAATAGTGAATCATTTATCCACATACAATATTAATTATATGTAATTCTATAACTTTTTTAACCTATTGTGTAACCATCATTAATGCATCAGCACAAAATAAGTTGTAAATGTGCCTATTCCCAAATTATTAATATGGTACTCCATGCAAGAACTTTGTTTAATTACTCCCTTGTGGGCTTTTCAACAATGAAATAGGGTGAATGGGAAACTGAAAAACACTTCTGAAATGAAATTTACAACAAAACATCATTGCTGTAAAGATATTATGACAGAGTTTTTGGAATATCAAATTGGGACTGAAGACCTGGACTTGTCAATGGAACAGATGGCGTATAACTAACATAATTAATGAAATTTTCTGAAGCTTTCAAACAAGATGAGCCACCTCCATTGGACATTTGGCCTCGGCAGGTTGACAGTCTCTGCCTCTCCTTAGCTCCCCTAATTGTTACCTTGCATTGGATGGCACCAAACCTGGCTTAACATCTACAATTGATGGATAACTGAAGTGAACAATTTGACACCCCTGTAGACTTGCTGGCACCAATTAGAAGTCTACTCAATTTCAATGGAAATGACTGAATTTGTATTGCATACATACTGTGCTCCACATGGTCAATCAATTTTCTTTCTGTCCCAACCGCAATCCACCCCACCCCAATGAAGGATGTATACACTGTCATTCCTGTTGCATGTGCAGCAGTGATGCTGGGCATTTTAATAATATCAGATGGAAAATTCAGCACAAGAAAGAGAAAAAAGAGTGAAGAGAGAGCCAAATTACAAAAACAAAAGCAGGTTATTTACTGTAATACTGCTTATATGTGCTACATATTCATATAATCGGCCTACACTTGATGAATAACACTTGGCAAAGAGTGCCCCTGAGTTTCGGAAATCAGCAATGCTGGCCTCTTAACCCTTTCGTGTTTAACCCGGCCTTTCAATATGGCCTGTGATTTGTTAACCCGGCCGAATCCGGCTTTGTCTATGACGCTGCCATGTGTTCAACCCGGCCGTATCTGGCCGATCAGTGTCACCCAGTTTTGTATACAATTTTGAGAGGGAGAACTGTGTATGAATAGCTATAAATAGTAAATGATATCACCAGGTAATCTTCAGATGCCCACTGATTCAGTTTGAACTGTAAAGCGTGGCTTAGGCCTACAAGTAATGTATTGTATTACACATGGTCATCCAACAGGCCTGTTCCTCCCTCTAAGCCTACATCATGTATTGATCTGCACACGCTTGTAGTACATAGTACATGCATGTACAATAGCATGGTGCCTTTGTGTGGATATTGTTGTATGCTTGGATAACAAACGGGATGGGATGCGATAGTGCGTAATACGTGCATTGTCCGTCTGTCTCAGTGGTAGTGTCACACATCCCCCTTCAGCATTTCACGTTCACAAAACCAACAAGCACATTTCGGCATTCCAATGTAAATAGGTTCTTCTTTTAGTTCATTCATTTCTCAATAAGTATGTCAAAATTCATTATCATAGATGGGACATGGGGACTGCAATTTCCAATTTAGTGAAGGCATGCAGCAGCGGCGGCAATAGGGCTGAAAAATGTAAACAAATCAGGTCGATCGCGTAGCCAGGAAGTCGGCCATTAGAGTGCTTCACAAGTAGCCAGAATAGAAACACAAAAGGGTTAACTGAGGTACAAAATTTCTTGTATTGTACAGGAATATTTGTATAATTTTGGTATCTATTATTCTGATGTCATAGAAATGTTCTAAGCAAGAATTACAGTAAAGATTAAAAAATTAGTATCCTCACCAACAACTTGATTTAGTTCTGGGAAGAATTTCAGAATTTGAAGATGATACTTTTCCTCTTCTTGTTCGGAAAATGTGCCTATGAAATCTGAAACCTATCATAAAGAAATACATTGGCAATGGTTAACAGATGTGCTCCAGTAAAAAGGTTATTGTTGTTAAGAACTACATCTATCTATTTAAATAGTGTTTTTTTTGTGCTCAGTAACAATTATTTTAAAAAAACTCAGTCTCTTCCTACCCTTTTTCATAAATTGCAACCAGCCATTTAAGTTAAAGTTGTAAAGTCTGAAACTATAGATATTAAAACAAAATTTGTTTCCAACGAATCTGAAATTTAGGGCATATTGCACTCAAGGATGATGAAATTCACTGAAATGAGCCTGTGATCAATCTCAGTTATTAAAAAATATATTGCAGCTTCAATGTACTTCTTTCTCAGTGGTGTCAGAAGCACATTTTGCCTGTAAATGAGTCTCTGTGGTATCACCCATCACCAGAATATAGATTTTAATTTTTAACTTTTGTCCTGCGTGAGCACTGAGGTTAGCACCAACATGTGAGTGAGCAGCTGACTAGCCACCAGCTATCCCCACTGTGGGGTTAAAATCGTTTTATCCAAGAATGTATGCAAAGATGAGCAAAAATCAGCACACATGAAAATAGAGTTCACTCACATTGTCACCTGATTTAGGATCAAACATGCTGGCATAAAAGGTACCCCCTGCTGCCCAGATTGTCTTGTTACGTGGAACATAACAAATTCCACCAACCGTTGACAAGAATGTGTCAAGTTTGTGGATCAACTTTCCATCTACTGACAAAATTTTCAGGCTTTTGTCAAATGATCCTGTCAGCAGCCTGAAAGATTAGAAGACCACAGGTAAGAAATAGGAAATTTGTCTTTGATGATGATATATCCTGGTAAATTTGGTACCTCAATGAAAGTTTGGTTTTCAAATCTGCACATCTGACACAGTTTAATACATGTACATGATTATGGAAAGGCAAAAAATATTTTCTGTAAACAGTATCTTGAATGTAAAAAGTTTAAGCTGCTTTAAATGAAATTAGTCTCAAGTCTTGTGTTTTACTACCGTGTCATTATCAATCTTGTCTTTACGTAAATCATTCGGCAACTTGATTTACCAATAATATTCAATAATGCGACAAGGTAGAACTTCGTATATAACTCTAAGTATATTGCTGGCCCTGTAGTAAACCTACACAAGTATGAAGGACCTAATATTATAGAAGAGCAAAAAAGAATTGTTTCACTTGAAATATATCCCGTATCTTAAATACAATTTCAATTATATTTGAAATATTGTGCTCCCCTTTAAGGGGGGCGCGGGTCCTGAATTCGAAATTAGGCTTAAAAATACCGATATCGCGATTTTGTACTTTTCGGTTAGTTTATCCATTTAGTAACACTATTTTCCTGACCAAATGTCAATTTTGAATGTTTATAACCTTGAAATATGCCTTTTAGTAAGGTGGGGGGTCAAGAAAAAGGCACAAGAATCATGCCATTGGGCTGCCAAATTAGCCCTAAATAACATCTTAGTGTCGCTATCAAAACCCCTACTCCTCCGTACATATCTGTCATAAGCCTTTGGTGGTTTGGAAATCATTGTTGAGGCTCAGCACACCAGTAATGATGACTTTAGCCATGTGTAACACGTTTTAATAACATTTTATTGAAAAAAACGCTCAAATGCGACTTTCCCGAGATTGCACTTTTGATCAGTGATTTGTGAACTAGTTTTTTCTCTATTGACCAATTGGTATAAAATTTGGCTAATAACATGTTTGAACAAAAAAAAAATTCATACAGAAGGAAATTTGTTTAACTTTTCATTTGTTTTTTTGGTTGAATTTTTTTGTGATAGAAAATAAGAAAAAATGGAATTCCGCCACATACCATTTTCAAAAATTTATAACAAAAGATCTGTCATAGATATCAAAATTCCCTTCTGTATAAAGTTTTTAATTGGATTGAATAAGACATAAGAGAAGTTTCAAATAACTCCAGTAAAATTTGGCGAAGCCTACCTATATTGAATTTGGTACTTTTTGGGGACTCAAAATCCAAAGTGGCGGCGTTCCATGGCAACAATATGACAAACAAATTTTTTTACATTTCTTTTCTGCTAATTCAGACATCTTGAATTCAATTATAATAGTTAAAATTGTCTATTTCTCATAATAACAAAAATCGCCTTCAGGACCCGCACCCCCCCCCCCCCACCCCTTAATCAATAGAAAACATAAAATTCCTTCATGGAGCTAATGCCAAAAAAGAGCTGTTGTCTGCAGTTATGTGAATATACTTATGTGGTTTCTTAATAGGGCCAGCAATATTATATTAACAGATAGTGTAGATGACGGTTTCTATTTTCTCCTTTGCCATGACATTAAAATTTATGACAAATGATGAAAATTTGTCTACAAACCAAGTGTTGTTTTCATTGTCCTTAGCTAGCACCAGACAAGCAATTCCAGCATCATGAACAATATTACTGGAAAGACAGAAGGAAAAGTTCGCTTAAATATGTGTGTTTTGGGTGTCAATAAAATGTAATTGGAATAAAATATGTGAATGGATACACCAAATTCTGAATTAGTTACAAAAAATAAATTATGTGCAAAACTTTAATTCAAACTGAGTCAATCAAATCATGCAACCTCTTTTATTAAGCTGTCATTTTCCTGATTTGATCTAAATAACAGTAGTAACTGTCCCATTCTATGAATGGTAAAGGACAAAGGCACCACTTGGAAATGGCAATGTTCTAATTTTGGGCCATTGTGCATTATCTGCTGGATTCTGATTAGCGAATAATCACTATGGATTCCCTTTTTCTTGTCCTGAGCTCATGTTCAAAAAAAAAAAAAGAAATGCTGCACCAAGAATGTTTATAAGTGAAGCAGAATAGAGAAAAATGGTGAGTTTTGTTCACTGTCCTTACAAACCACATGGAAAGGAAAGAAACAAAAAATGTTCTGGCTTAGACCCCCTTCTGTTTTCAAATCATCTGGCAGGAAGTGATGACACCATGGGGTTACATGATTGGAGGAGATCAATTAGCAACCCAAAGGCGCAAACTCAAAAGAATAATTCTCGATCATTTCAATTCTCCAAATGTAAGAAAAGAACTTTTCTCGGATAAAAAGAAAGGCACCATCAAACTCTCAGGCAAATCCAAGCTGTATGAGTGACGGTAGGTCTTGTTAAAAATCGCACAACTTTCTTCACAATACAGATTATTCTCAGAATTATAAGGGAATCTTCCTGCTTTGTAGGTGGAATTATTTGATTGCCACAACAATTTCACAGTCTTGCTACAGCATCACTATTTAGCATGGTCAATAACATTTCCTTACTTAAAGATAGGAGTGAGACTGTAGTCTCCTGTATATGATGAGTCATAAATTACAAGTCGTTGATCATACCTGCAAAAAAAGATGGCAAATGTATGCAGTGCTGTTTCATGTAATATTACACAAGTAGATGGTTTATAAATTGTTAAAAAAATGTTCAAGCTACTTGTGTTCATGAATATTGTGCATTATTCATTGTATAATATCTGCTGACATTTTACAGCTCTTCCAAAAAAAAAAAGAAGTTACACTCTCAGATTATTCTTATTTAGGAGAACAGAGAGTAACCAACATAGTAGGGTAATAATTTATATCACAGAAAAATAAAATAAAGAATTTCATTACAACCATTTCACAATTGCCTATGTCATTTTTTGGTGTTTTGTGATGAAATGCCTTAATCAGACAATCACTTTGCACCGTTCAATAGTTACATTATTTTTGTTTCGTTGATATGTGCGTTTTTAAAGGGAAACCCGCATCCATGTAAATCACTATTTTAGATTGTTGTTAGGGGAGCATAGTCTAATTACAAAGCCAGATAGAAAAAATGCTGAGTTGTGTTCACTATTCAGCTCTAGCTTGCTGTGTAAAATACCAAGCTTCCCTAAAAACAGCCACCACTATATTCAAAGTAAAGAATTTTCTTTGATTTAGAAAAACACCAGATGACTTAGGCAATTGTGGAATGACCGTGACGATTTAACTTTATTTTACATAGTCAATGTGCCTGGGTGCAATTGTAAATGTTTTAACCATTTCACACCCCAGGGATCATGGCTCTCGCATGCCCACAGTATATTCCTTCTTTATATTGGCAATGACCTGCATACGCACTATTTTTGGGTGTTTTTGAAAATTCATATATAAAATCTCCTGATAAAGCTAGAGTATATTTGATGTCTTTGGAAAACTTATTCAGAGAAGAATAATGACAATGGTATGTTTACAAACATGAAAAACAAAAAAAGTAAGTGCTATGAAACTACATGTTATCCCAGGTGGTGCAGAGTGCCATGAACAGGTGTGCAAATGGCTGCACCTCGCGGGCGACCAGTGTATCGATGGATTGTAAAACAATAATGAGAAGGTTAAAGGCAGTGGATTTATTTACTAACTTTTTTCGTTTATTTGTGTGATAGTGGTAACCATATCTTGGCAAATAAATACTGTGAAACAAAATCTATCTGCAAGAAATATACTTATGAGACATAAAACTGCCCAAAATGAAACTTCTGAGGTAAATGTATTGAAAAAAAGCATCCGGCATAGAAGAAGACGAGAATGTACACATGTGTGAGCACATGTAAAATAGTTTCAATGA
This sequence comes from Onchidella celtica, assembly GCA_963931925.1. Lineage (NCBI taxonomy): Eukaryota > Metazoa > Mollusca > Gastropoda > Systellommatophora > Onchidiidae > Onchidella > Onchidella celtica. Next base: position 29,048,574 of record OZ007567.1, read on the forward strand.
CTGTCACTAAGATGTTTTTCTTTCAAGTATGCCAAAATTAGACAAAAGAACACAGTTAATCATTCAAAGAAAATTTTACCCTGCAGAATATATTCTGGCTTCATGGCAGATAATGCTACGTACAATGTCCGTGTGCTCTTGAGCAAAATGGAGAAGGTGGTTGTTGATATAATGGCCACATTCCTTCTCTGAAAGAAATGAACTAAACATGAACTGAATATGTAAACTTGCAAAACAACTAAACATTTGCCCAAATCAGTGAATATGTTGCATATTCTGTACCCTGAAGTCTTTTTATACAGACAATGAATTCCTGTCTTAAAACATTTTTATACAGAATACATGGCGTCAAAATGATGCAAATCATTAGATCATGATAGTTTAGAGAAGAAGAAGAAAAAACTTTCAAATCATCTGAAGATTAGTTATTAACAGTGAGAAATGTATAGTCTTTCATAACAATTTTTTTTAAATTTCTGTTTGAAGCCAGACCTGCATCCAGGGCATAAACCTTCACACCACCATTTACACCACAGACCAGCTGGTGTCTTCGAGGATTGACAGCCATGCAGTACACTGGAACAACCATCTGAAATCAAAGTAATATCATTCTCATATTTCTTTACTTTGAATCAAACAGGGCAATGCTTACACTTTAGTGAAAAAAAAGGAGGGTTGGTTGAACTGTTAAATGGACAACAAGTGTCAAAACAATCATTGCATTAAATAATGAAGGATTAGACAGAAAAAGAAAAACACACCCTGTCAATGAATTCTGGATAATTATAGCACAAGCATACAAAGGAAATTATCAGGTCATTCAGATATGTGGGAGAAAAAACAATCCATTGCTTTTTCAGACTCAAACTTGAACGTTTTTTCTTTTTTTATCAAGCAAAACAGCCCAGACTAGGCCCGAGCTTACAAAATATGCTTTTCTCTGCATCTTGATTTGCATTATTTCATACCTCTTAATGATTTAACATTGCGCAGGGGTGTGCCATCTAGTTTTAGTGCTTTTTTTTTTTTAACCATGAGCAAAATCAATGTACATTTCTTTGAATCTTTCAAATTTTTGTTTGAAATTTTGTATAGGCTTGTATTTTACAATAAACTTCATGGAATTTAATTTCAACTTGTTACACTGTAGCCTGATTTTTGAGATTGCCTCTAAGACATTCTTATGCTACGTTAAATATAAAATTAGTCTGACTTATTCAAAATGTTTCTAAAGTACTAAACTGTGCAAAATACTAACACGTATGTTCACTTTGAGTGGGAAAAACGATTGGCAAATGCTCAGCACACGAACTTCACACATTAAAGTATACATAATTTTACGTTGCACATTTGCTTGTGGACCCACAGAAAAAAAAATTACTGTGTGGGTTGTGCCCTCGATTAAAAGCATGGACTAATGCACAGTAGTGAAAGAATGTAAAGAATCGCAAAAGAAAAACTAGTTTCATTTAAGTAAAAAAATATTTAAAAAGTCATGTCTTACATAAACAAATCTTAACCTGGGGCCTCTGGAATGACACTACCAAATCTGAATACAGTAGGTTGCCTATCCAGGGAGGAAATAGGATTTAAAACTTGGCTCTCACCAGCTTCATGATATAGATTATTTCTCTTTACAATTATCTTGACCCTAATCCAATAGACCTGTTATCAAAATGGCATTTATAGTATCTGTGATTGTACTGTACTGAATACCACACATATATTTTAGTGCTTATTTTGAAGTGTCTCCATTTCCAAAATATGGCAAATATAAAAATATTTCATTCTCACATCACAAGAATGAATGTGTCACAACTAACTGGAGAAACACATTCTGCGTATTGAGAGACAAACTTCGTCTTAGCTAAATCTGATCTCATGTATTAGACAGTTAACATTCTCTATGTCCACCTTTTTTTTTCAGGAATAGTGTTCAGCATTCTTTACTGGTCAAGCACCCAAGTGTTTGATTTTAAATACATTATATTATATCCTAACAATATTCATGTTGATCATAAATTTGAAACATATTTAATCTAGAACATCATTATAAAGCAGCAGTTTGGGATAGCCTAATCTCTACATTTTCCACCTTTCAAGATTTATAGACACCTTTAACACTCATTTCCTTGCACATGACAATCTAAGGTTCTTCACTTCAAAAAACAGATGGCTACTTCTCTAGACCAAGATCTCATATGATTGTAACAGAACTGGATGATCTCGATAAAACATTCAATCTGGGTGCATTTATGAATTTTAGCCATTTTCAGCATGAAAAGAAGTTTCAAACCCAGTCAGGGTTCTGTATCTCTGATTTCTTCATAAAACTATTCTACAGCACAATGACAAGAAACTAATTTATCAATACTTACATGAATAGTATCAACAACACCGCCTCCAGAGCCCCATGCAACAATCTGAGCATCGTTAGCTGAAGACAGCATCACCTTAGCGTCGGTCCTGTGAATAAAATATCAGTGTAATTTTATGGTACATCTGAACGGTGTCCTTCTAAAAGGAGAATTTTCTTCAAATTATTGCAACCCCCTCCCCCCAAAGCCACAACAACAATTTGCAAAAACAACAACAACAACAAATCATGCCCAATCTTTTTTTATTTGACATGATAGTTTCAGGAAAAAGGACCGTTCTGAAAAGTAAGCCAACATGTAGATTTCTGTCCAGCAGTTATGACATTATGCTATCCGCATGATTATGATTTACACCGGTAATCATGTCGTTCTATCAGTTTTTAGATCTATTATAATTGTTTCTTGTATGTTTTTGTGTCAAACTCTTTTTGCATGAGTGTTGGTAAAATAGAAATAATGTAATAATAATCTTATGAAGCATTTTTACCAGTAAAGGAAATCTGTCACCCATCCTCTGTGTTCATAAAATGTCTGTACCAATTTTCCGCTTTCTGCCTCCCATGATTTTACAACACCATCTGTGGACAAATGACTGTCACACTCAACATAAACTTTGCAAGGAAAAGCAAGATCTAAATGAGAAATTTGTGAAGATGAATGTGATATTTTCAATTTCACATTTCACTTCAAATCAGAATTTAAAACTGACCAGTGGCTAAGTAAATCTATGTGAAATACCTAGATTAAGAGCCCTAACTGTATTACTGAACTTTAATGAAATGTTATGCCTTTCTCTTTCACATACTACAGATTGCTAATGACATAACATCCTTTTCCAATTCTTCTGTTTCTGTTTCAACTATTGTACAAATGCACATACCAGAAATAAGGGAGGAGTTCTATTTGATTCACATAATAGGGATACTACAAAAATGCGACTCTGGGTGTGTCGTCAGTAAGCAGGGGCAGCGCTAGTGAGTTAGTTCTCTTGATGGAAGTTTTTATAGCAAAAGCGGGGCTCAGCAATTTAACACTCAGAACATGAAATAAGTGCCAGATGAAAGTTGTGTAATCCTTTCAGAGATAACATTTGAAAAAGTGTGTAAAACTTTTTCACTCTCAGTTTGTGTGAGTCGCATGCCATGACAACATGATATGATGCTTTGCAAAATGAGCTGTTTTATTGCTTTAAGATGAACATTGCAGAATGCAACTATGAGGGTGGTTCAAAAGTTTTGTAAGTTGCCATCTAGCATTGAATTTACCCAGTTCAGACATGCAAGGCAAACACAGTATCAAACCTTAACAAGTATACTCTTGAATGAAACATTTTTACTGTTCAAAATAAGAGAAGTGTGTCATGTGATGACGTCATAGAAATGCCATGCGTTGAGCTGTGACACACACAAAAGATTGAGTTTTCAAAAGAAAACATGCTTTTCTAAATTTCCATGCGCTGTAAACTCGGGGGACCGCCCAAGATAATTCATGAAAATTGGAAACTGTTTGAGGATCATCTGTGAATTATTGTGACTTTGTCGTTGTGTAAAAGAATTTAATAAAGGAAGAAAGAGAGTTTCTGATGACCTCCGTTCTGGTTGCCCAAATTCTGCTGTGAACCAGCAAACAGTTCATATTATCTGCCACCTTACTGAACAAAATCCACATTCACCTACACAGGAACTTAACGAAATGTCTGGACTTTCGCTTGGGTCAGTACAAAGAATTATGCATGAAGAACTTCATATTAAAAAAGTATGCGCACGATGGATACCCCATTTACTCACTGAAGAGCAAAAACGAGAGAAAGTGAGATGTGCCACTGAATTACTCAATATGTTTGAGTCCCACGGGATCCAAGAAACTTACAAACATAGTCACATGTGATGAAATCTGGATTCCGTTTTTTGGGATACCATCAAAACGAATGAACCGTATATGGATTGACGAAAAAGGAGACCGACCAGTTGTATTGTGCTAAGGATTTCAAAGTAGGAAGAGACTTTTCACCATCTTTTTCAATTATAGTGGTCCCCTAGTGGTCAAAATTATGCCAATTGATACTACAGTGACCTCTGGTTACATTGTGCAAAAAGCATTGCCCCGAGCGAAAACAGTTGTTCATGAGTAAAGACTGAAGACAGGAACCTCATGCACCTTACTCCTTCATGATAATGTGGCCACCCATGAAGCATGGGCTGAAACTCTGTGCCTTGAAGAGCAAGGAATCCAAGTTTTGCCTCATCCAGCCTACAGCCTAGACTTAGCACCCTGTGACTTTTGGTAATTTCCCACACTGAAAGATAAGCTTACAGGAAGGAAATCTGAATGTTTACAGGATCTCGCAAAGGCTGCCCATTCAGAGCTGCACACCATACCAGAGTCTGACTACCATTGCGCCCTGCAGTAGTGGCTGACAAGACTGGATAGTTGCATACAAAGCAGAGGGAAATATTTTGAAGGACACTGAAAATTTCTGGTTCATACAATCGAAACTTTTTAACCCTTGTCCCATGTTGTGTAGGCTCGTCCATGTAACGCCTCGTGCGGGGATAGCCAGTGGCCAGTCAGCCGATCGTTCGCGGGTTGCCGATAACCTTGGCGGTCAGGTCAATCGGGTCCTTCTGAACACGTGTATCGTGTTTACTTTAGGACGCAGTCACAACAATAGTGGTGGATAAATCGTAAGTGACCCCTATGATATAAGGATAAAGTCTTGTGATGATATGCAGCAAGTTCTGTTGTTACATGGAAGGCCCAAAATCAAGAATTTTCTGCATTTACATGCCGTTTGACACACATTTTATCATTTTCCCAAGTCCTCTGTCAGGCCATTCAGGTGAACAAATGATTTTTTAAGCCAGGCACTTAATTTACTAACCACATGTATCATAGTATTGCCTTCTCCCTCCTACTATGTACAGCTTCCATATACTATGATGTTAGTTTTAGCAAGTGTTTTGATTTCCAGGTCGTAGAGCACAGTCATACATGTATTGAAAAGCGGTTTAATCAAAGTAACACAATACCTCTCTAATTACCACATCAAATAAAGACAACGACCAACAACAAAGTCGGTCATTTTCTCCCAACTTTCCCTGATGAAAAACCTACCGACAGACACCCTTATGCAGCATGCCCTAGTATTACATCGGAATTCATAACTACTGACATAGAACGGTTTCTCAAATACGCACATGGCCCCTTTCTTCTCATTTCACATGTAGACGACAACCAGCATCAAAGTAAAAGTTTCCCTAAGATTTTCCCCAGTTCGAACTTCAGACCGTCAGTACTATTACATGAGTATGATGAATAGTTGCATTGTAATAAATGTAATCGGACGATACCATTTTGTTAGTTAAAGTAGGGGTGACAGGATAGATAAACACGCGAAAATTGTGTGGAAAAAAAACGTGAAAAAACGATAGTCGCGGCAACCGAATAAACAAAACACGAGGAGCAGCGCTGCCATACAATATATTGGCCTCCTGCTGCACCCAGTTTGCAGCACGTGTCTTGCGTGTTGCGCGGGGAGGCCAATATAGTGGCCTCCTGCAGGACGAGGGTTAATTATAACACAACATGCAAAACTTTCTGAACCATCCCATATATGGACTGGAGAATGCAAAATGCTTCTATCCTCTTTATGTATGGATTACACTATAACCTCAAATCCTTAACCTCCAAAGAGAACAAAAAACATTCTGGCGTAATTAACTGATCTGATCTTGGATCAATCGGTTCCAGACCTTTTTCTTAGTGCACTGGATGTGATATGACAGACATATTTTGAACTGTTATCATGCATAACTTTCTTAGTTGCCAAAGTTCTCTCTATAATTAAAAAAAAAAGGATACATCTTGAATTGCACAATACATTCTATTCCTGAAAGATGATTGAAGAAAACACATGATATAAAAGTGTGTAGGCCCATATGGTTGCTCGTTTTTGCAGGTTTTAATTGCAAAAATATACTTTTTCATATCTCCCACCAAAGAAAGATATTTTATTAACAGCATGTCCGTTCATCATTGTAACGACTGTTACAAACTGCTGACCTAAAATCCTCGTCTTTTTCTTGCTTCAATTAAGACATACAAACAACTAAATCCACCGAATTCACTAATCACTTCCATATTATAAAAACCACAGAAAAACTGTGGGGTCGCAGCAGCTAGGGCTATAAGCAACGTCAAAAGGTGAAAGCCGAAAATTTGTGTATTTTCTGTCTTCTCTTTAGTTTGCTTTGTATCGTTTTGGTTTTATTTCTCACGCAGGGTTCCGCTACATACAACTTTTTCTTTTTGCCCAATAATCACTTCCAATGTTCCATACTCAATTGTTACCTTCACATCCTAAAACTATTTCTCTTCTGATGGGATTGTAGCCAACAGCTGTAATTGATCTTGTATGCGTGTCCCTCACGACATACTGCTTTTCCATTGCCATCCTGAAATATTTTGCAATGTTTACATTTCTTTCAAACTTGTACAATTCACAACGCAGAGGGAATGACACATTTTTGCCGCCATCATTGTATTTCATAGCAACGGTATTAAAAACAAGAAATGCTCAGCTGGAAAGAAAATAATTGCATTATTCTTTACCAACTGCCAGGAATCGAAACAAATAAATGTGTGAAAGAGATAAAAATAATGATACTAACTTGTGAAAGCAACTTTCAGTGATAAATTAACTGAGGATAACTATCATGAATACAGGAGTTTACTCTGTGTTTACATTTTTTTTTCTTCCTGATTGTTCTGTCCATTCAGAATGAAGTGTTCATCGAGTTGTGTTTATATCGACGACTCGAGCCACCTGACTTACGATTTTTCCAGGAAGTGAAATAGGCTGTCTTCAGCAGTCTGCATTTCGGTAACGCCTATCCAGGCTTACAACATTGATGATTCACAACATGCATATCCAGTGCTTCTACTTTGCAGTTTCTTCCACTACGCAGCACTCTGTTTACGTCCAACTACAATAATTATGCAAGATAAGAACATACAATATGGAATCAACAGGTAAGCTAGATGTAGGCTATTCAAAATTTTCCTATCACTTTTCACCTGAGGCAGTTAATGTTTCAGTGCTAGATCTAGTAGTCCCAGCATTTACCAATTTACAGAGAGCATTTCAGACTGGTTGCAAACTTGGGACTTTGTGATTCATGTTATCTTTTTCCAATATTTGTTTAACGTATTTCATATACTTTTGATTGCTCAGATTTGGCAGTTGTGTCTTGTGTATTTTTGTTATTTGATTTAGAATCTAGATCCACATCTACTCAACTTTACTGCTTCCTATAACAAATTTTTGTGTTGGAATCTTCTCTTATAGAAGTTGGTTTCTTAGCTTTTATGCCCCAAACAAAATCCAGGTAGTAGTGAATTTGGTCATTTTTGCTCTGTAATTAGAGCGTGAAAACTATAAATCGTAAAGGAGTAAAAATGGAGGAAAGTGGTTGTAGTACAGCATTGTCTTGGCCACATTGCTGCTACCCAGCAGCACGGCTATCCAGCCATGTAGTGTCACTTTAATGTAGTGGTGGTCAAAACATGAAAATTCAGTGCTCTGAACATACATTATTTAACCCTAACCCAAGTGTTAGTGGTGACAACATAGACACACACACACACACAAAAGGAATATTATGGGAGAACTAGACTTATGAGGATGAGAACCCTGTCAAACAAATGTTTTGGACCTTGATTTTTTTTTTTTTTTTTTACACCTGCATGGCAGTGAATTCATTGAAAAGAAATAAAGTGCATTATCAGTGAGTGCTCATAAAACAGCAGTCCAAACAAACAAAATCCGTATCATCATCATCATCAGTTTCAATAGATCTCAGGTTTGAATTAATAGGTAGGCCTAGTAGCCTTGGAAGAAGTTTTGCGGAAACTGTCATGTTGAAGTCAAAGCTGATATATGAAATTAAATACTAAAAACAAATGTTCATGCAAAGTTTTTTTACTCTTTAAAAGAGATGGGATTAAAGTCCTTGCATAATTTCATTTGTTTTTCACTATATCCTCTAGTTTTTCTAGTTTTCATATAATGCATGGTAGGGTGCTGTTAAGAAAAATTGAAGTGTTTCAGATGATGAAGAAAACTTTGGAAATGTTCTTGCGTTGCCCTCTCATAGACCAGGACAGAATGCTGCAGTTTTTTAAAGAAGCTCTGGAAGAGTCAGATGAGAAGCGTCTTATGAGCTTGCTTTGCACTAGTGGAGATTATGAACTTACCGTAATAAAGAACATCTTGGATTCAAACACATGGATTCTTCCAAGAGTGTGTGAGTTGGGATCGACACAAGTTCTGCAACTCCTCCTTAATTTTCAAATGGACATTAATTCCATATACCATGGGGTAAGAGTACTGTAGTAAAGTTTCCCTCTTTATTATTTTCTGCATTCCTGTAATAAACCATCAAGCATCCACTGGGTACAAATGAAGTCATCTGTTGTGAATACTCATACTTTACAACTAAAAAAGTCACTTAGGCCACCCATATTTTAGGAGGCACAGGCAATGTCTTTCTTTTCTCTTTTCACTTAAGTGTATCCATTGAGGGTTAAGCAATATTATGATATAATTATATTTATCCAGTCCCTGCAAAATTCAGTCATTAACCAATTTCTGCCACAAATTTGAATTCTGTATCAGGTCTTGCCCCATACAAATGCTTTTGTTTATGCCATATTTAATCTATATAACTTGTTAGACAATACATTTAAAATCATGTGTTATATAGTATCATTTATTGGCCTGTGAAGAGTGCACAATTTATTCATGTACACTTCAACGCAAAGAAAATTTTAAGAGCAGAATGAAAAATTGTATTTGTTATGGAGTAAGCCTATTCCTCCTATCCATTTATTGTGAATTCAGAAGACAGGACTACAGTTTGGATGTCAAAAAGGCCATGCTGATGTTGTTACACTTCTTCTGAGACATGGGGCCATCCCAAAGCAGACAGTATGGGATGAAGACTCTGAATTCTATCTGGCAACTTTGCATGGAATGGAAGATGTTGTTGCAGCTTTGGAGAATGCAAAACCTGGTAAAGCAAAACAGCTCTTGCTTTAATTGTGATTTAAACAGAGAAATTAAATTATATGACACCACAAGATGCAAAAGATGTGAACAGATTAGAGGATTTCCATCACACATCAGATCGAACAAGGGAAAATGCACACTATTATGTATGTCATAACTGTTTTTATTCTGAAATGACGTCATTATCATTTTGTGTCATACTCACAAGCACAAACTGTTTAGTAATTGCTACATCATCATTTTTGCATGTCTAGAATTCTCTTGTGGGTAGAAACTACTCAGTTAAAAATGCAAGAGAGTACATGAATGTCCTGCTCTAGAAAAGACGATCTTTAAAGATGTGAAAGGGGTGTGTGACAGAACTGTTAAAGTGTGCTGGAAATAAGTTACTTTCATTGGCTGGTCTTTGCATCTTGTTTGTTGCTGTTGTGCTTGTCTACGGCCATGCTTTGACTGTGAGACCACATCTTTCTACATTTTGCTCCATACATGCAACCATTTCATCTTGAACCATATCTGTCCACTCATCATGAGAGTCAGGGTATTATCTTGCTTTAAACTATCTTTGTCAATATTAGTTTATTAGTCATAAGCGATTTTGTCTTGGTTGTCTTCAGTTCGATTCATGGTTTCCTAAAATAAACTTCTTTATTTCTGTTAACAAGATTTTGAATGAGCCTTTGGATAATTCATTTTTGATTGTCCCCATTAGTGTTGTTTAAAAATACTTCTTATCTGTCACCCTTCCATCCCATAACAACACACACACTAAATATATTTTGCAGCTGTTACACAGCATACCAAGTTTTAGATCTGATGGTCAATATTCACTAGTCTGAGCATTCATAGGCTTTTTCCAAATCATTTGCCAGACTTTGCAATTGTAGATCTATTCTATGACATTGTTTATCCATGGGTGACTGTGTTTTTCTTTCTTTTTTTTGTTAAAATTCTTGACGTGATGTAACATAATGAGCGATAGTTGTGATTCGATGGGAAAATTTCATGATTTTGTTAAGTGTTTTATTACTAGCATTTATTTCAGCCAGAGACATTACCATTGATGTCTCATCATCAATGATAGTTTGATATGGAAGTATCCACAGGGGCACACTTATTCCATTTCTCTTCATATCAGGCTAAATAACTAGAAGTTTTATATTTTTGTATGGGTTCCATTTTCTAGTTGAGGAGCCTTCAATTCACAATAGAGCTGTCAAAACTGCATGATTGAAATGGTTAGCTGAAAAATCTGCAGTTGCATTCTCTTTGTATTTGTTGAAATATGTTAGTTGTTCTTACAGTTCAACTCAGAAGATATAAATGGATCATGCATTATTCAACCTTGGCACTTTATGCAGTTGTTAAAGTTCAGTTCCGTTTCTGATGTGAATATTAACAGCCCTACAATACATATAGTTTCTCTTTTTCAGAATTTGTATCCGATGAAAGTGTGCGCTATTGCTTGTTTTATGCCGCCTGTAAAGGAGGGCACCTTAAGATGATGGACAGATGGAAGACACCAGGCACTGATGTCAACAGGGCAGTTGACTTTGTGTCTCATCTCACTAAATGTGAATATCAGTATCCAATGTTTGCAGCATGCAGTGGTGAGAATTTTATATTGGACTGAAATCAGATTTTCAAGGTGTCATTGTCGTCTTGCCTATAATGCAATGAGATATGTAAAATTAACATGTCAGTGAAGATAAGAAGGATTTTATATTCTTAATTTAAGAAGGGAGAACTGCTGCATATATGAACTGCTCTCTGCCATTTAAAACAGAAGCTGATTTTGGGGTATGCTACTTCCCTTGTTTCAGGGAAGATGAGGTTCAGCTCATCAATTTATAAAAAAAGAAAACAAATTCAGTGGCCTCTGTGTATAAAGCAGGAGTAAAATGTTTACTATAAACAAGAAAATCATGGATGAGGTATCTATCTGTGTACTGTTGATGCCAGTGTCCTTGATGCTGTACTTTTGTTTTTTTGTATTTTGCTTTTCACATTTCTCTTGTGAGATAAATAAAGACTCTGATTCTATCCACTAACAAATGAGTAAAATTCTAAATTATTTGCGCTTATAAATGAAAAATTTCTGGTCTGCAGAAGTGTAATTGAATTCTCTTGAAAACAGGCCATAAATGTCTTTCACATAAAAATGTCTTCTTTTGTTTTCTAGAAGGGAAATAGTTGTGTATGTAAACAGAACACTGAGGTGGAATTTATTTGGTAATTAACGGACAAAAAACAACATCAACAAAACAAAACTGGGTACATTGGAAATTGTCCAGGGGTCAAGCTGGGTTTGAGTGGCAAAGATGGGGAAGTGAAAGATGAAAATGTTACACTACTTTGATTTATCCATTTCTGCGATTGTTTGTCATATGAATCTTATCTTATACATGCCTCTATGCACTTCAATTTCTCTCCTTATTTTAAGTTAAAAACCTTTGAGCACAAACTTTGGTGAATAAATCAGACATTACATTTGTTTGTTTTTTCAAGTCAGTCTACCAGAATCAGAACTCCATTCAACAACAGTGTAATTGGAATATTCTTTCATGTCATTTGAGTATATTGTGCCGTTCTAAACATAAAACAGACTAAATTTTCATTATTTCCTAAGAGATACTAAATAAACGTTGGGCAATGTCTGGTTTTCATAATCTGAGACATGTATGACTTTAAGACTACTGCCAAACTCAAATCCATGTTAAATAGGAATTGCAAGTTTGGAATGTTGGCTAACAGCGCTCTATATAAGCAACATATCTAGCCTAACTATGAATAAAATAAATTGTTTTGCGCTATTCCTTTTTCTAATGCACAGGAGACCATTATGATGTTGCAAAGTCTTTGATTATTGATGAACATGCTGCTATCACAGAAGAAATATGCAGTAAATTTCCAGTCCTCATTACAAAGCTTGTGAGATCTTTGTGTCAGACGTCTAGTACAGCAGGCAAGCTGAACGTAAGCAAGCATTTTTTTCTGCCGTAGATATAGGGCAGTAATTTAACTTCTTTTAGAGCGGAGCATACCTTTCAAAGCGATGACTTGTCTGCATAAGGTGCATCTGAATTAGTGTGTCTGGAGTGTAAGTAACAGTTCTTATACATCGGTTGATTGTTTGATTGATTGATGGGAATCAGAATCCTAGCACATCGAGCATCCTGACTCCAATATCCATTTGAGGGTTTTTCTACTAATTGTCCTCGTGGCAAGCTGGTTCCATATTTGTCGGGTTCGTCTGTTTTTTACATATCAGATGTAATAAATTTAACTCTTTCCATACTGCAATTCAGCCCAAATTAGTCCAAATGCGTCAGTCGGGGGGACCGATACATCGGCAAAAAGTACTCTCCTTGTTACCCCTGGGCATTTCAACGATACTGTGTCCATCTAGCTTCCCAGTGTTTTTGTTGTTTGTGGTACAACCGATGCCACTATTACTGCACTTCAGCAGAAATTAGTCCAAATGCGTCAGTCGGAGGAACCGATGTATCGGTGAAAAGTACGGAAAGAGTTAAGAATGTGTTTTTTTTTCTGTTACATGGCAGTTATTGTCAGTAAATGATTAAGTCATTTTATTAAGGTGTAACAATTTTTTTGTTTGTAAATCAAGTTTATGATACCTGATGCAAAATATCCATAGTTAATCAGCAGGTTTGATGTTTGTTGTGGTACAGTGCTCATTGTATGGGACAGGATATGGCTGGTAAGCCTTATCCTGAAAGTGCAGACCTGAGACAGCCAAGGCATTGGAAGAATGCTTTGAAATGGCTCACATTCTTTGGCACTGTTGACAAGGTCTTGCTAGCTGCCATCACAAGTGAAGCATTGTCGGTGCATGCCAGTCTCCCATCTTGTGCATGAGATTCTAGTTTTCTTGCTGGGATATCAGAATATTTTAGTATTCATGGGCAGTTTGAAAACTGTAAAAAAAAGTCTTGGCATGGTGGGCACGAGCTATATCCATCTTAACCCTCACCCTGTGTGGGGCGGCAATAGTCGGTATTGTCTTGCAAGCGCTCACGCCGCACGGGCGGCAAAAGTCGCCCAGGTCAAGCTGACCGCGCCACGCGCAAGCCATATTTTCAGGTGTCGGGTCACTGACCTTTTTGAGACGTAAACACCGTCTTATTGTTCACTGTATCTCTTCTAAATCAAAGACATTGTGACATGGACATGTTAACCAGTGCACCACTGGTCGGAATCACAAAGACTAAGCTTTCAAAGGCTCTCCCCACACTTTCAAAAGATGTAACATCGACATGCGAACTGTTGCTCAACAAATTTGCAATATTATCTCATTTTCTCACAAGGTGACCACCATCTGGAGTTGTCTGTATCTAAGAACCAATCAGAAACAAGCTCTGAAATAATCTTTGCCCCAAATGCCCACATTGGTTTATTAGTATGTGTCAATCAGGATGAAACTATTTGTGTAGGGCTTGGGAGGGCGTGGCTAGTTATCATGCTTCGTTCTCACGAAAACTACAGCTGCCAGTTTGGAATCATAAGTCAGATCATTGGTTAGAGACTGACAGACTAAGATTTTGCTGGTTAATTCATTATCAAGCGTGATAAGGCATAGCAGCGAATGTTTTCATACCGATCAATAAAAACCGAACCACGTGGACAGCGTATGTGGTCATCGTCTAGCGGCACGGGTCAGTGACCCCAGATAAGATTCTTCGTGAGTAAGGTCACTGACAGGGCAGCGGGCTTTACGGGTAACGCGCAGGGTGAGTGTTAATAATTAACACCCATTCAGTGAAGTTTCATGTCTTAGTGATCATGGCCCCAATGCTTTGTGTAATCATAGTTTAACATGAAGAAAAATCTGCTTGTAGAAAATTAACTTGATTAGTGAACATGATGCCTGATTTTAAGTCCAACTGGAATGTGGGATCATTTTTGCATTATTGTATTCTATTATTTAAAATTATGTATGACAGCAGAAAGGGTGGTATATATTTCAGTGCTTGTACTTGGATATCATATGACAGTCTTAGAGATCTCCCTATGCTTTTTTACGTGTGATAATGTGTTCATGATACCTGGTTTTGTTGTAACAAATTTAACTGTGTATTATTTTTCAGTTTGAGATGTCTCATTTCAATGTTGAATATGTGATGGCAACCTGCTTTCAACCTGAGTCTGTCATTCTCTATGAAGAAACGGAAGAATTGGAAAATGAGAATGAGCCATTCATCGAAGGAGATACAACTGACATCAGAATTAATCTTAGTCACAACAAAATTAGATCTCTGCCTGATAATGTGTTGTGGAATCTACCAGGACTCACCTTCCTCAATGTGTCATACAATCCTCTCAGCATCATCCATGATCCTGCCAGCATTTCCACACTGAACTCAAATTGGTACTGGTTTTCATAATTTTTTGTTGACTCATTAGCAAATTGATTAAATGAGTCAGGTTCCATCTAGTTTTGTAAATCTGCTTTCATAGTTAACTAACTCAGATTCAGTTTTTGTTGTAAATACATGGTGCATCTGCAAGTCAATTTGATCTATGGGATGATGTAATGTACATTTCTTAATTTTTGGATTACAAAAAATGTAGTATTTTTATGTGTGTGGTTCCTCCTTGTCTACCAAATTTGTGCCATGATAATATATACGACCCTTTTCGTCTTTGCAGCATTTTCTGACTTCAAGACAGATGCCGAGAGCAGCTCCTCTCATGACTAATCCGTCCGATATTCGATTTACATCTTCGGTCACAGAGTGAGCACATATACTCGCCTTCGTTTGTGACTTCATTTGTCTTTTCCTTCCTTTTCTGTCTTTTTTCTTCCCTAATTTCTCTTTGATTTTTTCAAATTTGGCAGCACCTTTCCTGACGGCTCCCTTCCAGGTTGTTCGATCTTCTGCCACATTTTCCCATGATTTTTCATCGATCCCAAAATCTTTCAGTGTGGTCCTGCAGATATCTTTGAAACGTAGTTTTGGTCTACCTCTTTGACGTTTTCCCTCTTTTAGCTCACCATACAGTATCTGCTTTGGGATTCTACTATCATCCATTCTTTTGACATGTCCTATCCACCTGAGTCGTCTTGTTCTCAGTGTTGCTTGAATTGAGGTGAGCTTTGCTCGTTTGAGAACTTCGCTGTTGGTGATTTTGTCCTGCCATCTGATGTCCATGATTTTCCGCAGGCAGCGAAGATGGAAGCTGTTTAATCTTTTTTCGTGTATTTTATGTATTATGATAATAATTTACAATATACAATCGAAAATTATGAGCTTGTGAGCTGAATGATTGTACACCACTCCCATTACTCCCCTTCTGTGGGCATTAGGCGCTTTTTCTTAGCCTTCCGAAAATTGTTATGTCTTATTATCTGACACCTACATATAGGCCGTGGGACCAAAATCCTAGCTAGTCTCTAAAGTAAATTTCGTTACGCACCCCCTAGGGAAAATCTAGGTATGGTTTTAATATGTTCCCAGTAACCATCTTTGACTAAAAATCAAATGTTGTCATCCGTAACTGTGCACATTAATAACTTATTTTAAAAAAATGTTTATTGCTATGTAACATCTGTATTTTGGCATGTTTGTTTCGTTTTACATAATTATATATTTCACAAAATCTCCACCTTTGAACGCAGAAGGCTTTTTTATTAGACCTCCTATACTAACCCAATTTTACATGTCCATTTCAAATACCGCGGAGGGTGCATGGAAGTTTTTATTATTTTGATTAGTTTGGTTCTTGAATTTATAGAAAATGCATTGTTTTCTCATGCTGTCATTTTCATCCTCCATCTTGCCTCCATTCTGTTATAGTACCGTGCAGGTCATAATAAGTAACGCTTGGTGCTCAGTGTCCTGGCGCGCATGAGTTCTGAAGCAGGACTGCAGATTACTACTTTTATTGTAAGAGAGAGAGAGAGAGACAGAAAGAGAGAGAGAGAGAAAGCACATGATTGTTTATTCTCGAAATATCATCCAACTTTTCAAAGAAAACTGAATTATATTGCTATTTACATCTGTCTTAGTGTGCATACAGCATTCCATCATGGAGGCAGCCATTTTGGATTTCGCGGCGAAAGGCTCAATTCCATTGGTTGATTAAAATAGCTTTGTTTAAATGGCAAACTCAATTCGCATCATTAATTATCATTTATTGGCACACTTTACATACAAATTATACAAAAATGTGCAAGGCTTGAAATGACAACATTGGTTTTTTGTGAAGGAGAGATGCATAAGAGCTTGCATGCAAAAAATCAGCTTATCCCCTGAGGTGCGTAATGGAACGACAAGCTACAATTTTTGGTCCCATGGCCTAATATGTATGAGTCCTTAGATATCTTTGTACTCTAATGATAAAAACTTCTAGAAACTGATGAAGAAAGACAGTTTTATCATGGTGATCAAGAAGAGAAGATGGAAGATGTTATTATTTGTTGTGAGACAGCAAAGTAAGACAAATTTCTTCAAACTATATTACATGAACATCAGTAGAAAGGGGAATGGTGTGAAGGATGTAAAAGGACACTGAAGATGAATATCATAGAAAGTTTACACATGGATTTAAAATGAAGTCATTTAGTTTGCTGAGGACCAGCTCACATATATATCTGTTAGTGCCTTTTGCCCTAGAACTGCTTTGAGGAGATATGCTTTGAGATTTTAAAGAAAAGCAGAACAAGTCAGAATCATGCTCTTTGTTCTGTTCTTGTCATAATTGTGAATGAACCCTACAAATTTTGTAGTGACGAAAGGTGCACTTTTTTCAGGGATGGAGAGATTTCACAACAGTATCAACAGTGCCAATGAAATGCTGCCTTCTGTTTCCAGAGGTAGTGGCTTTAGATTTTCTTGGAGTGTATTTGTTGTGTTTCATTCTCTCTGCTTGATATGCATGACATTTTATCCATCTTTTTTTCAGGATGACAACCTTAGATTTGTCACACTGTGAGCTAGAAAAACTATCTGTTCATGTATTTACCCTGCCTTTCTTGGAAGATCTCAACTTGTCCTACAATAAATTGTCAACATTAAATGGTACGAACTCATGACTTCAATTTTTTTTTTTACAGACATTGGAATAGGAGTATTTAAACCATGGAACTTGAATATATGAAGTGGTAACTGAGGTAAATGTTCAAAGCTCTTATCAGTTAATTGATAATGTAACCCAAAAACTTATTTACGTTTGTTTTTGTTATTTTTTTTTTTTTCAAATGAATCATAAGAAGTTAAATATCAAGTAGATACATAGAAAATGGCGTGCAAGCTGAATAGAAAAGGACATAGAAAAAAAAATCAACAGCAAGTTATGTTTTATAAATTGAATTCTATGATTGATGTGTCCAAAATCATTGAAGTCACTGTTTGTTTCATGCCTACTTTACAGGGGTTGCTGATTGCAGTGTTGAGTGGAGATGTGGGAGTCTCATTAGACTTGATGTTTCCCATAATTTGCTTACTTGTCTTCCTGCTGATTTGCAAGTTTGCATGAACATGGAGAACCTTACAGCCTGCTACAACCAGCTTACTACAGCATGCTCCCCATGGCAATGTCCTATGGTAAAGAACATAATATGTCTGAATAGATAGATTTCTTTGTATGGATATCCTTCCTGTCATTACTAATATGCAGTGCCATAGCGACCCCACAGTTTTTCTGTGCTTTTTATGATATTTCGTGAGTGTCATAGCCTGTAGTTTTGTTTTTGGTCTATCAAAATTGTACTTGACATTTTTTCTTACATTAAAATTTTATGTATGACATTAGCATCAGGCTGACAACATCAGGTTTATCACATTGTTTGACTGTATATATTTGCATGCATGCATACTCATTTGATTCCTTGTCTTTGGAATTTGCAACTGTGAATTTATTGCATAAAGGTAACATCCATGCAACTTGACAACTGTCAGTGGATCTGTCTTTGTAATATTGAATTATAATGAGCCAGTTTATTCTTGTTTCTTCTGAAGTAGAACCAACCAGTTACTAGGCCTTGTAGAATAATTGCTTCTTGAAAAGCCTTTTTACTTTCAGTGACAATACGTATCACAAATATATTAGTTCATATTTTACCTTTGTACTTTATTAATCCCTTGGCGGCCGTGTGCCAGTGGCAAGTAATACCGTGTACTAGGAGAAATAAACAACATTTTGTTGCTGGTGCCAATGAGTTACATGAGCACTGGCATGAAATTTGATATGGCTGCTCTTCATTTCTTATGTTATGATAATTACTTTCAGGGATAGTCAGTAATATTGCTTTTTAGGTGCGGTTTGGAGATTCTCTGGGCTTCAGGCATCCTGATTACAAAATTTAATGGAAATTATCTAGAATGGGCAGTGAAAGGGGTATTGTGTTGTTCCTGTTCGTATCTTATTCTTTAAAAATATAGGATTTTTGAAATCTTATCTTATCTTAGTATCTTATTCTTTAAAAATATAGGAGTTTTGAAATCTAATCAGTGAAATGTATTTATAGAAGTATATAATTGTGTATCATTTCAGAAGACTCTGAATTTGTCCAACAATGAACTGAAGGAGTTTGTTCCCAGTGCTGATCAATTTTGGTCTAAAACTTTAAGACGCCTTCACCTTCAATATAATCAGTTAGATGAACTGTCTGGGAGTATTGTAAGCATGAGTAAGTTTGTGTGAGAATAGGTTCACACTCAATTGTTAAGAAATAAATTTTTGTATAGATTTGATATCAGTGTTAATATTTGTGAGTACTGAACAAAGGAGACAGTGTTCGTTCGTGGTTTGTTTGATTAAGAAGTATTTCAAACATCTCTCTCTCTCTCTTTTTTTTCTTCTTTTTTTTAATAATCATTCTCATGTAAGGTACATGCATATTTTTCTGTTGTATACTTGCATATATGTCTACAAGATCTACTGCTATCAGGCCAGGCCAGTGTTGGATTGATAGGGAGACATGGAGTGCCTGTCCTTCCTTTCCATCCTTTCCTATCCTGCCAAGTTCCAAAGCTTAACAAATAAGAATATCTCTAACAAAACTGAAAGAGCCCTAGTATTGGATAGACAAATAAAACTAGATCTAAATAAGCTGGATTTTAATAATTTTTATGAACACCACCGAGAGAAGTTTCAGTATGATATTTAAAGAGTAGATTGTATTTGTCTGTGTTCCTGTCAGTGGCGGAGGAGCTCATCTTTGCTAGGTGCTGTAATCAGGGATCTGAAAATATCAACACTTCCTGATTCCATTTTAAATACTTCTAGACATTCTATTGTGGATGAAGAATTAATAAGCTATATGAAAATTTCACATTTTAACTCAGTAATTTATATAAACAATGTATATACTGAGTCACTTGTTACTGAAATTTTTTTTCATGATTCTGCCAGTGAGACGAGACTGGACTACCTCCATGTCATACTAGAACAATATCTAAACCAATAAAGTTTGACAGAAAATTGTAGTGGACCTTAAAATTTCTGTACTGTAGCACTTATAATCTTCACTCATTCATGTAACAAAAGTTCTCTACTACTTTTTTGTTTACAAGGTTTTAGTTGAACTTCTGTTTATCTCCTGATTCATCCAGAAAATCTAACTTACCTTGATGTGTCAAACAACAAAATTTGGCGTTTACCAGCTGACAGTATTTGGAGTTGTCCGTTGGTGTGTCTCAACCTCAGCAACAACCAGTTAGGCGCCCAGAAAACTTCTGCAATGTAAATACTCCTTCTATTTTGATACGACTTTAATATTTAGAACTAGCACATCCAGCTAAGGGGTGCTGTGAAGTACGATTTGGGATATTTTAGCCCTTTTGTAAGTAAACTGTGGCACTTCCTTGGACACATTGTTTTAGAGTGTATGTGTTATTAAAACAAACTGCATGCAATGGTAATACCATACTGGCCAATTTACGAGTTAATAACACCTTGTAAAATGTATCGGGCTTGCACACATATTTTCTTTTCAATACACTTAGAAGAGTACCTGGTGTTACCCACGATAAACCTGTGCTCCCACCCATCTTTACCACTCTTTCTAATCTAGAGAGTTTCCCAAAATAATCAGGACTCTTGTTAAAGTAAAGATCTCATATGCACCGAAGCATTAAACACTCATGTCTACATAGGGAAAGTATGCACACCAAATTGAACATGTACCCCATGTGCCTGGGTTATCGAAGTCAGCAAAAAAAAAAAAATCATTGTATTTCATATTTTTACAACGTTTTTACAGGATTGCAGGAAATTCGAATAAACATGATAGATGAATACAATAAAGAATGGTTAGATTAGCCGGCATTTAAGAAAATTAATTTTATACTTTTTGAAACTGTCATTTAGGATGTAGGTTTGATAAAAAAAAAGGGTCCAACTTGCCCCACAACGAAATACTCCCGCCACTATTTATGTTTATGTTTTATGTATATTTCAATACATCCAGATTATTTATTAAAATCCGTGATTCTCTGTGTTTAACATTCAATGAGTGCAGTATATGACAAATCCAGAGCTTCTAGCAGATGTCTAGCCTCAGGTGGGTGGAAAGTTACATGTGGCAGGCATGATGGAAGATTTCAGTAAAACAGTATTGCTCCTTCCATTGACCAATCAAACTGACTGGGTTGTTAATGATGGCTGATTTATGACCAGGAATGAAACAAACTGCCCAGAAGTTGTGCTCCCTGATTTGCATCTTAGGTCATCTGTCATGGAACTGTATTTGGCATACAATGGACTTAAAAGTGTCCCTTCTGGCATAGGTAACATGTCAAACCTGTCAGTGCTTGATCTTAGCGGGTAAGTTTCTTTTATTTTTATCTATTCACATGTATAAGTTTGAATAGGCAGTTCAGTGAAAAAATTCAAATTTTATCAAAGACCATGAAACTATGCTCAAAACAACAGTTTTGATGCCCAGATTACAAATCTTTTTGAATTTTTCAAATATCTCCATTTGTTGTAAAGTTATGATTTTTTTTCTATATTTATTTTGGCGTAATTTTAGCACTAGCGGCTGTGACAGGATTTTCATAAGATTTAATGTGTCAGTCCACAACTTCGCAACCAATAAAGATAATTTCTATTATCATACAGCGTTACGTTTGTTAATATCTCCACATGAATTTAAAAGACACAAAGAGTTATATATCTTTATAGGGCAATTTTTAATAATTAATTTCCAACATGAAGTAGTATGAAATTTGAAACATTCCATGATCAGATTCTCATAAAATTTCACGCTTCACTCCATGCCTTCTCAACCAATAAAAGTAAATGCAATTATTTTGTTTTGTTAGCTACCATCTGCACATGAATTTAACCCTCACCCTGTGCGGGGCGGCAATTGTCGGTATTGACTCGCAAGCGCTCACGCTGCACGGGTGGCAAAAGTCGCCCAGGTCAAGCTGACCGCGCCACGTGCAAGCCGTATTTTCACGCGTTGGGTCACTGACCTTTTTGAGATGTAAACACCGTCTTATTGTTCACTGTATCTCTTCTAAATCAAAGGCATTGTGACATGGACATGTTAACCCGTAAATCACTGGTCGGAATCACAAAGACTAAGCTTTCAAAGGTTTTCCCCACACTTTCAAAAGATGTGACATCAACATGCGAACAGTTGCTCAACAAATTTGCAATATTATCTCATTTTCTCACAAGGTGACCACCATCTGGAGTTGTCTGTATCTAAGAACCAATCAGAAACAAGCTCTGAAATAATCTTTGCCCCAAATGCCCACATTGGTTTATTAGTATGTGTCAATCAAGATGAAAACATTTGTGTAGGGCTTGGGAGGGCGTGGCTTCGTTCTCACGAAAACTACAGCTGTCAGTTTGGAATCATAAGTCAGATCATTGGTTAGAGACTGACAGACTAAAGTTTTGCTGGTTAATTCATTATCAAACGTGATAAGGCATAGCAGCAAATGTTTTGATACTGATCAATAAAAACTGAACCACGTGGACAGCATATGTGGCCATCGTTTAGCGGCACGGGTCAGTGACCCCAGATAAGATTCTCCGTGAGTAAGGTCACCGACCGGGCAGCGGTCGTTACGGGTAGCGCGCAGGGTGAGCGTTAAATGACAAAGACTATTCAACATCTTAGTGAACAATTTTTACTGTATATGTAATTTCTAAAGGAAATATTATGACTGAAAAATTCCACGAATGGATTCTCGAGACCTTTCACGTTTATGTGCATAACTTTGCAAGCCATTAAGATATTTTCAATTGTTATACAGCATTTTGCTTGTTAATGTTTGTACAAGATTTTAAAAGGCAAAGCATACTAAGAAAAACGTCCTTTAATTGAAAATGTTTAAAATGTAAATTACAAAATTAAAAAAAAATTCCTTGACGCAAACATCGTTCATGTTACCCAGGTACTCAGTGTAGATCTGGGTATTTTTTTATCAATCAAAAACCAAACTATAAAAAAATAAAGAGACTCGTACTATTACTAGTATTTACTCATCAAAAAGCCATTCTCCACAGATAGGTTACAAAACCTACAAAAAAGTTATGCATTTGAATCATTTAATGCCTTTTTTTATTAATAGGAACAGGAGAATCAAAGAGTTGCCTCATGACCTTGGCAAACTGCGGAAGCTGCTGGTGCTGAAGCTGGATGGCGTTACTGTAGACGACAAAGAACTGCAGGCTCTTATATCATCCTTGGGTAAAACATGCATATTTTTAAGGCTGCGCCATTGATTTCAGAATCTCCTCAGACATTTCTCCTTCTCTGTTCTATGTATGGCACAGAAAAGCTTATTTTCTCCAATTAGAATTGCCTAGGCATGTTGTTCTTAATTTGATTATGTATCAGATTGTCCAAAATGACAAGACAAGACATTGTTTTGTTATTTGTAAGTCTTTGTAATTGATAAACATCACCAAATAATCCTGGAAAACAAAGTAGCTCTTGTCAGTTTCCTTTTAATACAAATGTTGTGAAATAAGTTGCTTACTGAAATATTTTTATCCATTGGCACGTGGATGTCTTCTGTTAAATTTGTTTTAAAATCTTAGGGAACTACTCTCTATCTGATTCTATTACTTGTGTGGATAATAGTAGGTAGTCCAAACCCACCTGCCGAGCGTAATCTCGACGGCTGATTTTGTAAAAACATCTATCTTTCCCACGCTAGTATCACGATAACCGTAACTCAATCATAAATGTGTTTGGTATCATTGAAAAGATCAACTTTTCTTCTTTCAAACAGTGTTATTAATTTAATGAAAGATAGCCAGTAGCAATTTCTATGCACTGGCTATAAACCCCACCATCGTGGCCGTTTTGCGTGAAATCTGCCCAAACCAGAACGAGATTTTCGGACTGACGTTCTTCAAACGCTTCTAAAACTAATCACGCATTGGGGACACCAGTGAAGTGACCTTATTCTGAAAAAGCAAAAATAGACGTATATTTTTGACGGCGGTACGATGCCGATTTCCAGTTGAAAAATTCAAGTAAAAAATCTAAACGTATTTTTCTGCATGATCGGAATAAAACTCAGCTTTCAAAAATTGATCATAATATAGATAGACCTTTTTTCTTTTAAAATCAACTATTCTCATATGAAACTAGCTACCCTGATTGCTTTGCGAGACTCCAAACAAAGGTCACCAAATTTTAGACAACACACAAAACACATGCTGGGCAAGCATGATGGCATGCCTAGTCAGGCCCTAAACAAGATGGACTCACTGAAGACACTGATCGGTAAGTATGAACCTTAAGCTAAAGATTGATTTACAGATAATGAAAAAACTACATTTTTGTTTTAATAATAATATTTGAAGTTCAGTTGTGCGGGATATTGGGGTTTGTGTAGGTAAAGAAGCAAGGTGTCAGAACTGGCGGCCTGTGTCGGTTTTCCGAGCTTGTTTGATTATTTCTGCGTTGTGTATTAAAATGGAACACTGTTCATTCGCTTTTAAATGTTTTCTGGATTCGTTTACTGAAAGGGTAACTCATGAAGCCATTGATTTTTTTTATAACTCGACCACGAACCGGCTGGTATTCTCTCGATTTGATTGCACTTCCCCGCCATTTTTTTTTTTAGAATTCACCAGACGGTGACGTCACGTCGTAGGGCCACAAAATAAGGCTGAAAGATTTGAAGGGTGGCAGGTTCACTCAGGTTGAAATAATGCATAAATTAGTAAAATAATATTTGAATAAATGTGTATTCATTTGAAATTTATGTCACTGATCACATTTCCTACACATAAAAGTTGTGTCCTTTATAGTTTGGATGCACTCTTATGTGGCTTAGATCTACCTTTTGGAGTGTAGTCCCTGGCTCTCTTTTGTAAAATGGACTGTCCCATCCCACTACTTGAGCAATAACTGTTAGTAGTGGTAGGCCTTAGTGGGTGTTTTTTTTTTTCCCCTCAAATATAAGCAACTGAAAGAAATTAGTAAGTGAATAAGTGGTGTACTAAAATAAAAAGTTGGTTTTGGGTAATGACTTTTGTACTCAATTGTTCTATCCACAGATAATCAGCAATATGCCAGCCTCAGAGCTAGATTTCTGCGTGCTAGAACAACCTCAGCTGTTACAGATTTATTCATTGAATTTTATGTAAAAAATTACAGTGTTATAAGGACTTCTGGATTGATTTCATGTCAAATAAAGTCTCAGTATTGTTTTAAAATGATTTTCCGCCTATCAGTTTCATGTATGAGAGTGTTAAAACAATTTTTGGAATGACTGATTTTTTTGAAAATTTGAATGAAGGCCAACTTTGGAGAAGATCAGAATAAACATATTTATCACAACTATCTAGAAACTAATACCACATTGTAGAGCTTGAAATTCTGATTAAACTGATGTATGTCTTTGTATCTCAATTAGATCAAAAGTTATGGTTTTGTAAACCTGCCAAAAATCCTGATTTTCACACTTGTTGTGAAATCGAGTGAAATATACATTATCTCCAAAATTGAGCCCTATTTTAAAAAAAAAGTATATGGCGTTGAGTGTTAGAAAAAAAATAAGCCAATATTATGGAAACTTTCCAGTTGATTTGAATGAGTTTATCGCTGTTTCGAGTATTAATGGTGGAATAGCTGCTCGTCGAATTCAAGGGTTTGTCAAATTTCAAAATGTGACGAATTTGTACGTATTTTTGCAATTTTCAAATTGTCATAACTTTTTTGTTTACAAATGGATTTTCATGAAATGAAAAGTGTTGTAACCAGAATCGCAAGCTCTATAATATGGCGATAGCACCTACGTTATTGGGTTAAATATCAAATTTGGTTTGGACTACCTAATAATAGATGGTTTATATTTGTACTCTCTGGTACATTTTTGTCGTGTTGTTTCATTCAATTGATCTTTAGTGATTGCTGCATCACCACCTGCATTGTTGTGGCTGAATCAAATGGCATCTGATTCTGAATTAAGGATCCGGCTTGTGTTTTCATAGAGATTGAGATGTACATATATGTTCCTGGCTTCAGAGAAAAGGGAATAAATGAAAAATATTATGATTTCCTGTAATGGGGGATATTTAGTCCATTTTAAAATCATGTTTTGCGGAATTATCTCCGAAAGAAAAATTGGAGACCATTTCTATTCCCAGATTGTGGTAATGGAAAAGTGTCTGCAAACGATGTTGTAATTTACCTAGAAAAGAAACGAAGAGAGTGCATTAATCCCAACATCATGAAAATGGTAGTTCTTGGATGCAAGGTTAGTTTTTCCTCTCCATGATGATTAAGACATGGAAGACAGAACTTTGAAACGCTGTCTCTCTGTAAAGAAAATCTGATTACGAGTTATTTGTGAGAATGGCAGTTGCAACGGTTCTTGCATGAAACAGTGAATTTATATTGGTTTGTTTGAAAATTTGTGACCTGAACACAGAAATACCATTTTAGGGGGGTAGAAAGTGACAGGCGGGGCAGTGGTTGGGGGGTCCGCACTGGGTGCAGCTTTTAAGCTTGTAAAATACATAACTTCACTGAGAGAAGATTTAAAAAAAAAAATTAAACTATATTTCTTTCCCTGCATGCTTACGTCTTGTCATTGTCATGCCAGCTGAGGAATTTTCATTAACTTCCAATCCACAGAATAAGAATGGGCACTGCCTTGTTCAGAAACTTACTTCTAAAGGAAAAAGAAAGGATACTCATGACCACAAGGTAAGAAAATGGTCACTGTGACTATTATTTTGTGTTAATCTGCAATCCATTTTTATTATCATTCTTTATTAAGCATTTTTTAATTTTTTAATCTCACTTACATTCAGGCCAAATATGATGAAAAAAGATCATTACAAACAGAATGAAATTCATCTTCTCCATTGGCAATTAAGCAGATATGACTGTGACGAAATGAAAGAAGTTGTCAATTTGTTGCAAAATGTGAAATAAGCTTTAGAGTATGCACTTGTGTTCAAACTGACTTAAAAGAAAAATAACCATTAGTGAGGTACTCCACCTATTTATGAAGGCTCAGATTTTCAGAATGAATTCTATTGTGCTTGATCAGGGATGAGATGAAACCAGTTTAAATTGTTGCTGTTCTTCACATGAAAAACTTTCATGTATAGAAATGGTTTTCATTTTCTTTTTTGAAGGGAAAAACCGTTTTTCTTGTTGTTGGTCTGTATTGACATGGTGATGATTACTTTTCAAAGGAATGCTTATCTTTTTATTTCTGTCTGAGCACATATTTTCTTTAATCTGGTATCTGCAGTATTTGACTGTCACTCAGTGGCCGGAATCAGACGGGGGCTGGAAGTTTCCTCTGGTAAGTCTGTTTTTTCAAACATAGTGGTTTGGCTTTCTGGCCTGCCGAGGACACTAATAGTACAAAACTTGAGTTGTTGTGTGTAAGGAATTCAAGTTTAATTTTTAGAGCAATGAGGACCATCGCGTATTCCAGTGTTTGAGAAATACCTGGTTATTTTGAACTTGGAATAAAAATTTAGCTAATTGGGTGTCTGCTAGTAGAAAGACATTCACATTACCGGAAGTTACATTGTCATTACCCTTCATGAAAATATTGCTTAAGTTGCAGACGTATACCCTTAACAAGTAACCTTTGTAATATTGCAGCTGTATACTCTAACCATGTAACCTTCTAATATTTATTTTGTCAGATCCATTTGCTAATTTTCACTGTCACTCTTTGAAACATATGAGCAACTGTGTTTCAGTGTACAATGTTTTTTTGTTAATATGTTACTTTTTTAATTGTTCTGAATTCAGCTTTTGTTGAAGGTTTGTGCAGGGGCTGCATTGTTTTTTTATCTTACACTTTTGTTTTCTTCAAGAAAGCCACTGAACAGACATCCAAGAAGTCCATGAGGTTTGAAATCTGGGAACTCCCAGAGCTGGAAATCACGCCGGTCATTCAGCCTTGCTTTCTTACCCTCAATTCGCTGTATCTCATCCTGCATGATGCTAACTTGTTTGGAGATGACTTTCATAGCATTTTGGAAAGGATATCATCCATACAGGTATTCACAATCAACAAAGTCAACATGGGAGCTTTTTAGAAAAGGGTTTCAATATTACTTAAGTAATTTGTTCCTCTATTGAAGATGAGGCTAAAATCTGTCTCTGTGAGAAAAATGCATAGGCTGATGATATTCCATTTTCACAAAGGAGGTATTATACTATTAAGCTTTAGGCATGTCCTGTTTAATAAGGCTTATTTAATTATGAAGTCTGACGATTGTAAGATTGTAGTCATAGCTGCATATGATCCCTTGAAGCTGGTCCTAAAATAAGTATTTAGCAGTCCATGCAATTGTCATTGTTAACCCTCACCCTGTGTTGTGTTTGGGGTAAGACTAAACACAAAAGTCTGTTAGTAAAAGAGTCTCAAGGACGCAGCCATTATGTGTGAGACCAACTTGGCAACTGATGCCAGGTATCTTTATTAACAAGATGCCAAATTAGCATTTATAATGAACCAAATATATAACACCCTGCGAGGGGCGGCAATTGTCGGTATTTAATCGCAAGCGCTCACGCCGCATGGGCGGCAAAAGTCGCCCAGGTCAAGCTGACCGCGCCAGGCATATTTTCAGGTGTCGGGTCACTGACCTTTTTGAGACGTAAACACCGTCTTATTGTTCACTGTATCTCTTCTAAATCAAACGCGTTGTGACATGGACATGTTAACCAGTGCACCACTGGTCGGAATCACAAAGACTAAGCTTTCAAAGGCTCTCCCCACACTTTCAAAAGATGTAACATCGACATGCGAACTGTTGCTCAACAAATTTGCAATATTATCTCATTTTCTCACAAGCTGACCACCATTTGGAGTTGTCTGTATCTAAGAACCAATCAGAAACAAGCTCTGAAATAATCTTTGCCCCAAATGCCCACATTGGTTTATTAGTATGTGTCAGTCAGGATGAAACCATTTGTGTAGGGCTTGGGAGGACGTGGCTAGTTATCATGCTTTGTTCTCACGAAAACTACAGCTGTCAGTTTGGAATCATAAGCCAGATCATTGGTTAGAGACTGACAGACTAAGATTTTGCTGGTTAATTCATTGTCAAGCGTGATAAGGCATAGCAGCGAATGTTTTCATACCGATCAATAAAAACCGAACCACGTGGACAGCGTTTGTGGTCATCGCATAGCGGCACGGGTCAGTGACCCCAGATAAGATTCTCCGTGAGTAAGGTCACTGACCGTGCAGCAGGCTTTACGGGTAGCGCGCGGGGTATGGGTTAATGTTCTTGATTTTTGAGTGTGCACAAATGAATAGTATAATATTCTAGCTGCAGTTTGACAGGTAGTTAAGTATTCAGTGCACAGATTTCCTGAAGGGCTATGATGAAGGACTGGCTCAGTGAAGTTGTTGCAGCTTGAGTACAAATAGGTTTCAGCAACAGGCTGCTCCTGTCAAACAATTACCATTTGTTGCAATATGCCATCTGTTTCCATATTTTGATTGTTATGTGACCTATTTTTGAAGATTTAATGATAAATTCAGTTTTTTCTTCATTAAGAGAATATGAAACAATCTTTGTTTTGTCATGTGCAGATTGCATTTTGTTTTTTTCCAGGCCTGTGTCCTTCGTCCCAAAATTTTAGTTGTGTGTGCATACACAGATAAAGCAGAGCTGAAAAGATTGGAAGGGACAGTCAAACTGAAAACAGAAACAGCATTTCCAAAAGTCAGATTTGTATCTGTTGTCTTCGATGGCAGTGACAATTTTGATGTCTTACGCAAAGAAATATTGTCAGCTGCGGCTGACATGAATGATGCTGCATATGAGAAAGAACAAAAACTGCAAGACAGGCTGGTTCCCTCAGAATTCCTCAAAGTTGTCAATTATGTTAAGGAAATGAAACATGATATCTGCAGAATGGGGGAGTTCATGGGTGAAGCTAAGTGCTCAAAAGAAATGCTGGAAGATGGAATGGATAAACATTTGAAGTGTGAGTTAGTGGACCATATTTTTTAAAAAGAAACTAGACATTTCAAAGTTTTTATAACCTGTAAGACCCCTTTCACATGGTGCGGAGACAGGCTGTGTTTGCGCGCAAGTGAAATGTATGCTTGGGCGCCCTAGAGTCTTCTGCGGACCCACGTCTGCACATAGGTGGAATGGGATATATGCCTTTAATTCAATGGATGCTTTCACATGCAGCGGGCAAAACCCATGTCCGCACATAGCTCTAAGAACAAATTTCTGCACACAGTGTACAATTTCAATTCAATTTTATCATGTGTGTGTGCGCTTTATCCTGCATTTTCTTTTGATTCTAACTTTTTTTTGGTAGAAACAGTATGGATGCAGATATTGATACAGAACTGCTAATATCATTAGAGCTTGAGAGGTCAGTTCTGTTGTACAAGTTCTTTTGTCAGTCAAAGGATATATTGATAATATAAGTTCATGCCTTCTGTTCTGTTGCTAATACAAGTCTATATAGGTGGAGAAGCCGATCACTGTCCATATTTCATGATAGTACAATGTAAAATAGAATAAAAAACTGGGGAGATCTAAACGCGGATGCGATTTTCACCTGTGCTGTGTGAAAGGGTATGCAGACGTAGGATTAGGAACATCTGCGCAAATATGCGGGCACGGGCAGCACCCACGCTGTGTGAAAGCGGTCTAACAGAATAGAAATTGACAGCGGCAGATGTCCCACAGAGTCTTTAATATTACTGTATTAGTGGGATTTAGCTGAGTCAGGACTACTGCAAATTTGAACATGTGAAAGATTACATTTGATAACCCTGGAGCTGATGAGATGTTCAGTATGTTTTATATTTTTTGGGTCATTTCTCTGAAGAAGATTTACATAAACTGTTATGAAATAGAGGTGAGTAACAATGTCATTTACCATTGTGTTTTCTTTCTGTCTTCCAGTGCATGAATTCTTGCTGCAAGTAGGTGCCATGTTACACTATAATATCCATATGGGCGAGCTTACAGACTGTGTTATCCTTAATCCCACATGGCTGTTCGATGTCCTCCGCAAATTCTTACAGGTTTGCCATTGGTTGATTTCTGTTTTCATGTTTTGCATGTTCATATTTCTTGAAGGTGAATCTTGCCGACCCTTGTTTTGGTAATGCTGAAGGATGTTTGAACAAAATTTTAATCACACTTATTCCCTGTACTGGTTTATAGGCTAGTAAATCTACGAAAAATATTAATGACAACCTAGACAAAATTGCAACATAATGTCTGAAGGCGGATTCATGCAGGGTTAGGTCCCCTATAAAACATATAAAAAGTCCTCCAAGATCAGACTGTCCCTTGACCAATTTTAAGCATCTTATTTCATAATCATCATAAATACTAAGGATTATATAGGAAAATACTGAGTTAACTCGGAAAGCAGCTATAATGTGGCAAAAGATCATGCTTTCTCATTTCTAACAAATAAATTCTTTTTATGGTGACGCATGACTAATATCTATGATAGAAACCAGTGGCAAACACACAGATAACCCTAAATTTTAGTATTATATTTCATAATTAATTATTGATAATACAAAGAACTATGTAAGAAATATAAAATGGTTCAGGAAAACAGCTGTAAATGGACATACAGGTCTTGTTTTTATTTGTAACATGTAAACTACTTTTTTTTAAGTGACATCATTATGAATGATATGTGTATTTGAGCACACAAATCAACATACAAGTAACCACACATTAATGCTGGAATCCGAGGTTTACGAAGAGAAATTGCGAAACATTTTTCAATGTGTGTTGAGATAGCAGCACCACATTGTCATTGGCCGAACATATTACAGTGTAAGATACATCACAAATGCGAACTTGCATGCACGCATGCATGTGTGCACACAAACACACACACAAACACACGGGGGAGAGAGGGGGGGAGAGCAGGATGAAGTCTTTGGTACATCTGGGCACGAAGGCGATGCGATCACGGAATACTATTTATTTATTTAACCATGACTTCATCAGCCAAATCTAAGCTAGTAAATGTATGAAAAATATTCATGATAACCTGGATAAAATTGCAAAACTCACTTGCAAGTGACATGCCCTCCCCCTCGCCCAAGCTTGATTACAATAGATTTAGCTTCATTAGTACCGGGCTCTGATGCTGTGATAAGCCTTCCTCTCCAGAAGGTGGTTGATCAAACGTTACAACTGAAAAGACTGGCCTGGCTTTGTTCTGCTCAGCAATGAAAGGGAGCGTGGAATTAATGCAGGTTAAATCATTGAGATCAATGATTGATGAGGCGTAATTAATTTTATAGAAGATACCCGTGCATGTTCCCCTTCAGTGTGCATCGCCTGCATGAATCCAGACCAGTATGGCCTAGACTTCTTAAGAGCCATATAGTCTTCCATAGGGTGGCAATGGCAGATGTTGTGACGTCTTGTGTAGGAAGGGCTTTGCACTGGGTGGAACGTGTTTCCACTCCTCTGGCTTGCAGAATCTAATTTTAATGCTACCAATGGCAGCAACTTCCTTAGCAGGCATGTCCTGCTTTCTTGCAATTATCTGACTGAATGGAGAGATGGATGTTGTTGCATCAATAATGCCCATGCCATGGAAGGTCCCACAGCCATCAGGCGTTAGTATGTTGTAGTCAACGTTGTCTGCTACAAATTGCACAATGGTTTCTTGGCATGACTGTGGTACCTCAGTCCCTAGTGCAGCAGCAGCACAGCTCTTAGAGCGCTTGACATCTGAATAGGATGATGAAAACATAATTTATTCAGGGTGTCAATTAGGAATCGAGAGCCAATATGATGGTGCATCTGGATGCCCAGCTCAAACTGTAGTGGATACAGAAGTGCTCTAGGTCGCCTGGCTTGCATTGGTACTTGCGCTATTGCTGAAAGCTTGATCTCACCTTCAGTGTCCACCAACAATTCTCTGAGGAATAATGATAGAGACTCTGGCACAAATGCAGTGTTTTTCTGTGGGCTTGAAATTGGACAAGATGACGGATTGTCAGGTTTGTTTGAGGGCAGAACTTTAATGTCTGCTCCAAGGAGCTGTGCTGCAGTTTTTATTCCACTGAGTTTCTCTGTGTCTGAGTCTGCTTTTACTTGCTGGACGTGAAATTCATACAGAATTGACGACGCTGTCTTTTTCAGGGTATCAACGTCACTCTTTCCGTCAATCCCTGAAATAAAGACTCGATCACCATAGTGTTCTATCAATCTTCTTTTCATGTCTTCACTAAATGTGGTTCAGTGATGTATTCTGCCATCACCAAAACCAGATTGGCAATGGTTAGTTGCTCTTCATCATTTTTTATGAAATCATCCTTGTGTGAAAGCAGCAGCTTTTGTGTCGTCCTGCGATTTCTCTGCTTTTGCTTTCTCTGTTAATGGCTCATCCTCAACCACCAAGGAATGTTTTTTCCGGTGCCGAAGTTTACGCTACACTGCTGATGTTATAATACATCTTGAGCTAGTGGGTCTCTTGTGAATTCTAGATGCCCAGCACTGACCTCGATCAGGCATCACTTCCTTCTGTGCATAGTTTCAGTATACCATCAAAATACCTGTTTTCAATTCTGACAGGAAAAATTTTAAAAGAACTGCGGCGGCATCCTTTTGTTTTAGCTGGGTTGCCACACAGCAGACAGTCCTTTCTGTAGTCAAACGAAGACTCTGGGCACATATGCGAGATACTGATGTTCCATTGCCAACAGCAATGTATCCTCTGACAGCAAACTCTATGGCTCTTGGATGTGTATATTTTCGGTCACAAGCAATGTAGACTTTCTGGCCTGCTGTAATTCTAATGTGGTCATCGTGCTTTTGGCTAGTTCTTTTGATGCCTTCAGCCCCCTTTGCACCAGATTAGTAATGGAGACATCCTCATCGAAAGCGAGCTCGCCACAAATGGCACAAGTGTCCATGATAATTGAACCAAACGTGATGCAAAACCAAATGCAGGACCATTACAGTTTGAGTTAAAAAAGAAATATCGGTACCGTACAACCTAACCAGTGTATATGAGCAATGAAGCGAAAACTCCTGTTTCCGTTTCCGTGAGGACACGGTCTTCCATGCTTTTTCCTGTCTGCTGAGGAAACTGCTTGGAGTGTAATTTGATAAAAGGATGCAACTAAGGTAAAGTTCTACTGCAGAACAGTGTATGGGGGTTTTGATTGCATTTTTTAAAATGTTGGTAGCACTATGTATTTATTGTTTTCAAGGACTGTAAGTAACAAGGGGTGCTATTAAAATTGAACCATTTTGAGAAAAGGAAAAACATTTTGGCAAGAATTATCCACGCTTTGAATATGAAGCACGAAACAATTTAATAATATTCAGCACAAGATAGAGCACAAATTGCTCACTCTCTGAAATGAGGAAGACGACTGACTGAACTTTCATATTTTTCTACGGCTGGATAGAAATGGGGGAAGGAGGTGGATGGGAAGTGTAGTTGCACTCAGGGATAATAAAGTGAAGTGGCGGTACATAGTGGTAAATCAGTGCCGGAGGTACTGCCGATGGATAGGTTTTGTTGGTTACTAGCACATAATCACAGCATCCTGACAAGATAAGGTCGTAAATTTTCTAATCAGGGGTTATCCTCGGGGTCACACAGTTCTTCGTGACAAAATCCAACTAGAAGACGAAAGTATGGAAAACCAGTTGGGCATGGCAGAACATTATGAAAATTTCATATTTTCAATAATTTTTTTGAAGGTCTTAGGACACTCTGATGAAGGAGGACTTTTAATATGTTATTCGGTAACATTTTTTGAATTGAACTGTGCTGAAAACAATTATGTTGCAATTATGTCTAGGTCAAACCTAGACTATTATATAATCATATGTTCACCTCTTCCTGGACTCCTGAGCCCAAAGTTGTGTGTAGAGAATGGACAACAAAATGTCTGACAGACCTACTATCTGAGAGAATCTTCTTCAAGATTGAATGACTATGCCTTTTTGTAGCAGTCAATCTTAGGCTGATTTAGTGCAGATTCTTGTCAAAGATATTCTGTTTGTGATGCTGCCAAAGCAATGCCTCAGCCCATTACACATCTAATTCATCCTTTTCACTTCTCAGCATTTTATGTGACTTGCAATCTAATTCAACATCATCTATTTCAATATCCTCTGAGTCATCCTATTGCTAGCAAGAATATTATTTTGCCTTGCAGTTCTGCAGTCAGTTTTTGCACTGAACCCGACAATGTAATGATAGCAGTATTATTATGGAACTAACAGTAGTTTTGTATACATAGAAAAATGGAAAGATTTGAGATTGAATTTACAAGAGTTAAGATACAAATGGATGAAAGATAAGTGATTTTTGTCCTTTTTTGAAATCAAGTCTTTGACAGAAGGAAAGTTCCGGAAAGCTCGACTGCCAGTAGCCACAGTGAGAGAAAAGGTTAAGGACATGCTGCCCCAGGATTATGATTATTTTCCAGCATTTGTCAAATTATTGGAAGCATTCAACATTGGAGTCAGGATCACAAATGGAAGTGGAAATGAAATGTCAGTAAGACTCAATTATTAGATGTGCACGTGAATTATTGTCAAAGATTTATTTTTACCATAACACATGGTGTTTTCATGATATATAGCAGAGTATGTTATCCCTTTCTATTTTAGAATTACCATTTTTGACATTGTTAAACATGTAATTGATTATGACATTAGTGAAGTACTTATATGGGATATCGTGGGTTTGCTGTGGGTTTTTTGTCAGCACCTAACTTTTATTATGTGGTCCAAACTGATTTTTACTTTTCATCAGAACTCGCCAGTTATTGTCTAATCTGATGGAGCTTGCTTTTCCAAGAATTTTGATACCAAGTTTATTATTCTAGCTTAAAGGCTTTGAAGGTTATGGCATTTTCAATAGTGAAAAAACACCTCGAATTTGCTACCTTTTGCAAATTGCATGATAGTCCAACTTTGACCGCCCATAAAATGACAGTTTATTTAGTCACGGTACTGAAAATTGTCAGTTTCCAAATCAAGAAGGTGTACGTAACGCTCAATTTTTTTTCGAGGGCATAATACAAGCATCTCATTTAACTTTTTTAAGTTATTAAACTTTGTCCAATATTGTTTTTTTTGTGAACTCTTACAAGGGAGACAAAAATAATGTTGTTTTTTTTAAATTGAAAAGGAGGTCAACCATGTACCACCATAGACTTAGCACTGAACGTTGGACAAAGTGTCAAAATCAAGCATTATGTGGGTCTATAAAAACAGTCAGTGCTTCACGTTGAAACATGCCCCATGCCTGACTTTGGCTTACCCTTATAGTACAAAAGCTGAGGTTTATTTGCGCATAATTTTGATCCTGATTTATTCTACCGAAAACGGTAAAACTATGTCTTGTTCAAGCAATAAAAACACACAGCTACACACATTAAACAACACAAGAGATAGTATAATTTTGACAGAGGAAAAACTGAACTTTGTTTTGATTTAGGATGCATGCCCTTTGACATGGACACAAAGCAGTAGTAGCCTTGTAATGTTGGCCTAAAATTATGCCAAAATGGATTTTGCCTCTTTTGTGGGGCAGTTTGGAGTACCTACTTTTATTATATCAGTTATTTCAAATAAAGTGAAAAGAGGATAAAAGAAGAAGTGAATTAGGCAACAATTAGGCAACCTGGGCAGCCAGGCGCCCCCAGATCATACTTTAATCATCTGTAAAGAACAAATTTTTCACCCTCGTGCATTTGTATTCCATGACATTATCCATTTTTGTATTATTTTACCGATGCAGGGCCCATTCAAATCAGCAGTCTTGTTTTGTGTAGAATTTTTCTTACCTTACATTGAACTCGTTACCTAAATTGTTACTTAAGGTTAGTGGGTCTCTTAGACCCTGTTCAGGCTGACACTTTTCTGTGAAAAGTATTGAAATGTTATCAATAGTCATTTAACCCTCTACCCCCTAAATACGCCGAAATACGCCGATTTGGGACTCTTATCATATCCCTAAATACGCCGATTTAACATGCGTCTTAAAAAAAATCTAGCCAGCCGTGTTCCCATGCCTGGCGATATTTGCTGATACTTCCACTATAGTTTAAACAGTAAGGCGTGTTTCAGTGAAAACTGGATGTTTTTATGTTGATTTTTAGATTTTTTGTGCTTGTTTGAAGTTAGACGATTATTTTTACCATGATTTGAGATGGACGATGTACTCAGGTTGTTCCGAGAAGAAACTGGAATACAATATGATGGAGATTTGTATGGTTTGCAGACCTACTTGTTTTGTTTCTTATGTCAAACTTTGTCCATTTGTGCATATCTTCTTCAAATTTCATAAAATTCTGATAAATAGTTTTGCCACAATGATTTTCTAAAATAAGTAGGTGTAAAATATACGGAGTTAGCCCCCATGTTGTAGGGAAATGGAATAGAATGGCAGTGGGGTTCTTAGGGGGTAAAGGGTTAATCTTTTCATGAAAAATATGAGGGGATGATATGGCATTTGAACCACAGTTAAAAATCATTTCAAAGATATTATATGAGGCATTGGAACCCACCTGCAGCACTTCCCAAAAAAGTAATTGGGGCCACCTGGCTGCCTTGATGCTCAAAATGTTTGAGCTGGCGTAGGTAGTCACTCATTTTACCTATTTTCTCATCTACCAGACTTCTGGTACCTTCACAGCTGCCAGAGCAACCACCGGAATTTCACATAGATACAAAAGATAATGGACTTCAAGCAGCTCGGCTTTACCTTTTGCCAAGCATCCCTCCAGCTTTGTGGAGTCATGTCATTCCCAGACTTATTGTGGCTTTTGAAAGATTCTCACCAACTAAATGGAAGCTTGGTGAAAAAAAATCTTACTCTGGGATGGCTGTAGACAAAACCAAATCCTTCAGAATGAGTTGCAAACACAGGTACATGGCCATCATTACAGTGAATTGTGCAATTTTGAAAATGAGCAATGTTATTTAAAGAAATCGGTTTCTGATCCAGAAATGTTTTCCATTTATCACAGTATGTTATTTTTGTTTGAACTCAAATCCAGTGAAATTTGACATGCAGCTTTGCGCTGCGTAGTTAAAAATTGATTTTTGTCCTGTACTTGGTCTAGTTTTAGTGGATCGACCTGCCATCCAAGTGAGTGATTGAAGTGACAGGATCTGAGTAATGCTCGTTAAAACCTTACATTATGGAAGACATTTATATGTGCTTTATTTTGATGATACAGCTGCATTCTTAATGCATGTATATTAATAGATATCTATACATATATCTATGTGTATATTTTAAAAGCCATCAGTCATTGTAAGCAAGAACACTGTCAGAATAAACTCTGAATAAAATATCTGATGATTTGCCTTATTGGTGGTGAGGTTGTTGTCTGAAATTTTTATTTAGATTTTAGAGGACTTTAGCCGTACTTCACACTAAAATAGAAAGTTAAGTCTCGTGAAAAATGGCAACTGGCTTTTTCTTGCATGACATGACTTGCAGTAGTTTATAATCTTGAATATTTGACTGTGGTGCCTTTTTAATATCAATTGGGAGCAAAATTTGTTCGTTAAGGCAGTTTTTGCAGGCATTTTTTGTATCTTTTGTTTTTATTGTAGCAGTAAAGGAGCCTAATTTCTTTTCATAAATTTATGTAGGTAACAGTGACTGACTGAGAATTAGTCTTTGAGATTAATGAAGAAGTGTAATGAACTTAGTTGAACTATCAATTGATATTCACTTAATTTTATAATCCTATAGTAGTCTGAAAGGTCTGCACATTGCCAACAAGAATATTCAGTTCTGGCGAACAGGTGTGATGATGTATCATAATCAGGGTTTTGTTGTGGTTGAAGAGGTTGTGTGCAAACAGTCAGAAAGGTGAGTATTTTGTTTTATTATTGATGTGAGCATGTTTTTGGAGTTTCATGTCCATAGGAATATTTTTTTTTTCCTATATGATTTCGCTTTCTTGCCTTTGGTTTTTGTTGTAAATTGTCAGTTATCTTTAGTCTAAGTTTATATTGTTGACAATCATTCAAGTTTGGCTTTTTAAGCAACATATGTTGGCTGTGACAGTGAAAAATGAAATTTGGCCGTCTATTTGTCTCCCACTTCAGAGTACTGCCTGACATTTTAGAGCTTCATTACTGCAGATCATGTGCAGATACAATATAGAAAGGCTGATGTAAGGAGTTTGAAACAACACAAAACTCATCATAGTGGAAGTTGAAACTGGAAAGCTTGTAAATCTTATGAAGGGATGTGGAAAATCAAAGATTTTCAAGTTTTGACATCATTTAGAAAGATTAGCTAAACAGTTTTTTGCCTAGCAAGATGTGTAACATATTGTAACAAGTCATATTTTGCCATGACAATACTGGAATGTTCTAAAGTAAAATCAGTACTTGAAGGATTTTTTTCACCAATCATTTAGCTGTTAATGTACTGAAAGCACTAAAATTGTCAGTGTTGCAATAAAGTCAACAAACGTACAAATAGTGTTTGAAGCTTTGGAAATTGTTATCATGGGCAGACATAGTGTGGCCTAAGCTTGCATTCTTCCTGTTTGTATATACAACTGAATGAGTATACATACTTGGTACATTTGAAATGCAGTTTTGTGCACTAAGTAAGTTCAAGTCACACTAAACATGTGCATTCTTTAATAAGCAATTAGTGTCGCCTCCTTACCCAATAATCTGATCTGATGAATTTTAAATGATTAATAGGATTCAAGAAAGTTGGGGCATTACCTTGAGAAGTTATAAATACATTTCACCTGATGTATATTCACGTCATATTGTGTGTAGATGCTGTAGATGCAATGTCTGCATATATAGCTAATTGTACCTTTGTAGTGACTGTTAGTAGGTTTTTCTTATCTGTATTATTATGTTTCTTTGTGTAATACATGTTTATCATTGTAATATTCATCAGTTCTACTGACCCAATCACCAATTTGTAAATATAGCTGTGTTCAGCATTTGCATCATTACAGTCATGTAAAAAAAACAACACCAAAAATCAACTGAAATATCTAAAACTATTTTTCCATCTGAGCCAGAACAAGTTATAACTCAGTTTGGTGTTTATAATTACGAGTATGGAGTAGTTATTGTAGCCAGTTCATACCCCTACAGACTTGATTCATGTCTGGTTAATTTAACCTCAGAATACACACACAAAGAAATACAAAAAAGACTTTATTAAGCTCATTATGAAAAGAATTATAAATATCCCTAAATTGTAATTGTTGTGGTCAAATAGCAGATTTCTTTACACAAATGTGCAACATGCTGAGTGAAATGGTGGCAGCGCGCAAACTTGGTGCTAGTGTTGCTGTATACTGCTCATTTGTTACTGACATTTTAGTACTCAAGTTTGGAATTGTAGTTTATCTTAGCACAAGTTCTTTAAATTCGTAGCTACCACTGGTAACATATTCATTATCATGCATTCATTTATAGCAGTCCCTTAGCAAAGTCAGGCATACTGATAACAGTGAGGACAACAGACAATAGTGGCAGTACTGATACTGAAGATACTTACAGGACCAACCTGAACAAGTTGGCAGTGATTGGAATTGTGCGAGATGAGCTTGAAGAAATTTTGGAGCTATTCAACCCAAGTATGATATGATATGTTAGTCCTGAAGCTTTCCTAACATGGGCCAAACCTGCATTTTAGAATGAAGTAACAGTGAAAAGTGGTTTTAATTACTGTTGTCTACTTCAGTTTGCCTCATTTTCTGTCCACAAGAAATTGACACTTCACAGTATATGCTGCCACTTGGGGTCTTCTAAAAGTATAAAATACAAATTGGATTATTTTCGAATGTTTCTTCATAAAATGACTCCTTTCCGATGGTACTACAGGACAAGCCTGGAGTTTGTAGAAAATTAATATTTGCTGGTCCAAGAATGATGAGACAGTTAATAATAGATATTATTCACCTGAGCTGTTATACACTTGTCATTGCTGCATCTATGCTTCAGAGTTCAGAGACCCCTCAGAGCAACAGCTGAAGTCATTTGCTTTGTGTCCACACTGCCACAGTACCACTCCAGGCTCGGGTGAAATGGATCTAACAGAAACAGACCCACACTTCATTGTTAGAGACTGCACCCAGGTAGATGATACAAATGAAGGCTGTTTAGGGTTGTCTTGCACTGGATAATTAGATTTACAGACGGAAATTACTTGTACACAAAGAGATAACTGCATGACGCCAGTGTTTGGCTCTTTTCTAATTTGACATATTTCTATTATTCTGCTCACTGCCATAGAAATTACTCCTGTAAATATTTGTCTATAGTGTAACTGCATGTATGATATGACCCTCCTACTTCAGTGCTAAAACCAAAGGGAAAAATGCTACTCACATGTATAATGTGACCCCTGACTTGGCAAGACGTTGGTCAGTCTGTGTAAAACCTTTTTGATAAAGTTGAAGAAAATCTGTGACAAGTTTCACACTGAATCTTAACCGGTCTAGTCAGCCCAACCTGTTTCAATGCAATACTATGCAATAATAGGAAAGTTACACTGATACCATCAGTTATGTCGACAAGTGCAGGCCTACAACCTGAAGTTTTTCAAGCTGACATTATTGCCTGCAATGGACACCTGGCTCATAACTGTCTCCATCCCTTCCCCACTTGTCACACGTGGAGTGGGCAGTACCAAACCTAATGTAACGTCTCCAATTGACAGTGACAGGAGTGTTTACCTTGACACCTCTGTAGACATGCTGGTGCCAACTGCCTCTACATAAAAACAGTGCTGAATTCTTATTGTGTAGTAAACGTCTACACACATTACCTCTATGTGGGTGGCCCTTTCTCTCTTTGTCCCAACTGTAACTCAAACCACCCCCACCATCTGACCCAAGTGGAGGATGTCCATGCACATGCCTGTTATTTGTGCATCAGTGGTGCCAAGCATTTTAAAGATATCTGATGGCGAAAGAAAAATAAAAGTTAAAGAAGAGATTTAGATAAAAAAAAACAACATAGATTGTTTGCTGATTTGCTGCATTACATCTCGTTCAATCATTGCACATGATGAATAGCAGGGGTGGCAATGAGCATATCTGAGATTCTGGTATTGGCAGTGCTGACAGGACAAACTTGTAAAAGCTTGCTCTTGTGTGTAATGTGAGACCCCCCCCCCCCCCCATCCCCCACCCCTTAACTTACCTTGCAATTTGTGAATCAGAATTTCTCATATTTTATGCAAATATTTTCAGTGATCTGTCCTGTGTTCATATTCACTTGGCAATGAGTAACAAATAGTGATAGAAATCTTCAAAGTGGATATAAAATAAGGTGGTACTTCATAATATTTGGATTGAAATATTGTAAACAGAGAGCAAGGAGCTGTAATATTGTTTCACATTATCAGTGTCAATCAACCAGGAAGATTAAGAAAATGACAAAACGATTTTAATAATGAGGACGATAATAAATCAGATTGCTAAATAATGCTCTCCACAACCCTGTTTTTGTTTTTCCTTGGGAATCTTTTTTGCATTATGATTATGAATGAAATCTTATGGCCATTTTGATCCAAGTATTACTTGTGAGAGATAAAGACATACAGGTATATCGATTTAGTAAACATGTCTTGAAGACTTAGATACAATAAACTGGTTGTGTGTTGTGTCTTTGAGAATTGTGTTTTTGATTTTATTAAGAAATTTTACTTGCTATGTTTTAAGATTGATTAATGAACAGGAATGGTACTTTGTCCTCTCAATTTCAATGCGCTTTAATTTCTATGTCCTAATCAGTATAACAGAAGTGCAGAAACTGTCAGTTTCACAGGGTGTGTACTTTCCTATTTCTTCTATCGCAGATGTTATTGTGGAAGGATAATATTGCATGTGAAAAAGGGCCCACCTCACTAGAGCAGCTTGTGCCAGAATTTCTCTTTCTTGAACTGCCATCGGAGTTACGTCTCTCTACGGATGATATTGAGATGTCAAGTGTTAAACTTGGACATGGCATGGCTGGAACAGTGACTAAGGTAGATCTTTTGTGAAGCACTGCAAGAAGATTTATTAATAAACATTTCAAGATGGTCTTTTGAATACTCATCAGTAGATTTGGAGCAAAAAGTGTAAGTCTCTGTCAAGGGATAGCCATTCAAATCTGGCTTGTTACTAACATTAGTGGACATTATGCATTTACACAAATGCACTGCTGTGAATATTCATATTTTTATATAAAAATTGTTATTTCATTTAAGTTTATCAATTTTTTTTTTGACTGCCAGAGGCAATTCCTGTGTGTGTGAAGAGTTCATTTTTCACTGGTGATGTGGCATTTTCCCAATTCTGAGAGTAAAAATATTTAAAAGACAAGGAAAACTGAAACTTTGAATCCAGACTGCCTCCCAAGATGTGTCTCCTCCCCCCTCCTCTTTTACACCAGTCCAGTCAACAGCACATTTAAAGCCAAGTGTCAGGAACAGATTAGTATTATAAATGCCATGCTAGGTCACGACTTCAGTGAGTTAATTTTTACGATCTTGTTAATTATAACCAGCGTAATTTGTCCTTGAGCTGTTCTCGTCAACAGTTTGTTTTGAAACACTTTTTTCTTATAGATGGAGAGAAGGTGGGGCGAGACAGACTAAATGTATAACTAGGAATGACAGAGCAGTTCTCGACCCCGTGATTTTGATTAACACAGAGAAGGGGCGAGTAAGGGTAGTTTTATTTTGACGCTTAGTTGGCGTTCAGAAATTCGTGCACAAGAGTAGAAGCACGAAGTTTAAAGATTTTAGTAATTATTTTTCACATTTTAAATTTTATGGTCTAGGTAAATTGACCTTGATTTTGGCGCA
Source organism: Onchidella celtica (assembly GCA_963931925.1). Taxonomy (NCBI): domain Eukaryota; kingdom Metazoa; phylum Mollusca; class Gastropoda; order Systellommatophora; family Onchidiidae; genus Onchidella; species Onchidella celtica. The sequence goes on from OZ007567.1 coordinate 29,092,291, forward strand.
AGGCCGTGACTAGAATAAATTAATACTGCAGGCTGAGCCCGCGTGGCTGCACCAATCAGATGTATGAATCTGGACGGAAGGTTGCAGATGTGACTTTAGTATTTAAACACGTACAGAACTTAGATAGTTGCCACATGCAGACCTTTCCAGCTGCGAGATGGACGGCGATAGTCCTCTGCCTGATTGAGAGACATAGAGACGCAGTTAAGCAGTCCATGTTATGAGGAGCGTTGATCCATTGAAGCTCCAGAGCCTAAGCCCACTTGGTTTGATATATGAACCCACAGCGATGATATCCAGCGCTCTCACTCTTAGTGAGGGCCGCATGGTGAGAGTCAATTACTAAGTTGTCATAATGCAATTGAAACGTTCCAGCTACTTTGAAGACTGTTGAAGAAAGTTTTAGTTCCACAGCTTAGTTAGAAATTCAGTTGCCTTTGAATTAATATTTATATTTATATCCATCATTGTTACATACTGTAATTTAACTGCCCTACAGTTCTGCCGAAATTCAAATCAATTGATTTATTTAGTTTTTAGAATGAAAGTATTTTCTTTGTGTGTTCGTCGATTGTGGGAGCAGACCTCGTAAGAGTGTAAGTCGAATTTCCCCCTTAACCCACATCGCGACACTGGCGCCCCACCCTCTCTCCATCTATAAGAAAAAAGTGTTTCAAAACAAACTGTTCACGAGAACAGCTCAAGGACAAATTACGCTGGTTATAATTAACAAGATCGTAAAAATTAACTCACTGAAGTCGTGACCTAGCACGGCATTTATAATACTAATCTGTTCCTGACACCAAGGTCACCACTGGCTGACTCGTGAGTTGCCACAAGGCATGATCAGTGTGGCTGTTATCTAAGAGTTTATGATTTTATTGTCATTTGATGCACAATAATGTGAATATGTCTGAATTTACTGAAGGCCATATATGCAGTGGGTTCAGTACCGTCTTTTGAAGAGAGTTTTTTCCTCAGTTAAGTCCAGTCATGAACATTTTGACCCTTCACTAGGAGAATTCTGCATGGTTTAGTGATAAAAAATGACCACGGTATGCAAACTGCATTTTTTCATAACCAGTATTGATGTTGTTTATTCATTGCTTACTTTTAAATCAATAAAATCAGCATACTGTCAGTTTCATCTTCCATCATTAATGCATCATTTATTTTCAGTCAGTGTTTCATTTTGGTTCAATATAAATTCATTTGTCCACGCCTACTGCTGCTTGCATGTAACCTGAACAAATCCTGGGCAAACATATCAAAGATGAAAAGTGCCCCCCCCCCCCTCCTTTTTTTTTTTTTTACATAACGTTCACTGGTTATCCAGGAAGTCAAAGTCTTTCCTGACATTTCTTTGTATCACTTGAGGGGATGTGCTGTGCAATGAAAACTAAAATCTGCATCTCACCTTTTCTTATGCATTTTATACCCTGATATTGTTTTACTCAGATGAGAGAAACAGTCCAGGAGTTCAATTTGGCTATAACTTCAACCATTACCATGGTATATGATTATATCTTTGGCAATTATTGGATATTTATACATACTTCCAAACATACATATCTATACTTTCCTATTGTTCAAATGTCATGAAATTGTACACATAATATGATCTTAAATCTATTTTAAAACTTTTGTTGATGCACTTTATCCATTCATTTTAAACCTTTTTACATAAATTATAAAAAATGTACATATTGCAGACGAAGGATTATACAGTCGAGCACGGAAAACTCGAATTCTTTGGGGTCGCTTCATTTAGTTTGAGTTTGCCGAATTTCGAGAAATACGTGAAGCATTAATCATGAGGTATTATTGCTGTATATTCAAGGAAAATAAAGCAACTGACAACGTATTACATGTACTTCCCCTAATCTCTCCCCCCCCCCACTTCCCGTGGCCAGTTGAAAGAGAAGCAAGTATTAGACTGGCGCGCATGGCAACAGCGGCACGCGACCTTGTGCCCGAACGTTTTTTTTTTTTTCTCTTCTGGAAGTGCTTCGGTAATGCAAGTCAAGCCCAGCGTTCTCTGTTCGGCTGTACTTCAGTTCGCACGACAACGCTTCCTTTCTTTCTTTTTTTTTCTATTGCGGTATGACTATGAGGAGCGCGGGACCATAGATGTACGAGATGACCACGTAGTACAATGTCATGTACATCTATCATCCATGCGCCGGACAAACCAAAAAAAAAAAAAATTATTTCCTGCCCGAATCGGTGGTCTCAGGTATTTTAGTCCCCGTTTTTATCGGGGAAAGGGGGGGGGGGGGGCGACTATACGCACTATCCTGCCACCACTAGGCTATGCTACGGCTAACCGAATGAAGTTTCTGGTGTTTGTTTTTTTTTTTCTTTTCTGCTGCTAGGCTACTGGGATGCTTGGATCTCACTCACTGCAGGAAAACTGGTTCGATGAATCCGTGTCACAGTTCGAGGTTGGCGCGAAATAACTACTAAGAATATTGAGAAATAAATTCGGGACATAGGTCTCTGTTCGTGGGATCCGCGATTTCGATTTAGGTGTGTTTGAGTTTCGGGTGCTCGACTGTACATGCATTTCTGGTGAAAAAAAAACATTTTTAAAAAAAGCTTGAAAAGCATTAAAAGTCTTTCAAAATCCCCTTGACAAAATTGCATCAAGATCTGTTAAGAACATTTTGAGAAATGGATTTTTTTGTGAATTATTTTGAAGAACTGAGAAAATTGATGTTTTTGTCATGGTATACCATTTACTAAATTGTGATTTTGAGCAATTTTTTAAATTGGACTCAATAGTGCAAAGGTAAGCCACTTTTGTACCTGCACAGGATTAGGGTTAAATAAGTATGAATTGTTTATTTTGTGACTATCTGATACTTTTGACCTCCATTTCAGGGAACTTTTCAGGGCATAGAAGTTGCAATTAAACTGTTCCATAACCCAACAGTCAGGCCTCGCTCTGTAAACTCAGAAGATCCTATATATCCAAATGTAGCAGACTATCGTAATGTGGATGTACTCTCTCAATCTGAAAAGGATATATGTGACACTGAGCAGGCAAAGGTTTGAAAATGTCTAATGTTTTTTTTAACAATCAGTTTTGAGAGGGCATATGTAATGTTATGTAGTGTAAATTAATGTAATACTATAAACTGAACTAGATCTAGATGACTGACAGTTCTAAGTAACTAACTAGACTTAGCTGATGTAAACATTCAGGTGTTCAGATTCATGATGCACGTATCAAGGTTTTCGTTCCAAGTGTAATGCGCATGCGCCAGTAATGAACTCCAAACATCAGCAGTCTCTCTTGGACCAATCATTCATAAGAAATGACACAGCATGTAATCCACCTCAACTTTATTTTTCGATGTTCATGTTATGTCTGTTCTTGATGTAACATTTGGTGCAAATGGGTCTGATTATAAAATCATAGTGAGTGGTCAGATGTTTTCTTAGCTTACTGTGAAACAAAAGCTTGTAAGCTTAAATACGTATATATTAATTTGTAAATTTTTGCTTAAATACATATACATTATTTTGTTGAAGTGGTGAACTTTCTTTAAAAATTACACGCGGTCACTGCAAATTTTATAACCTTATTCCAGTACTCTTTAAAGTTTGTAATACTGGTTGATGTAATATTCCTTGTCTTTTGAATATCATCCATACCAAATTTTATTACAGATTAGCACTGCTTTTTCTGAAGTTCGGGGAGAAGTTGGAATTCTCAGCAAATTGAGTCATAACTGTATTGTGAAGTTTATTGGAGTTTGTGTGCGACCACATCTGTTGCTGGTTATGGAACTAGCCCCTCTTGGAAGCTTGCGGGGACATCTAGAAAAGATGCTTAAAGAAAAATATCCAGACCCCGTGCATGGGCCCTCCAATTCAGATTCTGTTGTTACTAATAAGCTGTTCAGTAAAGATCTGACATTTAAGATAATATTTCAGGTAAGTAGTAGTGGTAATGATTGAAAACTTACCTGCAGATAAATTGTCACCCCAACGCAAGTTTCAAATATGTGTATTTTTGTTAGAACAGCTAGTCAGAAGAAAGCCATATGGCATCAGTTGGTTATCTTGCAACAAGAAATATGATTTGGAAGAAATTGTAAATGACATTTTTTACAACAAAAAGCAAAAACCCATGGTCATCTTAGACAAAGGAAAGAGAGAAATAGATACACTCAGTGCAAGCGACCATCAGATAGGTAAAAAATGTAGCAGGATGATGAAGGAAATCTTAATGAAAGAAGGAAATCCTTATGACAGGAGCCAGTTTTTCCTTATATATTATTGTTTCCTTAGGGGTGACTGAACACTTTCTGGATAGAATGGATCTAGAGAAGTGACAGAATGATAAAGAAATATGCATTCTCAATGATATTCCATGCACTGTAGGAGCAGAATTGCTTGAATGTATTATTAGGAGAATATATTACGCTTTCCTTGGCATCTTGATTTGCATTATTTTATTCACAGCGCCGAATTCCACTCAAAAACAAGCCACTTAGTTCGGTCCCGGGCCACCCATAAAATCGCACGCTGACCGTATCTAATCGGGGGGTACGCCGCGGGCTACGGCATCAGTTACAGGCGAGCCGCTAGTGATGACACAGGCGTCTTTACGACTTAATTAACTCTAATTTCTTCACTTGTAACACCAAAAATGCCGCTAAAATACAAAAGCACAACTTCTCTTCTCTCAGTCTGTGAAAATCCGATGTCAGTGCGATGTCCCGTTTTCTTGCTATTGTGTGTTTATAATATGCCCGAATTCACTAAAAATTGTTTTTTAAGTGGTGTATTTCTTGATTGATTGCTTCCAAACGGCTCAATCGATTGCCACGAACTTTGATTTTTTGTGTTACAGACCTTTTCCCGTTTCATACCTGAAAATTTCTTGCTTGTCGGAACTCTCGTTGCTGGACAATATCAGTTTACATCCTATTGCTGGTGTATTATTCTGCTGATGCGTTTCATTCTACATCAACTACACTGTGACCCATACATGCGGAAGACACATTTTCTTCACTCGACAAACTTTGAAGAATTTGTGGAATGGAAAATGTGACAAAACGCAGAAACGACTCAAAAGGAAGATATCAGTGACGATTTAAATGACAGACATTTGAAGTTTATCCGTCGTACGTGCTCGTTAAGAATAACCGATAACACTTCAACTCTACTTCAGTAAAGAACGTGCGAGAGCTAGCAAGCCGAGGCGGACTGATTTGGTGTTCTTTTGATAGTCATAAAACAGTCAACCAGTGTAGTATGCATCAACACCGTCTCATTTGAAGATTGTATGAAACGTTCAACGCCTAGAATTGCCTAGCAACAGTCTCGACCTTGACATAAATTCAGCAATAATACTACGACGTAAGCACAATCACTAATGAACCAGCGGCCAGCGCAATCACATCATGTAGACAAATTCATAATGTTGTACATAGTGCACACGGGGCGGAAGCATCGACTCCTGTAATTTAAACAGCAACAGAGACCTACATGACATTGCTCGGGAGGCATTTTCGAAATAAAGTCATTCCAAAGCAACGTACAGTAGAACATGACTGCATTTCATTCATAAAACAATATGGTTTTGGGCCTGCCTCTGCCGGGAGAGCAAGAGACAGAGATTAGTCACCAGCCACTAGCAAAGCGAGAAACGCGTTCAAGAAATCACTGACGTACAGACTGGAGAAACTCACGCAAGTTTTGATTTCACATATTCTTCAAATTGCGCCATCGCTGAGTACTGACCACGCCAGACGCAAAACAACTTGAAAAATGCTGCCCATACTCATTATTGTGCTTAGGATAATACTTAAATCATGCTGTATTTGAAGAACAATGTATAATATACGGCTTGTTTTGGGATGTAAATATTGACACTACTGAGTACAGATGTAAAATAAATCATCTGTATGTGGATTACTATTCCATCGACAATGATGCCTTTTCGTCAGGGCATGAACACATGTCTTGTCCTCCATTTGACTGTAATTTTGGTGCCTTGTGTTGAGCACTTTTTTTGTTATGTAGCTTTAAAATGAGTAGGTATTAGATATTCTTCAGCAAAAATGTACATTCTTTCCCTACTTGCCATTACAAAACTATAAAAGCTATCTTCTTCTACTTTTCACACTGCAAAATTCAAAGCCTTACGTCTCACGTGCGTCAAGATGGTTATTCTGATGGCCCTGGTTACAATGCAAGGTGATAAATCATAATAGTACCAATCTGATCTAATTCGCCCGCGCAAAGCACTGCCCGTCGCAGGTGTAGTGGCCCGTCGCTGACCCCGGTCGCGATGACCCAGTAGGGCGCTCGGTGGCCAAACTAAACGACCGGGTTTTCGGCGCTGTGTATTAGGTAGTCCAAACTGATTTTTACTTTTTATCACAACTCACCAGTTATTGTCTACGTTGATGGAGCTTGCTTTTCTAAGAATTTTGATACCAAATTTATCATTCTGGCTTAAAGGGTTTGAAAGTTATGGCATTTTCAAAAGTGAAAAAACACCTCGAATTTGCTACCTTTTGCAGATTGCACAAGAGTCCAACTTTGACCGCCCATAAAATGACTGTTTATTGAGTCACAGCATTAAAAATTATCTGTATCCAAGCCAAGGGTGTGTACATTACGCTCAATTATTTTCAAGGGGTACAAACATAGTACAAGCATCTCATTTTACTTTTTTTAATCATCAAACGTCATCCGAAGTCAGTTTTGTGTGAACTCTTACAAGGGAGACAAAAATAATGTTTATATTTTTTTAAAATTGAAAATTAGGTCAACTGTATCGCCATTGACTTAGCGCTGGGTGTCCGAAAAAGATGACGAAATGACGTATTGGGTGGGTCTATAAAAACAGTCGGCGCATTGCGCCGAAACATTCCCTAAGTCTAATTTTGGCACACCCTGAAAATACAAAGGCTGAGGTTCATTTGCGTATAATTTTGATCCTGATCTATTAAAGTATCCGCCAGTTTCTCGATCAACAAACTTTTCAACAAACGATTTTTAAAGGAATTTCAACTTAAAACAGGATGAAAAATACATTGAATTAAACCTCATTTATCTGGCTTTCTGTGTGAGTTATTTTCAAACACGTGTGCTACATCGGCGCGCCGCGCCGCGGTCCTTTGTTATGTGGGGTCAAATCGGTATGTGCGGCTCAGGGTGAAAACGGCAAGTCTGTATCTTGTTCAAGCAATAAAAACTCATAGCTACACACATTAAACAATATATAAGATAATATACTTTGACAGAGGAAGACTTGAACTTTATTTTGATGTAGGATACATGCCGTTTTACATAAACTCACAGCAGTAGTATCCTTGTAATGCTGGCCTAAAATTATGCCAAAACGGGATTTCGCCTCTTCAGCGGGGCAGTTTGGACTACCTAATTTTATACACTGTGATAATTTAATGCTGCCAAACAATCAAAAGATGACATTGTGATGAAAATTTCTTTTATGAAACAAGGTCAGGCACAGCTAGGAAGGTTAGGCTATAAAATACAGGATCGAAAAGGTAGGGCTTAACTTTGAAAATTGTCCTCGCTGAGAATAATGCAAATGTGTACCCAAAATTTGAATTGTTTGTCACATATTAACTTTTTTTAAAGATGAATTCAGGTGAAAACTGCATATTTCTAGGTTTTGTGGTGGTCTTGGAGTACTCAGCATGAATTTTGAGATCTACTCTTATTTTTATAGACTTATAGTGTCTGCATCTTGTTTAGTAAAGAAAGAATACTTGAACACAAATAGAAGCTTTGTATCCCTTGAGCATAGTAGTTAGTTTGCATGATCCGGGGTCATTTGTAGCATTATGAGGTGAGGAGCTTAGTATGAGGGGGAGTCAAAAAGTAATATATTTGTTTCATTGCTTGAATAAAAATGAATGCAATAACAAGTATCATACCTCAACTTGAAGCCATACATTAGAGGATCAGATCCCTTCTTCTCAACATAGTCTCCGCCTCTCTCGGTAGCCACTGTCCACCTTATTAAGAAGGCCACGTATGCCAGCTTCGTAAAGCTGAACAGGCTGATCTTTGAGCCAACTTCAACAGCGGTCTTGACTTCTTCATCGATTTCATAATGATGATCTCTCAGGGCATCTTTCATGGGACTGAAAAGGTGAAAGTCTGACGGTGCCAAATCAGGAGAATAAGATGGATGTTGCATTGTTGTCCTCCCAAATGAGGTGATTGCCTCCCTTGTCATGATATTCGTGTGAGGGCAGTCATTGTTGTGGTGAAAAAAAACTTTGTCCATTTCCAAATTGGGCCTCAAGTCGAATTCTTGCTTTCATCTGTTTTACTTTGAGTGTCTCAATATATGCCTCAGAGTTTATAGTCGCTCTTCATGGCAAAAAATCAGTAAAAATACACCTTGAATGTCCCAAAATACAGTTGCCATGATTTTTCTGTCTTGAATTTTTTTGTCTTTGGGGACGTTGGCTGTCGCCGTTCCATTGGTCGTCTTTTCGATTCTGGTTCAAAATAATGAACCTATGTCTTGTCTCCAGTGACAAGCCTTCTAAAGAATGTGTGATCTCTTTCACTAAGCTGCAAAAGCTCCATGCAACAATTCACCCTGTAAATCTTGTGATCAGCTGCCAGTTGTCTTGGTACCCAAAGGGCACAGACCTTGGAAAGCCCTAGTGACTCCATGAGGTTATGAGCACTTCTGTGGCTTACCTCTAGCTTCACTGGCTGCCAACTCATCAATTGTTATGCACCTATCAGATCTGATTAAAGCTTCTGCTTTTGCTTTCTTGGCGGTGTTGACACAACTTTACAGGCAGCCGGCATGATGTTTGTCAGATAAGCATTAAGATATCAACTCTTCCTTGTCTTCAAAGTTATCACTCAGACGTCAGGTCCACCTATAAACATTACGGTAGTCTACAGCTTGATCTTTATAAACATTTTGCAGTTTCCTTGTGGATGTTTTTGGGGTATTCACCTTCAGTAACAAGCAATTCAGTCGCTGCTCTTTGTTTCTAACGGACTTCCAAGGAGGCAGCCATTTTGAAACAACCTCATTCACTCAAAAATGAAATGAAATAAAATTTTAACAATCTAAGTTTGAGAGTACATGCACAAGTATCATTGTGCCAAATATCAGCTCACTGACGCTTAACTGTGTTCAGTAGAAAACAAATTGCATTACTTTTTGACTCCCCCTTGTATATTCTATAGTGTTTAAAGCTAAATTTTGTCTTGGAAATTTCTGTCTGTCAAGTTCCATAGTACTAAATATCTGAAGAAGGCACACATAAAGCTGATCAGAAAGAAGAATAAAGTGCAGGGGTAGACAATGGACAAACAGATTTTCTGTCAATAAGGCTGCAGTTGTATATTATTTTAAAATGTGTTTAATGTGAACAAAATTACACTACGTCATCCACAATTAGTGATTCATGTGGGAAACAGCTTCTTATGCTGAAAGTAAACTTATGTCACCAGATTGGTTGTGGACTGTCATATTTACATAAAAACAACATCATCTATCGAGACCTGAAGCCAGATAATATTCTGGTAATGTCTATGGAAGTGAATGCACCAGTCAATGTCAAGCTGTCAGATTATGGAATCTCAAAGTTTGCCACTCTGCAAGGTTTGACTGGACTGTTTGGAACTGTGGGCTACATGGCACCAGAGATCATGACCAAGCAATCCTATACAGAAATGGTAGGACTGAAACTTAGTTACATTGTAAGAAAAAAAAGAAAAAGCATCCAAGAAAAACAACAACAAAGAAACTATATATATAGTAAATCATGAAAGAATTAGAAATGGAAGGGAAGAACAAGCTTCCGGCCTTCAAAGACCTTCATTAGGTTAAAAAAAACGTCCACAATTGAAACATTTAAAAAAACAACAAAATATGTCCACTGATCAATTCCAAGTCCTTCCAGAAGGAAGAAGGCTTGTAGCTTTTGGCCTGAAACAACTGAACCATAGTTCACCTGGTTCCCATAATTGTATAATTTTTGTTATTGTAGAGGAAACAAATGTGAAAAAAGTAAAATAATTCATTCGTAAATTTGACAAAATAATTATTTGAAGTGACAGAGATATGAAATTCAGAGAACTGGCTATGTATACAATCTGTGTCTATCTTCAGCTAATTTGTTCAGGATGTAATCCAGTTACTCTCATAAAGTATTCTCAAATATGAATCAGAGGTTCATGATCACAAAAAAATTACTATGAACACTGGAACCATTGTGAAGGCATTTTCTGTTTCGTCTGCTTTCCCCCTTAAGGTTGATATCTATTCATATGCCATTGTGATGTTGGAGACTCTGACAGGAATACCTCCTTTGGTGCAGGGTCAGAATGCTTTTGTATCTGCAATGATACACAGTGACACAAAACCTATGCACATTAAGGTATTTGAGGCGATTTTTTTCTTTGTTTGGCAGTTTTTGGGTGGTATTGATAAATAAAGATTATCTGTACATGTTTTTCTGCATATCTCGGCATCTTAATTACTGTATTGCTTCTTGACATGCACATTATTTCAATATGCTGAATGCTAGATGTTTTTCTCTAAATGAATGTCTTTCTGGTGGATATATACACTAATTCTTCTTTGTACTGCTAATCATTAGTTTTTGTGAAAGTTGCTTCTGAATTAATAATGAGAGTCAAATTTTACTGTCATGGGTTGTTTCTTCTATTCCATACATCTTGATTTAATCTGATTACAATTTCATTCATAGTAGTGTCTGTTATATGTATGTCATACTTTGGTATCAGTAGTAATGGACCTTTGTTCATATTTTGTAATTCCAACATAGTTTGGGTAACAGCGTATTTGTTTGTTTCAGGATGTAACCATTCGGTGCAATTTTCCATTTTTGGAATATTTAATGATGGAGTGTTGGAATCCATCCATGAATAACAGACCGTTTGCACATGAGGTGGTGAAGCAAATGAAACAAGATGAGTTTTTACTCCTGCATGACTGTGTCTGGCTGCAAGAAGCAGAGGAATTGACATGCATGTTTGCATGTGAGGTAGGAACACATCTTAGTGTAGGTAAAATTTTCTTGTCATTGCAAATTGTCCTGCCAGTTCTTTTTTTGTTTTGTTTGTGTTTTTTTTGTAAGAAATGACATCTCTGAGCTGAAATTCGTAATTGCTGTCTTATGTGCTGAAATCATGAGTTAGCAATACTGCAGGTGTTGTGAACCATTTGATATGCATACATATCATGTAAGCATTATGATTTTGTGGAAACAGCTGCCATATTGGATTGTGGACTTAATTTTGAAGCATTGAAAGTTGCACATCCAAATTGCCACTCATCATCACCGGTGGTGAATAGTTTCAAAATCTTAGTTTTGCCAAGGAATCTTATAGTGAAATCATTTCTCTCACAGACTGCAGGACGATGGAACATTTGGCTCAGTGAGAGTCGAGGTGGAAATGACAGACACATCAGTGTGTACGATGTTGAATCTTCTTGCTTTATTGTACATAGGAAGAGTTGTCCTGGGTCAAGAGTCATCTCTATGGCCAAGACAGGATGGGGAATTCTGTTAGCTTGCCAGGTAGACCTTAAAATTACTAGTAGATGAAGTAGTTTCGAACATTTTTTAAAGTATGCCAAACCCAACTTTATTGATTGTAAATTAAAAACGAGGATTTTTTTTTTTTGTGGACATTATCAGAAGAGGAAATTCGTCTGGAAGAGAAATTTCATAAGGCTTTATTTTAAGGAGTTCGTGGTCATCGTAAATCTAAAAGCAACCACCTGTTTTATACAATAGTACATAGGTCCCTGATCATATTCCAGGTGGAGGTCACTTCATTTGGGGGTGCAAGGTCACACAAGGGGTCAATGAGTGCACAAGAGGTCAAATTCTACTAATTTTTAAGAGTTACATCAAAAGATGCCAAAAGACAAACTGCATTACATACACAAATTTCATTGTTGTTGTCTTAAAATTGTAATTTACACAGATTTTTAGAAAATGTATTTTAATTGAATTATATAGTTAAAAAGTGAAGGTTTTTTCACCTCTTCTTGAAAGTTAGAAAAAATCGGTACTGAGCCCTTTATTATGAGTATTCTTTACCTAAAATGCCTGATTTTGTCTTAGGTTGCTTATCTCAGCATAAGTAAATATTAATTTGACATTTAAAGAGTATTAGGGTTAATTTAATATAAGAAAATATTATATTACATGTATATACCACATGGTAGACTGCGCATAAATATTGCTTGAACTAAAGAGTTTCTGATCTTTCCCACTGACAATTCTGTCACACTTCATCCGTTATTCTGATAGCTACTCTCACCATAAACAGTTCTATGGTTCAGGTAAGCATGGACATACGCGGCATATAAAGAGATCAAATATCTAAACAATATAGGTACATGTCAAATGCGATGACAGTGTTTCTTTGCCCTAGTCTTTCTCCCACTGCCTTGCACTGCAACATAACCAACCATCCACACAGTGTCATATTCTGTTGCTGGTTCTGATATTATTGGCATGTATCCAATGGTCGTAGCGTTATGTTTTGTCGTTGAAGTTTATGCATTACAAGCAGTGCACGCTGGAACATTTTGACACTGCGTTGCAGAGTATGCTCTACTGATCACCCAAGCTAGATCTTTAGAGTTGAGAGCGTGTGTGTCCTCGGCTATCACCTCTTTACTATCTGGGATTCTTGAAAAGACTGCCTTTGGTCGTTGGCTTGGGTATAATGAAGAAACTAGCTTATTGAAATTGGCTGATATTTCAGGAACAACTCTTGAGCTGCTTATTTCAGACTGTCCGTGGTTGACAGAAGCAGAAGGCCTCTCTGGAGTGCTGCTAATTTGGTGCCGTGAAATGTCCCTTTTCCGTCAATGGTTTCTTTTAGAATAACAATAAATTGTCTCCAGCAAACTGAACAAATCGAGACAGGCATAAGTTTTCCAGAACGAAAGTGAAATGGTTGTTGCAGTATCTGTTTAGTATCTGTTTATTTGATACTGTGCGATGCTTGTGTCAATTTGGTTCACTTAATCATAACTAATAGAATGGCCACTGCGATGTAAGAGCTGGATAAGTGATTTAGAACGAGTTGCTTGATGCACTGTGAGGCCAAGCCCTATGTGTTTGGGTGTTAGCTTCCGACCTTTTGACGCTGCAAAGACGATGTCTTGGTCAATGCAAAGTAATCTTGTGTTGTGTAGGTCACTGATTTTCTCTAGATTTTCTGTTGGCCCAAAAAATATTACATGTAGTTCCAAAAGTAGATACAAGCTATCTCGAATAACTTGACGGGCGTGAGTATTATCTATGCCTTCATAAGAGTGGTGTCCTTTTTGTTTTTGTATGTCTCCCCGTACAGCTGCAGCAACATGGTTAATTTGTGTCAGCAATGTTTCTTCTGCATTTGTGAAACTAGATATAGTCGGTGGGCCAACTTGCTCTATCTCTTCAAATGAGTGTTGAACCTTGCACAAAAAAATATACTCTTGTTTGTTGTATTTGCATTTAAAGTGATCCCCTGGGTGTAAGAAACTGCTGGATATATTTGGCTAAAGGGTGGCAGTACATATGTAGACTTGATTTTGTCCCCAATTTATTTAGATAATATAGCTCAATTTTAACTGGGGTGGGGTAAGAAAGTATTCACTACTTTCTTGCTTTTCTACCAAAGGCTTTGATACTTTACATACTTACTCTCAAATAGACAGACCAGGAATAGAAAGCGCCAAATATATTATTTGTTCATTATTCTGCATATCATGTGCCTAGAACTCTGTCACCTCACCTGTCACCTGTCGGCTTCATCGTCATCGATGTCAGCTGCTACAGTGGATGTCACGACAAAATCTCCTCCACCCAATCCTGTCCTTAGCTTTCCTAGTTAGTTCACTTATTTCCAGCTGGCTGACTTTCTTGATGTTATCGTGATATGTAATGGGTGGTCTTCCCTGTTTTCTCTTTGTTTCTGTCTTTCCTTGAAGGATTGATATCATAAGGGCCGTGCTTTTGTTTCGGGCCGCGTGGCCGATGTATGCAAGTCTTCTTTTATTTATTTCAGGTGTTATTCTTCTGGTGGTGCCAAGCTGTTCTAAGATGCTTGTATTTGTTCTCCTTTCTGTCCAACTTATTCTGAGTAGCCTTCTGTAAAGCCACATTTCAGCTGCCTCCAATCTTGTTATGTCTGCCTTTTTGAGTGTCCAGGCTTCACAACCATATAGTAGGACTGGCCAGATCAAGCACTTAAGTATGTTCACTTTGAGGTCCGTTGGTGTGCCTCTATCCTTCCAAATGTTGTTTAGTTGAACCATTTTGTGTTTTGCCATTCCTATCCTTGTTTTTATGTCCTTTGAGCAGCTTCCATCTTGCGATTTATGTGATCCTAGGTATTTGAAATCAGTCACTTTTTCTAGTGCTGTTTTGTTTACTAGTATCTCCTGGTGTTCATGGTGCCCTGTTCCAGTATGCATGACTTTCGTTTTCTTAGCATTTAGGTGTAGGCCTGCTGTCTTGCCCGCTTCATCCACTCTGTGCAACACTCTTTTCATGCTGGTGATGTTATCTGACATAAGAGCTGTGTCATCAGCGTAGCGAAGGTTTGTGATGTTTCGGCCTCCGATCTTTATTCCCATATCTTCTATGTCTGCGTTTCTCATGATCTGCTCAGTATAAATATTGAAAAGATGAGGTGAAAGTATGCAACCCTGTCTGACTCCTTTCTCGATGTTGAAATATGGACAGTTCTCATTGTTCCATCTAATCGTTGCCTTTTGTTCGTGGTATAGTGCAGCGATGAGGGTCACAAGGTGTTTCGGGAATCCCATCTTAATCATTATATCGAACAGGTGATGGTGCCTAACGCTGTCGAACGCTTTGCTGTAGTCTATGAACGTGATGAAGGCTTCGTTTCCATTGCTTCTTATCTGTTCAATCATTATTTGTAGTATGAAGAGCATGTCAGCGGTTCCTCTGTTGGTCCTGTAACCAGCTTGACATTCTGATAGTTCCTCTTCTACCTTAGATTTCATTCTGTTGAGTATGATGATGAGCAGGATTTTGCTGGTGTGACTGATGAGGGCGATGGTTCTATAATTTCCACAGTCTTTGACATTGCCGCTTTTGTATAGCATGACGAATTCTTGTAGCTTCCAGTCTGTTGGCCATTCATTTGTCTGCCAAATTTTGCAGATCATTTGGTGGAGTGCTTTTATTCCTGATTCGCTGGTATGTTTCAGGAGTTCACCTGGTATGTTGTCTAATCCAGGGGATTTTCCATTCTTTATTTGTTTTATTGCAGCCTGTACTTCCTCCAAGAGAGGTTCTGGTTCTTTATCTATCTGTTGTGAGTCTGGTTGTTGGAGGTCCCTCGGGTCTGGTCTGATGTTGTCCGCAAACAGCATCTTGCCGTATTCGTGCCATCTTGAGAGCACATCTTTTGTGTTTGTCAGTGTTGTGCCTTCTTTGTTGTTCAGACTCAAGTTCTGTGGTTGGAAATCCCTCTTTTTTACTTTTCTTATTTGTTCAAACATTTCTTTTGACTTTCTTTGTGTATTACATTCTGTTATGTTTGCACACTCTCTTTCTAACCATGCATTCTTGTCTCTTCTGATCTTTGTTTGGATTTCCTTCTTCAGTGCATGATATTCATCTTGTTTACTAAGTTTTCTGGCTTTGCTCTTTCTTTTTGCAAGCTCTATCACTTCTTCACTGATGTATGGTTTGGGAGTTTTCCTCATTCTTTTCCCGAGTTTCGATTCAGCTGTTTCACTCCAAATTCTTTTCATGTCTTTCCACAGTGTATCTGGGTGTCTTTCTTCAGCTGACCACTCCTTGAGTAATGCTGAGAAACGGTTTTCTGTTTTGATCTGAAAAGCATTGCTGATTTCAGGGTCTTTCAGTTTGTCCGTGTCAAATCTAGTGGTGGGTTTTGGCTTGCTCTTCCTATAGGCTTTCAATCTCAGCTTTGCTGTCACTAAAATGTGGTCAGTGTCACAGTCTGCCCCTGGCCTTGTCTTTGAGTTGAGCACAGTTGTTTTCCAGTTTTTGTCAATCAGGATGTAATCAATCTGGTTTCGGAGATTGCCTCCAGGGTTTATCCATGTGTATCTTCTTCGCATCGGGTGTTTAAAGAGAGTGTTAGTGATGCTCATTTCATTTGCATGGCAGAAAGATGCTAACATGTCTCCTCGGTCGTTTCGTTCTCCTAATCCATAGGGTCCTATCCCACATTCCAGATCCTCACCCTCTCCCACTTTGGCATTGAAATCTCCCATGATTATGCATATTTCTCTGCTTGGGATTTTGTCTGTTACTGATTGTAGGTCATTATAGAACAGCTCTATTTCTTCTTCTGTGCTCGCAGATGTGGGGGCGTATACTTGTATGATGTTCAGGGGCACGGGTTGGGTGTCAAGTTTCACAGTGACAATTCTATCACTTATAGCGTCATGGCTGCTAATGTTGTCTCGTAAGCGTCTGTCCAGTATAATTGCAACACCATTCATGCCGCGTTTGTTTCCGCTGTATACGATGGTGTGATCTTCTGTCCTGAATAGGCCCTGTTTGTCCCATCGTACTTCACTCAGTCCAGTGATGTTCATGCTGAGTTCCTTCAGCTCCTCTAACAGGAGTGTAAGTTTTCCCATTTGTTTCATGGTCCTAACATTCCAGGTGCCGATGTTGATGACGCTTTTGCTTTTTCTTTTCTTTGAATAGGAGTATCTACACCTCTGTTTCTTGCACTCACCGTCAGATACGCCAGTATCGTCATCACGGGTGCCTTCTGCAGTTGTGGATTCTCCCTCCCCAGTCGTTTTTGAGTCCCGACCCTCCCTGGGGGACTTAGAGGACACAGAACTATAACTTTCTTTCCTTTTGTGTGACATTTCATTGTAGTTTTTGGCAAGAAATTCTTCCAGTGGTCTGCCATTGCTTTCTGAAAGCGCAGTGCACATACTGTGCATTGGTCCCGGCCATTGTTTCAAAAACGGAATCCTCTGCCCGCAACCACGAGAGACAAAAGCCGTGCCCAAAGATCCTTCGGTCGCCTTCCGTCTTCATCCATCCCCTGCTGCCAGGATTTCACCAGAGCCCTGTTAGCCAGCGACGTTTCGGGGTGACCCGGGATGGCCTTCACGGCTAGCATAGCACCTAAGTGACACAAGGTCACACCGTACTTCGCCCGAACCCAGCAATCCCCTACTTTGTCCTGTTTCCACCTCCCGGGACGAGGACCCAGGGTTGGGCTTATGGGAGGCATTAAAAAATCTGAAAATTTCAAATAAATCATTTCGGACCCATGTTTATAGTGACTAATATGGTACTATCTAAATGTTTTTACCACAGACTGATGTCTCAGAAGGATGCTTGCCCCCCTCCTACTAATATAAGCTCTTCTTCAATGAGCTTAGCTTCTCTTGCTTTCACATCCAAAGCTATAACTGCAGAGCTGTCTGGAACGGAAGGGAAAACCAGCATTGACTGCATAAATTTTGGTCTAGAGGCCTTACAAAATTGATGCCACTTTTGTAATGGTCTGACAGATTTTTCTTCAAATGGTGCATTGTTAATGGGATTTCTTGACCTCTTTTCCGTAGATGATGGTTCAAACGAGAAAGAAGACCTGTTAAGGTGTAAATTATATGCCCATCTTCAAACCCGATATCTATTTCTTGAACTAAATCAAGAAAGGCGCCGTCTGTGTTTTCCTCATTATTTGTTCCGCTTAAACCACTTTGTTTTGTTACTTTCGCAAAGCACTTTAAATGGTACTTTGCTTCGTAGGCTATCAGATCAAGTCCCGCTGTTCTGCACCTTAATACTTCATTCCTTTCGGCAGAAGTTGGAATTTTGTGTTCAGCATTCAGTGTCAAGACTTGGTGGAGTGGCTGGTTATACTTCATCCTCACTTGGCAGAAAATACATTTTCCCCAATCCACCTTCGGAACCGTTGTTCTGGAAATGGGCGTGGTGAAGGAAGGGGACGAAGTTGCATCCGATGGTGTTTTAAGAGATGGCTCTCTTATCTGCTCCTTTTTTAGCTTCTTTCTCAGTCTTTCTATATTCGTTTTGCTACAAAAAGCAGCATAGCACAATTTCAAATGCCACATTAGTTGTTGTGTTGGCAAGTCGTGTATGTCGTTTCAAGTCTTCCGAGAGTTTCTCCATAATGTACGTCCTTATAAAGCACTCGCTGGTGAAAAACTGATTGCAGCCGCACAATACCCTCTGTAGTTCCAGATATAAGAGTCTTGTCTCTTACTTGACAAAACAAGCATGCAGCCCATATTGTTTTAGAAGAGTATTTTCTTTTCAGTGACAAAGTAGCTACAGGAGCTGGACCCTATTTTTCCATTCTGCACTGGTTTCAGGCCGACGTCTTCAATCTACAAATGATAATGATAATAACTGCGATTCATTGACGATTTGCAAAAGACAGGAATTCTCTTTATACCTCTTGCCAACCCTTTCTTAACTTGTTTTTCTGCTCCCCCCCCCTTCATTTCTGTTTCCTTTCCAATTCGGATATGCGGGTTTCCATAGTTTTGCCCGACTGCAATCCCAAAAAGTGTCTCCGAAATAACAAATGCGGGCATATTTTTTTTTTAAAATCTGAGGGCATGTAGTGTTTTAAACTTTAGGATGAGTTCAGGAAACATATTATTTGCTTTTTATGAAACACAAGAATATGTAGTTTCTTTTAAAGATTAAAAAAACCCAGATCTAATGCTCAAAGCATTTTCTCCTGTTCGCTGTTTCGCCTTAGTTTGCCGGGCGGTAAGATAATTAATTTGAAATGCTTCCACCGTCGTCTCCCGGCTTCATAGAGCTATGTTGACTGTGCCGACAAGTATGGGACTTGGCAAGGGCCAGAATTATTTTTGCCTTGGGGGTATCTTTTATGCGCCCCCGCCAAGCCATGCGCCCCTTTGAAAGGTGACCTCCACCCCAGGGGTGTTCTAAAACCACCAAGGAACATATTCCACCTGGTGGTTGCTTTTAGATTTGAGATGACCACGAACATATAAAGAAAAAAAAGATAACATCCCAACTAAATGGCATGAATGGTTAGCAGCTGGGTTCATGTGAGATGGGAAAGTCACAGCCAATTTCTAAGATTCAGTACTTTAAATTGTTATATTTAGAGAAATAATATGATGCTGATCTTAGTTATTTTCATAAATTGTGTGTTATTATAGCAACAATGTAGATGTGATATGTGATACAACAATATTAGGGAGCTAGATGAATGTCATTCGAAAAGAGACCTCTTTAAGAGTATGTTGAAAAAAAAAACGTTATTTCATTCACAGGAGCAGAATTTTTTGGAAGCAATTGTGAGAGGATCCTTGAACAAATTTGATATCACCCATTCTGTTAAGCTGGATGCATACCCCACAGTACTTTTGACTTTGAGCCATACTTTGGATTGTGCAAAGGTGAAGTTTTGTCTTATTCAGCATACTTGTAAATAAACTTTTATCTGTTATACTCTCAGCTTTATAATGTCATCACCTATTCACATTTTGGCTTCCACATGAAAAGTTTACCAGATCCATGCTGTGAGAAATATTTATCTCAACTGAAAAGATGTTAGTAATTAAGCAGTGCAGCATGTATGGTTTTCTTGTTATTCATCAATATACGTATATACTCTTTGTTCAAGATTTTTATTTTGCCTGTTCTGGGAAACATACGTATGTGCGTGTGCACACATGTGTGCGTGTTTTTTGAGGCATGCTTTTCTTATATATGCAACTTTTTTAACCTTAGAGTTTAGACTGATGAGATGACTTATATTTAATTCATATGAAAGCCAAGTTTTTCTTTTCTTTGACAGGCAAATGGAAATGTTGTAGTCATTGGACATGGCTGTGGCTATATTACATCCTGTGTGTTCAAACACTCCCATACTAAACCTGTGGAGATCTACAAAACCCAACTTCATAGCAAGAAATCAGTTACAAAAATGTGCTCCATTAGTCAGAGCCTCATAGCAATAGCTTGTGGCATGGAGATTTTTTTCTGTGAGGTAAAATTTCAGACACATGCAACTGTGAGAGGAAGAAAGAATTCTCTGGCATTTGATATGCTCAGCAGTAGCTCAGTATCACTTCGAGCACAAGTAGATGGTTACAAGCCTATAGCATGTATGGTGTCTGTTGGAAGTGACATTTGGTGTGCTCTGGAAGGTGACCCTAACATTATGCGAATTGATTCAGAACACAGGAAGATTACCCAGTTGCTAAGTTTAAGCTGGGATCCAGTGTGTGATACTGTCAGAGTTGATGAATTGGAACAAGTAACTGAACCTCATATAAGGCAGGCAGTAGATACAGAACTAGTTGTCCGAACCCACAGACCTGAAAGGAATACTCTACCCAGAGAAACCAATCCTTCAACAAGTGAGGGGGATGATGATGTTTTTATTCCAGTGTCCGAGCCTGCCAGAAATATAACTCTATCAGCAGTGAGGAGACAAGGTGGAGATCTCACCAACCATACAGAATCAGATTGTCTTGGGGAAGATTCAGATGATGAAAGAGATCCTTATGTGTGTATTAAAACTGATTCTGATTTGATCTCTAGATCTGTCCCAAACAGGAATAACATGAGTGGTGCTGCAGATGCTGATGAAATACCTCCACTCCCACCGAGAATTTCTAGGCAAAGAGTTATACGTAGGAAATATTACAGCATGCCCAGTCTCCCTGGGTCAGATCCACCACCCATACCACACAGGCAGAAAAAGGATATCATTGTCACAAGCCTTCAACAATCCTCAGACATTTTGGTGGTTGGTACAGATTGTGGTGGATGTGTTCTGCTTCCTTATAATCTGGATTTATCACTTACACAGTTTACACTATTACGACATCTTACAAAGAAGGAGATACTAAGCAGAAGCAGATCAGATACATCAGTCAGTGGCATTAGCCAGATGTCAGTTCATGTTCAGCCACAGAATTCCACAGGAACAATTTCAATGCTGGCATTAGCTGATGAAAGACTTGTATCTCTTCACAAGACTGAGGGTCAAGAGCTGAACTCCATGGGATTCCATGACAGTGACTTTTGTGGGAAACTACAAAGCGGTATGGACAGTTGCAGTTTAAAGGTTCAGTCTGGCTCATCAGTGAGGAGATCATGGGCTTCATCACAGTCTAGTTCTACTGGGATATTCACCTTGAGGGTTGCAGACATTGCAATTTGGGATAAGATATCTTGGGAAACACTGACGACCAATCGAGGATATTGTCCTTCTAACTTGACTTAGGTAATACTGAATGGTTTCCCCTCATCTTATTTGGAAATTGACAAATCTAGATGTGCAACTGACTTTCCATTGTATGAGAGCACTGACCTGACAGAAAGTACTGTTAAAGATTTTAAGATAAAAATCAATCTGAACCTGAATTATAGTCAGATGGGGGCACAAACCATATTAAAATATTTCTCAGTACACTGAAGCTTCTGAAATGAAAGTGCTGATTATTGCTGAAATAATGGTGGAATCCTGTCCTTGTTCTTTAGGTAAGGTACAGTTGGTTTGATATATAGTCTGTGGAAGCTGGCTAAGAAAACAGGCTTTTTTGGTATAACAAATTGTGTTCAGCTAATGCCGTTTCAGCTCAGAAGCTCTCAGTGAATTTTAAAATAGATTAAAATATTTCTGAAAATGCAACAGGAAACAAAACAGTCCCATCACCTTAAATCATGTCTGACTGTGAAAATGAAGTGGAGCGTCTAAGCATTGCAAGTATCTTTGACATTGTAATTTTCAGCTCATTTCGTAATTACCAGGCCCAAAATCAGTGACTACCCGTGAGGGAAATGATGGTTGTCACCATGTATATTACTGATAAGTGCATCACTTGTCATGCCTGCTTTGATTTGTAGTGTTTGTTACAGTATTGCCCCCCTCTTTCACCATAGTTTGATTGTTTTTCTGATAAGCTTGATTACTGTGTACTTGTGCTTAGATACTGAGCTAGTGACCGTAAACTTTTAGAGAAAACTTTCTCCGTTGCTCTAGGTTCTCTTAGCAGCCAGGGTAATTTCTGTTTATAGTTTGGCACTCAATTAAATATGTGTACACTGAAAGTGGAATGTGAATTTCAACTACACTGTATATTGGATGATATAGATCTGCTTGTGATAACCCGATCCATTTTGAAGTAACTTCTCTGGAGGCTGGCTAAGCCAAGTGAAGGCAACCAAAGGATAATTGAATCCTTGATGAAAAAAGGAGGTGCCCATTCTAGCATGTGATGATTATTCCAGCTGGCAAGGCAGTAGAAAGGTTTTATGGCCAGGAAGATGATTCAGCACAGATTACAGCATGCAAAGGCACATCTGAGCATATAAGATATCTATCTACGATCTACATCTATCTATCTACAATGCCTATCTACAATTGTCATAGAAATCCATACTGTCTCTTTGTGCAACTTAGTCATGATTTCTATAGATAAGAGGGCAGGGTTACTTCTTGGCAAAAGCCCACTTACTCCGGTCCCGGTCATCTATAGACTTATGCAAATCTTAGCTGGATATTTGACTATATAGATGGGGATCACAGAAAAGTGAATGTGTTGACAGTGTCATAAATTTGCTCATTTGTATATCAATAACAGTCTTTTTGCCAAAACTTTTAAATGAAATTGAAAAAGAGATGCCCTGTCATGCGGTCACTAATTGCACCATCATTCATATTAGTCAAGCTTCATCTCTTCATCCCAGATCTATACAATCACTCATTATCTCTTTCCATCTCCCTATATGAAAACCCACAGCAAATTGTATGCCTATGTATACTTTCTTTTACCTAAGCAATTCATTCAAATCACTTTTTGTTTTCTATGCTTGCATTAATCATTCATGATACTTGAAGCTCAAAAAGGTCTAAGAAATGTTCATCATTTCTAATCTCCTGCAACCAGAGGACCAGCCACATTAATAGGTAATATTAGCTTTCATTTTATACATATAAGTAAGCTTTCATATAATACAGTATGTCTCCGTCTAAGAACCCGGTCAATGGGAGACAAAAAAAGCGGGTTCTTGGGCGGACCGGGCACCTAGGCGGATGCCAAAGGATGCCACCCATGACCACCTGTGTCCATGGCTTATCCCCTTTGATTGCTCGGACCTGGGTCGTGATCTCATAATGAAAATTATGCATTGGACATTTTTCTTCTTTAATTTTTTTTTTGTTTTTTGCGAATGGTCAAAGTTATGACTTATGGCTAGCAGAATGCTCTTTTCTTACAGTGCTGTGTAACGAATGGAATGATTCAGACTGAATAATCAAGTTGTGCTTCGCAGATGTCGATTTTAGACAACACGAGGCCCAGTGATACCTGTGTAATAACCACAATCAGCCCTAAGTACATGTGCCATGCAAACCAAGCACGTAGTCAATTACGTATAAAATTCTGCCCCTCGAGTCAGACAACAATAGATGTTAGGTGATGACTGTGCTAATTTAGTCTAGGAGTGACCTGCTTGCACACGAAAGACTGGGCTCCATCCTTTATATGGTTCATCTCCCCCTACCTTCCCTCCACCCATTCTCTTTCACTGTACTGTGTGACTTTGTTCTATCCCATCTCTACTTGGGAGAGAATTTTGCGTTTAATATATGGACATTTTATGTAAAAGTGTGCTTGTCTCTCGGTCAAATGCAGGGTTCTTAGGCGGATTTTTCGTTTCAGAGTGGGTTCTTATGCATGTAAATTACAGTGAAAAAAGTCGGTTTCGCGGCAACAGCGGGTTCTAAGGTGGATTGGGTTTTAAGGCGGCGAGTTCTTAGATGGAGACTACTGTATTCATATGATCATACTCAATATATTTTGTTAACATTGTAAAGTTATATTGTAGCCAAACACATGTATAATGTGAACTTCAAATCCCACTTGAATATACGGAAATCTGAAAATATTAGTCACTATATTACTATATTGATGATTTTGTTTCATTCATGAAGAAGAGAGATTCAGCAGGGAGTGAAAACCTTGCATTTATCAGCCTAATAATTATGAAACACATTGAAGAACATATCTATCATATTTATTTATCATAAATTGTAGGAAGTGAAATTATTTGCAAATGTAAATCTGAATGTATCCCATGATTACATGTAGCTTGTTACACGAGCTCTTGTTATGTGATTCATATCTTAACATGCAGCATTTTACTGGCCAGTTTCATCTGTTTACAAGATAACATTATTTTACCGTGACATCCAATTCTTGCCGTCGGTGCTTTAAATATATAGACAATTAATTTGATTTGTAATGTTGTCAACTGATGTTCCATAAAACTTACTCAATTTTCCTAAATCCATAATCATATTACCTGAACAGCAATTTTCTTTATCAAGATTTACATTTATAATAATATGTTAAATAATAAAAACGTTTCTTTTTCTTCATAATTTGTTCAGGGACTACATGTTCTTGAAACACTCAGTCTACATGTCACCAATACATGTAAATAGGAGTGCTTCACAAATCATAGGGCAGCTGTTACAGTTTAGTTTGAGGGTTTCTTAGTCCACACCATAGGGTCCACACATATTGGTTGTTAAATACGTTGCATCATAAAGAAAAATGGCCTTGTCTAGTTTTTTTGTTCTTAACACATATATTTTTAAGTTTTATGAGGATGTTATATTGAAATTTGTTGTGTCATACTACTGTTTTGCATGTACAAAGTCTGGACTTTGGTTTTACCATCACAAGTTCTATCATAACATGGTAATACCCAGTGATGATGAAAATCTGTCACTCGTCTATCACTCAGTCTTACAGCCTGTGCAGACAACTTGTTCACATCACCTTATGACTGAGTGATCTCCTTTGTGACCAATCAATATAAAATTATATTGCTACATGCTACAGTTGAGTTTTTGACAAACCTTTCATGCGATGATGCTCTAACTCTAAGCCTGAGTTTGTGAAGTTTTGCATTTGATACTGTGTGACATACGTGTGTGTATAAAACATTATTATATTCCTGTCTTCTATTCTTAATAACCTGTACACTGATACTACTGGCATATTTTTTGCCAATTTTATGTTGATTTCAAACTTACCCCACAGTTGTGTGTCTACGGTGAATAATTACTATGAAAAAAGGGTGTTCAGTGAGAAGGTGAAACGCATGAGCCATGTGATGTGAAGAGGTTTACCAGGGAAGTACTTTACTGTTAGAAAACCTACATGAAAATTGTGACTGCATTTATATGTACAGTCTCTTGAAAGATTTGTTGCAACTTTTGTATGAAAATATATTTGTATCATATGGAACCTTCTTGAATTGGCATTTCTTTCATGTGAAAATATAGGTGCTTTTCAGTCAGAAACAGGTATATATGTTCGAATTTGGACTTTTACCCTAAGGCAGTGAATGTTTTATTGCATAAATTTACTTTATATGATTTGCAAATTAAATAATGTGTTAATACTAATGCTTGTCCCCTCTTCTAGAAACAGGCCTATTGCCAGCAATGTTTGCTTTGTAATCATTTTCAGTTTGTATCATTACCATTCCTTACATTTACATCTGTCCATTAGATAATTTTTTTTCATCCCACCATACTGTTACTGTCTACTGTTTTACTTGTTAGTATTAGTGTAAGTAGTATTAGTATTATAATATATCCCTTGTTGTTATGCTTAATAGTTTACTTACTGTTATATTCATTTATGCCATCTCATTTTGATGCATATTTCTTGTCTTCCATGTTGTCTATTTCACTTTTGCCTTTGTTTTCAATTCCATATTGACGTGTTATCATTACATGTATGTCTTTTCACGATAATCATTGGTGTATACCAGAAAATAATATACAGAAACATGAAAATGAGAACGGAGAAGATACTATAGGCACACCAGTTTCTCCCGTTTGCTTTTGCCATATCTGGCATACATAATTCCCACAGAAAAAACAATTATGCTAACAACATAGATGGTTAGACAGATGAAAAGAAATGAAAAGAATAATATGCTGATCAGGATGATGGTGATTACCTGAGGATGGAAAGGACTGTCACAGTGACGGACAGTAATCATGGTGTTCACAAGACACAAGCCACAGTGTTCATCATACATAATAACTCAATCACATATATTAGTGAAAAGCTGCCTCCCTTTAAACAGCAAGTCAGAAAAAATACTGCATGTTCTATCCATGACATTTGAGTCTCTGTTGTTAGCGTTATTGTACCCAAAGCAAGTTCAGTAAGATTATTTTGTTTTCTGTGGGAATTGTAGTTGCATGATAAGAATTAAGGTGAGTAAGTAATGAGAACAGGGTAAAGCTGGTGTGTGTTTCTAGTTGTTTTGCTCTTCACGGTGTCCCCGGTGTTATATCATAATTGCTGCCTTTAGTATGTGATGATCTGCATTACTGAGAATTTGAATCCTGAAACTAGTGAAAGTGGAACAGCTTAGATCTATACAGTGTGATGCCTAGGTCACAAAATGCTAAAATGTGTTCCCGCTTCATGCTTTGACGGAAAATTTCTGCTCGTTCAGGTGCTTCACTGTAATATACTAATAATAAAAGTCCTGGGTACTTTGCATAGGAGATGGTATACTCGTTGATTTTCATGGACAACTCAAAACATTTGTTTAGGAGCCCAGGCAGACATAGGCAAATACATAGATGTATCACATCATACCTTGCAGCTCTTTAGTGCTATAATTATGCTGCTTACCATGTACTTGAATATCTTTTTCCAAATGATCACGGTGGCCCATACTTGTCACTAATTATTGTATTAAATGCAGATTGACTTTTCGTGCTCGTTAAGAGCATTTCCGTGAAAATCATTCACTTAAAGTCAAAATTTCAGGCAAAGAATATCAATGTTTAACTGGTACTTTATGCTACTGTGATGTCTCAATGATGACATTCAAGAAGAAACAACTGAATCCAACTCTCAAAAAAGTAATTTTCTGAAGGTAAAGATGGTCACTAATAAAATACAAATGTACGAAAGTAAAACATAAAGTAAAAATTCCATCCTTTCACAGTTTATTCATACAACTACAGAATTTTGCACATGCCATGCTTTGATTTGGATTATATATTTTGAAGTTCAGGCATTGATAACAATACTTTGGGTGTCATTTTGTTCCTGCGAGTTGTTATATGTTAATGCTCTGAAATTTAGGATAAGGCCTTTGCTACTTGGTAAGCTTCTTCTTCCCTTATTTTTTTTCAGTTTTGTCAAGAAGATTAAAAAATTTTTTTAGAATTTTCATTCACCAAACACGCGTATAATCATTTATTTGTAAGATTTTCAATGTATGGTTTCAGCACAGAGATCCAAGAATGTGTGTGTGCAGTTTCGTGCATTTGAACAATAAGAAACTTTAGATATGTATGTTTGAAAGTTTGTACAATATCCAAAATAGCAGATGATACAATTGGTTACCATGACAACTGTTGAAGTAATGGCTCATTTGAGCCCTTAAGGGTGGGGGGGAGGGTGTCCTGAGGGTGATTTTCTAAACACTTATAGAGATGGCTTTTTCCTTGTGACATTTGGATTCAGCACACTCAAATTAGCAGGATACAAGTACACAAATCATTATGACACCCACAGTTGCCATGGTAATGCCGCCATTTTGAATTTTTGGTTATGATGCTAAGCATCAATTTTCAAACTGTAAAGGCTCATCCAATTTCAAATGGATTTGTCTGATTTTTTCACCTCATATTATGAAGAGCAATATCTATATGTAAATATGCATTCTTTTTTCTTATTATATCTATGGTGATTGATTTTTTAGAAATTTTTTTATTTGGTGCATTACAGATTCACAATTTTGTTCTGAATTTTGCTAAAAAATCAAGTGCCTTTCAAAGATCGCAGATGATATCCCAAAATTGAATGCTTATTTACATGCGTTGAGGGGTAAATGTGCTTTATGCAAAATATTATTTCAGTCGATTCATAAATAAAAATGTAGTTGACATATGATTGACAAAAAATCACTTTTTGAGAAAATTGCAAATGAAACTTTACTACAATGTAACATGAAACAGAAGCCCAAAAAGAAATTTTCACCCATCATACACTTTGGAACATCCCAGGCCTGTGTGCTGGGCCACCTTCCTCAGCTTCTTTCTCCTGTCTGGCCTTTTCCCCGGGCTGCTGCACGCATTTTCGTTCTCTTTTGCTCCTTTTCTTGGGCAGCTAGCTGTAACGCACATGCAGCCGCATGGTCATGTTAACATGAACCACGACCTTCTCTTCAGCCCTAGCCAGTCAGCGGACTCATAGTTCATCTGCATAATTTATGCCAGCCAATGAACGCAGCAGTTTGGTGTCATAGGTTAGAGCAATCACGCAGTTGTACTACGAGCTCATGCAGTTCTGTAAGTAGATCATGTAGCCTACTATACAGGGAGGGGGTTTGTTTCTTGATACTGATAGTTCATGAGTTAGGAAAGGTGAAGGTCTGCAACCTTGACACAAATGTGTGGTAGAGATGCAGATGCTCTCTCTTTGATCACTCTGCATTAGGATTTGATTATTTGCATGTATTAAATTATACGTATTATTTTGTGGTGAAAATTCACAGGCATGATTCCACAACCAAAGACAATATCGTGAAGTTATTAAACAATGCATGGGTATCATGATTTAAAATCTGGCTGTAGATGGAGATGTGGATCTCATCCATACCATCAAGCCACCCTTGGCATTGCCCATTTAGTAAATTCAGAGAGTTTTCATAATATTGAAAAACAAGGTACCCGTCAACGTGCATTAACATGGATGTGATTCCTTAACCGAAAATCTCAAGGGTTCCATTGACTAACCTTTGAACCCTCACTTTGTTTCGCATGTTGACTCTAAGTAGGTAGTCCAAACTGCCCCGCTGAAGGGATGAAATCCGGTTTTGGCATAATTTTAGGCCAGTGTTACAAGGATACTGCTGCTGTGTGTTTATGTAAAAACAGCATGTATCCTACATCAAAATGAAGTTCAGTACTTCCTCTGTCAGAGTATATTATCTTTTGTATTGTTTAATGTGTATAGCTATGTGTTTTCATTGCTTGAACAAGACACAGTCTTGACGTTTTCGCCCTGAACAGCACATACCGATTTGACCCCCTCATAACAAAGGATTGCGGAGCGTTGCACCGATGTAGTGCACTTGTTTGAAAATAGCTCACACAGAAAGCCAGATAAATGAGGTTTAATTCAATATATTTTTCATCCTGTTTTAAGGTGAAATTCCTTTAAAAATTGTTTGTTGAAAAGTTTGTTCATCAAGAAACTGGCGGAAACTTTTATAGATCAGGATCAAAATTATACGCAAATGAACCTCAGCCTTTGTACTTTCAAGTTGTGCCAAAATTAGACTTAGGGCATGTTTCTTTATAGACCCACCCGGTGCTTAATTTCGTCACCTTTTTCTGACACTCAGTGCTAAGTCAATGGCAACGCGGTTGACCTCCTTTTCAATTAAAAAAAAAACAAAAAACTTTTTTTGTCTCCCTTGTAAGAGTTCACACAAAATTGACGTCAGATGACGTTTGATGACTAAAAAAAAAGTAAAATGAGGTGCTTGTACTATATTTGTACCCCTCGAAAAAAATTGAGCGTAATGTACACCCCCTTGACTTGGAAACTGATAATTTTTAATGCTGTGACTCAATAAACAGTCATTTTATGGGCGGTCAAAATTGGACCTTCGTGCAATTTGCAAAAGGTAGCAGATTCAAGGTGTTTTTTTCACTTTTGAAAATGCCATTTATTTCAAACCCTTTAAGCCAGAATGACAAATTTGGTATCAAAATTCTTGGAAAAGCAAGCTCCATCAGATTAGGCAATAACTGGTGAGTTGTGAGAAAAAGTAAAATTCAGTTTGGACTACCTACTCTAAGAATAGCAGGCATTCATGGCCTTAGTTTCTTCACTTTTTCTACATGAGACCAAAACTATCAGAAAACTGGCACCAAACAGTGATTCCACAGCCCTTAGTAATTATCTTGTAAAGATTGCAATATAAAATAATACATGTATATGTTATGTGTATAATCAAGTAAACTATAAACCAAGTAAATACAATAGCCAATGTGTTCAAAACTGTATTGAGTACCCTCCATCAAGTCCTATTCCATACCTGAAGGAACAAGTGTTCTATGAATGGTGTTATTTAGCATAATTATACTACATCCCTTGCAGCATTATACAAGACTCTCATCATGAGATACAGTATTCATGGAAGTGATTGCCTTTTGGAAAGTTTTTGTTTCAAAGAAGCAGTACTACCCTCAGCTGAACAGGTACAAAGTTTTGTGAACACAAAACAGCTTTGTCTTTACTAATTTTTATTGATTTATGATTTAGTTTTAGAAATTTGAATAAATACAAAGTCTATTTCATAACAGCTCTTTTGTATTTTATTTGTTAGTGCGTGTGTTCAAATAAAAGCATGCCGTTATGGTTATGTCAAAATGTAGGTATAAAAAAATGAAGGGAACTTTATATAATTATCATACCTGATAGAGCCTGCTTCTTCTTTTCCATCTTTAATGAAGAAAAGTCAATCATCATACAGTTCAGACATTCATGCAGCCATCAGCTACATTTTATACGGCTTACAACTGTGTTCAATTCCACTGTATACTGTTACATCTAAATTTCTTTAACTTTCTCTTCAAGTAAAATTGTGCAATAGTTAAAGGAAAGCAAATAATGTCCATTTATCATTTTCTTTTATCTGACTTGCAGACCTATGTAACATCTAGTTTCCCTGAATTTATCCACAAAGGCAGGCACCATAAGTACAATTTTGTTTTGTCCTTGCACCTAGCCCCGCTGCAGTCTGCCTGTCTCCATCCAACTTGTCTCAGAGCATTAGAACATGGTTCTGCTGGTTATGGATCAGCAGTTTGAGTCATAATATAACTGTTTAAAAATTTTCAGGCCCAGTATTTCCTTATTTTCAGTCATGTCCACAATGACACGTAGAAAATGTCCAAAAGCCTTATTTCTATGGACTTGTCAGATACTCACATCCATAGTATAGCCTTAGTAAACTTGACAAGTATTGTTTGGCAACATGAAATGTAATTCTGACTAGTAGATGTAGATAGACAAATCAAGGTGTTTGGGACAGTTTTTATAAATCAAACTACATCATTAGAAGAAAATAGAATTGACAAAACAAACATTATACAGTAGACAACGGTTAAACCGAAATCGGTGGGACCACGGGTTTGTTTTCGGTTTAGAAAAAGTTTTGGTTTACTGATAGGAGGCTTGAAAAATACCAGTTTCAAGAGAGGTAGCCCAAATCGCTATCGAAGAGGACAAATGCACGTGCATTTAAGTAAGAGACTAACACGATCTCTGTTGCTCTGTGTTTTTTACTGAGGATGAGTGACTGCTGATCTCGTTACCGTTACCACACACGATGCCGTGAACTACGCTAGTACACCATATCCTCTTTCCAATGTCATACATTTTACACGAAAGGTCACCTACAACGCGCCTAACTTTTTGCTGGCAGCCGTCTCGTCTATTTCAGACCAGCGAAGCTATAGGCCTCCCTCTCCCCCTATCCCTGTAGTGCTGCTGCTCACATGCAGGCTTACACCACTTGTGGCAAAAATCACAATGGACTGGCGCCACTGAATTCAGCAGCTTTCTTTTTGGTTTAACAGTAGGGCTATTTTGGTTCAGCACTAGTTTGTTAACAAAGATAAAGAGGAATAAATCGGGGATTCCGATTTTCTTTTTCTTCTATTTTCGGTTTATCCATTTTCGGTTTAACCGTTCTCCACTGTAAATGTGTCAGTACACAGAATTTTTGACAAATAGTCTGTTCACAATGGTTTGTGATATTACTTTTATTAATGTCTGATAATTCATTCTTACATCAACTTTATCTGAACTATTAATCAGATAACAATAGCAAAACTTAGTTGCGATTTGAGAATACTGGTATGTGTGATTCTAAATGACAAACATACCTGCGTAAATTAGTGGTGCAGTCAAATCTTTTCAAAAACACTGGAGTCATAAAATCTTGAGAATCACTGATGCTGTGAACATGACAAGTCATGCTAACATACAGTCACAGAAGCTTTGAAAACAAGCAGATATTTCTGGCAAATGTTGACACTGATACAGTTCACAGATACTCATATAAAACATGTACATCCTCGCCAAAAAGACAAATGCAAATATCACAAAAGTCAAAATATTTAACATAAACCTTTAAATATAAAACACTGATAATGTAATTTGTGACTAAATAAAAGCTGCACATGGCAAAATGATTTCAGCACAAACAGTTCGCAAAATATATAATAAATAATTTGTGCACAACTGAAATAAAAAAGGACACACTTCCTGACTTCATAAATATTATTGCACAAAGAAAATCATTTGCAAATAGGCAACAATGGAGAACACGAAGAACTTTGCTGCTGAGGAGCAGGTGTGGGCAAGGATAGAATTGAATCAGGCTAATTTATATTGATACACATCGATCTCGCCAACCATGTTACTATGTGATGGGATCTTGAGCATTTCATCTCCCTTAATACCCATTAAAATATGATTATCACACTTATGAATGGCCCACACACAGTGGGCCATTGTTTGGTATGTGTTTTATCTTCCCACTGTTTGGCTGACAGCGACATCTCAAGTACAGGTGATCAGAAACTGATTTATTTCAAGAGAAGTGGACAGTTATCTAGCATGAAATACATATGCAAATGAAATCTCACATTAAATACAGCCTGACCACAATTTAACCGGCCTTATTTTCAATGCCTCTTTCTAATAGCCAGTAGGTGGAGGCGATATGGGGATCTCAACACTGCCGGGATGTCATATTTTCTAACTCAGAGTAACTGGTATAGGATGTTGCAGCTGAGCTGAATGATACAGTGAAACCAATGGATAGTGCATAATGTTAACTAATGATAAAACAGCCTCGGCTATCATCTTTTGTTATGATGTAAATGCAATATATCAGGCTGAGAAACTGGAATGATTTTGCCTTTGTACGGACACATTTTTTCATCCAAAGCCCTGGCGCATTTAGATAATAAAATACACTCATGAGTGTAAAATTATCAGTAATAAAAGGATTCCGCCTTTTCACTCGCTGCAATAAATATTCTTTCACTTATGATAATCTGAAATTTCAAAATTACTTGACGGGTCAGGCATTTGAAATCCAAAATTGAACGATACATCTGGCATTTCTCAATGATTAATTAGGATGAGTAAAGCCGATGGCCATGGCCTGCAACTTGAAGATGGCACAGAGAGAAAATGCATTTTTGTTTCTTTATCTTAACAAAGTTAGCTAGTTTTAAGAATTATTTACAGTCCAATCCACTTATCTCGACGTGGCTTTTATTGACATTCTGGGTAACTCGACACAATTCTAGAGTCCCAACCTGCTCCTTCTTTAATGCTACTAAATATTTCCCCGTAACTCAACGTGTATTCCATTCTTTCCTCTTATATCGACACATTTCTCCCCGACCAGAGCACAACAACTGTACTACTGTGCTACCGAAAATGCCCACGCAACTCCCAGCATATAAGACCTCGTTATTTCTTTTTTTGGTGCTGACTGGGAGGAGTAGGAGAGTGGGTGTGTGGACACAGAGGATGACCCTTGGCTTCAATAACGTGAGTGTGGAATGCCATGCAGAAGCGCACGGCAGTAAAAGTACAGAGTACTACAGACTGAGTATTTTTTTTTATCAAAACATTCGTGTGCCGTTGATACTAGGCCTTGCCCTAGATCTCTTGGTTAACTGCCGCACTACTAATATCCATATCATCATCACTCCTGAAAAAACTGTCGGGTCGAGGTTAAAAAGAAATAGTTAAACACTGCGCATTTGATGTATAGCTACAGCATTTCGCCGATATCGGCAAATCTGTGCCATGCAACTGCTCCACTCAACAATGATACTGGAGGAACGGGTGACAGTATGCCGATAATTAGAACAAAAAGGGACATAATTGTGTAATTTATTGGACAACTTTTCCCCATAATGGTGGCCAACACAACCCCCCCCCTTCAACCACTAATGTGCTATTTCAACTTTCTCTTTAATGGACGCAAGTCAGATGGCCCACTGATGTCGAGATATTAGGATTGCACTGTATATGTAATAGAATCTTAAAGAATTAACTGTGACGTACCCAGATATTTAAAAAAAAAAGAGTCTTACTGGATATAATGCAGATTCATTTTATACTATTCAGTGCTTGACACACTTTTCACTACAGTATTGCATTATGTCACAACCTAAATTTATCTTATCACACACTGACGGAATATAAGTTACTCATATCATAAACTCAAGGAATAAAAAACACTGAAAATAAATCCAAACATAGGGTGAGGATGGGTGGGTGAAGTCTGAATTGGTGGGGATCCTGTAAATTAAATTTACCCAAGTTAAACAGTAACAATAAAAAAAATGATGGAAGCATAAACTCATAAATATTCTTCAATGACTTTCACATTCTGTAGAGTAATAGCAGAAAAGGCATTAAACCATCAAAATAAAATTTTTTTTAAAAATCAAAAAAATCAGACATATGACAAGAAATTGTAATACTTGGAAATATAGTTGCTCCCATTAAATTAAATCACAGACTAGTCTCTTATAGGAATGCATATATTATTTACACATACCTTTCCAGAAAAAAAAAAAAAAAACAGATGAAAACAAAATGTCCCTAATCAAGGTGCAAAGGTAAAAAATTCATTCTCATACACAGTAAACAAAGTTGAAGGATCACTAAAATAATTGAATAAATTATAAAGACACATAGTTAATCAGCAGATACTCAAGAAAAGATACCTACCATTCAAGGAGTATGTGCTTAAATAAGGCAAGGCAATGCTTTCACTATCCTGGTTAAATTGTACAACCAAATTGTCAAATAATTTGGGTATATATATGCCCCCAAAAAAAAAAAGTGCCAAAGACAGTTAAAATAGTAATTCCCACTTTCCACAAATGACACAGATCCCTCCTTTCAGTTCGAGGTCAAAAAGCAACAAGTTTGTGATCTTCAACGAAACGAAAAGTCAATTTACATAATTACAATAATCATTTTCTTATAGCATCTATTTTTCACTTACATCAAAAACAGTAATGTAAGATTGTAAAAGTAGAAGCTAAACCGAACGTAACCAAACAAACAATCAAATATATTAAATTAAAAAAAGATAGCAGAACGCTTTTTACAGAAAGACTTACAGTCCAAAATGAAAAAATCTAGTAATTGTGCCATAACCAATTTCAAATCTGAGTTACTGACTATATTTTCCAAACAGCCCATGAAGGCATGTTAGGTTGGTACTCAAACGAAGAAAAAAATGGCTGAATCAGCAAAGTATGACCAAGCAGTTGGTACTCTTTTCAGCAACACATAGAGATGTATGCATAAGTGACTAGTTCTGATATCCCTTTTAAAGTGCACTGTACGGTAATATCTACTTTTATGATCAAACATGTTGTTTCCAAACAATTAAGGAATATTTACCACCTAAATTTCAGCAACGCTCATTACCACAGTCCGTACTGCTGGCCTCTGACATGAATTTCTGCTGCAGTATTAGGCTACTTGCGAAGTATGAATTCAGTGAAAAATGTACATTTAAATTTTACGTAATCATAATTAAAATGCCACTTGAAATGGTGAAATTATAAATATGTTCAAATGAAAAATTACTTTTACGGACTACTGTGTCTTTTAGTTTTACTGTTGCCAAACTATGTGGCTGATGATAAGCTGCCTCACTGTGAATCAATGTTTATTGTATAATTTCATGTTTAAAAACTAATGTCGTCTTTAAATGGTAAACCTTTCGCACTGTCCACAGACTGAACTGAATGGCAGAAGGCCAGCCGGCCACATCTATGAGATAACATATTCTGTATTGCAGATTAAATTGTGCATGGAATGATCAAACCTGATGTAAAGTTCAACATATTTCTTGAAATTTCCTCACAGTATTTTTTATTAAAAATGCACAAACTGATTTTCATGTTCCCATTTGTTCCATCAA
This sequence comes from Onchidella celtica, assembly GCA_963931925.1. Classification (NCBI taxonomy): domain Eukaryota; kingdom Metazoa; phylum Mollusca; class Gastropoda; order Systellommatophora; family Onchidiidae; genus Onchidella; species Onchidella celtica. The sequence goes on from OZ007567.1 coordinate 29,128,395, forward strand.
CATATGGGTCAGCAAAACTAGAAGATGGCTTTGGAATTGTTTACCAACAGCCACCAGAAGCATTACATCACTTTAACAATATTGCAGATAGTCAAGCAGCTGCATGTATGAAGCTCACCCTCAAATGAAATAGCCTGATTGTAACTTTTTACCCAAGTGGTGAACTAAATGTGGAATTCCCTTGTCTTAGTAAATCCAGAATATGATACATGTGGCAAGTTAGACATGCAATGCCCAGCCTAGATCGTTATATGCAGGCAATCCATTGGGAACTGACAAGTTTTGAGACCAAAAATCTATGGAATACATGTATAAATTGCTGCAACAAATTAAATGTATTCAGTATACCGCTTTAACTGTGAGTGCTGAAACATTCTATTCATAAATCACAATATATTTCTTTAAAAACCTGTAATTCCAACATTTGGATTTTCACTGTGGTAATAGAGCTTTCATAAACTAATAGATCACAAATTCACACTTAAAAATCTACCGGACTCTTTTGGAACTTTAAAAGGAAATATGGTGAATAGTTTTAAAAGCACATCCAATCAATTTGTATTTTCCTGATTATTAAATAAAAATATGCAAAAAAAGAGATTCCAGAGGAGATATATTTTTGGCTGATTTGCCATCTGAGACAATTCAAACAAAATATTGCCACACTGTAAAGATGTTCACGTAATGAACTTTTGTGAATCATTTCAGAGCTAAAATGTTCCATATTATTGTGAAAACTAAAATATGCAAAGATACAGATTCAATAACATCCTTCAAATCTAAATTGAGTGAGATTCTGTATTATCATCTTAAAATCATTATGACTTTAAGATAAACAAAGTTTCAACATTCATTAAATTCAGAAAGAAAAAAAAGTACTTCATTGTAAAACTATCATTGTGATCAAATGATCATACCAGGGTGCCAATAACGAAATGTTCAATTCCACTATGTCTCCTCACATTGTCTTCAACCTACATAGTATATTTTACAAGCTCCTAGCAGAATGCACTAAAATGCAGCAACAGGTATTGGTTTTACACTGCATGTTCGCTCTATCTTTCCTTGGTTCTTATTCACTGCTGTCATGGATACCGATATCGTCTGAATACATTACAACGAAAAGCTATTTCACTATATGGTTCATCTTTAATAGGAGTTTGGTTAGACAATATATTTTGTCTTTTAGCAATTAGGATATCGTGTTGGCTACAAAGCATTTTTAAGCTAATAATACAGCCATGAAATCTAGTATATATCAGTGAAGAAGCAGGCTCTTTCACTTGTAAAAAGTCCTTAAATGTAACATGCCACCAATTTAAAAGTTGGTCATAGGACGACATAATTCAGCCCCTTTGTGCACTGAAAACTAAAACCAGTCATCTTTACTTCCAGGAGAAATAATATTCAGACGAGATTCTTACATTAAGTTCAACGAGCTGGTGACATAATAGAGAATTTTTCCTGTGGAGCCCGTGAAATTTTTTAAAGAAAAATTTATCTCAAAATATAATCACTCAAGTCAAAAGACCCTGTTCTCAAATTTTGTTTTATGCCACTATGAACATGAACAGTTTTCCACTTGAACAATAACCTTTATGGTGAAAGCCGGCCATAAATAGGGAGAGCCCTTCTTCCACAAGGATTCCCACAGTTGCAGGGTGGACTTGAAAAAATAGTTTAGATTCTTATAAGGATCCTCGGTGATATATAATATGTCCTCACCAGTTTTCTGTTGTTGGTATGGCCCTGCAAGGAGCTTTTAATTTAAATCAAATAGTATCAATAAGTAAATGATTGCATGCTTCCACAGTTGATTGCTGACATGGTAAATCTTCCCCAATAAAGATAGCTTAACCATAGAAACTCCTCCATATTTTATTTAAGAATGTCAATGTAGTTAAACCGGCTTACAAAAAATGTTCTTGTTTGAAGAGGTTTGCTAATCAAATCAAAGCCAGGTAAAATGTTCATTTCACATAATGCCTGATTTGTATACACCAAAATCCAGGCAAACTCTCCCATGATCAAAACAGAAACTAATTTCCCCTATATTCCTATAATATATTTCATAGTTTGAACCAGATGGGCGTTAAAGCTTTACCCAATGAAAACAACTGGTTTTATCAAATCTGGTAAAGCATCAGTGGTGGTGTAGAACTGTTTGCTGTTTTGAGACATGGCTCACAAACTGTTAGCAAAGATCAAACTTATGGCGAATGAAAACTGTATGTGAAAGAATATTCATTTGAGGATTGTTTTTCTGACAAAAGGAAAACAAAAAAAGAAAAAAAAACCTTGCAATCTGTCACATATTCAGGGTGGGAGAAAACTGCATCTTAAATTCCACAGAATTAAAATCATCTAAACAAGACAGATACACTGGGATTTTCTTCAGCTAAAGATAACATGACTACAATAAAAAATTTGCAGCAAGGTCTCATAATACTAACGCCTACCAAAAAAAAAGCTGAAGTCTGATTAAATGCACATCTTCAAACAAACTGCAACTCTATTACTTCATATCCATAATAATTAATATTGCATCATTTAATTTTACAATTTGAACAACAATCAAATCAACCCTGATCATTGGTCAAACAATAGATTGAGCATGGTTAAAAGTCTGCTTAAATGACATTAGGGAATCAAGAGAAATATATAACAAACAATAAATCTAGGGTAAACCCACTGCTTTAAAAACAATCTCAGGAAAGCATTAGGATTACTTCTGCACAACCATAAATTAACTTACCTTGAACACATCCAAGGACAAAAAACCCTTTTAGTGCCATTGATAAATGTAATGGACAGCAATATTCTGAATGTTATACTCCGTTAAACAGCAATACCCTGAGTGTTACCTTTGATAACCTTCTCAATTACTGTTTTCAGTTTTAAAATAATTTAGTATGTGACTTACATAAACTTTACATCAACCAAGTTTTCCCGTAAAGGAAAAAAAAAATTTCTAGAAAAAAACAACACCTGTCTATTCTCATTCCCTTTAAATGTATAACCACAGTATTCCGATTCTATTGTCATAACAGTGAAATTAAGAATGTTCACAAGAAACTATAATCTACTAGCATCACCAATCAATAAGAGGTTTGTCCTCAAATGATGTCACATCCTCATTCTTAGCTGAAGATTCTGAGGGTGCTGAATTTGAAGAAATTTCGAGACAATCTCCTGCCTCTTTTGAGCTTTCTTCAGATATTTGCCCATCTTCATCTGCATCCAAAGCTATGCCATTTTCACTGCCCAGCTTTCTATCTGTGTTGTGGTCAACAGTTAAACTTTCCTGCATTAAAGCTTTATTTTCATCTGTAGCCTCAGGCTGGGACAGGGCAGTTTCTGCGGAAGGTGACTGAATATCACTGGGATCTGTTGGAAGATCAGGTGTGGGAAGGGGAAGGCCAGACTCTGGTAGGTTTTCATGCCCCTCTGGTAACATGGTAGAGTCTCCATCAAAGTCATCTGTGATGTAAACATTTCTCCCAGCTGGCACCGGTTTTTGTTGATGATGCTGATGACTATGTTGTGGCAGCAGAGTTTCACTCTGCTGTCCTGGATGATGTGGGTGCTGAGACTCCTGAGATCTCTGAAGGAGTTTTTTTGTTACACTCTCAAGCAGGTTTTTAAATCCCTCACTGGCTTCATCATCCACCTCTTCATCAAAATCATCTTCAAACTGATAACTGTTAAGATCCCCATCTTCCTCATCAGAATCTTGTCTGAGACATCTCTGAATGGCTTCTTCTCTGTCATCATCATTCTCATCACCATCCCCCTTGAGCCAATTGTGATGCCTCTTCTTCTCTGCAAGAGTTTCCCAGTCCTCACAATCATCTTTCTTGTTCTTCAACAGGAATGTTAATGCTGATTCCGATAAAACCATTGTGGCTGATCTATTATGTTCCTCTAATGTGCCTGAGGAAAGTATAACATTTATCCATTATCAAATATTTGGAAAAACTTTAAGCTACAATATTTTCTATATGAAGGGCTTAATTCATATGAAAGCACTCCTTCAAAGTAATTGCATGAAAGTATATGAGACCAAAGGCACAGGTATATTTTTCTCATAAAACTTGAAAGCACCTAAATACTGTATAGTGCATTCTGCTGTAATCTCTGGGAATCCATAAATGCCTCCAGCATCTACAAAAGGGTGGCTTTACAAAGACTGTAAATTCCTTGTCCTTGTGTCATTTTTTCAATCTTTTCTGGAAAGAGATGAACAAACTTTTTAAAAAATGTGCCTATTAAATAAGATCTTTACTAAACAGGTTTCACTAACATGATTGCAAGGCACAGACGTTCAAGAAAAATTCACATGTACAAACTGCTTGCATGTATTTCTTACAAAAAACAGATAGTATTTCTTACGAAAAACATATAATTATTGAGGATCTCATTTAGAAACCATCCCCAATCAGATAATTACTGTAATTAAGCAGATATAGAGCAAAACATGCAGACCAAAAGATAAAAGAATAGCAAAAGATGATATGATATCAAGATAAAGGTTTTCAATTTTGTTACAGAAATTGGCATGATGCATTCTGACAATTTTTCTTGAGTCACAATTATTACCAGTATATTTGTGTTAGCAAGAAGGACAAAAAAAAATCAAAAAATCAAAGCCATATCTGTTTGATAAAACAGTTCTCTCCTGTGATTTGCTTTTTCTCACTCTCGCCCAACTACCAATGTCCAGTTCCGTTTATCAGCAGTAATTCAAATAAGAATTACTCCTATAGGCATTTTACTTGCTATTATGAGATTTTGCCATTTACTATCATACTCTGAAGCAGCACTGGCAGGAACTTTTAGGCAAATGCTTGAAATGTTTTCACACTTATAAACCATAATAATTTTACAGCATATGTTTATTTATATGGTTAGGAAAAAGCAAATCATTCACAGCAAACTTGACAAAAAAGGGCATAGATCTTTTTTGAGTGAAAATATGAAAATATCTGTGAAGTTCTCCATGCAACAGAGAAAACTCCCCAGTCTCATTCTAATTGTCAGAGGCCTGATTTTCAAAGACTCATTAACTTGTTGGAAAACATATGAATGGCTAGCAGTCCGCTACTGTCCTGATACAGGCCATTACATTTGTACTGAAGTTGAAAGAAAACCTGACACTTACAAGCTGAATTGAATGCATTTCTCATGGAAAGCAAATGACTATGGAGGAATATGGCAATCCGCAATGGTGAGTAGAAACAGTAGATGCTCAAAGTTTATGCCATTACAATTCAATAAGAGTTCATAATTAATTTGTCTTTCCATTTTTCACATGAGCATGTCAGAGGTGATATATCGAATCTTTTGAGAACTAAAACAGCAAGGCAGACTGATAACAGCAAAACTTTTTTTTTTCCTTTAAAAGCCATGTCAAATAAATGCATTCAAAACAACTGCATTCTCAACTTGCAACAAGAGTGATATCAGAACAAGCATAAATATCCCTCTATAACAATTACTCCAAGTCCCCAAATATTTGACCCAGCACCACCAAGGATGAAAGTGACGTACACAGGTGCTTGTCTCACAGTTGAAAAGCTGCAAAGGTAAATTGTGATCAAAACAATGTAGGTGGCTGGAGGAAGAAGATAATGAACTCACTATATCAAATGAAAAACAACAGTGATATCACATGTGTCTTGTTCTGGAATGGTGATCAATATAATGTAGCTGATTAGAGCAGGAAGGCAATGCACTCACTACACTAAATGAAAAATATCCGTAATGTCATATGTATCTTTCTTAATTGTGAACAAAATAATGCTGGTGATTAAAGGAAGAAGACAATGCACTCACTATACCAAATGAAAAACAACAGTGATATCATATGTATCTTGTTCTGGAAAAGTGGCATGGAAGGAAAAAGCAGAATTATCTCATCAAGCCTAAAGATTTAACAATGGAAGCATAGACACAGATAGACTAGAATTACATAAGTATTATTTTGTGCTCACTCACTGGTTAGATCTGTAATTTCAAGTGAATGACACACACACTGAATCAGGCACACTATTCTAAAATCTTAAAAATGGTTTGGAGTGAGGAGCATAAAACAACAAGAAGTAACCCACAAGACACTATTTATTGCCACACTTACTGTAGTAAACATGGATCCTTCATCAGGATAGTTTTACCGCTGGTCCCACGGATTTTCACAGTAGGATTTTTTTATAAGCATAAATCCACAACAGCTGTAGTTATTGTGCATATATTCTTCATTAAAGTGAAATCACTTGGGACAGTAACATTACAGGGATTTTATGGTACCAACTAATCCAATGACAAAAAATAGAAGTGCCCAAAGGTACTGTTGGGTCCCCGATGATTAGAGCTCTTTGAGTTAAGATCTAGACTGGAGGGTGTGAACAAATAAACTCTTAGTCTGCAGACCTCCCAACTAGTACAAGCAGGATGTGGGGAGATTTGGTTTAAAAAGTGGGGAGACCACAAAAACCGGAGAGATTACCGCAACCTCTTAGAAACTCGACACATAAATAAAAATTAGATACAAAAACCACATAAATTTAAAAAAACGTGTTGCATACAATCCCCCCCCCCCCCAACAGTGCCGAAAATGAGGATAAAACTGCCGCTCTCAAATTTGCCACCCCCAAGTTTGCAAGACTTCAGTAAATGTAAAACATTTCCACACCCCTGAAGAAAACCAAGGGACAATTTTCATGCTGAATCTAAGCTGTCTGGTCAGTCCAACCAAGTAATTTAATGCCATTGCCATAATCAGAAAGTCAGCTTGATCCCTTGGGCACTAGAGTTGCAATACCAAGAAGTAGATGGTTTGTCTGTCGATTTAATGGCAGACTGATTACAATCAGATAAATTGAGACTCTATGGTATGGTCTTGACATCACAAAAAAAAAACAACTAATTTTTTTTCAGTGAAAGTGGTTTTTTTTTTTTCATCAGATAAGACTTTTTACATGGCTTTGGTGCCTGCTGAAAATGAGGGTAAAGATGTTACTCTAATGTATTATACCAACACTTGATTTTTCAAAACCTCCATAGGTCTATGAATCTATGTAAAATAAGCTCACGCTGGGTAGTCTCAGGCCGATTCTCCCCAGCGGAGTTTTTTTTCCCCCCTAATGATACTACTACTGCATACATAATAATGCTCATGAGGACGTAACAGTAGGCTAGTCCTAGGTGGCCATCACTTGCCTCCACAAGTGCCGACTATAATATATCTTTCAGTGTTTTGAAAAAAAAAAAACCCACATTTAAAAAAATAAAAATAAATGGGCTGCCTTCTCCAATAGGGCAATAGACATCTGATCCAGATAAGCAGACGGTCTCCATGCCACCTTCACACCCCCCCCCCCCCCACTCGCACTGGGTTGGGCCACACTGCACGTAACACATCGGTGGACATCAAAGACAGTACACCAACACTTCCCTAGACATGCCGGTGCCGACCAGTCTCGATGGGGGGAAAAAGACTGAATACATGTGCATTGTGGCTGGGTGGGTCCCCTCTACATTAGTTTCTACCCAACCCTCTCTACCCCCAACCGAGTGGGCACTGTCCCACGCTCCTCAAAGAAAACTACATACACTGTATCAGCCAAGGGGCTTTATGAAAGAGCACAATCAGTAATTTTCGTGTGATCGGCAAGACTTGACTTCGATTTTTTTTTCTTCCCCCTTTTCCTGAAAACAGGGAGATTTCAAAGGAACACGGTGAGGGCGGGGTTTTACCATAAAAACGGGGACCCCACAAAACAGGGAAACTTGGGGGACAAGGTGGTCCAGAGGCAAGGTGCTCGCCTCTCATGCCAAGGGTCCCGGGTTCTAAACCCGGGCAGTGCAGGCATGTTGGAAAGTGGATTTTTCTCATATTTTCAAGTCCCTGGTCCTATTGGGGGGTAGGATCCAGTAGTTCTTGGAAATTGGATTTTTCTCATATTTTCAAGTCCCTGGTCCTATTGGGGGGTAGGATCGAGTACCTAGTCTTCTCGGATAAGGACGAAAAAATTCGGAGGGCCCGTGTGCACGTTGCGCACGTTAAAGATACCTTGGCAGTTGGAAATCGTAAAGAGCAGGCCGAAAGGCCGCTGCCCGGGCAAAATTGAAATTAATAGATTAAAAAGTTATCCATATCATCTCCCCCCCCCCCGCCAGAACAAGAAATAATAAAACAAGTAAAGTGAGGTGTAAATGCCAAGGGCAGCGAACCTCCTAAAATAAAGACCTCAAATGAACAGGGAAACTTGGGAGGTCTGTCTGCCCCTAGACAAGAAGTTAGGAAAACAAAAAAAAACTTAGAATTGCCTTACGGTGTCCTGGTGTCAATAGACATCACTCGCGGTCACCAAAAAATTAACATTTTGATTTTGCTCCTCCCTGTGTTAACAGCTCCTCACTCAAGCCTTTGTAATTTATAGCCATGCAAAACTCCAAGTAGAAGATTATGATAACAAACAAATCAATTACAAATCATACAAGTGAACAGAAAAAAAAAATCAAAATGTGCAGGTGTAATTCTTCATGTTTTCATTTTTGTCATTTTTGAGTTTTAAAGGCTCTGCTGGCTTAGATATAATATCATCAGCAGTCCGCCATGATCTCAGATATACAAAAATGGCTTTTTTCCCCCTATCCAGTTTACTGATAAAGGTATTGCATCATGATGTTATTACTTATGTTCATAATTTAAAGTGCATGTCTGTCCGAAATGTCAGTAGTTTTTCCCATTAAGGGTTACTTTGCTGTCAACTGTTTTCAATAACTTCTGAGCCAACTCTACTGCAATTCTCAAAAACTTGCTTTATTTGGTTACATATTAGACATTTGGAGTGAATATATGGGAGGCAAACCAAAAGTTTTCCACCTGAATGTGAATGAATAGAGATAAAGTCTTGAAACTTACTGTGGATGCACATCAACTCCTTACTAGAATGCATGCAAATTTTGGGAAATTTCTGTTCACTAATCTTGGGGATAGAACACTCCAATTATTTTGTATTTTTTGTATTTGTTTAACTCTTTAATCCCATTTGGGAAATTTGCCTTTGTGCCATTCCAGCCCAGTTATAACTGGAGCAGGCACATCGTCGCCACAGTGCAGCGCCGGGGGGGGGGGGGGGGGGGATGAGGGAGGAGAGGAGGCAATGCTAGGGATGCATTTTATTTAATTTTGCCTGGGCAGCGGCCTGTTCGGTCTGCTCTTTTCGATTTCCAACTGCCAAGGTATCTTTAACGTGCGCAACGTGCACACGGGCCCTCCGAATTTTTTCGTCCTTATCCGAGAAGACTAGGTACTCGATCCTACCCCCCAATAGGATCAGGGACACGAAAATATGAGAAAAATCCCAAACTTCCAACATGCCTGCACCGGCCGGGTTTTGACCCTTGGCATGAGAGGCGAGCACCTTGCCTCTAGACCACCTTAATAAGAAGTGCTGGTCTTCTGAAAAGGTGTGTTACTGCTTCACGACAATGCGCCAGTGTACACTTCAAGGAAAGCAGCAGAAACTGCATGAGACTGTGGCTTTGAAATTTTACCACATCCACCTTCTTCGCTAGATCTGGCTCCATCAGACATTTGTTCCCAAAACAGAAAAAGCACTGGAAGGAAGACATTTTGAAAGTGATGATGCAGTGAAAATAGTTGTACAAAACTGGTTTCTGGCAGAGGGGGGGTCTTCTGTTCTCAAGGCCATCCATTGGTGGCAGAAGGTGTAGCTGTGCACGGCAACTATATAGACGCTTTCAATTTACCGTCCTCCATATCACGTGATTTGCAAACAAAATGGCGGCGTGCCCTACTTGTAGGGCGGAAGTGATGGACGCTGGTTGAACGATGCCATCCTCTTGTTGGGCACCCAACTGTACAAACCTGTTACGTGCTGGTTCTGGCATAAAAATGCATCTTTGCTTTGAATGTGCACATATTCAGATGCCATCATCAAGGCAAGTTGAGGTTTTCGAATGGTAAAAATCAAAGCTCACCACTCCAGACCGAAAGGAATCAGCACGAAGACATTGATGTCGAGACACTTTGGGTCATCCACATAAAATCGGCGATCAATAGATAGATAGGATAGTATTACATTTACAGTAGTACACAGTGCACAGTAGATCTAGTGAGCACCGAGCATTTTTCATGGGCTTATGTGTTCGTAAAAAATGATCTTAATATTTACGCACAGTTTTCTTGGTATGAATGAATGGCACTCACCTCATCTGTATAACACTATACTCGGTATCACTATCAAAGTTTTCTTGGCATGGCTGGATCGTGAATTCTAGTTTACATTTCATACTATCCTATCTATTGATCGCCGATTTTATGTGGATGACCCAAAGTGTTTCGACATACAACTTTTTCTTTTTGCCCGTTTTTGACAGTATATTTATGGCAACATACAATAATAATATATATATCATGTACCAGGAATTAAATGTTTTACCTGATATTCCAATGTCAGAATCAACTGCAGAAGACAATATATAATTGCTAGCAGCACCTCCTGAGAAAGGTGCAGTTGGATCAGGAAGACTTTCACCTTTGACTACCTCTTCTTTGGTAGGCAACAAATCTAGTTCCTCCAAGTCTAGCCTGCTGAGTTGATTCAATGGCCTTCCTTGGTGTGAGGGACTGGTGCTGGCACTATAAAATCACAATGAGAGAATAGAGTGGTGTTACAAGTGGGGACAAGGTGGTCTAGAGGCAAGGTGCTCGCCTCTCATGCCAAGGGTCCCGGGTTCTAAACCCGGGCAGTGCAGGCATGTTGGAAAGTGGATTTTTCTCATATTTTCAAGTCCCTGGTCCTATTGGGGGGTAGGATCGAGTAGTTCTTGGAAATTGGATTTTTCTCATATTTTCAAGTCCCTGGTCCTATTGGGTGGTAGGATCGAGTACCTAGTCTTCTCGGATAAGGACGAAAAAATTCGGAGGGCCCGTGTGCACGTTGCGCACGTTAAAGATACCTTGGCAGTTGGAAATCGTAAAGAGCAGGCCGAAAGGCCGCTGCCCGGGCAAAATTGAAATTAATAGATTAAAAATTTATCCATATCATTCCCCCCCCCCCCCCCCCCCCGCCAGAACAAGAAATAATAAAACAAGTAAAGTGAGGTGTAAATGCCAAGGGCAGCGAACCTCCTAAAATAAAGACCTCAAATCAGAGTGGTGTTACAGCAGTGAGGTAGAGTATGCAATGGTAAATTACGGATGACTGTACATAGTTGCATAGCTGTACTGATAAAAACTATAATATCAATAATGATTATCATGGTTTGATATTTGTGTTGAAGATGCTGAAGTTGATAATAAGTTGTAATAAACAATTCTTGCAATGGACTAAAAATATAAACAGGTAAGATTTAACAGAGTTCATTTCATTCTCTAAATACAACATCCAATCCTAAAATGCGTCTTGGAAATTGCAGATCAATGTCCATACTGATAAAAGTCCTGAGCACATAGTATGAGACAGAAATTCACACTCTAAAAGCCAGTTAGTTGGTCTCTTGCATCTGCAATGATTAGTAGATTACAATCATGTTTTATACTGATTATAGGAGGGAATTTCCAGTCATCTGGAAGTTGAAATTCCAGTATTTTGCAACCTACCTGACAGGAACAGATGACAGGTCTGAATCAAAATCTGAAACATCATGAGGGGGTTCTGATGTGTCTGTTGAGTGAGAAAACTGACGAGGCACCAGTGTTTTTATCTCTTCACATTCCGCTTTAAGTTTCTCAAGGTTAGGAAAATGTCCTGAAAAACATCACCATATTCAAATCAGTATTCCTGCTCATTCACAATAGATCATTGATCATTCCTGCACATAAATTTCTTCAAAGCTCAACTATTAAGATAGAAAAGTGCACAACCCATGGGTTGCTTTATGTGTGAGACCAGCTACGGAAGCAAAGCTCCCCGTAACATAATTTACATGACCTTGCAGCCAATAATAAATTAATTGTGATCTGGAAACAAAACAATACTCACTGATGCAGTTTTGTCAGACAATATGTTGTAACAGCTGCTGGCAAGCTAAGGGTTAGCAAACCAGATAATAAAACTGCTTTGAGATGTGAAACTGTTGTGAAACAAATTCATCTTACTGCTATCAACAATCTGCCTTTTCAAATTCTGGAAAGTGAGAAAGGGTATATGAATTCTTTGCCAGACATGTCTGAAATTAATTCAAGGATGATGGCAAACTTACCTGATACACTCCACAGGCCAGACACTTCCAGTGTTTTCAACTTCTTTTCTAGCTCATTGACACGGTTTCCTAGAAGCCTGAGCAGTAAATAAAAACCATTTATTCACAAACTGCTTCAGATAATTTCCTGATCATTTATTTAACTGTGTCTAATCATTCATATCAGAAGACATTCATGTTCAAACAGTGTTAACATTCATACCGATAGCAAAATAATTTTAGGCATGACTTCCATATTGGACATTGGTGATCACTATTAAAATTACCCTTTCAAATTTGTATTCTGGCTACTCTGAGGCTGACTTCCTGGTTATCTGGCCATCCTGGTTTGTTTACATTTTCATTCCACAGTTCTGTGGCCATAACTAAAATGGAAATCATAACCACATGTCGCATCCATGATGAACAATTTTGATATGCTATTGGGAAATGAAAAAACTGAGAGATGAACTTTTCACATTGATAATAATGTGAAAATTGACCTTTGTTTTTTTGCTGTGAAATGCTGAATGGCGATGCATAGAAATGTCGATGGAGCAGACAGACAGATACACACAAGATCTGTTAATGCTAAACTTGCACTTAAAAGTACACATAGTTCCTTTTGACCTCCAATTTGTTATCTTCCACAATACTACACTGTGTACACAAAGACATCATGCTAGTACAACTACTAGCATGTGCTGACTGAATACATGATAAAAGCTTAAAGCTAGGAACGTGTGTGTTGGGAGACCATCCACAGCACCATATGCATGCTTGTAATACCTGCTTTTTTGTTCAAACTGGCTTAGTCAGCATCTAAGGTTACTTAGTCATTTACTACTTATAGCTGTTCCTGTGATGTTTTCCTCTCAAAACTGAATAAAAAGAGGACACTGGCCAGCCAGGTTAGGCTAGGTTAACTCACTTGAGATGGATCAAGCAACAGTTGTGTGACGGTTCGTTTCCGCTGTGGACGGAACATGCACCCCTTGCGTGATCAACTTTTCAATCCATATCGCCTATGCTATGCATGCAAATCCTGCGTGATACGTCTCTAACGCATGTAGAGCCATTCGTTTCATTTCGTACCGAGTTTGGTGGAAGTAGGAGTTATAGTTTTGGATTTATGATTAACCAAGGTAAGTAACTGCAATAACTAAAAATACTGAGTTGGCCATTGTAAACAAAATATTGTCCCCTAAATGCAAAAGAAAAGAGACCAATATTTTTTAAGTTTTTGGTGATAACTGGTCAGATCATAATCTGAGTGATGATCTAGACCCTGAGTACATGCCTCAGGCACACTCAATTTCCGAAATTTTCCAGAAAACAAAAATTGACATGATTTTCACAAATTTATAAAATCAAAACCATAATAGATAAAACATTGAAATTTTTACAGTGTGTTGTGCTTTAGTTGAACTTATTTGTGTTCAGATTTCATTACAATATCTTAATTAAATGAGTTTTTATGAACTTTTAAAATACCCCAAATAACCCTAGTCTCCTGCGCATGTTGGCCAAAAAAAATCCAGTCTCAAGTGAGTTAAAAATACATCAGAGACAAGGCTGGCCTAAACAATCCATGGGCCAGATAATGGCTGGGTTCAACACGGTTCAATGTTAAAGGTTTAATGAATAAAAATGATCATACTTAAAGTATTTTACACTATACGTGGACCAACTAAAATATTTTACAACATACGTGGTGTAATTTCACTTGAGCCATAACAAGAAGTTGACAAAACTTACTTGTTGGTTTTCCTTTGGTGAGATAAAGCAAGGTTTTTATCATTAATAGTATCCAATAATGCACCACATAAACCTTGAAGATCAGCTAAGGCTTGAGGCGTTGGGGTTATGGAAGAGCGACTTTGCATGATTTGTTGCACTGCAATCAAATAAAAGCAGCATCTCAAACTAATGTTTTGAAACATCAGTTGTAGTTCTAGCTATAAGGATGACAAGCTCTTAATTAAAAAAAAACAACAACAAAGAAACCAAAATTTTAAGACTTATTGCTGTTTAAAGCAGAACAAAACAAAGTCTTGACTAGACGACACCCCCCCCCCCCCCCCGGCACAATCTATTGCATTTATAAATCAATCCAAGAAAAAGGGCTTTTTGCCTTTGATGCATTTCACTAATGAAAAAAATTGCAACAACCAGAATCACACATGCATATTTATCACTGAACACATAGGTTTGATACGAAAAGTCAAGAAAACAATGAGGTAACTAGAAATATCAGAGCTTGTCTTAAATGGCATCAGTCTTACTGTCAGAGATGTTTACTTTCCTTTGAAAATCTGTTTGTAGATATTGCAGTATCAAAATATTACATATTTACCTTGGCCTTGTGTGATGACCAGACCACCACTTCTGCTCTGTCCAAGTTTAAGTATACCCTTCGTTTTCTTCTTTTCAAGGATGCTCTGAACAGGAAAAACAAAAGCATAGAAATGGATGATACAATTCTACTCATGACTTATGCCATTTCCCAGATAAATCTTTAACATTTTTATGACATCCATTCCTCTAATATCTCCTCTCATTTTCAGAAAGACTATATGGGTTCATAATAATTATTGAAATAGAACTAATGCCCGCCTGCTGTCTACAAAAATAAAGATTTATAGCTGATATTACCTATATATTTCCATTGCTTTCCAGACCATCCAAAAGCACAACTGCACCTAATAACAGGTCAAATTTCAGGTTGAAATGAGTTTTAAAAGCTTCAGTGAGCACTGCACAAGTTACCCTATGATTATAAAGCTGATGTGGAAATGCCAATGCTATACAGCATGCTCTTGAATTTTAACTTATCATCAGTCCAAGTTACCTTGTACTTGGTGACAGTGGCTATTGCCATAGTCTTTTCTTCTTCCATTTGTTTCAGTCGCTCTTGTAAAAATCTGAAAAATAAAAGAATAAGAATGGATTTGAAATTAACCAAACTCATCAAACTTCAGAGATGAAATATGAAACTAATAATGCAACTGAGTGAAAATTTTTCAGTCACTTTTATAGTGAAATTTTACCAATTCAACAGAAAATTTATGAAAATAACATAATTTCAATAAGGATGTATAATGGTCACCCAACCATCTCTCTCTGATTTTCATATTTCAGCAGTGACACGAACTGGTCTTTCTCCAATTCAGTCCACCTTAGGTAGCCCGTATTACCACTGTATGTTGTCTTGGAGCATTTGTAGCAGAAATCTATTCCTAATGCCTTTAATATCTTTGAAAATATCTGTCTTGCCTTTGCCCCATGTCAGTGTCTTCACTCTTTTTAAAAACAAACTGGCTGGTAATTTTTCCAATAATCAAAATGTTATCTCTTTCTCATTTCACTGCACACTCCATTTCCCCTCCAGTATCATTTCAGAATTCCAGAATTCAAGCTGTCAGCCATAACATTTCTATGTTGGTGATGTCTGAAGGACACACATCTTACTACAGCTGTAGATGAATACCATTGCTAATTTTATTTTTCATCGTAAAGAAATGTTATTCAATGTCCCACAGACTTGACCACACTGGCTGGACACACAAATGATCTGGTGGGTGAATTTTTCATAATTATAGTCTTCTTTCATGCTGAACCATGCTAACTAGAAAAATGCATGCATCTACATGATTTATGAATCATTCCTATAAAACAAACGTTAATCACAAGGATTCACTTGCATGTACGACTGAATGCAGTATAAATTTTGGACAAAGACCAGTGGCTAATCATAATTTTGTTACAGTACTCTGAAATTTCCCTGAGAACTATTGTAGCATGACTGAAATACCATCTGTCTGTGTAGAGTAATTCATGCACTCAAAGTGTTTCTAATAAGATTTTTAGAATTAAATCAGTGCACATCAAATGATAAAAGTAATTCATGCACACAAAGTGTTTCTGATAAGATTTTTTACCTTAAATCTGCACATATCTAGAAAACTTACTTATTTTCCATACTCAAAGCATCAATGTCAACAATTCTTTTCTCATCTCCACCTAAAATGTAATTAAGTTCTGTGTTCAAGCGCTCATATTTGGTGCGATAGGCATCTCTTTCTGTAACCAACTCTTCCTTTTCGTCCAACACTTGTTGTAAGTCACGTTCAAGCTGGACAAACTGTGGAAAGATTGATGTAATGTAATAACTTGCATAGCGCTCAAATCCCCTCCAAAAAATTTAAAAGATGATGACTTACAAAAACAACTTTTAACATGTAAATCTGTTCCTGTGGTCAAAATGACTGAGTTCAGCTCTCAACCTGTGTAGTAATCTGTTTCACAGACTAAAAAGACAGAAGTACAAAACTCCATACAATTGTTTCAGGCGTGAAATTTATTTGTATTGGCATACAGGACCGAAGATCATGTTTTTTTTTTTTTCAATATACTTCCATACTCTCAGAGCTATGATAAGAAATGCTAGTAAATAGCAAACTGAAATTAGGAATCTGGAATGACATATATTTTTTGTATCGTTTAATTTCTGCTGATACAGAAAGTACGTGCATAAATCTACTGGCATCCAACTTCATGAGAAAGTTTTACAATAAAATTTGATTACGAAAATAACCTGACTTTGAAAATTGATATGTTTGCCCTTTTACTGTCTTTATCTCAGTGTTTTATACAATACCATGGATGGTCACAATGACAAATGAATCTCCTGATATACAATAGTCTTCCAAAACATTTTCAAATAACAAGAAAAAAAAAAACTTCTACGTTACACTGATGCTCCTGCTACCCGACTCTAATACTTTATAGTGCACATTTATTCTCCATTTACTCTCAACAGTTTGCTATTTTTTTTAGGTATGTTCCTGAGCGGGAAAGATTTTCATGTCCACCTTTTTCCAAGAAGAACTCATCAAAAATAGACTCATTATACATAGTTTAGTTTTGTTCAGAAATGGATGAACTTTGTGATTATAAACATTACATGGCATGTCTGTGCAAGGTGATTTGCATGAAGTGAGATGAAGTGAGAAATTTGATGCAGTTTTTTTTTTTTTTAAATACAGCATGACAAACATATCCAAAGAAGGGAAAAAAGTAGTAAGGATATAAAACAAAATTTATTCATATATCAATACAACATTTAATTATGCGCAACTGGTTCAAATCTCATGCATTTATCTCAAATACTCGCCGAGTTATGACATTTTTCCTGTGGTCACCATGTTGTGAATCAAAATGAGAAAAAGTAAGTGAAGACTAATCTGCAACTACAAAAGAGCAAATGCAATCATAATGTCCACATCATTAATAGTATTTACATACTTATTAAATATTGGTATTCCAGTTAGTAATTAGAAATTGAAAAGACCATATATACATATGAATATGCAGAGGAGGTGAAGCTCAAGGCAAAGTATAATATTATGTAACCAGTCAAATCACTGCCCACTGAGATGGTGTTTTGTTCTGCTAATAAACAATTGCCTTCCTGTTTGAAACAAAAGTTTTTCCCACATTTCTGACCTTGAAGTTTAGACTTTCTATTTTTTCAACTCTATAACATCGAAAATAATTTAGAGGTCGGTCAGTGCAAATGGATAAAAGAGAATGATTGGCAACTTTCTTTTTGGAAATTTCATATAATGGAAAATCTTGATCTTTACTTATATTGGCTAATTCCTTTAAAAGCTCTACTGTAAAATCTAACTGGGTATATCCGTTTGCTTTTTTGAGCTCTGCAATTTTCGGATTCAGTCACTGGAGTTCCTTGAACATAATGAAACTGCTTACACTAGCAATATCAAGAAAATGATACATCAGAGTTTTCCAAAACTTTGTTGTTTCCCTAAGAAGCTTATATTTCCCTATCATTTGACCTGATCGATTCACACCACCTATGTACCTATTGTAATCCCTTACTACTACTGGCTGACTAACTTTTATGTTCCTAAATGAATTATCTACTTTGGTATGTCATGACAATGGCTTAGATCTAAGTGCGATGTGAAGTGATGTCTATCGAAAATTTCAAGATGGCGGAAGGGAAGCCAACAAAACTATGACGCGATATCGTGTTGTTGTTTTTTAACACAAAGTGAAAAATGTGTTGTTTTTTTACTTTGAATGAAAATTTAACTTATTTTTAGCAATAACATCATAATATGAGGATCAAATATTTTTTTTAACACGATATTCCGTGGGTGAATTGACCTGACCCACTTTCCATTGTAACAATTTTTACGATTTCCGTATTAGCGAACTGTTGAGAGTTAATCCAACTTTTTGCAGTCTTATTTCCATACATTTAATCAGATTTAAAAATTCTGCTTCAATCTTTTCATGTACTGTCAAAATCTGGGGACAAAAAGACCCTGCTATTCAATAACAAGATGAAGTTAAAGTATCTGGAACAAATTTAACAGCATGAAGTTCTGCATTAAATTAAAGATGTGAAAATAATATGCATCTTGTTGATTTCAAGCAAATCATTCAATAGTGCTGTTAATCCCTTTTTATTCCTCAGAAATGGGAGACCATCTCTGTAAAAATGAGTGCTTCACCTCTTCTTTGCTAGCTTCTAGCTGTCTGACTAGATCCTCCCTCTCATGAGCGGGGAAGTGACGGATTGTCAAGCCTTCATCTGTCGTGCCCACTCTCGATCTGGCAATTTGTTCCCTGAGCAACTATTGAAATGGAAAGGTAAATTGGAAAAGAAATATTAAGGAATCTATTTACCAAGTCTTTGTCACAACACATAAGTGAGTACCACTGTAAGAAATTAAGTAGTATACCACCCACAGTGAAGTGCTCTAATCGTAAGGTCACTGTGTTAGTGTTTCATTAAGGTGATTGATTATGACTGATCTATTCTTTTGACAGTTCCATGAACAATAAGAAATGTGAATTACAGAAAACAACAACACCAACAACAACAAGAAAAAACCCTATTTCCTGGGCAAGCCAAAATAAAAAAGATGTACTTTAGTTTGAAAGTGTGTAGCTATCTTGTAGTTTTTACAAACACTGAACTACTTCTTTTTTAACAGTTAAAATTATTCTTGTTTTTGTCAAGCTAGTCTGCTTGGATATTCCAGAAAAAAATGACAAGACCTGGATTTTATTCTCCAACATGTGTATTACTCACATTATGCCAGTTGTGACAATAACATTCAACTGAGGACGCAATCAGGAAAAACACTTGCCACTTGCAGGGACATTCAATCTTGGTAAGTTATCCAATTCTCCTAAATACAAACCTTTTCATCTCAATACATTCTATAACCTCGAAAACATTAAAATCTCAACAATCAAAATAAATTATTATACAAACCTTTATATCTCCTTCAGCATCATTTAACTTCTGCTTCAAATCATCAACTTCAAATTTCAAGGACTTATTGGCTTCTTTTGTGTCAAACAGTATACGAGCAAGACTCTGCAATTGGATAGAAGAAAGCTGCAAATTAGTTTTCCCATGTGTTAAGTTAGTAAGAGTAATGTACTGCTGGTACTATAAGTTTGCCAATTAATCCTCAGGACTCCTAGCAGAACGAAAAAAAGAAAATTCCCGGACCCATGCAATTTTCTAACAAAATTTAAGAAAAGGTAATGAAATGTTGGATCAGTGAAACAAGGTGGACTGGTTCCGGACAAAGGAGGCTAGTCACAGGAGAGATGCTGCTGTTTTCTGGTTACGAAGGACGACAGCACATCCCACATCCATGGAGTAGGCCTGATAATGTCCAAGACAGCACAGAATGCTCTCACGGGCTGGGAGGCACATGGCCCACGGATCCTTGTAGCCACATTCAGAACCAAGAAGAGAAGGATAAACCTGGATGTCATCCAGTGCTACGCCCCAACAAATGAGAGCGAGGGGGAGGAAAAGGAGGACTTCTATAACAGACTGCTGACCATAGTGCAGAACCGCCCACAACGGAACATGACCATAGTCATGGGAGACTTCAACGCCAAGATAGGAAGTGACAACAGAGGCTACGAGGAGATCATGGGGCAGCAAAGTATTGGAGAAATGAATGACAATGGAGAGAAATTTGCCGACCTATGCGCCACGACCAATCTAGTCATTGGAGGGAGCTTCTTCCAACACAAAAGGCTCCACAAGGCTACATGGGTGTCACCAGACATGCTAACCGAAAACCAGATAGACCATGTATGCATTGGGAAGAAATTCAGGATATCTCTCCAAGACGTCCGTGTCAAGCGAGGAGCGGACATTGGTTCGGACCATCATCTCTTGATAGAAAAATTAAAGCTAAAGAGTAACTGGACTGGAGAAAACATCAAGCGCCAGCGATACAACACCACCCTCCTTAAAGACACAACCAAACTAGAAGAATTCAAGATCACACTTTCCAACAAGTACCAGGTCTTACAGGAGCTCTTGGAGGAGGAAGAAGGGACTATAGACGAGAAGTGGCAGAATGTCAAGGAGGCAGTGACGTCAACATGCCAAGAGGTATGGGGCACAGTGAAGCACCAACATAAGGAGTGGATATCAGCACTGACACTGAAGAGGATAGAGGAGAGGAGGATGAAGATGGCAGCTGTAAACAACAGGCGCACATGAGCTGCAAAAGCAGAGGCTCAGGCAGAATATGCATAGGCAAATAGAAACGTCAAGAGAAGCGCAAAGGCAGACAAGAGAAACTACATGAAGCTGTTGGCAAGTGAAGCAGAAGAAGCAGCCCGCCTGGGAAATATGCGAGACCTGTATTCAACCATCAAGAAGCTTTCAGGGAAGTTCAGCAAGCCAGAGAGACCCGTAAAGGACAAAAAGTGAAAGATCATTCCAGATGAAGAGGGATAGAAAAATAGATGGAAAGAACATTTTGATGAAGTGCTTAACAGACCAGCCCCACAGAACCCACCAGATATCCAGCCTGCAGACAACGACCTGCACATTGACTGTGGGACACCAACTAAAGATGAAATCCGCAAGGCCATAAAGCAGCTGAGGAATAACAGGTCTGCAGGACCTGACAGCATACCAGCAGAGGCACTGAAGGCAGACTTGGAGACCACCGTAGAGATGCTTCACCCATTCTTCAGGAAGATATGGATAGAGGAGCAAGTCCCATCAGAGTGGAAGGAGGGATATCTCATCAAGCTCCCGAAGAGAGGTGACCTTGGTTAATGTTCAAACTACAGAGGGATCACACTACAGTCTGTGCCAAGCAAAGTGTTTAATCGATTGCTGTTAAACAGGATGAGGGAGGCAGACGACCCCTTGCTCCGTGACCAACAGGCCGGATTCCGCAAAGACAGATCTTGTACAGACCAGATCGCTACAATACGCATCATCTTGAACAGTCACTGGAATGGAATTCACCGCTCTACATCAATTTTATTGACTACGAGAAGGCCTTCAACAGCGTGGACAGCCAGACCCTCTGGAAGTTGCTGGACACTATGGAGTGCCGAGGAAAATCACCAACATTATCAAGAACTCCCATGAAGGGATGACCTGTAGAGTGATACACAACAGACAGGCAATCGATGCTTTCCAAGTACGGACAGGAGTGAGACAGGGCTGTCTCCTTTCACCTTTCCTGTTTTTGCTAGCCATAGACTGGATAATGAAGACATCTACAACCCAGAAGAGAAACGGACACTCTGGCAACAGCTGGACGACCTCGACTTCGCCGACGACCTTGCGCTCCTTGCCCATACCCAACAACAGATGCAGGAGAAAACCAACATTGTGGCAGACAACTCTGCGAGAGTCGGGCTCAATATCCATAGAGGAAAGAGCAAGATCCTCAAGGTCAACGCCGGGAACGAAACCCCCATTAAGCTGGAAGGCGAAGCACTAGAAGAGGTGGAAAGCTTCACATACCTCAGCAGCATCCTGGACAGACAGGGTGGGATGGACGCAGATGTAAGAGTGCGAATTGGCAAGGCAAGGGCAGCTTTCCAGCAAATGAAAAATGTTTGGAACACCAGGAACCTGACCATCAACACCAAGATCAGGATGTTCAACACCACCATAAAGCCTGTTCTATTGTACGGCGCAGAGATGTGGAGAACCACCATCACGACCGTGGAGAAAATCCAGACATTTCTCAACACCTGCCTTAGGAAGATCATGCGGATTCGCAGGCCTCAAGTCATCAGCAACCAGGACCTGTGGCAGCAAATGAAACAGCAGTCCGTGCATAAAGAAATCCTACAGAGATGCTGGAAAACTGCATCCAGCACCACAAGACAAGCCCCCACATGGAACCCTCAAGGGAGAAGGAAAAGAGGCCGGCCGAAAAACACCTGGCGCCGGGACCTGGAGGCAGACACCAAGAAGATGGGGTCGCACCATGGGACAGCTGGAACGACTGGCCCAGGACCAGGATGCCTGGAGAGCTCTTGTTGGCGGGCTATGTCCCAGGAGGGATCACAGGCAAAAGTGAAGTGAAGTGAATGAAATGCTACCCTGTAAACAATGTCTTAACCAAGACTAATGATCAAACACTTGTGGAATTTGGACGCTATGTCATTAATTATATAATTATAAGCAAAGGTAAGTCAGTGATTAAGCCACCAGAATCTTTTGTGTTGTAGTCCAATATAAATCCTGGGGCTGGAAGTTGACTATGAGCCATCTAGATCTGTCAGTTACCTGAACTCATACACTGCATAGCTAGTCCTATAATATCAGGCCATGGTCAGGTACTAGCAAACTTAATTTGACTTAAATCAATTTCTAGGGTTTTCCAAGCTTCATACAATATATGTTCATTGTGGTGAAGGTTGATATGAAGAGCTTAAGTTCTCCAACTTTTTGTTAATGTAGACAGTTAATAAAATGGTGCACTCATTAACACTATCCATCCTATATTATTCTTGATTTCATTTTGTTTTGTACTCACACTATATCTTATATTTAGTATATGAGGTTTAAAAATACAATGAGCCTTCCCACCAGAAGTTACTGGTTGGCTTGCTGCATTTTAAGAATTTATGATGCCTTGACAGAGAACACAACTATAATCAACACATTTTCCCATGTCAAGTAATTAAATACTCATTGGTCAAAATCCAAACCGAGTATTTTGCTCACTTTACATAAATGTGACAAAGTTATATATGCTAGAAGTGGGAACAAAGCGGCAGCTTCTGAACAAGATGTATCTGCTTGTGATCTCAGACTTAACACATCTGATACATCTATATGAGCATACTGGTGGCACCTCTCACTTTACATAAGAAAATGACATAATCTACCTTGTATTTTGATATCAAGGACAAAATCTAACAAATGGCCAATCCATAACAGACGATTTAAAATATCTCAACTTCCGAGTGGCTCAACCACCACATCCAGGTTTCATTTAACCAACTTCTTTGGATTTATGATGTTGCATTATCCAAAAAAGCTGAATATATACTTAGCTACTGAAAAAAGCCGAGTTATGTTTTCCTATCAAGGGTACCCCATTATGATTAAGTAGTAGAGTGACCCTTAACAAGCTGCAGTGTTTCTTTAATCTTTCTTAAATTTAACCTTTCCAAATTCTCCAGACATTTTGTATTCCAAGTAAAGTCAGAAATCAAACTGGCCCTGAACCAGTAGACCCCAGGCCTTCTTCCTTGATTTTTTAAAAAATAATTTTTTTTACTTGTTGCAATTATTCATATGATCTGAGCTCAAGTTCCCATCAATCATTATTCAATGCTTAAATGTGAAATCAATCTCTTATGAATATCGCTGATGTGATTATAACAAGGAATACAAACCTGTGTCTGTATATCAGAATATGTCCTGGGGTCAACTTCTACACATGGGGAGGACATTGGAGTCTGTGGACAAGAGGTTACTATCAGAGTTGTTCTGTTCCATTCTACAGCTTGAAGTTCCTTTCAAGTTGACTGAACAAAATCTGAAGTTACTCCTACATTCCTTCAAAATAGTTGGGATAATACTTCCTCAACCTACAAATTGTAGAAATGTCTTTTGACACGTGCGATTGCAATGATACTAGGCCATCATGCCATTCAGAAAGCAAATTCAGCAGCAGGCAAATCAGTAAAGATTTGTTTAAAAGAGACAACGATAATAATTTGTATTATATTGAAAAGTCTCGATTCAAAATTCATAGTTTTAATCTAAAAACTGCAACAGCAAGGTATTTAAGTAACATAATACGATTTTAAAGAATATGAGACTAAGGATTCCACATAAGTGATTCAACCATTAAACTTTCAGGTAACAATCTTACATCTCCTGTGAGCTGCCTTTTGACCATCTGATAACGATCCCTCAGCTGCTCTGCCATTAATTTGAACTGATCCCGTTCACTGCGACATTGATCCAACTCCCGGCTTAAGATTAGAAGGGCTTCGCACTTGCTCTCTAACTTTCTGCGACATATCTGATACTGTAATTTCAATAATAATAATACAATTAATATATTGGGTTTTGCAAATCAATCATCCAAAACCACATAAACTGTATCAAATAAAATTTAACATGCACTGAAGTTTAGATCTGAAAAAGAGGTCACTAATTATTTCAAAAATAGAAACAATTTTTACATTAAAAATATTGGAAGTCATGAGAAAATGTCTCTTTTTCTTTTCGGTCAGCACGGTATTTTTTACCAGCCTCCTATTCTGCTCTTGTATGAAACTTTAAATCTTCTTATAAAATAATAAGTTCAGAGGTAGAGGTTCTTGTAAGTGTTCTACCAACACTGATAACCCAAATATAAAAAATGAAAAGAACTTTACTAAACAACTGAAAACCGAACAATGGATCTAAAAATGAATTGAGTTTTTAGTCATTCAGACACCACAGCCTCTTGGTGTTTATGCTGAAGCAAAAACTTGTGCCAGTACTTCGTGAGTTCATCAACGCTCACATAATTCCATTTTTTGACATCTTTTTGAGCAGAATTCGGAACTGGGGCAATTTCAAGTTAACTGTTCACTTAAATTTTACTGTCAAAACCGACCAAATATTAATATATGGATGGAGAAATGGGGATGCGTTGGATCCCTGGTGTCTGACTCACAAAATTTGCGTTGCACCAGATATTTTTCTCTTGTTAAATTTGGATGAAGTACCTCTTGGAGAGATCAAACTCTCAAGTTCACAAAGAACGCAATCATAAATTATGAGTATGAAATTTTCACAATGAAAACACACAGAGGAAAAACAATGTAAAAAGTTCCGGGCGAGAACACCCAGGCAAATACACTGAACCTATCCCAACCCTGTTCTTGTCCCTTTTTAATAATTTTAAGCAAATCTTACACCGAAACCTAACATTTCAATCAGAAAACAAAGATTGGTGATTAGGGACAAGGAAAGGTTTAGGGCAGGCATGAGCAACCATTTTACATAGTAATGGCCACACCTGAAAATGTGAGGATGCATTGGGCTGGATACTTTCACCTCATATCAAAGCCCTTAGACTGTAAGTGTAAATGACAGTTTGGATGTTAAATTTTCAACTCATTCACTACCCAATGTTTTACTATGATGTAACGGAATTTATTTTAGCCTCGGCCTATGATTTTAAAAAGCTCATTTTACATTGTGATGTAAGTTTTTAAAACCACATATCATTTATGAAAAGATCAAAATTGAATGAAGAATACATCATACCTAACACAGTACATTCTAAAAATGTGATGGAGTAGAGTGGGTGAAAATGTTATGTTATAGTCGGCTTGATAGGTCTATATTTTGGGTACAATCGTCCAAAAAAATGCTAGAAGCATGAAACTTGGCATAAATGTTGTCCATAAAGGGTATTTTAAGAAAAAGGTGTTGGTCACGAAAAATTTTCAAAATGGCG
Source organism: Onchidella celtica (assembly GCA_963931925.1). Classification (NCBI taxonomy): domain Eukaryota; kingdom Metazoa; phylum Mollusca; class Gastropoda; order Systellommatophora; family Onchidiidae; genus Onchidella; species Onchidella celtica. Next base: position 29,154,410 of record OZ007567.1, read on the forward strand.
CCCAAAATTCAAGATGGCAGACACATAGTGGAAATGGGCTACCAAACAGTAACATGTTATAAAATTGACTGCCTCAAATGCAATTTACATCTCAAAATATGTAATTGTGATATTGGAAAGAATAAATCTTCAATAAAATGTTTTGGAGACAACCAAAACTTCAAGATGGCTGCCAAATTCAAGATGGCCACCATTGTGGTTGTTTCTAAATGTAGAAAAATGGCACAGAAATTGACTATTTTATTATGCAGAAATATCTGACATTTTCACTCTGTTATGGTCAAATGAAGAAAAATAACTTTGCAGCCTTGGAGGGTGTTGAGAGCAGAAGCAAAAAAACATGGGATAAGCCTGAAGCAGGAGTGTGCACTTTTTGCTGATCTTTTGCTTATGTGCCAAATCTGTCAGTTCGACTTGGGCGAATTTTTCAAATACAACACTATACAGAACCTCAGAAAGCAGACATTATCAACATATGTGCAGGGCTCATAGAGAACAAACAATGTCAACTACAAACTGATGCACTGATTATAGGTGGCTCTGTTTTCGTTCGTTATCTCCAATCAGTAGAAATCACGTTTCAAGTGGATTCAGAAATCAATTTTTCCGACAAAAAAAAATTGATATTCCTGCTTAGAGACATACACAAGTTGATAAAATGTCTGATCAACATAAATCTGACAGTCTGAAGGCCTATGCAAGAAATCGAGAAGGAATTAGAGTAGACGTGAAGTGACACCAACTGCAAGGGTGCCGAAGAGCTGCAATGTTTATTTACAAAACAATTACAACAAATCAGAATTATTTCCTCTGCTGACTAAAAGTATACATATAACATACAAAATGGCAGTAGTAACTGTAACTAGAAACTCATGGGGGAGCCGGACAACAGAGAGTCTTCAGAGAAGAAATGAAAACAGTCTGCAACAAGATAGCCAGGCAAACTACCCTTGCACATATGAAAAGGCCGATTAAAGAATATTTGTGCATCTGATGCCTGCAATTTAATGCGCCTGTTTTACAACTGCCTGTATTCCTTCAAATCACACAGACATAACAACTATTGCTGTGTCATTTTTACTGGCTCAAACTCAGCCAACTGCAGCAACTTTGCTTGAGTCTCTTTTGGCAAATCAAGAAAAGATAGCTGTCTATAATTGATCAAGCAAGAGGTCTTGTAGCATCAAAATGAAAAGCATTTTTCATTCATGCCCTCCGCAATTTTGATACTGCGTCAGGAACATTTCTTTCTTCCGATATGGAAAGACATTGAACGTTCTTTCCAGATGCATCAGAGTACTTTGCCAAACTGAACAGATTCACAGCGAGTGCTGATATTAACAACATTTAGAACATAGACAGGCTGCAGAGAGGTTATCTTATTTAAAAATGTTAACAATGCCATAAACGGTCTCTCACTCAGTACGACATTTTGCCACCAAAAAAAGCAGAGCTGATAGATATTCTCAGAGCAGTGTACCCAGGAAGTATGTGCAGTTAAGCTGTTGACCAGAGCCTGTAGCTACCCTTGCCAGACCTCGCAGTAGGATTTTCAAATCAGCTTGAAACATTTGTCAAAAACACGTGCAGAACATTGGCATTCTCATCATGACGGATAGGTGCATTCAATGCTGAAGTGATGAAAACAGACACATTGGCTGGAAGAATTCATTATTGCACAGACCCACAGGCAAAAAGGATGACGACCTCTAGAACCTCAGGAGTGTTTTCAGTAGAGAACTTGCACTAAGTTGCAAGCAAAGTAACATGGCTGAGGTCTGCCACTGTGTGCACTCTGGTAGATATATAGGAAGTACCTGTCTCAAGATATTCTCAACGTCTAATTTCAGTACCCAGGCCGTTGCAAGCTGATCAGTTAGTTCATCGCCAGCTAAAATTGTTCCTCCCTCAGTATTTCAGAAGTTGGAATCGTATTGGGCGCTCGTGTCCTAAGGAGTTTCGATATTTAAAAATGATGTTGTGACATCATAAGGGGAAATGTCAAAGGATCGCTGGCTAGACTCAGTATCGACAGTGCCCGGTATCGACGCCGTCTACGACTTTGCTCAGCTCTTGGTAGAGAAACATCTCTGCTTCCTATAAAAAATGCTCAGCAGGCATCACGTGGCCTCAAACAGAATTACAATCAGTGACCACCTAAATATTCAAATCAGCAATAAAATTTTTGATGTACTGAACAAGGACTGAACACCCTTATGTAGAAATCTCGCTTGGACAATTTTTGCGGTTAGTTGCTTTTTAAGTTATGTTGATAATGAATGAAACAGACTTGATAAGAACAATGCTACGTCACTTATAACTTATGTGGCTGTAAACGCTATGCTGTGCTGCCAAGGAGGAGAAATTATGTATTATTATATTGTTGGCTGCCATCTTGGATTTTACCGCCATGTTGGATTTTTGTTCATGGCCAACACATTATTCTTAAACACTATCATAAGGAGAATATTTGTGCTAAGTTCATGCTTCTATCATTTTTTGAATGATTGTTCCAGTTATATCAAGCCCACTATATGTTTTTTTTGTAAACAAACATGCAGATTTACTCACCAAGAGTTATATAAGGAAAATTTGGGGGTGGGGGGTACCAATTTTTTTGTTCAGCTGCCGATAATTGATTTAGTGATGTTTATTTTGGAAAAATTCTTTCACAATAATACGAGGTATAATTATGATTATGAAACTGATTTTAATTTACAAGTATGAAGAGTTTAGATATAACCCGTTTAAATCAAAACAGCTTTCTGAGACAAATATAAAACTGTTGTTTTTATTGTATTTGTAGCTTCAAAATTAAGAAAGTTATGCCATTTTAAAGTTGCGCTGGACTTAGTTTTTTTCTCCCTCACTTGATCGTTTTGATTTGGTGTCATCTTCATAAAACAATATATCTCTCTCAAAATTCCTTCTGATCAGACCTATTTTCACATGATCAAGTGACTGAAACAATCTAAAAAGCATAAAGGAAAGTCCAGTTGGCTAAAGCATTAAATAATTATGTAATTTGATAAATTCGGGACCTAGATCTTTGTTCGTGGGATCCGTGATTTCGACTTAGGTGTGTCCATGTGCTCGCCTGTAGTGGGCAATAAGATGGTAGTTACGTCTCAAACAGGACAGTGACCTGACGCGTGAAATTACATCCTGCGCACAGTGCGGTCAGCCTGACCTTGCCATATTGATACGTACATGCAGAGTAAATGCCTGGAAAGCCGATGCCGTATTTCGACACCTCTCGCAGCGTGAGAGTTAAACTTAAAAGGGCGAAACACTTCCATTTGTTCCAACCATTTTAAACTACAGATTTGGAAATGATTAAGTTTTGATTCAAGATTTATGGACAGGTTTAGGAACTTAGGCTTTAGGGACAGGTTCAAGATTAAAGTGATAGGACTTGGACAAGGTTAACCCACATCCTGCGCGTGACAGCTTAAAAAAGCCCACTGTCCGGTCAGTGACCTTATTCACGGAGAATCTTATCTGGATCGCACTGACCCTTGCCAATGTACGATGACCACACTACCGCTGTCCATGTGGTTTGGTTTGTATTTATCGATATGAAAACATTCACTGCTACACCATATCATGCTTGATTATGAAGTAACCAGCAAAACCTTTGTCTGTAAGTCTCTAACCAATAATAATTAATATAACTTGTGATACCAAACTGACAGCTGTAGTTTTAGTGAGAACGAAGCATTATATTATTAATAACTAGCCCCCCCCCCCCCCCCCCCCAGCCCTAAACAAATGGTTTCATCCTGATTGATACAATAAATAAAATGAACCAACGTGAGCATTCGGGGCAAAGGTCATTTCAGAGCTTGCTTCTGATTGGTTCTTGGATATGGTCAACTCTAGATGATATCAGCTTGTCAGAAAATTAGATAATATTGCAAATTTGTTGAACAATAGGTTGCTATATGGTTGATTGCACCCTTCGACAGTGTGGGGAGAACCTTTGAAAGCTTAGTCTTTGTGAGTCGGACCAGTTGTTCAGTGGTTAACATGTCCTTGTCACAATGCCTTTGATTTAGACGAGATTATAAGTGAGCAATAAGATGATCTAGATCTAGATCTAGTTAGGCTATGACTCAAAGAGGACAGTTACCCGATGCGCGAAAATATGGCTTGCGCACTGTGCGGTCAGCTTGACCTTGCCGTATTGATACCGCTGTGTAGAGTGAATGCATGGAAATTCAGTGCCGTAGGTATTTCGACACACCTCGCAGGGTGAGGGTTTAAGAATTATAGGGCCATTTTAGGGATGAATGAAGTAGTTGGGTGATATAGTTTTGGAACTCATCAAATCCAAATCAACTATTCCGACAGCTAACACTTAGGAAGGAGTTCCGTACTCGAGCGCCAAAGACCAGAAACTAACTAAAAGAGGGGACTTTTTGATCGGGTTTATACAAAGATAATGTCAACAATAATGAAAACAATACATAGCTACCCCGGCGGCTCACCCTGATATGTCTATCTGACTACTGCCCAGACGAACATCGGCCTACGGCCTCGATGATACAAACTGACTAGACCCTCACATCGTTACATATCAATCTGACAATGGACTAATATAGCCTAGGTAAGTTGGGGTGGGAACAACCGAAATTGGATTTAAACTAACAAAATTAATAAGTACCGAAAAAAAATATATATAGATCTAGATCTATCTAGCTAGATCTAGATTCTAGATCTAGATCTAGTCCTACGGTTTTTTATCAAAAAGTGGCGCTCGAGTAAGGTAGGGGCCTACTCCTCCCAACACGTATCTGATATTAATAATACCAGATCTAAATTTAGATCTTAACTCTTGAGATCTAGGAGTAGATATAAATATAATATTATTAGTCTTACCTCTGTGGACAAACTGTCTAATCGACTAGCCACTGATTCCAAGCTTGATTGCGCCATGATTTTCAGAGAATCTCTAGATCTAGACTAGATCTAGATCTAGATCTGAATGCAAATACTCAATACCCCGATCATCAGCATAGTAGAGGTGCAGGATATTGTATAAAAGCATTCATCCTCCTATGAATTCAGAACACAGTCCCTACTTGAAATTTCTTCAACACATCAGCATCCGTCAACGTACACATCCTAACTTTACATTCACGGCACAGATGATGATCCAGGGGAAATAACTAGGTCTAATAAAGAAGATAGACCTTTAAACTGAAGGTTCCGTTGCTGTCACATACATGTACTTTCTACAGACAACAGTGTTATGAAAAATATTTTAAGATATAATTATTATAGTGATAAGAAAATTAGGTTACTATTAGAGAAAGTAAAAATCAGCCGATTTTCTCACGATACTATAGCGACAGAATAAAACTCAGATTCATGGAAGGTATTCTGTCGTGACTTCTATCACAAGAAGTTTTTTGGTACCCCATAACTATTATTTTAGGCAAATGCTGGAAGACACCATTTGTTTGATATCTAATTATAAAGTCATTAACTCATTTGAAGTACTCGTCTTGATGGAAGAAAACATGCTTTGGGGTATTTGAGCTATTATTGACATTAACAAATTTGAGATTGATACATTGATACATTAATGAATGGGATGTTTCGAGAATCCAAGACTGAAATTTGCAGACAATCAGTATCCGCATTTGTGAAACATTCTATGATTTTTTTATTTTTTTTTTCTTCTATCCTGTTACATTTTCTCCTGAAGAAGGTCTGTTGACCAAAAGCTCGATTGTCTTTCCTTTTCCTTTATTGTATCGTTTCCGCATTATGTCTTACGTGAGGCTTTGCGACATACAACATTTTCTCTTTGCCTCATTTTGCATTTGCTTCTAGCCTTGCTGCGACACCACAGATTTTGTTGTTTTTAAAAAAATAATATTATAATTTTGTTTACAAATTTGAGGCATACAGTGTGAGGTTGTGATGGTGCATTGTCCTGCAACATCAGAATTTTAATTTCTTACGTCAACAAACAAAATCCAGATGTTTTCAACACATTTTCAAGGAACTTCCCACAAACTATGATAAGAAACAAAACAACAAAAACATCACTCTCATAGAACTTCAAATCAGTTCACCTAAATTGCACGAACGCATAACCCAGATATCTCTCTCACTCTCTCTTTCTCTGTCTGTCTGTCTGTCTGTCTGTCTTTCTCCCCGCCTCTTTAAGTTTGTACTTCATGACGTTTTGCAGATTTAGCGCTTGATTTTGTAACTAATATTATTGGTGTTACGCAAGCTGCTCGTAAAGTTATACGCACTGCCAAACATTATTCTAACCACTTCCTGTTATGAAAGAATAATCATGGCGACCGTGTCTGGTAAGTAGAATGACATTGACCTGCTTTAAGTAATAATTATCTCCTTTAAGAAAAACTTATGTGAGACAGCTTATGTTTATTGCAGATTGCTGAAATATCCATTGTGCTTAATAATAATGTTGTGGTAAAGGTTGTTATGTAGATCTAGATCTACATTACTAGATCTAGATCTAGATATACTAGTAGAGTTTAGTAGAACCTTTGACTAGATCTAGATCTAGATCTAGATCTAATCTTCTAAGAGTAAGACAAGTTGATTAGGCTAGAGCCAGAGATCTAGAGTAGATGTGTTATGCTGCGACCAGCATATCGGTGCGACCATATCTTACATTTCGTTGTTTTTTTTCACTATGCCGTTGTTTGTCCTGATTAGTCGAATTTTTTAACGCTTGATGACATCACGTGACTTGAGAACCCCCCCTACTGAAGCAAGAAGCGTCTGAATCGGCCTTCCCAAGTTTCGTTTAGTAATCAACTTGATCAACTTCCATGTCAAAGTTCAAAGGTGAGTTGCTTGAAATAGAGGATAAACATACTTGTTTCACCGGTGCCTCGTTAAATTTGTGCCCTAGTTATTATATACAGATGTTATTGTGAATTTAAGGTGATTGTTTTGCTTTCCATGTACTTTCCGTGTGGTTATAATACTGGTCGCACCCACACGCACAGGTTTTCGTGTTCTGCAGGTCGTGCGCACCAATAAACACTATCATCTTTTTACTTGTCAGTGCGACCAATGCATTTTACTAGTAATAAATCAATTGCTTATATCTATGGACTAGTGTAGACTTTTTTTTTCTGTCTTTTTCTCTTAAATGATGTAACTTAACTAGATCCAGACCCACAATTGACTGTTGTTCTCATTGTTGCTGCTGTTGTTTATTTTCTCTTTCCTTTATCAACTTTGCAGATGGGGAAAGAGCCACCAAAGTGGTCAATAAATGATCTTCATGCAGCCATAAATGCAGTCAGACATGGAACCCCTATCTGCCGGGCTGCATAAGTATATGGAATTCCATACGGAACTCTTCAGGATAAGCTGAGGGGAAGACGAAAAATAGAAATAACGCACACAACAGGGCTAACTCCTGATGAAGAGGAGGAAATTGTTCTGTGGGTGGATGATATGAGCAAGAGGGGATTTGGACGGTCAAAAAATGATGTCTTGGACACTGGCAAAAAATTCTTCAAAGGGCATGAAACACGTTGGAAGGATAATAGACCTGGACGAACCTGGTTCGATCTTTTCCGAGCCAGGCATCCACAATGTGATATTGTTTGCACATTATCTCTTGTGTTTTTGATTGATTGTTCTTGGTTTGGAGCCTGTGTTTTGGGGCGTTCTTTGAATAAAGTTTTGGAAGAAATCTGCTCTGACCCATTTCTTTGTTTAAAACATTTTATCTGACTTCATTACAAGAGGGCAGTCCTCCTTCTTTCCTATCATCCTTTTAAAATCTGTATTTGTCTTACTTTTCCAAGCACAAAAATGACTGTTATCGTGTCGACATGCTTTTCTTCAAACTCAAACGAACAGACTTCATACAGTCCCCAAGTGGATAGACATGTACATGTATTATAGATATCTAGATCTAGTAATCATTGTAATGAGACTGACGTTGTTGTCAACAGTAAAAACCAGTGTTTTAATTTGGTGATCGCAGGGACATGCAACGGCTGGTCGCACTTAGAATCAAATGATCGCATGACCAACAAGTAATGGTCGCACCTACATGCAATGGTCACAGTGACCTTCATACAACCACTCACAAACAGCCCAACTTATTGGACAAGAATAATTTTGTGGTGAACAAATTAACTTTACACCGCATGCCTAACATGTTAGTCCTCTGCCTTGGCCTATCAGACTTTTTCTTTCCCTTCAATTCCAGTTTTGATCGATTTTTTTCTGGCTCGTGGTCGCACCTAATGCATACACTCTAGACTCTAGAACTAGATCTAGGGTCTACGACTTCTGTGACGTGATAGATCTAGGCTACATTCTAGATCTAAATCTAGATCTCATAGAATCTCTATCTGATCTATCTGGACACGAAAACCCGTACGTGTGGGTGCGACCAGTACTATAACCACACGGAAAGTACATGGAAAGCAAAACAACCACCTTAAATTCACAATAACATCTGTATATAATAACTAGGGCACAAATTTAACGAGACACCGGTGAAACAAGTATGTTTATCAGCTATTTCAAGCAACTCACCTTTGAACTTTGACATGGAAGTTGATCAAGTTGATTACTAAACGAAACTTGGGAAGGCCGATTCAGACGCTTCTTCGTTCTTGCTTCAGTAGGGGGGGTTCTCAAGTCACGTGATGTCATCAAGCGTTAAAAAATTCGACTAATCAGGACAAACAACGGCATAGTGAAAAAAAACAACGAAATGTAAGATATGGTCGCACCGATATGCTGGTCGCAGCATAACAGATCTACTCTAGATCTAGATTACATCTTGATATTATATAGATTATTTATAGGTTCGAGATCTAGAGCCATTTATAAGGCGTCTAAGTAGTCTAGTAGAGGAGGCCAGACAATATTTTAATCTGGGTATTGAGTAGCCCGGATCATCTAGGCCCATTACATCTTGGTCATTAGCCTCTGTCCCACCAGTATCACCAGTTTCTTTGGCACTTTGTTTCAAGTGTTATAGTACAGTGTGTTAGCTCCCAGGCTGTGTGCAATGGCTAAAGCAGAGATGCCAAGTGTCCCGCATTTAAGGCCTTTGTCCCGCCCGCAGAGTAGTCCATCCCGTAAATTAGGGGAAAATAGTAATAATGAATTGTTTCGGAACCATCCGATCGATCCCACTTTTTAACAGCGAAACTACTGACTCTTTCGTGCAAAGAATTACAATATGTTTGGCCTGGCTTACTTTCACACTTCCGCAACATGGCTTGGTGCGCACTTGCTACTTCCGCTAATGAGCCGAACAGACGCTTTGCTCTGTGAGATTGACGATTTGTTGAGCATTTTATCCAAGCCATCATCATGTCTTTGATTGTTCTCAACATCATTTTCCCCTGTGGATTTGGGGGGCCTCACACGGAAATTCCAGATTGCCACGATCAAAGACAGAAATGATGTAAATCTAATCTAGATCTAGATCTAGTTAAGTACAGCACATGCAGCTTCATAGACTTCTAAGACTTCAAGTTCTCGTACGCATTCCTCTTCTGTGAGTGCCCTCTCTACTAGCCATGTTTCTGGCGTCTTTCTCTCCTCTTCACATCACATTCTGTTTTGAAGTATTGTGTGAGTGGCTCCCATTGTTTTAAGATCCACTTGACTTCCAAGATTGTTTTTATGTAAGTAGTGTATTATTTATGTTGCGTGCATAGACCCCCTTTGTGTCCCTCAAAATCATGATTCTTGTCCCTCATTTTGATTTGTTCGGGTTGGCATCTCTGCTAAAGCCTGCTGATCAGGTCAGTGACCTAATTTACAGGGTATCCCATCTGGCTCAGTGCTCCTTGCCGACGTACACAGTACAGCTATGCATGTGGTTTGTTTTAGGCACATTGGCATTGGGACTCCAAGTCAAAATGAAAACATTTCTGTTATGCCTTAAATCACATTGGATTACAATGAAACTCTTGTCTCTAAATAATGATCTGACTTATGATACCAAACTGACAGTTATAATTTTCTTGACAACGAGGCATGATAACCAGCCACGCCTCTGAACTCCTTTAGAAACAAATGGTTTCATCCAAATTGGCGCAAACTAATGAGCCAATGGGTATTTGAGACAAACATCATTACACTCTACAGAGCTTGTTTCTGATTGGTTCTTAGACACAGGCAGCTCCAGATGATGGTCAGTAATGAGTAAGCCTAGAAAAAGAGATAATAATTAATATTGCAGATTTGTTGAGCTGCATTTCCTTAAAGCTGCTACTCCTTGTGATAGTAGTCCTAGTAATGATTATTCAGCATTATCCTGGTCAGTTTTTATGGAACTAACGTGATACTTTTCAGTTCTAAGATTGTGTGGGACCTTTGGTCAGTCCCTGAGCAGCCTTCTTGGGAGGCAACTGGGAGTTGCTGGGGTGCCAGTTCGTCAGGCATTCACAGACAAAAATAATGACACTTGTCTGAAAGAGTCAACATCAAGGTAATTTAGTGATATGATCTTATGATTAATTGAAAAAACTTTTAGTATGTCAGAGGCTGTGTTTGTGAAGTATGCAAATTTATTGGTACCGATTTTAGTGAGCTCAAAAAATCTGCGGGAGAAAACTGGGATTGATCAAATTGGCTGAAGGAGAAAAATGGGGGAGGAGGAGATTATTTTTTTTTTCACTATTGTAGAAAGAGATACAAATTTGCCCATCATGGCAAGTGGGGGGAACTGTTGCTAAAATAACCTTTTATTAGTTCCGATACTGAGGAGATCCAGACATGCATCTATATAAAAAAACAGCAAGGAAAAAAAATTCACTGCTGCGAGGAAGAAATGCCCAGACCTGAAAAAATTACATGTGAAAGATAGTTCTTTTTGCTACCATGTCTATTCCTTTGACCTGAAAGCGAAGTATCGTAATTTTGTAATAAATGAAAATAGGCCTAAAAATATCGAATATTGCTTTCTCCTCAACAATGATGGCCTCCCTCCTGCCTTCGTTTTGTTTCGAATTTAAATTTCCGGTTGCGTTTCAAAGTTTGAAGGCATGAGTTTCTGTTCCGTCTGCCTTATGCACGGGCCATGCGGGTGTTACTGTACCAGTTGTGAATTGTTTTCTACATAGATCTACATATTGCAACCCGTTCTTTGAACGGGCCCTTACACTAGTTGCTTCATAAAATTGCTTAGTCCAGAAGTGAAAAGGCTTCCACAGGAAATAATTGAGTTAAAGAGAACAGGCCCAGTGAACAGCAACATATTTTTCAATTTTGTCATGAATTAAACAGGGTTCCTGTGCAGCCCTTGAATTTTAGGGATCCCCGAAAAAGTCCAGAAATTAAAACTTTGAGAGTAAGCCCTGGTAAAGCCCATGAAATAATGGATTGGTGCTGGGTTAGCTCTGGAATTCTCCATGGGCTTAAAACTAAAAGACATTAAACATTTGGATAAATCTGAAGAAATGAAATTAAAAAAAAATTGAATCTCTCTCATTTTCTTGCATTTAAGCAGCTCTGAAATCAACATTTTAGTTGTGATAGAGCCCTGGAAAAGCATCGTTCATAGTCTAAGAGGCGGAGAAAACCTGATGGACAAAAAAATATTTGAAGTAAACCATAATAACCATGACAATTGTAAATAGTGTGTAAAATTAAGAAACTCTCATGGTCTTTCCCTTTGTTACCTCAAAGTTTGAAAATGCAGTGAATAGGGATAGGTAGTTCTGTGGTGTCTTCTGCAAATGTAGTAAATGCTACTCACCAATGAAGACTAGCATTGTCTTGTTATTCTGCATAGGCTATCAGGGAACAAAAAATAATTTCTGAAAACCTGAAAGCCTGGGGTTTAATGAATTAATCAGTTTCTGTTGGTTTTCTTTCAGTACATCATTAGTTCCATACAGGTGTCAGAGTACTGGGCAAGAAGTTGCTCATGCCCCTCCAAAGAAACCATATTCTCCCTTTCAAGGTCCTTTCAAGAGTAATGCAGAGTATGCCCTTACCCGACTTGATGATCTGCTTAATTGGGGCAGAAAGGTAAACTTTTCATGTAGCAAGAAAGTTTTGAGTGTTTTTTCTTTTCGTTGGGCTAGGTATATTAACCCCTTCGTGACGCAAGGTAATATTGTAATGCACCGCGCACCATTTTACCCCATTTTTCGATTCCCAGGGACGCAGGGGTTTTAGGAAAAATATAAGGTGTCTCAGTTTTTTTTAGCTGTTTTGTGTTTGGATGTGATCAAAACTATGCATTTATATATGTATATATTTCTAAGCAGCTAGGTTTAGATCTTCCAGGGCTAGATCTAGATCTAGTCTCATCACTGCTGACACTAGCACTGTCACTGTCTAGATCTAGATCTGAGTCACTGCTATTGTTGCCTCTTGGGAGCTCATATTCACTCCCGGAGTTTTCATAGTAGGCCTTATCATCACTTGCATCATCCAATAACATGCTTAGCACATCATCCCATTGATAAACGGGTCTTTTCACCCATTTTTGTGAAGATCCTGACGATGTGGAAGGCTCCCTGCTGGTTTATATCCGGTTTTAGACTCGTTGTTTTTCAAAATAAATGAGTTCTACCTGTATGAAATCGATACCGCTGAATTCAAATCTGCCATCAGTTTTTATGTGGCACTGCTCCTATGTTTAGTATGGCGAATAGAAAATATGACGAGCCATGCTCGTCATTGTAGTCTTCCCGACTGCAGAAGGCATGACGAGCATTGCTCGTCACAACAGCATCCTGGCAGTGACGTGTATAAGGAAAAATGACGAACGCTGCTCGTCATATGGGTCACGAAGGGGTTAATTCTGTTTATTGTTATGAAAACTGCAGCAATTTCCCTGTAGCAGGTGCACAATAAAAGATTGAAATTTTATGGTATTTTTATTCATTTATTTGGCTTTTTAAAAAGTACAGTTTAGAAATATTGTGTGACCAAAAAAAGGAAATAGAACTGGAGGCTGTTCAAATTTAAACTATCTATAATGAAGCCAATTTTTTGCCAGATCAAAAAGTAAAATGTAAGGAAGCAACATTATAGAATATTTTAATAAGGCCTTTGGCGGTTATTTTTGTTTACACATACTTCTGCTCATATGTTTACAGAGCTCCCTGTGGCCCCTCACATTTGGATTAGCATGTTGTGCTGTTGAAATGATGCATTTCGCCTCCCCAAGATATGACATGGACAGATTTGGCGTCGTCTTCAGAGCCAGCCCTCGACAGGCTGATGTCATTATTGTTGCTGGAACACTGACCAACAAGATGGCTCCAGCTCTTAGAAAGGTTTTAATTAAGTTTTCTCTTGCTTTTCAAGGGTTGAATTGGAAAAAATTTATAAACAGACATTTTAGACCAATATAACACATTAAAGACACGCCTAAATTCTCAAAAAATTATGCTGTGGAAAAGCTATTTGAGCTAAACTCAGCACAATAAGTCAAGGAACAACTTACATTTTCACATGTCAAAATAAAACTTCAGTATCTCGCAAACCCGTTATGTCTAATCAACCAAACTGTAATGAACTCTTGTTAAAACAAAATCGCGACCTCATTTAGAATTCAAATTACACACATGTAATCTATGGTCTCAAAGACAAATTGTGGAAAAAATGAGTAAGTAATTGTGTTCAACCGTTTTGGAGTTGTCATTCTTTGAAATTTTGTTCCTTGACTTATTGGGCTGAATTTATATTAAAAAATTTCACCTGGGATGGCCTACACTTCATTGCAACAGGTTAATCAGATGATGGCTTTATATTAGACATAGTAAGGGTGGCAGAGCAGGTCAAATGAAATGAGCGTGAGAAAGCTAACAGTAAAAAAAGCAACTGCATAAACAAACATGAGATGCTGAGTTGCTGTGTACAAATGTGAGCTGTTGCAGTCCGATAAAGGTTGCGAAATGTGTAGTGCTTTTGTGGATTTCTGCAGGAGTAAGGTCAATAAACGATTGCTTTCCCCAGGTATATGACCAGATGCCGGAGCCTCGCTGGGTGATCTCAATGGGCAGCTGTGCTAATGGTGGAGGCTACTATCATTACTCATACTCAGTGGTCAGGGGCTGTGATAGAGTTATTCCAGTTGACATATATGTGCCAGGTAGGTTGCTCTGAGGTAGTGAATTATCAAATTAGAGTAAAACATGTATAGATGTGCAATTTGTTCAAGGGTAGGCCTTATTCTGTGGTATTTCTTGTGATTTGGAATGAAATTATGGTTTAACTCATTATGTGAATGATGGCTGACACTGACACAACAGTATCCCTCAGACTTGAATACACATGTGAAATCTATTCTGGAGGGAAGTAGTTTTGATGTTATCGTTTTAAGCTTGGTTTAGAACAAACGTGATGATGCACATACCAGTGAGTTGCAGTGCCTTAGCCTTTCCAGTGTTTTGACAAAAAAAACAAAAACTAAATAAACTGAGAGTCATGTTAATATAATTATCACATTGTCGGTTTCATGACGAATGGACGAATAGATAAGATGTTGTTGTGTGTTTGCCCCTTCGTCATGAAACTGACGACATATAATACTAACAGAAGATTCATGAATGAAACCTGCATGTATTTTTTTATTTGAATTTTTTAAAAACTGTCATTGTTTTAGGGTATCCAAACATGGACTCCCGTCAGATCACATTTTGTGATCAGGCCTGTGAAAATGCCATGTTAGATTTTCTGCAGTATTTTTTTTGGGTGATGTTGACCCTTTGGCCCTGCATTGCTTGTTATACACTGGCATTCATCTGCCCTCCCATCGCCCGCTATTGACCATGTACGAGATGGTTATGGTTTAGTTGTTACCAGACTATGTCACAAAATCAATCCAATCAGCTGTATGAGTTAGTTGGCCATATTCTGGAGTGGGTTCCCCTCATTCTCATATGAATTTGAATGTGATATCTTATACTGAAAGGGAATTACAACCTTGTCAGAATGGCATTTCAGTTCCTCTCTGTTTTAGTATTTGTTTTAGTCAGGACGACAGTGGGCGAACACAAGGACAACGTGAGGCAGCCATATTGTTTACTCAAGTTCCATCCTAAGACTTTATTAATTACTAAAGAGACATAACTCAGGAAACGACAGCAGACAGTAATAAACAGAGTTATCTAACTTAGACTACTTGTCGTAAAGCTATGTTATGTCGTATGTCAGGCCAGAGTTTTCTGCTATTGTATAACAGTACACAATACAGCCTGCTACTGTCACCCCCCACTGTCTTGTGGGTCATCTCGGGAGAGAGGAAGACTAGGGGAAGGTAACCCTGAATACAAATACCACACTGCCTTGTGTGTTGCTATGATAGCAAAGGCTATGGGAGTAAACCCAGACAGAAAATCAGGAGTGGAGACCCGAAGGTGGTTGTCAGGGAGAACTGCATCAAACTGGCTTCCAGCATCTCCTGCAGCCGGACTAGTTCCAAATGTATTGACCTGGTCTCTCCCTTGGGTTTAACTAGAATGGCAGAGAGAGGGGTGGTGCCTCTGGGCAAAGCACCATCTCTTAAAAATAGCCCAGGCAAGGCAGCAAAACGAGGAGGCGTTTGCTCGGGCTTGGCAAGCGTCTGTCTCTCCTCTATAAGCCCACCCATTTCCGATTTGGAGAGGACACTCCAGCCATCCGTTACGGATGGGCACAACACGGGAGGTGGCAGTTACCGGTGATAAGCTCAATCCATTTGGCGTACGGATGAGCGCCAGGGGTCCCCTCTGTCGGTGGGAGCGGCTTTTCAGCTGCATTGATCAACTACCGCCCGCCGTAACCTGGGCAGCCCCCAGGCAGTTGGGTGTTGTTCCGCCACGTCAGCCTGCTTCATAAGGTGGTTGGAGCTAGACCAAAAGTCAAAAAGCTGACGTAAAGTGTGCACCTGGCAAAAACAGAAAAATACTAAAACTTGGTACCTGGAACGTCAGAACAATGCGCCCAGGCTTGCAACAGCAAGATCTCACTGATATTGACTCCATCAGGAAATCCCAAATTATTGATCGAGAACTTCAGCTACTAAACATCGACATCGCTGCCCTTCAAGAAACTCGACTTCCCGACTCCGGGTCAGTCAAAGAAGAAAACTACACCTTCTTCTGGCAGGGCCTTAGCAGCGAACAGCCGAGAATCCACGGCGTGGGCTTCGCCGTAAAAAACTCCCTTATCAATTCGATCGCAACTCCAATTGGAGTGTCAGAACGCATCATGACACTCAGACTGAACACCCGGTCTGGTTTTACCAACATTATCTGTGTCTATGCCCCAACACTTACCTCCTCTGACGAAACCAAAGACATTTTCTACGAGGCATTGCAGAGGACTCTCCACAACATCCCTCTCACCGAAGGCCTGCTAATTCTGGGTGACTTTAACGCTCGAGTGGGAGCAGATCACTCCGCATGGCCAAAGTGCATTGGGCACTTCGGCATTGGCAACATCAACGAAAACGGGCAGCGCCTTCTGGAGCTATGCTCCGTAAACTCATTATGTGTTACAAACACGTACTTTGACCTTAAGAGATGCCAAAGAACATCATGGCGCCATCCCAGGTCTGGCCATTGGCATCAATTAGATCTTATTCTCTCAAGGAGGAAGAGTTTGGGCTGTATAAAAATAACTCGTTCCCTCCACAGTGCTGACTGTGACACCGACCATGCACTGGTAGTCAGCAAAATCAAAATTTCGGCCAAGAAAATATACAGATCAAAAGCCCCTTCAATCCCTAAGATCAATGTAACAGCAATCAGAGATGAATCAAATAGAAAGTCATTTGAAAAGTTATTTGCTGAAAGCATGGATAATGTCACCCAATGTGACTCGGTAGATGAAACATGGAACACTCTCAGTTCAAAAATTCATGACTGTGCCATCAAGTCTTTTGGACAGCATAAAGTTTCAAACAACGACTGGGTAGCCCAGAACAGCGAAATTCTCCTACCTCTCATTGAGCAAAAGAAATCTGCTTTCAATGAGTATAACAAAAATTGCAATCAGAGTACAAAAACTTGTTTGAAAAATGCAAAAGCTAAACTTCAGCTGGAGGTAAGACATTGCGCCAACAAATACTGGACAGACTTGTGTAACAGCATACAAGAGGCAAATGAAAAGGGAGATATGAAAACCGCCTTTAGTCAGATGAAAGTAGCTCTTGGGCCAATCATCACCAAAAGCGCCCCACTTAAGTCTGTAAATGGTGAACCCATCACAGATAAAAATGAACAACTGAATAGGTGGGTAGAGCATTACTCTCTGTTGTATTCAACTGAGAAAAATATTCCACCAGATTTTGAGGAACACCTCCAAAAACTGCCAATAATGGCCGAACTTGACGCTGAACCTTCCTTAGTCGAGCTTTCCAATGCAATCGACCACCTGTCTGCTGGAAAAGCCACAGGAAGTGACAACATTCCTGCAGAGGTATTAAAAGACCTAAAAGGCCCACTATTACCACACCTGTATAATCTGTTACTGCAGTGTTGGAAAGAAGGCGTGATACCACATGATATGAGAGACGCCAAAATTGTCACACTTTACAAGAACAAAGGAGACAAAGGCGACTGCAACAACTATCGAGGCATATCCCTCCTCAGCATTACTGGAAAGGCTTTTGCTCGCGTCATCCTCTGCCGCCTTCAACAACTGGCGGAAAAAGTCTTACCAGAAACACAATGTGGCTTTCGAAGCAAACGATCAACTATTGACATGATATTTGCACTTCGGCAAATCCAAGAAAAATGTAAAGAACAAAACAGGCCGCTTATAACATGCTTTGTGGACCTAACAAAGGCTTTCGACACCGTAAGCCGATCTGGCCTGTATGCAGTCCTTAAATCCATAGGCTGTCCACCAACATTGCTAAAACTTATTGCATCCTTCCACACTGACATGAGGGCATGTGTCAACTTTGAGGGCTGCACATCCAATTCATTTGCTGTAAACAGCGGTGTGAAGCAGGGATGTGTTCTTGCTCCTACCTTATTTGGTATATATTTTGCAGCCCTACTCAAGAATGCCTTTGGTCAATGTTCAGGTGGAGTACTTATTAACACCAGAGTGGACGGCTCCATTTTTAATGTTGCCAGACTAAAAGCAAAATCTCGTACAGAGCATATTATGTTACAAGAGCTCCTCTTCGCAGATGATGCTGCAATCGTGGCCCACGATGAAACCACGCTCCAGGCTCTCATCAATAGCCTTGCCAAAGCCTGTGACAAATTCATGCTAAAGATCAGTATCTCAAAAACTGTAGTTTTGACACAAGGCTTGAGAAACCCCAACCCAATCATGCTGAATGGCTCTCCTCTGGAGCAAGTGGGAAAATTCTGCTACCTAGGCTCAACCATCAGTGGTAGCACAGACATAACAACTGAAATAAATGCCAGAATAGGAAAGGCGGCCACAGCTTTTGGCAAACTCTCAAAAAGGGTGTGGAACAATAGCAAGCTGACCATCAAAACAAAGGTACTCGTGTACCAAACTTGCGTCCTAAGCACCCTGCTGTATGGCTCAGAGACATGGACCACCTACTCCAAACATGAAAGATCCCTCAACTCTTTCCACCTGCGCTGCCTACGCAAAATTCTCAAGATCAAGTGGCAAGACAGGATCTCAAATATCGAAGTTCTGAGCCGAGCCAACATTCCATCAACTCAAGCTCTCCTAGGCAAAAAAAGACTGCGGTGGCTTGGACATCTCCACCGTATGGAAAATGATCGCATCCCCAGACAAATTCTCTACGGGGAACTTGCTACTGGCAACCGACCCAGAGGTAGGCCACATCTGCGATTCAAAGACACTTGCAAGGTCACGATGAAAGCATTCAACATCGACCCCAATGAATGGGAGAACCTTGCAAATGATCGAAGCAGATGGAGACAAAAATTGCGCAGTGGCACGCTCGCAATAGACTTCAAGGCAAAAGAAACATACCTGACAAAACGACAGAGGCGGAATGAAAACACTCGCCAAAGTGAACCCAAAAGACTGACCTGCAATCACTGCCATCGCACTCTCGGGTCAAACATTGGTAGAATAAGCCACGAGAGAAGCTGTCAGTCAAAGTGGAAGTGAATATTCTAGCTGCTAAGACCGTCTGTAAAGACGCTAAAGGCCATATATATATGTTATGTCAAACACTCAATACAACACTCCTGTGTTTCCAGAGGCCAGATCATGATGATATTGATGAAGATAATTCATTTTATAATAGAGCAGAGGGTAATCAGGTACGGTAATGAAGATGAAAGTGGCTTAGATGAAGACATTTTAGGGACAGTGAGTGTGATTCAGAGTTGAAGAGTGAATTTAGAGATCTAGATCTAAGTTTTTTTTAAGGTAAAGGCAGTAGTGACAGCAGTCACACAGATGTCTATAAATGATTTTGATAGGTATGAGACAATCTTTTTCAAGGCTAAGGAATGAATTTTTATGAATTTTCAAAAGCATCATCCATCATTTTTACAGTTATTTCACTGTAAGGGAGGAAATGGGGGGTATCTGTTGGCAGCAGCTGTGCAGGGCAAAGGGTTAAACGTAGTTTTACATCCATGTCTGAATTTTCATTTTAAATTTTCTTTTCAACTAGTATTAATACAGGATCCAAATAATTTGAGGTTGCCTTTGACTGAGAATTGCTTATTTATTTTATTTTGATATAAATGTAATGAGCAGGCTGTCACTAAGACCTGTAGCAACAACCAAATGAATAATTATTACTGTGCTTTAAATATCAATAGGCTTCATTCAATACGTTATGTCATTATTGTTTATGTGGTGATCAGTCTTGTATGAATTGTTGTTAATAATATCACTGACAACCAGTACTGAAGTCATCTGAAGGTAGTGCAAAATTCATTTAATTATGGTTAACCTTCAGTGACCTGCCGAAGCAGTGCCTTGAGAAAAAACATCCTTTTTTTTTTAAATCCCATTTTCCTCCTCCCACCCTTTGGCCCTATTTTTCTCCCCACCTGCATTATTCTCAATTTGTTGTCTTCCAGTAGGCAGTTCAGTGAAAAAATTCAAATTTCACCAAAGACCATGAAACTATGCTCAAACCAATAGTCTTGATGCCCAGATTACAAATCTTTTTGAATTTTTCAAATATCTCCATTTGTTGCAAAGTTCTGATTTTTTATCTACATTTATTTTAGGCTTAAATTTAGCACTAGCGACAGGATTTTCATAAAATTACACGTGTCAGTCCATAACTTCACAACCAATAAAGATAATTTCTATTATCATACAGCGTTACGTTTGTTAACATCTCCACGTGAATTTAAAAGACACAAACAGTTATATATCTTCATAGGGCAATTTTTAATAATTAATTTCCAACATGAAGTAGCATGAAATTTGAAACATTCCATGATGGGATTCTCATAAAATTTCACGCTTCACTCCATACCTTCGCAACCAGTAAAATAAATGCAATTATTTTTGTTTTGTTTGCTACCATTTGCACATGAATTTAAATGACAAAGACTATTCAGCATCTTAGTGGAACAATTATGTAATTTCTAAAGGAAATATCACGACTGAAAAATTCCACGAATGGATTCGTGACATTTCACATTTATGTGCATAACTCTGCAAGCCATTAAGATATTTTTAATTGTTATACAGCATTTTGCTTGTTAATGTTTGTACAAGATTTTAAAAGGCAAAGCATACAGTCGAGCATACGAAACTCGAACACACTTAGGTCGAAATCGCGGATCCCACGAACACAGATCTAGGTCCCAAATTTATTTCTCAATATTCTTTGTAGTTATTTCACGTGAACCTCGAACTGTGAGACGGATTCGTCGAACCGTTTTCCTGCTGCGAGTGAGATCCAAGTATCCCAGTGGCCTAGAAGTAGAAAAGGAAAAAGAAAAAAAAACGAACGCCAGCGCCAGAAACTTCATTCGGTCAGCCGTAGCATAACCTAGTGGTGGCAAGATAGTGCACAAAGTCCCCCCCCCCCCCCCCCCCCGGATAAATACGGGGACTAAAATACCTGAGACCACTGATTCAGGCAGGAAATTCCGGCTTGGAATTAAAAACTTAATTTACGAAGCTACCAATTGTTGCAACGAAGTATACTTTCGCGCATGCGCAAGGTTGGCTTTCCTGTTCCTTCCACGAAACATAAACAGTGAATGGCATGTTGAAATCGATGTTTTTTGTTGTTTTTTAAAAAATATTTTTGTGTTGTGACATCATGAAATATGTCGCCATGTCTGTGATATGATTTTGATCTTAACTCAAAAAGTTTGGGAGATATCTTAAAGAAATTTGGACGGTGAATTCATAATGGGATTACTGTTATTATTTCAAAAGTTGAATGGACAGGGATACATAGTAGTGGTATGAGCATAGGGGTAAGTTGAAAACTTTAGGTGTGAAAATCTGTTCTTGAATTTTTCATTTCACTTTACTGTCCTGTTTGTGTATCAAAAGTGTGCTAAATCATTCTGTCAATCCTTTCATCTTATTCTGCATTCAATTTCCAACAAATTGATATGTATATTGTGTAGTCTAGCTCTATCCAGAATAAACGTGTATGATTTAGAAACTCATATGTGGAATTTCGTTGGTCGCAAATTAAATTTACCTGGGGTCCAACCGTAAAATTCCGCCGGGGAGTCAAAGTGTTAATAAGTGATAAAATACTAAGTCTGATTAGATAAGTAAACTAGATCCAATGAGAGGAGGCAGTTTCCACAGTATAACTATTCAGAACTTCCCTGTTTTTTAATATTCCGTTGAATTTTTCACTAGATCAAACCTGAGCATGTAATATATGGTTGGATTCGTCTTTCTGAAACCAACTCAGTTATGACAATTTTAGGGTCAGCCAAGTCCCTGATTACGCAATAAACCCAATTTTTTCATGATTATTCCCCTTGTTGAGGGTTAAAATTTCAAAGTGGTAATTAGTTGGACTAAAGTGCCTAGATTGACATTAAAAAAGTAAATGCAGCTCGATAAATTGAATTTTTATTAGCTAACGTTCTCTCCTCACCATCTGAGTGGGACGTCTGTCACCACTCTAATGATCTAATCGAGACCAGATCTTAATCTGTCACTCTTTTCTACGATCTGAATTTACACTTAATGCAGATTTTCGAATCGAGAGCTATGTGAACACACTTCGAATGCACATAGGAAGAGCCTATGCTTCCATCTCTGCCCAGGCTTCAGCTTTCAGACTGAAATTCGAAGCTAAAACCCAGATTTTCTTGAAATTGAATCTTCATTCAGATCGTTAGAAAAGTGTCCGACGAAGTTTGGAAAGTGACAAAGGCACGATGAATTAAATTTCTTCCCTTTAGAATATTTCAAAAGAAAGTATTTTCAAGGAAGAATGTCCTCTCGAAAGCAGGTGTTTCTTCTCAGTCGGTGTCTCTTTTTGTGACAAATTTTGTAGTTTTCATATCGTGAGAATCGCGTCGCAGACGAGAGTCTGAATTTTGAAAATGCGAAAAAAGGCATTCAATCTTGCCCTAAAGCTACTGAAATTGTGGTATTCCTTTGAAAGGGAGCATGGAATATATTTTTGATTTTAAAAAAAAACATTCGAGAGATTTAAAACAACAGTTGAGATATGTGCTAATTTTAGCACAGAGCGTCGGACGGGCCATCATAAACTGGGTCGCATTCAGAACGTCATTTCGTGGCGACAAACAAGACAGATAAAACAAAGGATGATAATGTATGCGTGAGAGTCTTGGACAGCATGTCTAAATAGGTTTTATTTAAAAAAAGAATAAATTCCACACAAAACATTTAATTTAACTGGGCATTTTCGCTCGGGAACTTTCATCGGTCGTTTTTCTCACGATCAGAATGCATTTTGTATTGATAATTCATATTATTCCCATACTAAAAGTCATGATATTGATTTTAGTGTTTCCTTATCGCCTTTCAATTTGAACTGAAGTCAAAGGAGAGCATTTTCGCCTGCATTTTTTTTCATAACACCAGTTAGAATTTCGGGGCTGACTTTTGACCTAAGTACCGTGGAAACTGCCAGGAGTCTTCTATTTTACTAGTAGTACTACAGTAGATTTAGTCAATAAAAGATCAGGAGCTTGTGAAATGTTCCCCCTATTAATAAGTATTTTATTGATGTCAACCACCTTATAAACGAATATAGTTCAAAGAATACAAAATAAAACAAAACAAGAAAAACGTACCTAAACATATTTTCAATTATTCTGTCAAATTATTATGAATGGCACTGGCGCGATATGAATGAGGTGCCGAAGTTATGAAGCGTCGATTAAAACATTGAGAGCGAGGGGATGAAGGTGGGACGAATGTCGTCAGGGGACGTTACCCACAATTTCTTTGTTATCGGATACAGGTAACGCTGTTGAATGTAAAGAGGCATTTTTGCGCAAAGCCCAGCGCGTTGCAGCCTGGTTCAATTAACTGAATTTTTACCATATTTGGGAGAAAAGGTCATTAAAAAAATCGAAGTGAAATCTCAAAAACCTAATACAAGTAGATTTTGTGCACTCACAGATTCACACTTACCTCATTTTTTAATCAAAATATCTCTGGGAATACCAATGGACACAAACTTGGAGAACGCCATTTTGAAGAGCGTTCATTCCCCTTTCAAAATATGTATCGGAAGTGCCGACTAGTTGATGTTAACTAAACAAAAAAGATGGTTTTCGAGACCATGTGAATGCGCGACAGTCACACTCACAGTTGGCTACGGGCGAAAAAGGTTGCCGCGCGCGAGCCTATCGGAGCATCACTGGTCTTTTTTTGGAGGGATTAGTTTTATACACTTTGTAACCTCAGTATGTACTTTTTTTTAACAGGTTGTCCACCCACTGCAGAGGCTTTGTTGTATGGAGTATTGCAGTTACAAAAGAAAATCAAGCGCTTGAATACATTACAGATGTGGTATCGCAAATAACTTTTCTCTTTCTCAGCTCTATTGTAAATTGCATTTGAATTTTGTTGATTGACAAGTTAAGTTTTTGAACATCTATGACATGGGAACGGTGCACAGGCTGTGTTTGGACGATGACTTTAGAAATATGCATGTACATATTGTAGTCAGTAACAAGGATGACCTCCTGGTCATTTATGTAAAACATAATAAAATTTGTAATCACAGCCATTGTATCATTTGTACATACATATAATTAAGTTCCTGTGTGACACCATATATGACAAAATTCTGTTTAGAAGTTCAGATTTTAGATATAAGCTTTGTTTCAAGTTTTAAGCTGAATTTGACGGACAGGAATATTGGTAGTAAAATATTACATGGCTTTTTATGATCCCTGATCTTATGAATAAATAATTGTTTGAAAAAGTATGCACATTTTTTTATTATTTGTGAATGATTGTGCATATATATTTTATTACAGATGTTATGTGAGAGAGGTTGAGTACCTAGACATGGGAGTAGTTTCATAAAAAATTGAACGTTTTTTAAATTTTTTATTGTGGGATCAATTTTAATACATGTAAGTGTCAAAATTTTCATTGTGTCAAGCATGGTGTCAGTATCAATAAATTTTCTCCCACCTTAAGAAAGATGAAGAGCAGAGAAATTGAAGTGTTGTAATTCAGTCAAAACTAATCCACATTTTCACAACACAGTACACTATAGACCATTTGAAATCTGGGGACCCAAAAACTTGTTCTTTTGTTATTGTTTTACAACTCATCAGTTGTGCAAGTAATATTTGTAGGCATGTTGAGAGTGAGAACACTAAGCACCTGTGTGGCATTTAACACACTTTTGAAGCACCATTGCTCACTGAATACTGTAAATAAAACCAAGGCAAGTAGGCCTTATGGCAGAATTTGGAAAGAGAACTGGATCTTCACTCTACTCTTAACACATTGATATTTCTACTTACTTCAACTTTGCTGTTACACAAATAGGGACAGTATTGAAACTTTAAAGATGGCACAAGCCTGCATATGACACCCTTAATTAAAACTCAGCTATTTTCTCTGTGTGTGCTCTACTTGATTTCTGACCTAAGCTTCAAGCATGTATAGTCAATCGTGTATCTATTGTGGAGAAAATAATGTAAAGGACATCTTAACCCTCACCCTGCGAGGGGTGGCAATTGTCAGTACTGACTCGCAAGCGCTCACGCCGCACGGGCGGCAAAGGTCGGGAAGGTCAAGCTGACCGCGCCACGCGCAAGCTGTATTTTCACGCATCAGGTCACTGACCTTTTTGAGACGTAACCACCGTGTTATTGTACACTGTATCTCCTCTAAATCAAACGCATTGTGACATGGACATGTTAACGAGTGAACCACTGGTCGGAATCACAAAGACTAAGCTTTCAAAGGCTCTCCCCACACTATCAAAAGATGTAGCATCGACATGCGAACTGTTGCTCAACAAATTACAATATTATCTCATTTTCTCACAAGCTGACAACCATCTGGAGTTGTCTGTTACATCTAAGAACCAATCAGAAACAAGCTCTGAAATAATCTTTGCCCCAAATGCCCACATTGGTTTATTAGTATGTGTCAATCAGGATGAAACCATATGTGTAGGGCTTGGGAGGGCGTGGCTAGTTATCATGCTTCGTTCTCACGAAAATTACAGCTGTCAGTTTGGAATCATAAGTCAGATCATTGGTTAGAGACTGACAGACTAAGGTTTTGCTGGTTAATTCATTATCAAGCGTGATAAGGCATAGCAGCGAATGTTTTCATACCGATCAATAAAAACCAAACCACGTGGACAGCGTATGTGGTCATCGTCTAGCGGTCCGGGTCAGTGACCCCAGATAAGATTCTCCGTGAGTAAGGTCACTGACTGGGCAGCGGGCTTTACGGGTAGCGCGCAGGGTGAGCGTTAAAAGTCTATAAGATCTGCATCTGACTGGCATCTGTTTTGGTGCAATTTCCAGACAAGGCTCGACAGTACATGTTTCCAGTGTAGAACTGCACAATTTTTGCAGTCACAACAATACAGATTAAGGGCAGAGTAGTGAGCGATTAAAATAATTGTCACTGGAGAGAAACATTACACTTATCTTGAACATTTGATCCACAACAAACAAACAAAAAAAAGTAGTTGGGGGGCGGGGGGGGGGGGGGGGGTTGGTTTAAGAATCTGAAGAATGCCTCACCAAAAAAACCTCAGCAAAATGCTTGCCACACAATCTATTGCAAATGACAAAGCCATCCTAAAAAGACCTGAGATCAGATGGCCTTCCTAAAAGCATGAAGTTACAGGTGCCCAACTGTCATTTGATGCAGCATGAAAAACTGCAGAGAAAGAGAAAGATATGACAATCCAAAATCAATTTTTAGACCAAAAATTGGACTGCATTCAGATGATCAAACTTGGACACTTTTGTCTTGTGGACAAGTTTGAAATCCAAATGAAAATTGCATGTAGATTTTTGGGTTGGACGTAAAACTGTTATGAACTTAAAATTGTCTAGTTGGGTGGATATTACAGGCAATGGATAATTGGAGTTCAGTAGATAAATAAGCACAGAAAAGGACAGTAAAGCAAATGACTGGAGTTCAGAGACAAGAGAGAAGAAATGCACCAAATGGTCCCTTTGTCTTGGAAATTAGGATGCAGGAAAAGAGGATCCTGTCAAAAAAAACTGAGGATAATTATTTTATTGAACATTACAGGATAAGAAAAACTGCAATGGATGTAAAAATATTCTGTTCATTCACCAATCTCGATTTCTCAAAGCCACAGATATATTTCTCTGAGAAAAAGGTAATCAAACAGCATAAAAGATACTCAGCTGATGAATATTGTCACACTTTTTCAGTCTCAAAAATGAGTGTGTAGTTTTGATTGCACTATTACAGGCACTCAAGGTCACCGCACAACATGTAATGGAAAATGGTAAATATTAATGCCACAATTCATTTAACCCCTTTGCAACGATGTGTTTTGCATTCCTGTGTATGACAGGTTTTTTAGCTATTTTGGTTAACCAGTACGGCAGCGTGCGAATAGCTGTTAAGATTATGTTTTAAAACTGACTGTGATCAGTTTATTTGTACAGTATACACAAAAGTATACCTTTTCTGAAAGGAAATTGAATGTAGTTTCTAAATATGCCATGTTTTTTCATCTCAAGCAATATACAAGGTCACAAAGTTACGATCAAATCGATAGTAATGAGAGGAAACGCAACTGATTGAAGATTATTTGCTCTGATGAAGCGCTAGCAGTAAAGAAATTTCCAAAAACTGGAATTGAGTATGCGTAAAATTCAATGCTGAGTCAGAATTTCGCCCGTACTCGCCCATAGCTTTGAATACAAAGCACTTGTAGAGCAGTTTTAGTATGCCGTACCTGATACGTCTACATGGTATTGGGGAAACCAGAGTATCGCAACTTCCGTGATGTACTTGGTACGGCACACCGGCAAAAATTGCACAATTTTGTGACGTACCAGGTACATCACTATGGGGGCGAAGGAGTTAACAGTGACATGGGTAGAAACAAACAAACTCCTTGTTTATTATCGAAGATAAATTATGTTATTTTGTTTGAATATCAAACACTTGACAAACATTTCAGACTAACTGCACATGCGCACCCTTTATTGACAAAGGAATTTCTTGCAGTTTATAGGGTTTTTTTAATATACCAAACTGCAAAATACTGAAAAGAATGTGAAGGAACTATGATTGCTTATGTGACGTATAGAACTCACTTCTAGTTTAAAAAATCAACATTATAACAGACCAATGAACTTGAAACTCCTCTAAAAAAAATTACAAAAATAATGTACAATTCTTGTTTGTGAAGGGCTTTTGTGAACACAGTGGTGACAGTATCCTCTGGCCACATTGTTTTGTTCTCGAAATTCCCTTGCTTGGAAATATTCCATGTCTGATATATGCGCATTTCATGACTGCTTGAAGTGTATAATTTGTGAAACGTAATTGTAAGATCGTTCCATTAATTCATTAATTCACTGCTCTTTAGTGAAATGAACTTTACATGCCATAAGGTTCATTTCACTAAAGAGTAAAGAGCAGTGAATGTTTTCTGATGGGTGTCAGATTTCCAAATTTGCAAGGTTGATCTAGAATAGACCAGAAATTGAGGGGTGGCAGCATCTTACAAATGCCTTTGAGTTTTCATTTGACATGGACTATCACAAGACTGCCGAACTATTGAAGTTAGTATTGCTATTTTGATTATTACAGGGGTTAGAATGGGAATGACAGTGTGATGGTAGAGTCTTCAGATTTGACATTTTTCTGATACCAGGATTCTAGGATTCACTTGCACCCATGCCTTCTGGCAAAAATACAATCTAAATGTCTCTTCCTTGAAGCAGCCAGAACCGTTTTGCCTGTGCTGGAACATTATCATCAGCTTGACACACTTTGATTGTTCATATCTAACAATGTCAGTTGGTCACAAAAGACCCACTATAAATTTCAGACTCAATGGAATGTTCACAAAAAAAATTAAAAAGTCTGTTGTATTAACAACAAACACACATAGAAAAGGTAGGTCCTATCTGTCATGATTCGGATGTTGTTAAAACTCACGCAGAGAGTGAGTTGTTGTTGTTTTACCAGGGCCATGAGAAATTGGCTGGTGGCCTTGAACGGCCCTCGCGAATTATAGTTGGTGAGTAAATAAATGTAAAGTTAAACTGTTAGATGCACGCTTGTCGGTTTTAATGTTCGTGATTAATAAGTAATGGAGTAGGGGTGAAACAAGGTGGGGATAGTTGACATTGTTAAGTATGACTAGACAAGTTTTTGCACGTTAACTGGCTGGTAGAATAGTGCAGACGTATTACTACAATTAAAATGGCGGGAGGTTGGAAGGGATCGAGACTCAGCATACCTTTCTTGCCAGACTAGCCGATCTAGATGGTGGTTTAAACCGGGTGTGAGGTATGCTTTGCCTTGAATAGTTCTGTAGGGACCTGTTATTCGTATAGATTGTTAGCGTTCTATCTTCCTCGTACTTTTAGGAAGACGTCTCCTCTATTATGCTTGAATAAATAAGATATATTACCATTGGTCACGCCTACTGGTAGGCGCGAACATCAATATAGCGCAGCGTGGGCTTTCAAAGGTCAGCCCACTCAGACCTTTCTTTCTAGAGCTCAGTCAGTCCGTTAGCAAGGACTTCTTGTCTTCAAAGCACACAGTTCAGGTACTGGTCAACCGGAGATACTTCACGACACGATGCTTCTGCTCGTCTGTATTCCCCAAATCTGAACGTTACACGATGTTTTATACTCTCTAACTACCCAGCGTGCTAGTCCGCTGGCCCAATTAGTTCAGCTATCTCATAGGTCGAAACCTCCCACCATTTTAATTGTAGTAATACGTCTGCACTATTCTACCAGCCAGTTAACGTGCAAAAACTTGTCTAGTCATACTTAACAATGTCAACTATCCCCACCTTGTTTCACCCCTACTCCATTACTTATTAATCACGAACATTAAAACCGACAAGCGTGCATCTAACAGTTTAACTTTACATTTATTTACTCACCAACTATAATTCGCGAGGGCCGTTCAAGGCCACCAGCCAATTTCTCATGGCCCTGGTAAAACAACAACAACTCACTCTCTGCGTGAGTTTTAACAACATCCGAATCATGACACTATCAGTAAAGTAATATATGCTACCGGTACTTCAAATTCATTTCTGCATGTTATATGCTGTCAACCCACTGATTTAGTTTGCAAATCTTTGCCTATAGTTTCAGATACTTTCATGAAACATGCTTTGTTGTCAATGGTTATAAACTGCATTAAAACGAATCACTGACAAAGCATAGAACTTTGTGATCATAAAACAGATCTGAGTTCAGAAAAGTTTTCCATCATTTTAAAATTAACTAAGCGAAACTTGTTCATGCACAGCAACTCACATCTTTTGTACTGACTGATTTTACAACTCTTAGGGTTTGAGACAATAAAGGACATCACAAGTGACATCCCTCGTTGAAGAAATAGGCACTTGTATTAGGTAGTCCAAATTGCCCCGCTGAAGGGGCGAAATCCCGTTTTGGCGTAATTTCAGGCTGGCATTAAAGGATACTACTGCTGTGAGTTTATGTAAAACGGCGTGTATCCTACATCAAAATAAAGTTTAAGTCTTCCTCTGTCAAAGTATATTATCTTTTGTATTGTTTAATGTGTGTAGCCATGTGTTTTTATTGCTTGAACAAGACACAGCCTTGCCGTTTTCACCCTCAGCCGCACATACCGATTTGACCGCCTCATAACAAAGGACCGCAGAGCGTCGCGCCGATGTAGCGCACGTGTTTGAAAATAACTCACACAGAAAGCCAGATAAATGAGGTTTAATTCAATGTATTTTTCATCCTGTTTTAAGTTGAAATTCCTTTAAAAATCGTTTGTTGAAAAGTTTGTTGATCGAGAAACTGGCGGAAACTTTAATGGATCAGGATCAAAATTATATGCAAATAAACCTTAGCCTTTGTATTTTCAGGGTGTGCCAAAATTAGACTTAGGGCATGTTTTTATATACCCACCCAATGCTTAATTTCGTCACCTTTTTCTGAAACTCAGTGCTAATCCAATGGCGACGCGGTTGACCTAATTTTCAATTAAAAAAAACAAAAACATTTTTCCTTGTAAGAGTTCACTTAAAATTGACGTCAGATGACGTTTGATGATTAAAAAAAAGTAAAATTAGATGCTTGTTCTATATTTGTACCCCTCGAAAAAATCGAGCGTAATGTACACCCCCTTGTCTTGGAAACTGATAATTTTTAATGCTGTGACTCAATAAACAGTCATTTTATGGGCCGCCAAAGTTGGGCTAATGTGCAATCTGCAAAAGGTAGCAAATTCGAGGTGTTTTTTTCACTTTTGAAAATGCAATAACTTTCAAACCCTTCAAGCCAGAATGACAAATTTGGTATCAAAATTCATAGAAAAGCAGGCTCCATCAGATTAGACAATAATTGGTGAGTTGTGATAAAAAGTAAAAATCAGTTTGGACTACCTACTTGTGTAAAAAAAAAACTACAATTTAACCTGTGTGAAATAACATCAGATTTTTAAAATAATACGCTACAGGTAGTTTGTTTCTGCTAGGATGTGGACTGCAATTGAAGAAATCGCTGGACAGCAAACTTTGTTCCCGTGCTCACTCTTTCCTGATCACTTCCATCTTCTGACATGACTCTGAACAACGGTGCTGTAGGCAAATCTTTGATGCATTGTTTGTTATTCTCATCTAAAGTCACAGCCCTGAAAACAAAACATCAAGCAGAAATGCAGCTCAGTCTCATGCTGATGACCATGACTTACTTCTTACTTGTTGTTTAGACATCACAAAAAACAACGAACCATATATAAAATTACAAATTTGTGAGAGTGACTCTATTTTTCTGAAAGAGAATTTCTTCTCAAGCTATAATTCTTTTTCCATATCATTTACCTCAAACAGCTTATCAGTCATCACAAATCAATGCTCCAATTAAGACATATCAGCCAGAGTCCCCCATTTAAAAATGCTGTTTATACTTTATCTGATGATGCCTTCAAACAATGCCAACTTTTTTTGGCAGTACTGTACATAACTTAATTCACTACTAGGGCCGATGTTAACTTCATAGAAATGGTGCACTAAAATTCAAAGTAAGAAATAAGTCATTTCACTTTTTTACGGTATGGCCATGAACAACCATCAGAATAGGATAATGCTTTGTTCTGGTTTAGCCAAAATATATGCTAGCTGCTAATTGTCTCTGCAAACACCGACCATAATACAACCTATAACTTTTTTTTGGTATAGCTGGTCACAGGATATTCATTTACCAATAATGTTCTTCACTAATCCTCTAGCAGCAATAGTACAAAAAATAACACTCTCTGCCAATGATGTTATGGCAAGCAGAATTTTTTTTAGCTCTAAGCCATTTGTATCATTCTTACATTCACAACTCAGTCCTCCAAATATAGCCCCTTGTGACCTGTATGATATTACATCCAAAATGAACTAAAAATAGGGGCATTATTCTGTTTGGGTGATTATACAATACAAACCATGTAATCAGTGTTTCTTTTGGTACCTGAAAAACGATGGATGGTGGTCATTAATTACTGACTCGTCATGCTCTTCATCAAAAGACTCTGCTACAGATGTGAACAACTGTCTGTCCAACCATGCACATGCACCAACTTCATTTGGGTCAAAATTAATGCGAGATTCCAATAGGTCTGCTGTCAGTCCTTCCCTGGCCCGCGCATGGAAATATGCCACAATATGATGACGCTTTGGTGGTCCTGATGATAACTTTGCAGGATAAACTGACTGAGAATGACACAGTAAACAATAGGATGTCAGTTCTAGTGCAAACTTCAATGAATGAAAAATTAAAGGAACAGATATTCTCATCGCCTTGTTGTTTTCAGCATCTTTGTGTTTCCTCTTATGTATTTCAGTTATTGATTTTCTACAGTACTAGCCTTATATTTCTTCGATTCCTATTAATAAATCCATAACTGTCTTGTTCAGCTTGGTGCCAGACACCTCTTTACAGTGGACCATCATGTTTAAAGGCACTGCTAATTACAAGACCTTACTGACAGTGAGAACATTTTAAGTCCCCGTTTTTTTCTCCTATATGCGCTATGTAATATATATGGCCTTTAGCGTCTTTACAGACGGTCTTAGCAGCTAGAATATTCACTTTCACTTTGACTGACAGCTTCTCTCGTGGCTTATTCTACCAATGTTTGACCCGAGAGTGCGATGGCAGTGATTGCAGGTCAGTCTTTTGGGTTCACTTTGGCGAGTGTTTTCATTCCGCCTCTGTCGTTTTGTCAGGTATGTTTCTTTTGCCTTGAAGTCTATTGCGAGCGTGCCACTGCGCAATTTTTGTCTCCATCTGCTTCGATCATTTGCAAGGTTCTCCCATTCATTGGGGTCGATGTTGAATGCTTTCATCGTGACCTTGCAAGTGTCTTTGAATCGCAGATGTGGCCTACCTCTGGGTCGGTTGCCAGTAGCAAGTTCCCCGTAGAGAATTTGTCTGGGGATGCGATCATTTTCCATACGGTGGAGATGTCCAAGCCACCGCAGTCTTTTTTTGCCTAGGAGAGCCTGAGTTGATGGAATGTTGGCTCGGCTCAGAACTTCGATATTTGAGATCCTGTCTTGCCACTTGATCTTGAGAATTTTGCGTAGGCAGCGCAGGTGGAAGGAGTTGAGGGATCTTTCATGTTTGGAGTAGGTGGTCCATGTCTCTGAGCCATACAGCAGGGTGCTTAGGACGCAAGTTTGGTACACGAGTACCTTTGTTTTGATGGTCAGCTTGCTATTGTTCCACACCCTTTTTGAGAGTTTGCCAAAAGCTGTGGCCGCCTTTCCTATTCTGGCATTTATTTCAGTTGTTATGTCTGTGCTACCACTGATGGTTGAGCCTAGGTAGCAGAATTTTCCCACTTGCTCCAGAGGAGAGCCATTCAGCATGATTGGGTTGGGGTTTCTCAAGCCTTGTGTCAAAACTACAGTTTTTGAGACACTGATCTTTAGCATGAATTTGTCACAGGCTTTGGCAAGGCTATTGATGAGAGCCTGGAGCGTGGTTTCATCGTGGGCCACGATTGCAGCATCATCTGCGAAGAGGAGCTCTTGTAACATAATATGCTCTGTACGAGATTTTGCTTTTAGTCTGGCAACATTAAAAATGGAGCCGTCCACTCTGGTGTTAATAAGTACTCCACCTGAACATTGACCAAAGGCATTCTTGAGTAGGGCTGCAAAATATATACCAAATAAGGTAGGAGCAAGAACACATCCCTGCTTCACACCGCTGTTTACAGCAAATGAATTGGATGTGCAGCCCTCAAAGTTGACACATGCCCTCATGTCAGTGTGGAAGGATGCAATAAGTTTTAGCAATGTTGGTGGACAGCCTATGGATTTAAGGACTGCATACAGGCCAGATCGGCTTACGGTGTCAAAAGCGTTTGTTAGGTCCACAAAGCATGT
Source organism: Onchidella celtica (assembly GCA_963931925.1). Lineage (NCBI taxonomy): Eukaryota > Metazoa > Mollusca > Gastropoda > Systellommatophora > Onchidiidae > Onchidella > Onchidella celtica. Next base: position 29,188,374 of record OZ007567.1, read on the forward strand.
TATAAGCGGCCTGTTTTGTTCTTTACATTTTTCTTGGATTTGCCGAAGTGCAAATATCATGTCAATAGTTGATCGTTTGCTTCGAAAGCCACATTGTGTTTCTGGTAAGACTTTTTCCGCCAGTTGTTGAAGGCGGCAGAGGATGACGCGAGCAAAAGCCTTTCCAGTAATGCTGAGGAGGGATATGCCTCGATAGTTGTTGCAGTCGCCTTTGTCTCCTTTGTTCTTGTAAAGTGTGACAATTTTGGCGTCTCTCATATCATGTGGTATCACGTCTTCTTTCCAACACTGCAGTAACAGATTATACAGGTGTGGTAATAGTGGGCCTTTTAGGTCTTTTAATACCTCTGCAGGAATGTTGTCACTTCCTGTGGCTTTTCCAGCAGACAGGTGGTCGATTGCATTGGAAAGCTCGACTAAGGAAGGTTCAGCGTCAAGTTCGGCCATTATTGGCAGTTTTTGGAGGTGTTCCTCAAAATCTGGTGGAATATTTTTCTCAGTTGAATACAACAGAGAGTAATGCTCTACCCACCTATTCAGTTGTTCATTTTTATCTGTGATGGGTTCACCATTTACAGACTTAAGTGGGGCGCTTTTGGTGATGATTGGCCCAAGAGCTACTTTCATCTGACTAAAGGCGGTTTTCATATCTCCCTTTTCATTTGCCTCTTGTATGCTGTTACACAAGTCTGTCCAGTATTTGTTGGCGCAACGTCTTACCTCCAGCTATGTAATAAAATACTTGAATAATGACAATTGATAATCAAAGCACCTGCTATAGCGAGAGAATGAACTTTGAATACGTATGGCAAATGGTGGGGGTGGCCACAGAACAATGTGCTAGGAGTCAGACAATAACAACATGTTGTTTGTTACTACACTACATGCCGCCTTGCAAATTGTGGCCCCACCTGGCCATCTCCCACTTAGGCCTAGTATGCTTTCTCTCCCTGTTGACCACATGTTGTGACCGCACACTACATGCAGTCAGTTCAAAGTGATGACTCATCACTCACTGAGGCAAACTGTGGGGCTATGATGGCTACAACAGTGCAGCTTCGTCAGACACGTGCACTCTCTGGTCACTACCTGTGTTGTGTGATAATTATTACATGTGTAGCCTGGTCATTGATCGTCACTAAATACTTCGCGGCATATGCTCTTTATCTACACCGGACCTCATGTCCACATTCTCTATGTCACAAACACATGGCCAGTCTGTTCCCATTCTTTGAATGATACAGCACGAGAAACCACCGGAAACAAAAGTACTCATCTGTCTCTAACTTTTGCACCTGACTCTCGTAATTTGATTGAAACAGGGCTAAAATCAGCACAAAAAGAAAAAAAAAAGTACCGACATGAAAGCTGATCTGCCGTCAGTTTAATATTACTTGTATATGTACATTGATGTTGTAGCATCTGCGGGCTACCCCTTGCCCTCCCCCGGTTTTGTTGTTGTGCTGGTGGCTGAGCATGTGTCCACTACTTTTTCCATTTTATTGTTGACAACCGCCAGAGTGTACTGTACTCCGTGACCTGACCTTCTTTTCTAGTGAGTAGTTTTTTTTTCCTCGCTCGCTTGTTGTCAGGTGTTTTGACTCGTTCAGTAAATATTAGTATGTTCCCGAATATTCGATAACGTTATGGATACGAATGTTTACGCCAGATTTGGCCTTGGGTGATGTAACCTGATGACGTATTGATGCGTGATTGGTTAGTTTGTGCGAGGGCAAAGGTAACGTTTATTTCGGGAACTTTCTGTAGGAATGTTTATATATATATAGACCTGTGTGAGTGGTTGGTCGGTGAGTAAGTGAGTTTCCTTTTGTGTGGCGTAGATATTTAGTTTCGCTGGTGTCTTCCTAGTATTTTATTGTTCACTATACAGTTATTAAACTTTAGTATTATTTAATCTATCGTCGGATCTCGTGTTTATTTATTTTACAGCTGTAATAGTTTCGTTTTCTAAAGGGTTGTAGTTAGATCAACTAACTCCCCCCTACTATAACGTGCTAGAACAACCTCAGCTGTTACATATTGGGGGCTCGTCCGGGATCCGACCATATTCGAGCGGACCAGATCAAAATTACTAGATTTATTTACATAGTTTATTGTAGAATATCATCGACAAGCTATCTACAACATGTCGGAGGTTATTGGAAGGCTTAGCCAGGAAGCGGACGCTATGGAGCTCACTGGGCAGGAGAGACGGGACTACCTCCGTGAAGGCCTAGAAAGAGAAAGACAGCTGGAGGCTCAACGACAGGAGAAGGAGGCTGAACGACAGGCTCATGAGAAGGAGGCTGAACGACAAGAGGGGGAGGCTGAACGACAAGAGAAGGAGGCTGAACGACAGCTGGAAAGGGAAAAGATGAACCACGAGTTGGAGATAGAGAGGATGCGCCAGCAACGTGGAGGCAACGACTCAGCGCAGAAGACCGACGACCACGCCAGTTCTAAGAGACCCAAGCTACCTGCATTTCAGGACAAGAAGGACGATCTGGATAGCTGGTTGCTGCGGTTTGAGAGGTTTGCCGAGACAGCTGAATGGCCCAGATCCACCTGGACGACATCACTGTCTGCCCTGCTGACCGGGAGAGCTTTGGAGTGCTTCTGCAGACTACCGATCGACGAAGCCAAGGACTACGACAAGGTCAAGGAAGCGTTGCAGAAGAGGTACAACCTGTCAGAGGACGGATACAGACTCATGTTCAGACAAGGTAAGCCTGAAGATGGAGAAGATGTTGGAATGTTTTTGACCAGGATCAAGACCTATCTAGAGAGGTGGATAAAGCTGTCGAAGACGGAGGAGACCTACGAAGGAGTGAGAGATCTGTTCGTCAGAGAGCAATTCATGGATGCCTGCCCACCAGACCTTGCAACCCATGTGAGGGAGAGGAAACCAAAGACGCTACAGGACATCGCAGATTCAGCGGAGGCGTACCTGGTAGCGAGGAACCGGACGCTCAGCGGGAGCGCCAGACTGCAGAGCCGGCCAGTGCGACAGAGGCCCAACGGAGACAGAAGCCCACAGGTCTGCCATAGGTGCCAGAGGCCGGGACACAAGGCGACGGAGTGTCGTGCAAAGTTAAACGACAAAGGTGAGTTGAAATGTTACCTTTGTGGAAAGCCAGGCCACGTTCGGAGGATGTGTCCAGCCCAGAAGGATATGGGACGAGGCAAGCCGAACAAGGCGGCGGCGGCCGTAGTGATAGCGGCGGACGAGTCGTCGAGACAGGATGCGACGACGGCTGACACCAGCATCAACGTTCAAGCGGTAATGAAGGACGGGAAGCTACAGTTAGCGGTGCCTGTTACTTGCGGAGGATGCAGTGACGGAAGGACCGTGGAGAAACTGAAGTTACCAGTGATGAAGGGCTTGATTGGAAATCGAGCGGTAGATGTCCTAAGAGATACCGGCTGTGAAGGTGTAGTGGTGCGGCGAGCACTGGTGGACGACGGACAGCTCACCGGTGGGAAGAAACTTATCACGAGGATCGATAACTCTTTGCTAGCGGCGGAGGAAGCCGTTATCGACGTGAAGACGCCTTACCTGACGGGCAAAGTGACGGCGCTGTGTCTCACGGAGACCATCTGCGACCTAGTAGTCGGGAACGTGGACGGAGCGAAGGATCCGTACGACCCTGATACTGAGGTGATGGTAGGAGCGGTGACCACGAGGGCCCAGGAGAAGAGGAAGGACCGGTCTACGTCGCTGAAGGTGCCGAGGGCAGAACGGCACGCGGGAGTGGATAGAGAGGAACTTATCCGACTCCAAGAAGAAGACGAAGTCATTAGGAAGTTAGAGCAGAAGAAGATCCCAACTAATAGAGGCAATAAATCTGTTCATTTTGAGAAACATGGAGGAGTACTGTACCGGATCTACAAGGACCTGAGACAGGCGACGGTTATAAGGCAAGTGGTACTACCCGAGAAACTGAGAGAGTATGTACTGAGTGTAGCCCACGACTCGATCGTCGGAGGACACCTCGGCGTGAAGAAAACCAAAGACAGAGTTATGAGCAATTTTTATTGGCCTGGAATTGAAGGTGACGTCGCGAGATCTGCCGCTCATGCGACATATGCCAGAGGACGGTGAACAAAGGAGCGACCCCAAAGGTGCACCTGCAGAGTATGCCAGTAGTGGACGTACCATTTAGGCGAGTGGCCGTGGACTTAGTAGGACCTATCGACCCCCCAAGTGAAGGTGGACATCGGTATATCCTGGTGTACATAGACTACGCTACTCGTTACCCCGAAGCCACACCCTTGAAGAGGATCGACGCAGAAACGGTAGCAGAAGCCTTAGTGAACATCTACAGCCATTTGGGTGTGCCCGAAGAGATCTTGTCAGACCAAGGGACCCAGTTTATGTCAGATGTCATGAAGGAAACGAATAGACTACTGGGAATTCGACAGTCGACCACTACAGTCGACCACTACAGTCTACCACCCTATGTGCAACGGGTTGGTGGAGCGATTCAACGGCACGCTGAAGAAAACATTGAGACGACTGTGCGCAGAGCAACCCAAGCAGTGGCACAGATACATCAACCCGCTGCTCTTCGCATATCGTGAAGTTCCTCAAGAGTCGACCAAGTTTGCCCCATTCGAGTTGCTGTATGGGAGAACTGTGAGAGGACCGATGCACATCTTACGTCAACTATGGACCAAGGACGTAGAGGAGCAGGAAACGAAGACCAGTTACCAGTACGTCATGGAACTACGTGAAGGGCTGGAGGACACATGGAAGCTAGCGACGGAAGAACTCTCCAAGGCTCAAGGTAGACAGAAGACCTACTACGACCGGAAGGCGCGAGAGAGGAAGTTCCGAACCGGAGATGAAGTGTTGGTGCTACTGCCGACGAACACTAACAAGCTCCTAGTCCAATGGAAAGGACCATATAAGGTAGTCTCAGTCGTCGGCGTCAACGACTATAGAGTCAAGATGGGTGCAAAAGAAAAGACCTTGCACGCCAACCTCCTCAAGAGATACATTCCAAGGACGTCAAAAGCAGCAGCAGTGGCAATGGAACCGAGACCTATTGTGACCGAGATGTGTGGGATGGACAACAGTAGGAGAGATACCACGCCTAAACATGTCAACACCATAAAGGACGGCGACGGTGATAGTGCTGAGACTGTACTGGCAGAGGATGACATGATGGACAAGAGTCAACCCGTGGAGTCAGCTGGCATGACAATCATCGAGGACTGCGACCTGGAAGGCGGCAACGGTGGAACGACGGAGGACCTTGCCGACCTAGGAAGCTGGGACCAGAATGAAGGCTACAGAGATGTCCAGTATGAAACGCAACTGACATCGGAACAACGTCAAGAACTCTGCGATGTGGTGAAGAATTACCAGCACGTCTTCACCAATCTCCCTGGATGCTGCCAGTTGGGTGAACATCGCATCGACCTGACGACAGAAGTACCAGTTCGTCAACGACCATACCCGGTGCCCTACGCTATGCGCGACTCATTGAAGGAGGAGCTTAGCACCATGGAACGGCTGGGCATCATTCGAAGGAGCTCATCAGCTTATGCTTCACCTATTGTTGTCGTCAAGAAGAAGGACGGATCCAACCGAGTCTGCATCGACTACAGGAGGTAAACAAGATCACAGTATTCGACCCTCATCCGACAGCAGCGCCATCAGAAGTGTTTCAGAGTCTCTCGAGAGGAAAATTATTCTCTCGGATTGACCTGAGCAAGGGATACTGGCAAGTGAAAGTTCGAGAGCAAGACATTCCCAAGACGGCGTTCGTCACCATGGGCGAACACTATGAATTCATTCGGATGCCTTTTGGGATGATGAACTCAGGAGCCACGCTGAACAGGATCGTAAAGCCATTGATCCGTGGAATGAACAATGTGACAGCATATGTGGACGACCTGCTGATTCATACAGAGACATTCGACGAGCATGTGAAGACTCTCAAGGACTTACTGCAGAGGATGGACCAAGCTGGATTAACTGCAAGACCATCCAAGTGTCTGATTGGAACGTCTGAAGTAGACTTTGTTGGACACTTAGTGGGAGAAGGTATGATTGGCCTGTTAGAAGAGAATGTATGTAAGGTACGAGACGCACCCAGACCCACCACTAAGAAGGAAGTGAAAGCATTCTTAGGATTAGTGGGATATTACCATGAATTTATTCCTAACTTTTCAGCGATTGCATCACCATTGTCTGATTTACTTAGAAAGGGTCAGCCCAATATAGTTCAGTGGGATGAAACGCAGGAGAAAGCGTACACCTCTTTGAAGAATGTCATTATCTCCAAACCCGTGTTATGTTTGCCAGATTTTTCCAAAGAGTTTGTCTTAGCAACTGATGCATCAGATCGCGGATTAGGCGCTAGTCTTATGCAGGAACACGAGGGAAAGTTGTACCCTGTGGCATATGCTAGTCGTAAGCTATTGCCTCGTGAGACAAAATATTCGGTCTCAGAGCGCGAATGTTTAGCTATTGTTTGGGCTGTAAAAAAGTTTACTTTGTATTTGTATGGAAAGGAGTTTGTGCTCCAAACTGACCATCGGTCATTAGAGTTTTTGAACTCTGCCAAGTTTGACAGTCCAAAGTTATTACGATGGAGTTTATTTTTACAGTCTTATCGATTCAGGATTCACTACGTAAAAGGCAGAGAAAATGTCTGTGCCGATTTCCTGAGCAGGGTATTTTAAAGTAGTACACTATCAGTGAAATGCATTGTAACCCATACTTTTGCCTACTAGATGAATTTCTAGGACGGCAGTATTGTACTGTAATTGGGGACATAGTTCATCTGTGACTGAATATTGAATTGATGGCTGATAGAGAGTCATGATGTGTTAGTCACATTTTGATTTTATGCTATGTCATATTTGTTACCAATGGAACTTGGTGTAATTTTTGGAAAATGTAACCCAAATGGGGACTGCGAGCAAGCAGTGTTTGTGTTATATTGCAATGTTGTAACTTGTTTTGACCTAATATGATGAAGAAAGACCCTGATCAGTGGTCGGTATGTATTGGTATTTTTGCCATTGTACGTATGAGTTATACATTTGGAGATAACCATGTTATGTACAACAAGTTATATGCTATGATTCGTGCACGAAGCATTATGTAAACGATGGGCCATCGTTTCACCATATATGATTTGTAATAATATCATTGACCATTGTTTCACCACAGTGGTGGCGTTGTGTTATTTTGACTAGTAGGCCTACTGTTTACTATTGGGAAGCAATGACGGTATTGTATTAGTTATGGTATTAGTGATGCAAAGTACACTGCATTGTATTGTATTTGTGATAACATTCGGGAAGACACTGAAATTGTTATTAATTGTAATAGAATTAGCAACTACCTTTGTGAGATTGGGAGTGCTATAAGATTATTTCACGATAGTGCAGACGCTGTATAATGTTTTGGAGTTGAAAGATATTCAACTTAAATTGGGGAGTTGTGTAGCATCTGCGGGCTACCCCTTGCCCTCCCCCGGTTTTGTTGTTGTGCTGGTGGCTGAGCATGTGTCCACTACTTTTTCCATTTTATTGTTGACAACCGCCAGAGTGTACTGTATTCCGTGACCTGACCTTCTTTTCTAGTGAGTAGTTTTTTTCCTCGCTCGCTTGTTGTCAGGTGTTTTGACTCGTTCAGTAAATATTAGTATGTTCCCGAATATTCGATAACGTTATGGATACGAATGTTTACGCCAGATTTGGCCTTGGGTGATGTAACCTGATGACGTATTGATGCGTGATTGGTTAGTTTGTGCGAGGGCAAAGGTAACGTTTATTTCGGGAACTTTCTGTAGGAATGTTTATATATATATAGACCTGTGTGAGTGGTTGGTCGGTGAGTAAGTGAGTTTCCTTTTGTGTGGCGTAGATATTTAGTTTCGCTGGTGTCTTCCTAGTATTTTATTGTTCACTATACAGTTATTAAACTTTAGTATTATTTAATCTATCGTCGGATCTCGTGTTTATTTATTTTACAGCTGTAATAGTTTCGTTTTCTAAAGGGTTGTAGTTAGATCAACTAACTCCCCCCTACTATAACGTGCTAGAACAACCTCAGCTGTTACAGATGTACAGGGCATGCTAAAAAGGGAGGTAACCATAAAGAAAAAGGGGGGTGGGGGGAGGGTATTTTAATCCCTTGCCTTGCTTCATGTACTCTTTCCTGGAATAGCCAGACCTCGGGTATAATGAGACATTTTTGTTGGAACACGACCTCTCGTTATAACCAAGTTCCATTAAATTACATGTACATTTGCTATCGATGAAAACACATGAAAAAACAGAAATTTTCCTTACAATTTATCATTTTAAGAACATTAAATGCATCATTCTAATTTTAGTCAAACTCATGCCTCCCCTGTCCAGGTTTTCAAAGAAAAATAGCCACGCACTTATAGTTATTACGTAGTACAGAAAATAGTTTCTGCTGCTGGTTCTTTGAAAGAAAGTAAGAGAGAGTCAAGAGGAATCAACAGTTGCCCATAGCATTACCTGCCAAAAATGTGTGTCTTGCTGAGGAAAGAATACTACCAGATGCCAAGTGCTGGTGGTGTCAGATAATAATATCAGCTCTACCGAGTTGATGCAACTGATTTTATAATTTTTACGATGGGTAACAGTTGTTCCGTGTTCTTGACCCATATAACTGTTGGCAGTGACATTTATTCAAATGCACTTCACACTACCTAAAATTACCACCACATGTACACAGGGTTCAGCCCCTTCCTCCTCTGCAATTTGGTGCATATTTTTAAATGAAAATTTCAGTACAGACAGTCAACAAAAGACAGTACAAGTGCCGTTCACAAAGATGAGTTCACACAACTGCATATCCCCCTTTCTGGATATACCGTAATACATGTAAATGTAGTATTTATAATGAGGGTCAGGATAAAAAACATGATCAACATAATGAAACGAATAGGTCTATGTATTATCCAAGTTTTCTTTTACAAAACCAAAATTTTTCAGTACACTCACACATATACACATAATAAAAAATCGAAGTGTTTATATGTCGATAGTGTCGGATAAAATTCCCCCTAGGATTTTTTTTATCTATCAACATAAATTCAGTATTTGTGAGTTATCTCCCCTGATTCGAACCCTTTTTCCGTCTTCTTCCCTTGTTCCTTACATAATGACGCAATCAACGTTCGTATTGGGTGTGTGTTGAAAATGATATTGAAATTGGACAGACTTGGAATTTTATTGATTTAATGGATACATACGAAGGTTCAGATCTAATCCGTTAATATGGGTTTCTTGGTTTGGTCATGCTTAGTTAGTAAGACTTTCCGTTCTCAGTAGCGTAGTTGTTAGCATCTCTGCTTGTCACTCAGGGAGCCGTGGTTCGATTCTCAGCATGGCAGGTTTTTTTTTTTTTTTGTAAGTCTTTTTATTAGGCATCAATCTGTTGTTTTTTTTTCATCCAAGAACAATAACGGAAGAAATCCAGTTTTTTTCTCTTTTTTAAATGTCTACACCTGTCAATCGGGGGACAGAGGTTTGATTCTCAGCAGGGTAGGTTTTTTTTTTCTTCCTTTCTTATAAAAGTCTTTTTATCAGTAATCAATCTGTTTGGTAATTTTTTTTTAATCCAACAACATTAGGAATAAATCCAGTTTGCTTGTTTGTTTGTTGTTGTTTGTCATTAGTCAACACCAATACCTGCAGATAAACCCAAGCTTTGTCATTACTGTTGGCGGCCCAAGATCTGCAGATAGTGTTGCCGGATAAACCCAATTTAACTATCCGCCGATAATGTTGGCGGATAAGCTGGGCAGTATCCGCCGAGAATGTCCACGGATAAGGGCAGCCATAAAAAATATGAAAAAAGCATGATTTAGATGCTGTGATGATGAAAAAAGTTGGCTTTTTAAGGAGAAAACCTGGATTTTAAAGTGAAAGAATGTATATGAATATATTGTGAAAATTTAAGCCTATAAGTTTGTCTCAAAGAGCTCAGGCGGCAATAAGTGTTTGAAAGCTAAAACGTAGTAAAAATATGGTCTTACTCATATAAAATATTATCCAATGCAATCACATTTCTTACCTCCCATAACGTCAGCAAGTCTATTTTTTCTCCAACGCAGTCTGAGTGTTTTAAGCTGAGACCTGTCTCTTCTTGGAGCTCTCTCAAACCTGCATCCAGTAGCTGACAAAAGAAAAGACAGAAATGACACATTTCTTCAAACAACACCGGCATTAATATGCAGTGCTTCATAAAAGTCATTTTGTTTATAACCATACCAAGTGCTCTCTTTGTCAAATCGTTGAAAAGGCAAAAAAAAGTATAATCTGCCACCACTATGTTTGATTCTGGTAGTCATCTGAGTGAGTGTGACAATGATTGATAATGACTGATTGGAGTTTGGCCTCTGCATTTCATACAAAAGTAATACATGTAATTCTATCCTCTTACAAAAATTTCCATTTCATGGGCCTAATAATGAAATGAACAATAAAAGAAGTGGTGTAGTTTACTTACACTTTCATTTTCCTCGACATGACCACCTGCAATGCACACACAAAAACAGTGAATTTTCCACAGATAACCCCCCCCCCCCCTCCCTCCACACACACACACACACACACACAAATAAGCCACTAGACAGTAGGAAAGCTTCACTTCTGTTTACATATTTTGACAGAATGAATAATGGACTGTTGTACAATCACCATGCAAAAACAGCAGCTATCATCAGTGTTGGGTTATGAGAGCTGGCATTTCGATATGTTGTTTGTCACTCTTTACTTCTGACTGTTCAGCTCCTGGCCTGCATATTTATTTTCATTGGCTAAGAAAAAAATACACATCAGACAGTTCAAATCATATTTCACATCTGCCATGAATCATTAGGTGCAGCGCTTCATTTCTCTGCCCACTAACCTTTCATAGGATTCCTTGTTAACGTTAACAGCAAGGTTATTCTTAGAAAATCAGTTCAATACTTATGAAAAAAGAAAAGCTTGCTGTTGCATCTCAACTATTTGGAAGAAAGTACAATGTATGCGGCAACTTGGTCATAATGAGATAGAATGTTTGCTAAAAATGTCTTGTTATACCCAATGTCTCACTATTCCAATAAAAAATCGGGCATTTAAATGTTTTTGTTGCTGCTGAGGTCTGATTAAACATCCTGATCCACTGAACTTGAAAAGATCTTCTAATTCCAGCATGAAATCTCAAGAGTATTGTCCCATCAGGAATAGCTCATTTAAAATAATTAGAACAAATACAACAATAATAAAAAATCAAACAATCACAATTGGATTTCAGTGCAAATTTAAATTATTTAACAACTATCATGTCCTGCTCTTTGCCCATGCTCCACAACTATGTAAGTTTATGAATTTATTTCCCCTTCAATAAACTTTTTACTGCTGTAAAAGCTAATTAAATAATGTAAATTTTCAGCGAACCTGGAAAGACCCATAATCCAGGGAATATTCTCAGATGAGTCGCTCTTCTTGAGAAGAGAATTTTGCCATCACAAGATTCCAAAACAATAGCAGCTCCAACATCAACACCACGAGAACAAGTCTCCTCCGGTAACGAATTTGCTATGTCATCTGGTAGACTGAGCACAGGACAGAATACAGGATGCTGGAAAAGTAGTTTGAGTTTTTGACGTGGGAGTAATATCATAGTCTAGAAATCCAACCAAAATATCAACATATCAACAGGACTTATAAAATGAACACATGACGAAAATATATAATTACAAACAACGACAAAACTACAGGTAAGCATAGTGCCACTCTTCTTGTAATTTTAGTCAAGCCAGTTAAAAAAGTTCATTTATAGGTCATTTTGTTAATGATCTGACTATATAATGAGAAAATCATATTTATTGCAATTTAGATTTGTGAATAAAATCACATTATTGGGCAGAAAGTTCACAATTTATAATATAAATTGCAATTAACGAAGTACTGTACAGCACACACAAAACAAAGTGGTAAAACTTATTTGCTCAAGACTGCACTGGCAATGCAATTTTTACTCTAGTCTAAAATTACCTTGATCAAGATTTCATCTTGTTCTGTTAACTTTGAATCACTGACTGTAAGATGACTGCCTTTCATCTGGATATGGACATGCCCACTTCCATAAGGGAAATCGAAGTACTTTAAGATGCACTGGAAAGAAAACATTTATAACTGTTGTTAGGTCATAAATAGAAAATGGTTTTTAAATCTGTGACTGACATCGGCATCAATTAAAGATCATTGCTCTTTTGGACACTACTAGTCATGTAATGTTTCTAGTAAAATAACTTTTGAGCTTTGACATTTTTTGACATTAATATAGTGGGGTCCATTTAATTCAAACTCTTGCACATGTAATTCGAATTTCTTTTACATTGAAATGATCTCAAGGTATGTTCTTTTTTATCTCTGTCCTTATGTTCCTGGACAATTCAAATATGAACCAATTTCTGATAATTTGAAGTCATCCAGCTTGCTCACTGCCAACATTATACAGTAGACAACAGTTAAACCGAAATGGGTGGGACCGTGGGTTTGTTTTCTGTTTAGAAAGAGTTTCAGTTTACCGATAGGAGGCTTAAAAATTGCCAGTTTCAAGGGAGGCAGCCCAAATCACTATCAAAGGGGACAAATCAAGTCAGTGCGTAAGCAAAAAAGACTCAATTCGTCCTCCATTGCTGTGTGTTTTTGACTGATAATGAGGACGAGTGATTGCTCAGCCTAGGGACACACGGAGAATGGATATGCGGATGAATGTGAACTAACACTCAGAGTAGAGAGACATGATTGTGGACAGACAGTACAGAATCGTCCTCCTGCTGATCTCGTTACCGTTACCGTACATGATGCCATGAACTACGCTGTCCGTGGTCACTAGTACACCATGTTGTCTCTCTGATGTCATACATTTTTACATGAAAGGCCACCCGCGATGCGCCAAAAGTCTTGACTGCTGCCGTCTGATTTTGGACCAGCGATATTATAGACCTCCTCTCTCTTCCCTAACCCTGTGGTGCTGCCGCTCCCATGTAGGCTTGTATGATCATTCAGAACAAAGCATGCTCTGCTTGGTTTTTAAAAATTATTTTTGAGGAGGGAGGGGTGGAGGGATGGTGCAGTAAATTGACTTGGCCTATGGCGAATCACAGTGAACTGGCCACTGAATCCAGCAATTTTCTTTTCGGTTTAACAATAGGGCTATTTTGGTTTAGTGCTAGTTTGTTAACAAAGATAAAGAGGAAAAAATTTGGGGACTCCTGTTTTCTTTTGGTTTACCGCTATTATCGATTTTAACCGTTTTCCACTGTATTCAAATTTTTCACCTCCTGAACCCATTTCCCACAACAAAGCCCAGTTGAACAACTTTTAGCAGCACAGAATTGCAGAGAAGGATGGAAGGGATACAAGTAATGCAGCAAGTGGGGCTGAAATGAGATGAGAAACATGAGGGGGAACAGGGCGTTGTGTGCTAGAAAAGCCTCCTGGCATGCTGTGTGATGATCATTTGACACTGACAGAACTAATTTATTTGCTATAAAAACAGTTATTATTGTGATGCTAGATCTAGAATCTACAGTGCCACACACTGTACAGTCCAATGAATCTTTGCATGTGGTGCGAACGGAAAAGTTTATCTGACAAACCTCTGTAAACCTGGCTAGTCTAGGACTTGCACTGTCACTTCTTTTGTGAAGCTTTACAAGAACTCTTGTGTAACTTGACATTCTGAAGACATAGATGGTAGAGTTTAAACTGAAATGATCAGCAGAGTGTGGGTCAGGCCAGGAGTAATGCTTCTTCTGTTCAGAATTGAAAAGAGACTGGTTAGATCTAGATCTAGAGCTATGGTCAATGCACTAGGTGCAGTCACGAGGCAGGAAATGTTAAATGCCCAGAAGTAAACAAAGTCCAGCGAGCTTCTGACTGGCTCAGTTTAACCACTGAACTTCGGGCTTGTCAGTGAACACTTAAAATTTTCTCTCAGTTAATCTGTACTGGTCAGAACACTTTTCATGTGTAAGCATCAACTGCATGTCTGTGCGGTCACCTGCTGGTGGTGCAGTCACAAGTTGCTGGTTGTGCAGTCACCTGCATATAAGTGCCATCAGTGCATGCTCTCTGTGCGATCAATATCAAAATAGATCTGATAATCAACCTTCCCATCCTCTTCTTTTCCATTCCCTGACTTCCCACTCTTTCTTGTCCTCATGCTGAATTTACTAGACTTATTCTTTGATCAAGTTGCAAAATGCCTTGAAATATTCTAGCCTATGTATTTGGATTTTTACCACAATGTTATTCTTTGTTTCTCATTAAATTCAGTTGTTTACTATTAGCTGGTGTGCAGTGGCTCTTTTTTTAAAACTCTTTTATCATGTAGTCATATTAATAATAAGAAATAATGCTGCTAGTGATCCCATTTGATGCAAACACAACACTGATGTCACACTGCAATTACCAGAGACTGCACCTCATGCAGGGTGTCAGATGAATGCATGTCAGTGCAGTCAGCGCCATATGTGCATAATCATGCTCATAATACCCAGAAAACATATTTTTAATGAAAATCCACTCAAAGTAGAGTGTCCAGAGCACTTCTGTGAGCTTACACCAGACCACTAAATGGAGAAAACTGTAGGATCACATAATATTTACCTTTGAACTCAAGATGGAAGTTGTGGGGACACAAAATTTGGGAAAGTTATTCAAGGCAAAATAGGCCTACAAGCTTAGACAGCAGTCAAATTCTATGTGATGTTGTGATGCCTTGATTAGAACGTGACAAAACGTGGATTAGTCACAAAAACACCCCCAAATGAAACTGTATGGAAAAACAAATATTGACCACACCGACATGCTGACCGCACCTAGATCTAGATTCTAGATCTAGATCTAGATCTAGTGCATTGACTATAGATTTAGATTCTATCTAGTCTAGTCTAGATCTCTAGATCTAAATTCTTGCGACTTTTATGAACCGGTACTTTTGCCTAATTCGAGGGCTGCTTTAGCATGTTCAGAATGAGTTCATATTAAAACTCTTCCCGATACAATGTTCCCTCATGAGCTTTATGTATCAAAGTAACAATTTTAGTGCCAGCCCCAGCAGCTGCCGACTTCTAGGTTACGGGTCAAACGGAAGTGAATCTTTCCTGTTAGAAGTCAATTTTGATAACCTAGCTCTTAAACTCTTCAGTATTTCAATATGGAGACGAAAATCACAGCAGAGTGACATTAGATTCCTGGTAACAGCAGGATAAATAGATCTAAATCTAGTACTCCTGAAGGATTATGACGCTCCACAGTGTTTATAATTACCTATTAGCACATGTGGCAAAACACTTAATAATTTTATTCCAAAACGTGTGTCTGCATTCTGATGAGCATACTGTAGACTAGCTGTGGATCGAGATCTATCCAGTCTAGAGTCTAGATAGATCTAGACTCTAGATCTAGATCTAGATTCTAGATCTAGCACCAGTTTAGAATAGATAGCCTAGTCTTGATGTGTAGGCTATGGCTATTAACATTAACAATAAAACTTATTATTATTTGTTGTTTTTTTCTTCACAGCAGTGATTCTTTCATTTGTGCTTTTTCCTTTAGAATTAGATCTAATCTAGATCTAGAGTCTAGATCTGTGACTGTGTGTGAGAATAACCAACCAGTGCTACTAAATTCTTTTGGAGTTGGGTGGGTGGGTGGAGGGGGTTGGGGGTCTAGGCAGTCTTATTGGTCATTATATCTTAGGCCTAGGTCAAGAATAGCATGTATACCTACTATTAGTAACTTGATTTGATAGTTAGATCTCTATCTAGCTCTTCTTTCGCAGTGTCATTTGTATTAAAACAAATCTAGAGAAACCTGTGTCACATCCTCATATATATTCAGTTTTAGTATGTTAATTGTTAGCATTTGGCAGGATATAACATGAAATAAAATGATTCAGAAGAGGGCTTGGTGGGGGGGGGGGGTGAAGGGAGGGCACAACATGCAAACATGCATGACTTAGACATTACTCTAGACTTTGGCAGGCAGTTATACTACTAGAAAGTCAAATTAAGTCAAAATTGTTGATTGTTTTCAGAACTACAGACTTGTAGCCTGCAGTTTTTAAACACTGGGGACTTCACAAGTCATATCGGATAGCAAAGCTAATCAGTCTTTGAGTGACCAGACAATTACCTCCTCGCACTATAGTGCTCACCGTGTAGCAAAAATGGAATGTGAATGGAATAGGATCAGTTATTTCAAAAATTTATTACAACTTTGTTAATTAAAAACACAAGATGAATGAAACTTGACAACCAGTCATAAGAATGGTTGTAACACTTTCATCTGGCAATTATACCAAGTCAGTCAGACCATTAGCAATTAAGCAGAATTGTGGGAAGTGTGTCATATGGCAGGCCGGCATCCTGTCACTTAATTTATGATGTACCAGATTCATGTCACTCTGTCAGCCATCACTAAGGGGTTAAAGAAATAATGCTGGGGGAGAGCCCAGATTAAACTTTGGATAGCATTTAAATAATTCAGTCCAGTTATCCTGATACAAGCAGGTGACCAGCATGCGGCCCGCTTCCAGCTTGCACCAAATCAGAGGCTTATCACTAATGAATCGTCCCCCCCCACGAAGACGTATTAAGCTGTGGGTGTGCCTTAGAGGAAACCCCTGAAAAAAAAAATCAAAGAAAATGGAATAAACTTGCTAACAAAACAAACTTCAAGTGCATCAACCTTGGCAGATTAACAGGACCTGCAAACTGGATCAAGGATTGTGATCCATTACCAGCATTCCCGTACATTGAGGGGTCTGTCACGACCCCACATTTTACATAGCGTTTTTTCATCTGACCTTCCCCGTACGTCGTGGGGTCTGATACTACCCCATATAACAGTACATGTAATAGCCTTTTTACTGACACACATGGTGTGTTACTGTGGTGTGTTCCTAATACAATGTACTACTAATAGCAACTGAGTAGAAAAAAAATAAGACAGTTTATTGTCATGGCGACCACATGCACATGTAAACAATATGTTGTACGTGTACATTGTTGCCACCTTAATATTCAGAAACTGAGAGATGCAAGTGTTAGAAATGCCTTCAACATACAAGTCAAGAACCGATTCCAGGCTCTACGAGAGTCTGATAAGAACAACCCTAAAGAAAGAGGAATCGATTCAGAGTGGAAAAGAGTAACTACAGTGTACACAGAGAGCAGTGTAGCCTGCCTTGGATTTAATGAGAAAGGGAAAAGCAAGGAGTGGATCCAACAAAGAACATGGGATGTGATTGAGGAGAGGAAAGTCATGAAAAAGAAACTCCTACAAGTGAAATCGGAAAGGCTGAAAGAGAGGTACCAACATAGCTACACAGAGTTAAATAAGAAAGTGAAGAGACTAGTAAAGAAAGATAAACGAGAAGCCATGGAACAGCTAGCGGCAGATGCGGAGGAGGCAGCAGCAAGAGGAGAACAGGGTAAGCTCCACAAGATCACTAAGCGCATTTGTGGCAAGTACGGTGGAAGACCAAGTGTTCCAATCAAAGACAAGAATGGGAAACTACTGACTACAGAACGAGAACAGGATACACGCTGGACAGAGCACTTTCAGGAATTACTAAACCGGCCACCACCTGAAGATAGAATAATAATACAAGATGCTGCTGAAGACCTTGAAATCAACATAGATCCACCAAAGAAAGAAGAGATAGTGGCAGCAATAAAGAGCCTAAAAAACAGCAAAGCCCCAGGAAAAGACAACTTGACTGCAGAACTGTTCAAAGCAGATCCGGATCAGTCAGCCACCATCCTTCAGCCACTGTTCACAGCTATCTGGGAAGCAGAAGCAGTACCAAAGAGCTGGAATGAAGGCAGAATAGTGAAAATACCCAAGAAAGGAGCACTCAGCGATTGCAACAACTGGCGTGGTATCACTCTCCTTTCTATACCCAGCAAAATCCTTGCCAAGATCATTGTGCAACGTATGTCAGATGCTGTGGACAAGACACTGAGAAAGGAACAGGCCGGATTCCGAAAGGGGAAAGGATGCGTTGACCAGATCTTCACACTCCGAAACATCATAGAACAGTGTTCAGAATGGCAAAGGCAGCTCTATGTGAACTTCGTTGACTTCGAAAAGGCCTTCGACAGCATCCACAGAGAGAGTATATGGCGCATTCTTCGGCACTATGGGATTCCCAGCAAGCTTGTTGAACTCATCAAAAGCTTTTACAAGAACTTCAGTTGCAGTGTCGGAAACAGTGATGCATCCTTTGAAGTGAAAACTGGTGTACGGCAAGGATGTGTGATGTCAACAATTTTGTTTAACCTCGTAATCGACTGGATTATGCGGAAAACTACAGAGGATGCACCAAGAGGCATCAGATGGACACTCTTCGACAACCTAGAGGATTTGGACTTTGCGGATGACCTTGCGCTATTGTCACATAGTCACCAACACATGCAAGATAAGACGCAGAGACTACATAATTTTGGATGCAAAGTAGGCCTTCGGATTAGCCAGAAGAAGACAGAGATTATGACCCTAAATGTAGACACTCCAGCACCAGTGCAAGTAGATGACAAGAACCTCACCACGACGGACAAATTTAAATACCTTGGTAGCATTATCAGACCAGAGGGTGGCACAAAGGAGGACATCCAAAGTAGGCTGGGAAATGCAAGGGCTGTCTTTCAAAGTATGAGCAACATCTGGAAATCGACACAATACGGCATCAACACCAAGATCAGACTGTACCAAAGCTGTGTCCTATCCACACTCCTGTATGGATCAGAGTGTTGGCGAATGACAGAAGGTGACCTCGCCAAGTTGTCTTCCTTCCACACCACATGTCTTCGTAGGATTCTCCGCATCTTTTGGCCAAACAAGATTTCTAATCAGGAACTACTAAGGCGATGCAAGCAAGAAGAAATAGCCAACATCATCACGAAGAGACGATGGAGATGGCTTGGACACGTGCTGCGAAAGGAAGCAAATTCTATAACCAAAACAGCACTTCCGTGGACACCGGAGGGACGGCGCAAGCGAGGCAGACCCAAGGCAACCTGGCGGAGAACAATCGAGGCAGAGATGAAACCCTTCAATCACTCATGGGGAACTCTCGCAAAGATGGCCCAGGACAGACAGGGCTGGAGATCCTTTGTTGCTGCCCTAAGCACCAGTGGGTGCAACAGGAAATAGTAGTAGTACATTGTTGCAGTGACAAACTGTCTTATAAATTTTTTTCTTTTTTTTTTAAACGGGGTGTGTTGTGTGTGTGTGTGCGCACGTGCCTGCGTGTGTGGGTGCTTAATTATAATGGAGTAATCTTATTATTTTTTTTTGTAATATTTTTTAACCCAATATTAAGACCATTATGCACACTCAACATCAAACCAACTGACCACTCAGGATTTCACAGTGCACTGTGAATACATTTTGTGTCCAATCAACAAACATAAGGACTTCAGTTGATACCTTACTCCACTCTCCAGCACTTTATATAGTATAAGTGAGGCAGGAAAATTGTTGGTAGAGTCAAAAACATGATCCTCAATAGAAAGGTGTTTGTAGGATTTGCTTGGAGGCTTCGACGCCGAACCTGACCTTCAACCAGAGCCTGTGCAATCGATATTTGAAACCCTCTCTACGGTTGTCCTTGTGGGCTGTGGAGTCCTCTGGCATCCTGCACCTGAATATTACAAGTGCAGCAATGCTGGCCATGTCTAGCATGTTGTAGAAAAGTCGCATTGGCCAAGGTTTTGTAGATCTCCGAGTAGACAGGACAGCAGCCATTATGTCCATAACATCAACACCGCCTTTGATGGCGTTGTAGCAGGAGACAATTCCAGGAACTTTCTTTCTGTTGTCATCCACCGATAATGTGTGATGCATGGTGCTGAGAAGTATTGCATTCTTCTTGCTGCCTGACTTGTAGCTAACAAGATAAGCTTTCTTCTGACATCCGAAAATTGAATCATATTTTGGGATATTCTTGTTTGGGATTTCAGGAAGTAAAAACTTTTTGTTACTCCTAACAGTGCCTACTAGTGTCATTCCATTTTTTGCTAAACAATCGCTAGTTCCATGTCAGTGAACAAATTGTCACATGTCATGTTTCTACCTAAACCAAAGAAGGGTGTGCACAATCTTGTTGCAACGTTCCGGCCTAAATATTTCCCAATTTCCCTGCCCTCCTTCCCAAGATAAGGTTCGCCTTCTAAGGGATAAAATGTGTCCGCATCAGCTGACCAGAAAATCTTAATGCCATACTTTCCTGGTTTGGAAGGCATGTACTGTAGAAACTTGTAACGCCCTTTCCATGGCATAAGCTGTTCACCTATGGTGATGCATGGTCCTGGCAAGTAGTGCCGTTTCAAGTTTGAATTGAAAATGTCCCACACTTCACGGAATGGAGCAAAAATGTCTCTTGCCCTCCTAGCCGATCTTGTTTCTTTGTTATAAAATCGTAAATGTTCTGACAACTGCAGAAAATGATTCCTTCCCATGACGGATCGCACAGAATTGTTGCCATATTATACCTTGTCCCATATCAGTGTTGTTGGCATCAAGTTTTGGCCTATGGCACCGAGGTTGATGAAAAATCCAATCAGCGCCTCAATTTCTGTCTCACCGGTCTTCACCCACGTTGCACCTTTGCTCCTTCTTCTTTCCAAGTTTGTGCATTTCACTATGATGGAAATCAGCATTCTGGTCAAGAAAAGACGGAATGCAGTCACAGGGGAATGGACGGATAAACAGTTGATGGCCTTGTTCGGTGGAGGTCTGAATATGTTCCTGGCTGGGGTTTTTGTAACTGCCGGTGGGTATTTACTCCACTTTGTTTTGTCATTCCTCTCCAATTTATGGTGTCCCCTGATGATGTACCAACATCTGTTGCTGGTTCCAGCTCAGTGAGGGAGTATTCTTCCTTCTATCTCATGGGCTCTCCCTCCTCCTGCTCCTGCCCCTCCTCCTTCTCCTCCCCATCATCAGCATCACTTTCTGACAGTTCTGGGATTTCTGTAATGAAAACGTTTCTTCTTCACTGTCAGTTGACACATCAAGGTCTTGATCCATTAGCTGGCGAAAGATGTTCTTACGGTCCATCTACAAAATGTAGTAAAAGAGAAAAGTATTAATTATATCAATATAAGGATAAAGATGATTGTGTGTATAGAGCTCCCCCACCCTGCTTATTTAGCAGGCTCAAAACCCTTTACAATATTTATCTCCCCTGGCAGGCCAAACCATTCCAAAATCCGTCTCAACGTCCAAGGGAGCAGCCATTTTTGGCATGTACACCCCCACCCCATTTGTACTCAGGCATGCGCACACACCCACACACAATAATAATAATACACACACATCAAGCAGTGAGTTCATTTTCAAGATCCAGAGTACCGGTATTACTTTTACACCAGAGTTGGGGGGGGGGGGGGGGTGTGAAAAATCGTGTCAAGTGCCGTCCCCAAAAATACGTCGTCAGCCCTGGTAAGGATTTGAACCCCGGACCCCACAATCTCATGTCCGGCAGCTTAGCCACTAGGTCACTGGCGCCACAATACTACATACCAGTATAGGCTACAGTTCTTGTATTATCACCAGGCCGGTTCCTAAACTCTGTGCACAGCAGTCACAGCGCAATGCCTTTTTCTCGTACCTCACTCATATATAATAATAATAAAAATTTGTACAGCGCTTGAAATGTCGAAAAGAGCATCTCAAAGCGTTTTACAATAGGCCCAATACAATGAAAACGAACTACATTGTACATTTGAAAAAATAAACAAACCATAAAATATGGATGTTTATACACAATAATGAGCTTTATTACTTTTTTATGTGGGAGGCCTACTCATCTTGAACTTGCTGTGGAGTTGTGAAATTGTGTTTCCTTAGAAGTTAACACACTTTTAACAGATTTTTCTTTTTTCTGTAGCAATCACTCAGCCAATGATATCAGATATTCTGGGCCTCGACACTTTCGTTGACCTGTTATGCCATGTCCATCAGTCCTGCAAAGTTGTCATTGACTGAGGGGTCACGTGTATGGTCAGCCCCTTTGAGCGAGCAGCATACAGCTCAGCATAGAACTGCGTCGTGGCATCGAGTGGTGAAAATAAAATGCTGTATAAAATGTGGGGTCGTGTCAAATCCCACGCCGTAGGGGAATGAATGAAGAATATTTTGTTATATAAAACATGGGGTCGGGATAGACCCCGCAATGTAGGGGAAAGGGTAATGGAAATGCACGTGCATTGGTGAGCAAAGATTCCAATGCTTTTTAATTTTGAATATGTGAGTCGATGGGCGATGACGTCATTGAGGAATACATGGAGTATCGAGCTCCTGGAACTAAAATTGAATTAATGAGAGCACATTTTAGAGGGCGTGGGGTCTCTAATGACCCCCGACGTACGGCGAGGGTTAATGTGTAAGATTTGGATCATGATCTGGGTATCCAGCTATTTGGAACTGGAGGGTCCAAATATGTATCCGGATCACTCAGAAATGGGTGGTATTTCAGCAAAGAACTGATGAAACATGTAGAAGCCCATGTATTTAGCAGTAATAGCACACATAAAAGCTACATTCAGGTTCCATTAACTTTATCTCACAGTGTAAGACTGACTTTTTATATTTCATTGGTCAATCAATATTTTAAATGCTTGTCTGTCTCTGACAGAGTTGATACATGTAAGAAGCTGTGGGAAGATGGCAACCATTGAAAAACTAATCAAGGCCTTTGAAGGGCTGAAGGTGTTTCAGCCAAATCCTCAAGCAGCAGAAGATCCCAAGTAAGTAATTTCTCTTCACTTTCATGATGCAGTCTGCAAAACAAGGTGCTGATTGTAAAAAAACAACAAAAGGATTTGCATGAAACTGGAGCCTCAAGTGATTTGCTTTTATAAATATTATTTGATTATTACGTAGTAGGGAAGAACATTTCTGAAGACTTTACACAAAAAGCCTCGTCGTCCCACATGACAGTTAACTGATGAAAAAAGGTGCATTTTCTTGACCTCATCAGAATATTTCATTTCACTGGAAAATGCAGTTCTTTAATAATAATAGAGAGGAAAGGCAAATCTTCCTTTTTATGATTTGTTTACAGTAACAGAGAATAATGACAGCTTGCTTTGCCTGAAAACAAAACTTACAAGAGGAAGGAACATATTCAGGGATGTAAATCTTCCGAGAATTTCTTTCTGGTTCCGATTTCCGAGAGAACCATTCCGAGAGAATCGGAGTCCCGATTTTTTTTTTTTTTTAATGAACAGACGAGAGCGAAATTCTGTTCCGAGTGTTGATTCATTTCCATAGCTACCGCTAATAGCGCCGGACCTAGCGATTCAACGGGCGCAACCGTAAACGCTGCAGCTCTACCCCACCGTGTTCTGCTGTACTGCGTATGCCCGAACTCGCAATAACTTTCGTCCCCCCGCTGCGGCCCTGCTCAACTAGGCATTAGTAATGTTGCATAATAAGTTGTCACGGCATACAGTGATACACCTTCGCCCGTGTCCGCTCGCTTCGGCCGTTCATACGAACTCGAGTAGGTAAGCACGTGTAGGTCACACATTATTGATTTTTATTGTATCGTAAACGATGGCGGTCATTGAGTAAGAACATTGGACACATTTTGTGAAGGGGTTTCATTTTATTTCGCTGTTGTGTTTTTTTTTTTTTAATTTCACATAGCTTACAATCATCTTTGGCAGTGGTAACTCCCGGTAGATCTAGGTCTTCAGACTTTTAGAATCTTCGAACGTAATTGACAATCACGGATTATAACTAGATCTAGGCAAAGGCGTACACGTGTTTCAGCGACGTTAGAAAGATTTATGTTCCATAGCATAATTTATTTCGTTTCATACGATTGTGGTTGTTTCATCATGTTTCCGAGCATGTTCATAGGGTTTTAAAGGAGGCGCACATTTTCATGTTTTTAATGTATATAATTTTTGTGAAATCCGACGAGACTCAAGTCATAGGCCAAGTCTACTGTCTGGCTTAGTGAAGATTCGCACGTCATTTCAACTTTCAAATCTTGTCAGTTCCGTGCCTTGGAACAACCGATTTTATTACACATACGCTTCTTCAAATTCCTGGATTTCTCAAAGAATTATTTAGATCTATATCGTTTTAATTTTTTGACTCTATAAAGATATAGAAATATTGAGTGTGGTGGCTGATCTTTGCTTTAAAAATTAATATAGGTCTACTCTAGATCTAACTCTTCTATAACCGGTCTGTTTTGAAAAGTTCATTAAGTGACAGAATGTTGTGATCAAGGAGCAAGTGCTGGCTTGTGATACACAGAATAGATCTATATTGGTCTAGAAATCTTGATCTTTTTCTAGATTATGTAGATATTATGTAGATCTATACTTTGACAGTGAGATCATGGACTTAATAATCAAAACCCAAAAGGTATGTTACTTTAAATATTTGATGTAAAACTGTAAAGTTAAGTTTATTAGGTTGTTATGTGTTATGTTTTCCATCATAGTTCATTAAAGTTAGACAAATAGCCTGCGCGCCGCAGTGTCAGAACTTGTTTCAAAGAACGCTGCGTTGGTTTCAGAGAATTTTTCAGGAGGCCATTTACATCCCTGCATATTTTAAATAAGTAAATTAAAATAAAATGCATTGAAATTTTACATGATATTCAAAACTGCATGAAATCTTCATAAAGCTGGAATTTTTTATCTTTCACATTATATTGTTTAGTTTAGGCATGTTCTCTGAAAACAAAAGAAATCATATTTTATCATACTTTGGTATAGGTTCAGGCTAATGATTTTTTTACATCAAATTGGAAGTGAAAGTCTGGCAAAAGTAAAAATACTGATAGTTGACAGCACATTTGCACATATTTGTCCTGTGAGTAAGCTGCAAAATCTAAAAAAAAGTGGTACTTCAAAACTGTTGAAAATAAATGTTCCTGTTTCAGCCTAAAGTGCCTTAGTACTTGGTTGTGGTCTGTAGTACCGCAACTCTATGATCAGTCAGTTCAAATTAATAACTTAGATAGAATTATCTGTATGACTGGTTGTGTTCTTAATTTCCTCATATTTATCTTTTCACTTTTTTATAGATATTGGGTGAAATTATGCATGCAACATGCACAATGGTGACTATGTAATAACGAAAGGGACAGAACATAAAAAAAAAATATATTTGTCTGCGGACTTATGCACTCATATTTCCTTCCTTGCTAATTTTGGCATACTGGAGGTTGTTATCAGATGGAAATCAACCATCTGATACTTTGAATCTGGACACATTTAAAATGAATGGCTTTCTGAGCTGAAAAAATGTCTTTGAGTTTTCGGGATCATTTTAAAAAATATTTTCAGTTAGGTTGCCATTGTATGAGAATCAGTGTGATAATCAAGCACAAGAATGGCAAAAAAAGTAATCAAAACAATTAATCTGAACTTGATGTAACTAGTGAATGTTTCAATCTTTGGCAGGAAAAAAGATCAGAATGTACCAACCAAAAAGGATAAAATGCTGCACTGCAATGTTGTAGCAGACTGCATGTGTGCACCAAATATGAGGTACGATGCCACTGTTAAAGGAGAACATTATTTGAAGCATTCTGATCTTTTGTTTTACAAATCACTAAGACATTTCTGCTGAATATATACGTGGTAAGTCAGTACCAGCAGTATTGTTTATAGAGTTGATGGACATTTACCTCTTGTGAAACTCTGTTCTTACTTGTTGAAGTAGAGTATGACTTTTTATGAGCTTAAAGGAAGATAAATATTGATTGTAAAAGGGGTAATTTCTCTTGGCATCAGATATATAATGTTCTTTGCAATCTGGCCATATTTGTGGTGTGTAAAATAAATGTGGAAACTGAGAACAGTAAATAAAAAAAGTATTAATTTATATATATATATTTTTTTTTTTGCATGTGAAATGTGAAAAATTGCTGAGTAAATAAAAGAATTTCCATCTCACAGAACAATTGCAGATTTCCCCAAATTTCTTGGTATTGCAATGGAATCATTCCTGACACTGTGTGATGACCCAGAGGCCGATGTTCGTATGGTGGCTGATGAATGTTTGAATAGAACCATTAAGGTAAATTGTTATTTTTTCATTGATTTTTCAAGCCTTTGTTAATAATGTCTTCAAAATACTGGAGTGTTGATTGATATTTCAGTGCAGGAACTCTTTCAGTGTGAAAGATAATGGCATGAAGCAGAAACTACTTCAAAGTATTCTGACAGTTTTAATAATATTTATAAAAGCATTCCTCTGTGATAATTCAGAAATTCATTTCTTCATTAAGTAAGCAACTTTACTGTATTTTTGAAGCACAAGAAAATTTGCTCATCACTTGAAAAGAAAATGGAAAGGGAATTTGGTAACCTGAAATCTGATAGGGCCTAGTCACAAAATGTGTATCTTCGTATGTATTTGAAGTTTTCTTTTGATCATTCCTTAACTCACTCAGCGCCAGGGATTTGGCCGGTGGTCGTCATCCACCGCGAATGTTTTGAGGGTGTTTTTGAAAAATCACTGTGACAAAATTATTATAGATAAAGCTTTGAAATTTTCTACGTTATTTGCTTGACATAATAATGAATGTAATACAATAAACAGCTTCCTGTTTCCTCTAATTATTTTTTATTTTTTGGTGAATTTTCACATTTGACCCAAATTTTGATGACCGAAAAATGGTAAGTGGCTGAAGATTGCCCACCCAGAATCACCAGTTGGACCTGGGAGCCTTGCTTGTCGTCTTCCCCTTGCCCCCCTTGCCCCCCTTGCCCTTACTTGCTTTTTTTGGGAGGCTCAAAGTCTGAGTCAGAATAATTTGGGCTGTCTGAGTTGTGATTATCAAAAGTAGTAAAAATATTGTCTTGTTTGCGAACATGACTAGATTCGCTGGAAGACGCCATTTTGCTGACTGAAGAGTGATCACGGAAAAAAATGCACCTAAAATTGACTTTCAGCGCTAGAGAGTTCAAATTATGACCCTGACAAAGACAAATAACCAGAGAAATGAATTCCGTAAGCCGTTGAAACCACTGTGGCATCCTTTGTACAGTAAAAAAAATTCCAAGGTTTGGAAAGCCAGGTGTGCAACATGGGTGGTGAGCCGTTCCCAAATATAGATCGCCACTTTGGCGAATTCGGCGGTCAGTGAGTTAAAATTTTACTGATGAAAGCTGCAAAGGAGGATGGTTCTTAAGTAAAGTCATTGAAATTTGCAGTGAGTCACATTATGAATATGATACATTATCAAGAAACATCACTGACCATCATACCTTCTGTTGAGGAAAGTAGTGATGGGATGACATAGCCCACCTTTTGCCCTGTCAGCATCAAGAAACTTGCACTGATATACGTGCTAATGATCTATATGGGTACAGATAATGTGGGAATCATTGTGTGGATCCTGTAGTAAACTGAAAGAAGAGGAAATGAATGAATTATCTTTAGTCACTTTGCCACTCTTAAGCTGTCATTTCTCCCACATGTTATGGTTAGTACATATTTTCAATCTTCCATGATATTTGTTGTTGCAGGTTCTTCTTGAGACAAATCTTGGAAGACTTCAAGTGGAACTGTATAAAGAACTGAAGAAAAATGGGCCGTCTAGAAGCTTGAGAGGTGCTTTGTGGAGGTTTGCTGACATGTGTCACCTTATTAGACCACAAAAGTGTAGGTAAGACAGGAAAAAAAGGAAATGCAGAAGTGTGGGAGCAAAAAGCATACATAAGTGTCTTACCACATAAGGCGCTTTTTTTCTTTTTTTTTTGAGTAGATTTAAGATTGTCAAAGACAATAAAAGAGGGAACCTGAAACATGCAGTCGCTTGTTTAAATTGTTGGGTCAATAACAATACAAGGCAGAGTGAAAATCTTATGTCATGGCCTAGAAGACACATTGGGATAACACTGAATGACTGTAATACAGTACAGAATGGTCTAGGTTCAGGCTCATCCCATGGTAGAAATTAACATGGTAATAAATGATCACAAAGGAGGTTTGAGGTTGGCAAGCCCACTTCATAAATGCGCATGTTTGTATGTGGTTGGTTACCTGTTTGATTAGACTCATATTAATGATACAGAATATTTGCCAGTTTCCTTTATTATCGCTGCTGATCTTGTTTGAAGGAATGTAATGCTAAGGGTGTATGGACACAGTTTGTATCTGGCATGATGACAGACAATAATTTTAATCCTCACATATTATGTTTAAACTGGTTGTACACAAAATGAAACTTAATCACCGATAGTTTCAAATTTAAAGCAATGTATAACAAGCTATGACCTTTTTTGTTAAAGAGGCCACTTGTGAAATTTTGGAGACTGCAATATGTGTGGCGGCTTGAGAAAACCCTTTGGAAGTCCCTGGGTCTAGTTTTGAGCTAGAGATTAAAATTAGTCGAAAATATGACCCTGGTTCAAAATATAGTTACATACAGAAATGAAATGGTCGTCCATTTTTCTATCACTTGTTAGCTGCTTAAAATCAAATTTTGTGTGTGTAAATATTTTATTATCATTTATTTATGGCGCCTATGTCATGACATATTATTCTAGAATCGGCACTAAAATCATTTGACAAAGATGTGAAGTGCGGATGCATTTTTACATGTGAAAGGTTTTCCCAAACCCTATTGTGTCATATACGGGTTTGCTCGTAGCTTCGTTTCCTACCCAGTGTGCATAAAAATAGCAAATGACCTTTGTACTGTAAGTAGTGTGCAGTGTAAACTATAAACGTGATTTTCTCAGTTTCTGTTTTTGTTGACTGGCTGTCTTTAAAAATTCATAACTTTGTCCTGAATTGACCAATTTGAATAATTTTAAAAGCACAGTAAACAGAAATGAATGCTGCAGGCAGCTGTACCTGTCACAAATCCCAGACTGGGAGATGTAATAATTATAACAGGACAACAATCACGAACGAACACGTATAACACTTAACAGAACAACCCATCAGACTCACACATTTATTAAACATAAAGATAAAGAGATACGTGCATTACATTATTCAATTCAAATACCATACAATGGTCAGCACTCCCGACATTCATTCCTCTACGGGTCCACAACCCGATAATACTTTCTAAAATATGCTCTGGCCTCAGCCTCACATCTATATATATATTACTTGCTGGCCTCTCTTATTGGCGCCTGCTCAACCTAATCTCCGTATCTCAATCTCCCCTCGAGGTCTTAACAGCACATTATATTCTCAATGGCACATTAACATCGTAATAGCACATTAACATCGTAATAGCAATAAGGACAATAACAACGTCCCTGTCTGTGGCCAGACTGCCACGACTCATGTGCTCCCGCTGTCCTGCGCGACAGCTTCACTCAGGCGGCCTGTGGGTAGCCTTCTGCCCAACCCCGGCACAAGTCCGCTCACCGCGGGTGGCGTCTCTGCCCGACCCCGGCACCAGTCATCACTGGAAAACACACAACAATCTCCCGACTGCTCTGATCTCACGTCTATCCCCTGGGACCTCTTAACTTGCAGTGATCTGACTATTCAGATTTTGCCTCTACTACGCCTCAACTTCACCCACAACATGCACGCTTCAACGTTAACTAACAGAAGTCAATATAGGTGAGCAGCCTCACTATCCCGTGAGTCAATCCTACACTTCCATGCCCCCGTAATCCTTGAATCCCGCTCACTCCACTCGTGACAGTACCATTCATGCAAAATGTAAAAAATTCACCATGTGGTGGGTTTTCTCAGGCCGCCACACATATGTAATCTGTGTTATTGCATCTGGAATGATTTGGGATCCATTCTTTAAAAATGTACTGGTTTCTTTCAGGCCATATATTGTTAATCTTCTCCCTTGTGTGGCTCGCATTTGTCGAAGAGAAGAAGAAGCAGTACAGGATACACTTTCATCAGCAATGCCAAAAATCTGTTCAGCCTTGATGCCATTTGCTAATGACACTGAAGTGAAAGTATGAATCTTTTAGATATAAATTATATGTAAATGTTGAAAACATAAAAAAAGCGAGGAGTCATGAATGAAGCCTTAAGGAGATGTCTGAGTGGTAATTTTAATGCACTGTCAGTACAGGGCATTGTTTTTAACTCACTCACTAATTATATGCTACAACTGATGTGGCAAAAATCATTGCTGTAGCAATCTACTTTTACCATGAATCCTGTGGTTCTAACGTCATAATTTTTTTTTCGCACATCAATATAGGAACATCAATGGTGTAAGTAGGTTTATCTAATTGTGCATTCATTTCCCATCGCAGAGAAAGTTGTAAAGTCATAATAGGATGAATAGGAAGCGAGCTATGATAATTTTATGACAACCACTGATAGAGGTGACAGTGACGGTAACAGCATTTCTCAATGCATTAGACAAATTCAATGTCATAGTGATTTTGATAATAAAAATCATTCAGAGATTGGGATAGTGTTTATTATATTGTAAAACTGTGCTCCGTATTTCATGTGTCCATGTTTTAATTCACAAAGCTGCAGTGAGTTTTAAAAAATACCCTTGAAATGACTGGTCCACAGAATAGGACGAGGACAAATGGTCAGTGAATTAAGTAGGACCAAAGTTCTGATGGTATTTTTGGGATATCTTGTGTAAAGAGAATGGTCCAGATTCTGTACTCTAATATACTCTACTGTAGACAAGGAGTTAGTCCTACACATTATAAATGTTTGTAAATTTATATGACAAATATTGATGCATTCTTTAATGTAAAAAGAGTGTCCTTATCTAGAGTGACAAAACTTCAGAAATGCCCTATATGTTTCTATCTTGCCCTTTCTTTTACATTTATTTTTGACTCCTTGTGCATGTCTCTTTAAATGAAGAACTGTATAAATTTCCTGCATCTCAACAGGCTCTACTAAAATCATTCCTGCCAAACTTGAAGTCCACCTCCGCTGTTTGCCGGAGGATGTCAGCAAGCAGTCTGGCTTTGATTTGTCAGCATTCCAGGGCCCCACTCTCATTTTTTAATTACCTTATTGGGGTCTTATTAGGTAAGTAGGACCTGCCAGCCATTGAATCTCTTGCCACTGATGTATTTGTCTTTTTTGATTGTTCAAGACATTTTCTCAAGTATTATTTATTTTATTTTAAAAAATGTATGTTTAATGCCACTCCATATGATTGATTTAAGTAGCAGCACTTTCCATTCAGTATAATGAAAATATATTTGATGTTAAATGGAAATTTGTATGAAATTTATATCAGGCAGTTGGAAAATTGTTTAATATCATGGTAGTAATATCTTTGTAGTGTTAAATCATGTCAACAACTGACAGTTATGAATCTGAGTATAATAACTAACATAGTGTAACAAGTATATAAGAGAAGTTGTAAATTGGACTCTGTTGAAATGTATTTCTGTTGTATATGGCTGTTTCACTATTTCAGTCAGGGTGAAACTGGCTTCTTCATTGTGACAAAGGGTGATAAAATGTTAGGTGGTGAAAACGTTATTAAATCTGAGAACTAAACCCTTTACAAAATATGGTGTTGGGAAAATGGTATGAAGTCAAAAGCCTAACTCAAACCATGGTCAAATTCCATTGATTTAGGTGTGTAGCCAACAAATGTGATGAAGCAAAATTTTCCTTGTAGATGTGTTTTGAAGTTACAGTTGTTTTCTTTGTTGTCGTGTAATTATGGAAATGATTTGCAGATGAATTTCTTTCCTCAGAAGTAAATGTATTGAGCATTTTCTTTCTTTCTTCAGAAATGATTCTGCCAGTGGATGTTGAACACGATGTGCCCACGCTTTTGGGTGTTGTTCTGTGTTTACGTCACTCCATTCCCCACTTGGTTCCTTCCAGTAGCAAAGACCATGGACTCAAGGACAGTTTTGGTTTTAGGGAGTCCGAAGTTGAACAAGCCATTGGAGAGGAGCAAATATTAAAAGTATGGGAGTAATAAAAGTACAGCTATAGGGATTATAGATTACATAATATAACAGTTGGCAATATTGTATGATATGTGAGTCATGATCGCCAGTGTCTGTTCCAGACAGGGCAGCTCATGAGGATGATGATAATTGTTAATTAGAGTGAAATCAGGTCAAGACAGTGACATTACCCTTTTAAAGAAATCATTTAGGAAGGAAAATAACAGCAAAAGTGTTTAATGTACTGGAAGGGAAAGCTCATTCAGGATTTTCAACATGTGGACATATCAGGGATGAACACTACATTATACAAAAGTTGAATATTTTCAGAATTGATGGGCGTCAGCATCTGTCATTTGTGTTACTCTCCAAATATGAGTCACATGTCGTAAACAAGATGCAATTTCAAACCTCTTTCATTCTTAAGAATTCAGAATAATGTCCTATAGCCCGTGTTTCTTTAACATGGATAAAATGGAATTAGGTAACATTCAACACATGACATTAAAAATTTTATGAGAAATTTTTGTCGGTGGTTTGCATTTTGTCTGGCTGTTGATCTTTGTTCACTCATTGCTTCGGACATTATAATTGTTTGCTCATTAGATTTTGCAAGCATTGCTTCACTACTCAGGCCACACTGATCACAATGTGGTGACAGCATCCTTAGAGTCTCTACAGCAATTGCTTCGTACACCTCCTCCTAGTCTCAGGCGGCTACTTTTGACGAGAGGCAGTATATCAAAGTCGTACATTTTTACACAAGACTTTGAAGAAGAGGATCAGGCAAAAATTGAGAGTGAGTAATTTCAGTTTTGCTTTCTGCACCAGGGACAGTAGAGACCTCACATGTGGACAATCATGCAACATACTAGGCTTTTTTTGGTGGATAGTGAGTTAATCTTTAACCCTCACCCTGCAAGGGGCGGCAATTGTCAGTATTTACTTGCAAGCGCTCACGCCACACGGGTGGCAAAAGTCGGGAAGGTCAAGCTGACCGCACCACGCGCAAGCCATATTTTCACGCATCAGGTCACTGACCTTTTTGAGACGTAACCACCGTGTTATTGTTCACTGTATCTCTTCTAAATCAAACGCATTGTGACATGGACATGTTAACCAGTGAACCACTGGTCGGAATCACAAAGAGTAAGCTTTCAAAGGCTCTCCCCACACTTTCAAAAGATGTAACATCGACATGCGAACTGTTGCTCAACAAATTTGCAATATTATCTCATTTACTCACAAGCGGACCACCATCTGGAGTTGTCTGTATCTAAGAAACAAGCTCTGAAATAATCTTTGCCCCAAATGCCCACATTGGTTTATTAGTATGTGTCAATCAGGATGAAACCATTTGTGTAGGGTTTGGGAGGGCGTGGCTAGTTATCATGCTTCGTTCTCACGAAAACTATAGCTGTCAGTTTGGAATCGTAAGTCAGATCATTGGTTAGAGACTGACAGATTAAGGTTTTGCTGGTTAATTCATTATCAAGCGTGATAAGGCATAGCAGCGAATGTTTTCATACCGATCAATAAAAACCGAACCACGTGGACAGCGTTTGTGGTCATCGCATAGCGGCACGGCTCAGTGACCCCAGATAAGATTCTCCATGAGTAAGGTCACTGACCGTGCAGCGGGCTTTACGGGTGGCGCGGGGTATGGGTTAACTCATAGTTTGACATTTTCACTTCCACAGGATTTAAATTGGGAATGAATGATATGTTGTAATTTTAAGTAACGCTTGAAGGGAAGCAGTTAATTCAGAATTACTAATGTGCCGTTAAATTTTGGTATAGTTTATATTAATTGTTATTGTCAAATTCTGGATGTTGCAATGAAATATGGAACTGTCTTTCATAGGTATAATAGACTTGCCATCAATGTCAGATGACACAGGACTTGATGAGGATGCAGACATTGGTGATGTTGGTAGTCAGTCAGTTTCATCTAAAGATTCTGAGTCATCAGCTTTTGGGTCTAGTTTTGACTCAAGATCTGATGGAAGCTTTCAGAGGTTAGTCTATATTACTAGCTTCTATGCTATTACATGTTTGCCCCCGCTGTATGCTGAAAAAATTCTCAGAGTGCCAGAACTTACAAGCGACATTTTTTATTTGCCTATAGCTTTCTTAACATGAGAGACAAACATAAAATAATGGAAGTATAAAACAATGGAAAGACAAATGAACAGAGCATCTAATGGCACCAACATTTTTAATATCTAAAGAGAGGTGTCTGATTCAAAATGCTCATCGTCTGATGTGTAGATTGGATCACTGCCACTATCGTCATAAACTTTTCTCTGTTGTAAAGTGTCTGTGAGAGCAAAATCATCATCACTGCTGTCGGCACCTCAATACATTTGGGCTAATGCTTGATCAACAGTAAACACGTTTCTCTATGAAGCTATCTTGTTGATTGCTGTGAATCGAATGGTCAATGATTCAAGCGGTGGCTTTGACAGCTTACGCATGCTATATTTACATGCTTCTCAGACAAAGACAAACTGACTAATCTGCTATAAATAGGTACCACATTATTCAGAAAGTCCTGACCTTTCAGGGGGTGTTATTCTCTTTATTTGAAGGTGTTATCTGATCAAGATATTGACAAAAGAAAACATGGTTTTAGTAGGAAGTACATCGTACGTCTAGAGCACATTGGTTCTTTTGATCTTAGGACATACAGATCATTTCAAAAGAGCAGGGAAAAGATGAACTTGAGAGAAGCAACAAATTGTAGAAATGAAAAAATTATGGGATTGCAAGCAGCGGAGATCAGCATACGTCAGTTATGAGATGTTTAGTAATGAAATCATATAGACTTTTGATTTTGTAGCATTTGCCGATGAATTGAAAAGATATTATGCTATATGTAAAATCAATGGTGTTTTCCCAGTTGTCTTTATGTTTTCAATTATAAAGTGATGATTCCATCTTTCTTATGCTTGTGTAGAGGAGATTCGAGTCAAGCCATACTTTCTGAGGAGGGTGATTCTCATGATGCAGAGACCATTGTAGTAACTGATGGAACAGAGTATTCTGGTATTGAAATTGGAGATTTAAATGAGGATCGTTCTGAAATGTCTGCTACATCAGGTAGGTTGAATGAAACATCTTTTATCTTTTGTTCTTTTCCTTGACTTTGATTGATATTTATTTTTATTCAAAAGTTGTAGAAGTAGACATATTGGTTGCAGTTACAGGTTCTCTAAGACAAAATTAAGAATGTGGTTCTAACCAGATAAAAGTATAAGTAACCTATGCTGTGATTCATGTGGAGTTCTGTAAAGAAAACATGGCATAATAGCACAGCTTTCATTCAACACATAATGTAAAACAAAGAGAATATCTTAAACTAAGCTATACTATTATATGGCAGATAAAGCAAGAATTCAGTGAATTGGTCATAAATGAGACACCCTTTCCATTGAGATGTTAACCCTCACCCTGCGAGGGGCATACAAATATAGCATTGACTTTCCATGCATTCATTCTGCACGGACGTACAAATAGGGCAAGGTTCACGTGTCGGGTCAGTGTCCTCTTTGAGACGTAACTACTGTCTTATTACTGACTGTATTTCTTCTAAATCAAAGGCATTGTGACAAGGACATGTTAACCAGTGAACCACTGGTCGGAATCACAAAGACTAAGCTTTCACAAGTTCTCCTCCCACTATCAAAAGGTGTAACATCGACATGCGAACTGTTGCTCAACATATTTGCAATATTATCTCATTTTCTCACAAGCTGACCACCATCTGGAGTTGTCTGTATCTAAGAACCAATCAGAAACAAGCTCTGAAATGATCTTTGCCCCAAATGTGAGTGTGCATGAGAAAACCTGGTATAAGTCGGCAAAGCTGATTTTGAGAAAAACGGCTTTGAAGTGAAAATATGGGTCCTACACAAACCTTCAACTTGGCTGTTGTTTAGGGGACCATGGCATGTTACAGGGTAAACTGTAGATGAGCAGTGAACACTACTCACTATGATCTCTATAACTGCTTAGTTATTAGACTACGGTCTTCTAACAGCAATCACTGCAATATTACTTGGTCAATTAGCTGTTGCCACTTATAGGATTAAATGCCATTTTCTCAAAATCTTGTTTTAGGGGGGTCATTGACTTCAATTTATCAGAAATGTCTTGTCTTTTATTATGTGTACAGAACTCAAAATGTCATGTTGCCGACTTATGCCTGGTTTTCCCATGCACACTCACAAATGTCCACATTGGTTCAATCAAGATGAAACCATTGGTTTAGGGCTTGGAGCACGTGGCTAGTTATCATGCTTCGTTCTCATGAAAACTACAGCTGTCAGTTTGGTATCATAAGTGAGATCATTGGTTAGAGACTGACAGACAAAGGTTCTGCTGGTTAATTCATTATCAAGCATGATAAAGAATAGTAGCGAATGTTTTCATTCAGATCAAATACAAACCGAACCACATGGACAGCTGTAGTGTGGTCATCGTACATTGGCAAGGGTCAGTGGGACCCAGATAAGATTCTCCAAGAGTAAGATCACTGACCGGATAGCGGGCTTTAAGCCGTCACGCGCAGGGTGAGCGTTAAAAATACAGAAGAGAAGTGAGATGAAAGTTAAAACTTTTTCTTGTGGTAATATTTCACAGCCTACATAAATATATATACTTTTTTATCTTAACTAAGACGTAGATCTCCAGTTTCCATACTTTTTAAATGAATTTTATATGTGGAATTTCAAGCACAGAAAGAAATCTATGAAACTGTGAAGTTCCTGTTGCCTTGGAAACCTTATAAACATATGTAAAGAAGAAGCTGTCATTCTACATATTAGCACAGTGAATGGAAGATGCAGTGATCTAAGCAAATGCTGCATTGGGATGTCTTCTTTTGATTGCTTTTTTGTCTCCAGTAAATTTTTAATAAAGATTTATTATATTTAAAAAGAGCTTAACATACATTTGTCATATTATGTGGACGATGGTCTCTGTGCTGCAGGCTTTTACTGAGGGAAGAAAGTTCACATGAGATATATGTACATTTTAACCCTCGTCCTGCGGGAGGCCACTATATTGGCTTCCCCGCGCAACACACGAGATACACGAGGCCAATATTGTGGCCTACATACTGCAAACCAGGTCCAGCGGGAGGCCAATATATTGTAGGGCAGCGCTGCTCCTCGTGTTTTGTTTATTCAGTTGCCGCGACTAACGTTTTTTTCACGTTTTTTTCCCCACATTATTTTCGCATGTTTATATAGCCTGTCACCCCTACTATATCTAACAAAATGGTATCGTCCGATTACGTTTATTACGATGCAACTATCTGTAACTATTCGTCATACTCATGTAATAGCACTGACGGTCTAAAGTTCGAACTGGGGAAAATCTTGGGGAAACTTTTACTTTGATGCTGATTGTCATCTACATGTGAAATGAGAAGAAAGGGGCCATGTGCGTATTTGAGAAACCGTTGTATGTGTAAAATTATGAATTCCGATGTAATACAAGGGCATGCTGCATAAAGGTGTCTGTCGGTAGGTTTTTCATCAGGGAAAACTGGGAGAAAATGACTGACTTTGTTGTTGGTTGTTGTCTTTATTTGATGTGGTAATTAGAAATATTGTGTTACTTTGATTAAACCACTTTTCAGTACATGTATGTGCTCTACGAGCTGGAAATCAAATCCCTTTCCTAAAACTAAGATCATAGTACGTGGAAGCTTTACATAGTAGAGGAGGGAGATGGCAATGCCGCGATACATGTGGTTAGTAAATTAAGTGCCTGGCTTAGAAAATAATTTGTTCACCTGAATGGCCAGACTTATGGACAGAAAAAACGCAGAGGCCTTGAGAAAATGATAAAACGTGTTAAACGGCATGTAAATGCAGAAAATTCTTGATTTTGGGCCTTCCATTTAACAATAGAACTTACTGCATATCATCACAAGTACTTTATCCAAATATCATAGGGTCACTTACGATTTATCCACTGTTATTGTTGTTATTGCGTCCTAAAGTAAACACGATACACGTGTTCAAAAGGACCCGACTGACACGATCGCCGAGGTTATCGGCAATAGCGAACAATCGGCTGGCGGCCACTGGCTATCCCCACACGGGGCGTTACTTGGACGAGTTCACTCAATGTGGGACGAGGGTTAACATTTCCATTTCCTTTTATTTGCGCTATCTTTGATTTACAACAGATAAATTTGAAAGCCTTTTTTTCTCATGACAGGCAAGTTTTGCTGAGGATCATCATGGCTGCTTAGGTTGACTTTCAGATTTACAATTTAAGTTTGTATCTTCTACGTTTATCAGGGTTGTCCCATAGTGACAGCATTGAAACTTTGCAAAGTTTGCGGAGCACAAGTCCTGTCCTACCCCAGGGCTCCCCGTTACAGCTGCCCGGCCATGATATGAATGGGAATCCACAAATTGTTATTGCCCCATATGATGAGGGAGTGCCACCTCCAAGTCCAAATCCATCAACTAGTGAAATTGTTGAGCAGGTAATCTTAACCTGGAACCTTTAATTATTTTGCCAGTGTTGATCAAAGTATTTGAACAGTTGCCATCGCTATCAAAAATTGTTTTTAGTAGATTCACAGACAGGAACCTACATTTATGTTCAATTTGATATTGCTGTCCTAATGTTAGACAAATTTAGGAAATATCATGAAAACCACAGAAAAATTCGGGTCGCAGCAGGGCTATAAGCAAAGTTAAAATTGGGCAAAAAGAAAAAGTTGTATGTTGCGAAGCCCCGCATGAGAAATAAAACCCAAACGATACAATGTAAATTAAAGAGAAGACAGGAAATACACAAAATTTTCGGCTTTCGCCTTTTTCAAGTGAAAAAAGGTAGCTGGTTTCACTTCAATTCTATACATTTCCTGTTGAAATCTATTATTGTTCAATTTTTTTTCACTTGAAAAAGGCGAAAGCCGAAAATTTTGTGTATTTTCTGTCTTCTCTTTAGTTTACTTTGTATCGTTTGGGTTTTATTTCTCACGTGGGGCTTCGCAACATACAAAGTGTTCTTTTTGCCCAGTTTTGACTAGGCAAATTTAGACATCAAATTCAAATCAAATGTGATAATGCAAGTATCAGCTTCAGAAATATCTAATGGCTTGAAGAGAATTGAGAAAACATACTCTTTGATGTGACAACTTTAATATGAAAATCAAATGAATTAGGGCACAGAGTGACCTTCATTGTTTTCTTAACAATAAATGAAATTTCATACTGATCAAATGTTTTTTACTCAAATTAGATTTTACCTAATTATATGAATAAATAGGGATGCAAAGTGGCTTCATTCTTCTTCCAAGTGGTTAATTTCTGAATTATGGGATGCCTTTGAGCTAAAAAGTGATAACATATTTCAGCTTTTAAAATATAGATATAATTGATTTACCTAAGATTGTTCTTGCAACCCCTTTGGGAACCATGTTCACTGCAGGTTAGAAGTGATTCCAGGAAATGTCATCTGCAGTTTGCACCTATAGCATTTACTGAACTTTTTTGAAAATCTGTATATTCACATGGCTGATACCATTGCGAGTTTTTAAACCGCTTCATGTGATGTTACATTATTTTCTTGTTTGAGAACGTAGGGGAATTTGTATTATCTCATATAAATCCTGTTTTAAATTAAATCATTTTCAGCTGAGATCAAGAAATATTTTCATTGTGCAAACAAAATAAGCTGTAGTGATGAATATGTTGTATGAGGCATGTGAACTGATTCCATTTTTTCTTAAATGCACTTGATGATCGCCAGATGTTAAATTTGTGAACTCACCAAAATCAAGTATATTTATAAAAGAGCTATCATATTAGTAGAGTTGAAACATTTTTTTTTTTGACATTCAGCTTTATAACTATTTTTCTGTCAATTTCCTGTACATTATTTACAGATTCAAGTGGAGCAAGAGTCACTGAAGGAAGATGAGGTTCCACTTTTATTTTATCTGAGACTCTTATGTAAAAGATTCCTCCTGGCTGGTGTAACAGATTGTTTAGTTACAGATAAGCAAGTTCGTGTCAGCCTGAAGTCCTTGGCATTAGGTTGTGTATCTTGCAGCGTAGCATTATGTCCCAGACTGTTCCTGTTCAAACTTTGTCCTACTGCAAGTGCGGCTGGTAAGTTTTTGACTTTTGTCATTGCTGTTTCTCTTCCCTGTGTCTAATTTTTCACCAGATATCACTAAACACATACTGCCATTGATACGTGTGAGAGAGACAGGAGGGCAGATGACCTCTGCTCGGGTGCGGCATTGGAGGGGATTGGGAGGGTGCGGTAAGGACTAAGTGAAAATGAATCGCCTATGTGGAGGGGATGAGGGGAACATATATGCAGTACCAATTCATCTTCTCAAGGAACAAAGTAGAGACCAAATGCTGCTGGCAAATCTACGGAAGTGCCAAATTACTCACTTTGGTCAGACGTCAGTGAGATATGTTGAGTTTAGCACTGCCCGATGTGAGTGTGGCAGATAAGGGCACAAAGAAAGGGCAAAGAGTGTCTATCTATGCATATCAAGTTTCTATTGATACAGTCTTTTGTAGTAAAGAGTGAAGGAGAAAACAAACTGGCATTGGGCAGGACTGTAGTATACTGCAAATTTATGTTGTTTTAGGCAGTGACCAAAATCTTCAGGATGTGACTCTTTTCGCTGGACATCCCGACCATCAGCTGAAGGGACAGACAGCAATTGTCATTGGGAGTTTCATCAGGGCAGCATTAGTGGAAGGCAGAGGCAACTTTCATCAGTGGATCATGAATCATTTGCCTCCTGAGCAAAGTGAGTTTAAATGGCTGTGTATTTGTTCAAGTGTAGAAATATTTAAGCACTGTTATGAATATTTTGAAGAATCATCTTCGGAAGTATCTATTTTATTTGAAGCAGATTACATGTGTATTGTTTTTCAAACTGAAAGCGTTGCTGAAGTATTGATTTTGAAGATTTTAAGTGTGTTAAAAGCACCACCAATTTTATTAAATTTCGATTAATTAATACCGTATGTTAATAATTTTGGCAACTGTATGCATTAGTTGAAAGAATTACTTTACTTTGCTGTATTGCTAACAGTCAATCAAAGCAGTCCAGCAAATCAATGAATAAAAATAATCTAGAGGATTTATTCTTGAAGGTCTACAATTATGTATAAATTTTCAATGGCATAGGATGGCACTTTCATCGTCTTGCTTCATCATAAAATACTTTGCAGGTGTTTTATCTTTGGATGGCCTCCTGAAGATCATAGTGAATATTCTAGAAGATGATTCAGCCGTAGCAGTTAGAGCTGCCCTGATAGCATTGCAAATGTGCTTAAGTCATCTAATGGACAGCTGCCATGGTCGGCTGGGTTTGCGTATCCTCTTAGATGTGCTCATGGTGAAGACGAATCCATACTGGCTTGTGAAAGTGAGAAACTGCTGTTTTTATTCTTTTATTGTGATGAAATATTTCTATTACCATGTAAGATAAGATAGATAAGATAAGATAAGATAAATTTTATTCGTCCTTGTACAAGGAAATTTGTTTTGATCATTGAATACATAACAATACAGTTACAGAAGCAGAAAGTATGATACATAGCGCGCACACACACATATATACACACACACTGATAAATTAACTAAATTAACAAAATTAACAGTGCACACAATATGCTTCCCTAACTAAAACACATTGACCTGACACGCAGGTGCACAGATTACGATCAAGATGACGACATTATTGTAACATCCTAGTTGATGATGGAATAAACGATTTAAAGTAGCGCTCAGTTTTAGTTTTCTTTGACAACAGCCTTAAACTTCTTACAGATCTTATATATTCCTTGTTCAGGGGATGTTGGGGGTCATTTATAATGTATGTATCTTTGTCAGCATCTAAATCCCACTTTCAAGATTTTAGTTTAATGGTTCCACCTTGTGCTAGGAACAGTGATTAAAAGTGAAATTTAATGAGCAGGAATTCTCCAGATGGTGTTGCTAATGATCAGTCATAAGAATGGAAACAAACTTCAGGTTCCAATCTGGCCTCAGAGTAATTTCCTATATTTGAAGATTGCCGGCTTTATCTTGTTTTATTTGTTTATAATTTGTTGAATTAGAGATGAATGTTTGAAAATGCTTATCATCATTTTAATACATCCTTCTACTATTTGTGGGCAAGTTCTTTTTGAGACCTGATCAATACTGTATAAGTATTTAAAAAAAAAAAAAAAAAAAATTCTCTGTTTACATTGTGTTGGTAGATAAAATTTTCTTGTATCGCTGTAAACATTTTTTTTCTTTCAATTCATATGTGGGAGCTAAGACAGGTGATTTTTATGTATTTATCTCCATTCACTATTACAGGTGGAACTGTTGGAGATGATAGCCAGCTTGAACTTCAAAGTGATTTGTTATCTTGAGTCCATATCACCGGACATTGCAAGAGGGGACCATAACTTTCTCAGCGTAAGTGTGATACGAATTCACATGTTGCCATATCTTAATGGAAAATTACTGACATCTTTTTTTTTTTGTCTTTTGTATTTGTTGATTATCATCAAAGTATGCATTATTTATCGTTTTTATTTATGAAGGTGCCTCGCCTCAAACACACCTGTGATTCAGCTAATTCTAGAGAAAGACCTTGGACTCATTGCCTCACACCTGAAAGCAATAGTTAGTGGATAAAAAGTGTTTAAAATATTAAATGTCTCATATTCAGCCCTTTTTTTAAAACAATTCTGTTGTGTTAGGGGTGTAATTTGTTTTCATCTTCATTACAGAGAATGCGTATTCAAGATCATTGTTTTCAAGAAATAGTGATTCACTTGTTGGCAGATGAAGATGCACGTGTGCGTGCAGCTGCCTCCTCCGCCATAATACGGTAATAAAGAGCCCAAAAAGTATTGCTTGTGCTCAGTGATTGGTAAATATTTAACTCCCAGATGTTTCCTTTGCGTAAATTCACAATAACAGCAATATAGGTCTTGTGTTGGATTAGTAATGAACATAAGGACATTATTTGCAGTGTAGGTGGTATTGCATTGTCTGAATTCTCTACTGACACATTTTTATGCAGCTGGAATGGTTTTGCACGATCTTGGATGGGAGAAGATGGAGTCAGTGGTTTTCATTGCATTTTAGTTTATGGGAAAAATTAATAGCAAAGTGCTACTGTAATTGTGAATAATTGATTTTCTCCGA
The DNA here is from genome assembly GCA_963931925.1 of Onchidella celtica. Classification (NCBI taxonomy): domain Eukaryota; kingdom Metazoa; phylum Mollusca; class Gastropoda; order Systellommatophora; family Onchidiidae; genus Onchidella; species Onchidella celtica. Next base: position 29,231,516 of record OZ007567.1, read on the forward strand.
ATTTGATGCAACAATATTTTATATTCATGCAGGTTGATACCAAAGATGTTTTTTGCATCAGACAGCCCTCAGCAGGACGCTGTGTTGTCTGTGGCATCAGATCAGACTCAGGAACTGCTTACGCCAATTATGAGACCTATTATGACAGGTCAGCTGCCTCCACATGTCCAGGGCCTGATGAAACCATATCTATATGACGTTCTTGCAGAAGTCTGCTCTGGCATCGAGAGTGCTCTGTCCAGAGTGGTTCAGATCCTCTTACACAAGTTGTTGATATCACAGACAAAGCATTCTATAGTATGTGCTTACTTTGTTATATTTGACTAAAGTAAAAAATTGCTCGATGATAAGAATAAGTGAACAGAAAGATGAAAAATCAGAGTTTCTGTATGAGGAAATGAATATTTGAGCAGAATTATTTTGCTGTCTGTATCCAAGAAGAGAACCAAGTGGGGACATTTCACTGGCTAGTAGCTTAATAAGACAAGCAGTGGGTTTTAACCCTCATGCTGCGCAGGGCGTCGAATGTTGGTATTGACTTCCCAAGTGTTCACTCCGCGCGGGTGGGTTTAGGCGGGAAGGTCAAGCTGATCACACCACGACCAAGCTGTATTTTCATGCGTCGGGTCACTGACCTTTTTGATATGTAACCACCATGTTATTGTTCACTGTATCTCTTCTAAATCAAACGCATTGTGACAAGGACATGTTAACCAGTGAACCACTGGTCGGAATCACAAAGACTAAGCTTTCAAAGGCTCTCCCCACACTATCAAAAGATGTAACAATTGTAACATCGACATGCGAACTGTTGCTCAACAAATTTGCAATATTATCTCATTTTCTCACAAGCTGACCACCATCTGGAGTTGTCTGTATCTAAGAACCAATCAGAAACAAGCTCTGAAATGATCTTTGCCCCAAATGCCCACATTGGTTTATTAGTATGTGTCAATCAGGATGAAACCATTTGTTTAGGGCTTGGGAGGGTGTGGCTAGTTATCATGCTTCGTTCTCACATAAACTGCAGCTGTCAGTTTGGTATTATAAGTGAGATCATTGGTTAGAGACTGACAGACAAAGGTTCTGCTGGTTAATTCATTATCAAGCTTGATAAGGCATAGCAGCAAATGTTTTCATACTGATCAAATACAAACCGAACCACATGGACAACGGTAGTGTGGTCATCGTGCATCGGCAAGGGTCAGTGATCCCAGATAAGATTCTCCAAGAGTAAGGTCACTGACCGGACAGCAGGCTTAAAGCCATCGCGCACAGGGTGAGTGTTAAGAATGTGATAATGCACAAACCCCCCAGAGTATGGGCCTGTAATTCTGAGGTAAGAAAAATAGAGATGCATGGATTTTTCAGACTCCCTGGGACGATAGAATGAACAAAATAATAATCTATCAAAAAGTCTGTACTCCTGAGAATTTACATTCATCGTGGAGACTTGAGAAAATATTTATCGCAAACTAATATACTGATCTTTCCTGGACCTAATCTCTTCTTGTTTGTTTCTTTTTTTGTACCACTGATAATACCCACCCATTTAACTTAAACTGCTCTGTAGTAGACGTCAGAGGTTAATAACTTGGTTGTCTGTCTTTGCCAGAGTGGTTGTTGTCAGGCATTAAGCAGATTGTCAGAAGAATTCCTTGTGACTGAGTTTGCATCATCATGGAGCTGTGGTCCAGCTAAACCTATTGCACCCAAAGAAAATGAAGAAAGGGTGAACATGAGAAGACCACCCAGTCGCTCCCTCAGTGCTTCAAGGTAGGTGTTTTATTGAATGAATCAAAGGTATAGAGGATTGTTAGTTTCTTATACATGGGACCCAATTTCTCAGTGGGTGGTCATGTTGCAGGTAGTAGGTGGGGAAAATGACACTTTTCTCAGCCAGTAGTGATTTGGGGTGAAACTAAGCTTTTGGGTCCTTGTCATCTGCTGTGGGTATAAAATGTTTTTCATGAATAAAATTCCGAAATTAATTAACTATCACTCTTACTGACCAAGTTCGACTTAATTACAGATTTAATTAGTTGGGTCCCATTGTGTACATACCAATGCATAATGGGTTTTAAATAACATGCAGAAAACCTTGGCTGGCATGTTAAAAATCCATCCATTTTTTTTTTTTCCTGTATCAACAATAGTATGGATGAGTTGGCAACAGCTAGTGGAGGAGGACCTTTACCTATTGTCCTTACCCTCATGCTGTCCTCCCATGCTGGGTTAGATCTGACAACCCACCAGGACCTGCTGCAATTGGCTGGAAATCTTGTGGCTGGTTAGTGTTGGCTGTACTTTTATGATGTGGTTATTGGGCTTGCTGTGTATGAAAGTTAAAGAACAATAGGTTTGAAAGGTACCATTTAATTTCCTTACGAAAGAAATTGTAAAGCATGATGAGCCTCTGCTCTGAAATTTTTTCTTCTTTTCAGTTTGCATCTAATAGTCATAAATGAAACAGACCACTCACATAGACGATTACATGTATGTGCTGAATGTGATTCCTGGTTTGGCAGTTTGCACGTCAGCTCATTAGTCTCTTCCAAGAAATGTTTCAGGTATTTCAAGAGCTGTATAGGCAAAACTCCTGTTTCAGTGAGTTCAAATATTAGGGAGCCTGAGAAGTTTGGATTGCTTTTTTATGGGGCATGAGTAGGAATAGCAACTTAAATTGACCATTCTTATTTTGCCAGGTGCTGCTTATAAAAATCTGCGTCCTTGTGAAGACACTGACAAATTTTCTGGAGCAGTGGATGATGGTAATTGGGCTGCAGTATCAGACAGGCTGCTTGTGCCAATGATAGAACAGCTGTTTACACACACTGCCAGGTACTGAATATTGTATGGGTTGGAACACATCTCTTCAGTTTAACTTCTTTATTTCTTTATAGAGTTAATTTACATTTCATCATGTCTGGCAAGCAGCTGACAGTGACATAGTAGAATTTCTTTCATTACTGCAGTGCCAGTGATTAGGACCATTACCAGCAGCACTGTTCACATTTGAGCATTTGCTTTGATGTTCAGTTTGTGACATAGGCCAGTGATAAAGCTTCTTAATCTCATCAAGGTTTACTGTTGCAAAATGATTTTGCCGTTGTACTCAGCTATTTGACAAGAAATCTTTTTCATTCACCCCTTTGTGTTTCTTAATCTAATTGTTCAATTCTATTATTTCTAATAACAAACCATAACAGAGCTTGAACACCTGATGTTTTACATCTGTCTTATTCTTGGGCCACCCATTTATTTGTTAAAAGCTGTTCTTTCTTAATGAAGCTGGACAAAGTAAATGATAGTTTGAAATTTTTATTTGTTCATTGTCTCAAGGCTGCTCAATGCTTGCACACATGCAATAGAAGAATCAGTACCAGCACCACCTCAGATGAAGCCAACCCTTCCTTCTTTGCCTAACGCAGCTACTCTTAGCCCAGTTAGGAGAAAGATGAAAGGGGAGAAGGATTCAAATTCACCCACTCCTGGTGGGTCACCAGATACTAAAAGTAATTATGAGTTTGTTGCAAATATTTGATATTTATTTTATTTCAAACTGGTTTCAAAGGAATTATGGAGAAAAAAAAAATTGTCCTTGAATAATAGTGAAGAAACATCAGGCAGCATTTGAGATTCTATAGATTTAAGAGTTGCTGCCCATAGTTTTATTTTACATTACTTTAAAAGTTTTAATAAAATGACTTATGGGTCATTATTTAGACATTTTATACATTATGTGGTTCATTGTTTTCAGTTTTCGTTACTTTTTTTTTTGTATTCAGTAATGTGTTATATCTGCTTTTCTGCTTTAGATCCCAAAGAAACGGAGAAAGACAAGAATAAGAAAGAAGGCATTGGTGCATTCTACAACATTCTCCAGTATATGAAGCTTTTTGATGTGCTGAAAGGCTCTTATTCAAATTTCAAAGTATGTCTACATTTTAATCATTTCTCCTGTCCATTCTGACTGCATGATCTTCATTGCCAACTTGCTCATTGTATATAGAGAAACTGTCATGTTTCTCTGTGAAGTTTCCATTCTTTTAGAGGTTACCACATTGTGGCATTTCGCTCATTTTTAATTGACTTTTTAGGAAAGTTGAGCAGCATATCGGTCAACATTGTTTCATCATCCATATGAATTTGTTACAACTGAACTTGAAATATTTATTGACTGACAGGAGTATTTTAAAATTTTAAATTAAGAGATATGATCTACACATTGATCACTTTAGGACTTGTCCTTATAAACTTAGCACGAGTATAAGACTTATTGTTCATGTCATTGGCAGACTTCCTTGGATTTGACAAGTTCAGACAAGTTTTGTACCATGCTTAGGACCACACTTACAGTGCTGTCTCAGTTGCTTGAAATTGCTACCTTGTATGATATAGGCAAAGTTACTGAAGAAATCTTAGGCTACCTCAGAGTTACCATGGCTCTAGAGCCAACATGGACAGTGCTTTGTGTGCAGCAGGTAAGGAAATCTTATTGATATTCTATTCTTTAGATTCTCCTATATTGATGATGGAGATTTAAGAAGGAAGATAGAAAGGGGATATGACATTGACTGAACTTGTAACGTGAAATCATATTTTGGGAACTTACATTACTTGTCAGTGCTGATATTCATGTAGAAGAATGCTTGAGCCAAGGTTTTAGGGGTGAAATGCTTTTTAGCCCTCGTAACCCTAGTCCTGCGGGAGGCCACTATATTGGCCTCGCTGTGCAATACGTGAGGCACGAGAGGCCATTATTTTGTCCCACACGCTTAACTGCGGGTCCTGTGGGAGGCCACATTTTTGTAAAGCAACGGTGCGCCTTGCGCTTTGTTTATTCGGTTGCCGTGGCTGTCGTTTTTTAAACGTTTTTTTTTCCACTCTATTTTCGCGTGTTTATCTATCCTGTCACCCCTACTATATCTAACAAATGGTATCGTCCGATTACGTTTATTACGATGCAACGATTTGAAACTATTCGTCATACTCATGTAATAGTACTGACGGTCTGAAGTTCGAAGTGGGGAAAATCTTGGGGAAACTTTTACTTTGATGGTGGTTGTCGTCCACATGTGAAATGAGAAGAAAGGGGCCATGTGCGTATTTAAGACGCTGTTCTACGTATGTAATTATGAATTCCGATGTAATATTAGGGCATGCTGCATAAGAGCGTCTGTCGGTAGGTTTTTCATCAGGGAAAACTGGGAGAAAATGACTGACTTTGTTGTTGGTTGTTGTCTTTATATGATGTGGTAATCAGAGAGATATTGTGTTTCTTTGATTAAACTGCTTTTCAGTACATGTATGACTGTGCCCTACGACCTGGAAATCAAATCTCTCGCTAAAACTAACATTATAGTAAGTGGAAACTTTACATAGTAGAGGAGGGAGAAGGCAATGTCACGATACATGTGGTCAGTAAATTAAGCGTGAATGGCCCGACTTAGGGACAGAAAAAGTGCAGAGGTCTTGGGAAAATGATAAAACGTGTGATAAACGGCATGTAAATGCAGAAAATTCTTGATTTTGGGGCCTTCCATTTCACAGTAAAACTTACTGCTTATCATCACAATTTATCCACCACTATTGTTGTTATTGCGTCCTGCAGTATACGCGATACACGTGTTCACAAGAACTCAATTGACCCGACCGCCGAGGTTATCGGCAACACGTGAACGATCAGCTCACTGGCCGCTGGTTATCCCCGCACGGGGCGTTACGTGGACGGGTTCACTCATCGTGGGACGAGGGTTAATATGGGTACATACTTTTTTCAGGTAATTCCATTCAAATAAAATGTTTTTCTTCAATTGTATATATGTTTGTTATGCATCAGTTTTTGTTTTTGTTCTACTTTTATTGAGATATTAGCAACAGAAGCTCACTCACTAATTTAGGCATAATTCCAAATTTTTCAGCAATATGGGATGTATTTTGTCTTTTAGGAATAAAAATTGTCAAATGCTGTTATTGCATTTTTATAACTAGAACTTTCAATAAACATATAGATTTGCTTCTCCTGTCTCTTCCAGTTACTGAATGTTCAGTGTAGTGCACATGTTTTTCAGAGGACAGGTTAATTTCTCGTTGTTTTTTTTTTGTCTGAATCTTTTAGCTGTTGAAAGCCTTGTTTGGAACAAACCTTGCCAGTCAATGGGATCCCAACAGCCAGTCAGCTTCTTCATTCATGGCTGATCTCAGTGCTCGTGTGGCTACTGGTTCCAGTCCAGGCCTGTACTATCATTGCTTGAACAAACCATATGCTCAGCTTGCTCATTGTTTGGTCTCTGCAGCGTGCAGAGCCACTTTACCTGCAGACGAGGCTCATAGGTGAGACAGGAATTCCCAACTTTTGTTTTGTGTGTCAATGGACCAACTGAGACAAAAATGAGTGTATGGGTGTTGCTGAAGTTTTCACATGTTGTGCAAAAAAATTGTAGTGTTTTTGAAATAGCAATGGCACAGAAGAAATTAAGGCTATTTGAAAGACATTTTAAAATTATTGCCAGCCAAGGCTCCCTTGCAGCCATTGCCTTTGGAAATTACAATATATCATGCTGATTTTGTCATTTTATAGATGGGACACAAGCCATAGTACTTATATTATGATCTTGTTTTATGCAGCTCCCTGCTTTGGCTGAAGCAAAGAGTGGAAAGGAAGTTACCTTCAATTTTGAAACCAACCAGCAAAGTAGATAAGGTAAGAGCAGTTCATCACCTCTTCTGAGGGTGATAACAATTTGGTATTGGAATTACATTTCTTAGACACATCAGTATTGAAAAAACTTTTCATCTGAATATTTTCGTTCAATTCTCTCATTTATTCAGAATACCATTTAGCAAGTTTGGAACCAGTTATGGAGATTAAACAGACCAACTTTTACTGTTCTCTGATTTCATCATGCTTGATTTCTGAGACCTTTTATTTATAATTGGAATTATCTTGATGCTTCAGTTTAATGATGGGGCATCAATAGAGAAAAATGTATATGGAGGCAGTTTAATTTTTGATGATACTAAGTGATATGCATTTTTTGAAAACTATTTCTGCTGGTAAATTGGGGGGCGGAGGAATAAGAGGTAATGTTTTCCATAAGCTATTTTCTGACAAGTTGATAGTGTACATACAGATATACCATTCAAATAAGTTGAAATTTTACAAAACACCAGATTCATTTCACTTGTGACCTGATTTTACATCATGTTGTGATTTTTTTCCCCACGATATTTTACAGTCTGTGATAGGCACCTACATCAGGTTGTTTGAACCTTTAGTCATCAAAGCTTTAAAACAGTACACCGTGACATCTTCACTAGACCTGCAGGTTGGTATGATACATCTTTTAAAATAAATTTCATGTCATTTGGCATAATTTATAACAACTAACAGCCCGTTGACAATTTTATTAAAGCTTCCTCAGAAAATATTTGGTTGTTAGTTGACATCATTTGCTAAAATAAACATTTTTCACATGGACTGAAGTATTCACATCCTCAGTCGAAGAAAGCTTCAATGTATTTTTTGGTAACAGTCTGAAGGCATTTCACTTTAAGCTGTACAGATTGTAAAATACGTAGAATAAACATGTTCTTACATAGTCTTTCTTTTTAAGCATTTGGTCTAACTCATCAGCATGACCTGATGAGTCTTGATTATATCTTCTTGAAAGTAAATTTGGCTGCATATTATACTACATGTATCTAATTTTATGTAGAACCGCCTTTAAATAGGTAAGAGACATTGCAGGGAAAGCAAAAACTGATCTGTGGACGATGTACCAACACACAATTGTTTTGTATTTATATTGTTCTTAAAATCTCTCTGACAGTGTCAAGTACTTGCTCTGCTGGCACAATTGATACAGCTGAGAGTAAATTACTGTTTACTGGACTCTGATCAAATCTTCATTGGCTTTGTGATCAAGCAGTTTGAGTTCATTGAGGAAGGTCAGATCAGGTAAGGAATGATTTATTCTAGATGGAAGACACAGTGTGTTTGAGGAAGAATTTTTTGATACAACTGATCTTTGATATCCATTTCTGTAATCCACTGTCATCATAATGTAATATTACAATCTGAGTGTATTAGATTGCTGGTCTTTTTTTTTGTTAATAGTTTGTATGGATGGTGATATTAATTTCTATTTGCAGGAACTCAGAGGTCCTGATTCCCCACATTTTCCAGTTCTTAGTGATGCTGTCATATGAGAAATTCCACACCAAATCTATCATTGACATGCCTCGTATCATCCATCGCTGTGATGGTATTATGGCCAGTGGCCTCCAGCCAACAACACATGGTTAGTGAAATGAAAAAGAAAGTGATAAATTTATTCTAATGTTGATTCAGAAATTCTCCATCTTTGTTATTCAGAATCGTATTTGATACAACATTCCTGATTTATCTTTCAATGTGCTGAAAAAAATTTAGTTCAGAAGACCTGTCACAGTAAACATAAAACAAGATCAAAGTAAATATTTACTGGAAGTCTCTACAGATGATGTGTAGAGTGACTTCATCTGCCAGTATCTTGGTTTATCATATCTGGTGTAAATTTAGTGCTTATTAAGCAGTTAATGTCAGGCCAGAGTTTTCTGCTATTGTATGACAGTACACAATACAGCCTGCTACTGTCACCCCCACTGTCTTGTGGGTCATCTCGGGAGAGAGGAAGACTAGGGGAAGGTAACCCTGAATACAAATACCACACTGCCTTGTGTGTTGCTATGATAGCAAAGGCTATGGGAGTAAACCCAGACAGAAAATCAGGAGTGGAGACCCGAAGGTGGTTGTCAGGGAGAACTGCATCAAACTGGCTTCCAGCATCTCCTGCAGCCGGACTAGTTCCAAATGTATTGACCTGGTCTCTCCCTTGGGTTTAACTAGAATGGCAGAGAGAGGGGTGGTGCCTCTGGGCAAAGCACCATCTCTTAAAAATAGCCCAGGCAAGGCAGCAAAACGAGGAGGCGTTTGCTCGGGCTTGGCAAGCGTCTGTCTCTCCTTTATAAGCCCACCCATTTCCGATTTGGAGAGGACACTCCAGCCATCCGTTACGGATGGGCACAACACGGGAGGTGGCAGTTACCGGTGATAAGCTCAATCCATTTGGCGTACGGATGAGCGCCAGGGGTCCCCTCTGTCGGTGGGAGCGGCTTTTCAGCTGCATTGATCAACTACCGCCCGCCGTAACCTGGGCAGCCCCCAGGCAGTTGGGTGTTGTTCCGCCACGTCAGCCTGCTTCATAAGGTGGTTGGAGCTAGACCAAAAGTCAAAAAGCTGACGTAAAGTGTGCACCTGGCAAAAACAGAAAAATACTAAAACTTGGTACCTGGAACGTCAGAACAATGCGCCCAGGCTTGCAACAGCAAGATCTCACTGATATTGACTCCATCAGGAAATCCCAAATTATTGATCGAGAACTTCAGCTACTAAACATCGACATCGCTGCCCTTCAAGAAACTCGACTTCCCGGCTCCGGGTCAGTCAAAGAAGAAAACTACACCTTCTTCTGGCAGGGCCTTAGCAGCGAACGGCCGAGAATCCACGGCGTGGGCTTCGCCGTAAAAAACTCCCTTATCAATTCGATCGCAACTCCAATTGGAGTGTCAGAACGCATCATGACACTCAGACTGAACACCCGGTCTGGTTTTACCAACATTATCTGTGTCTATGCCCCAACACTTACCTCCTCTGACGAAACCAAAGACATTTTCTACGAGGCATTGCAGAGGACTCTCCACAACATCCCTCTCACCGAAGGCCTGCTAATTCTGGGTGACTTTAACGCTTGAGTGGGAGCAGATCACTCCGCATGGCCAAAGTGCATTGGGCACTTCGGCATTGGCAACATCAACGAAAACGGGCAGCGCCTTCTGGAGCTATGCTCCGTAAACTCATTATGTGTTACAAACACGTACTTTGACCTTAAGAGATGCCAAAGAACATCATGGCGCCATCCCAGGTCTGGCCATTGGCATCAATTAGATCTTATTCTCTCAAGGAGGAAGAGTTTGGGCTGTATAAAAATAACTCGTTCCCTCCACAGTGCTGACTGTGACACCGACCATGCACTGGTAGTCAGCAAAATCAAAATTTCGGCCAAGAAAATATACAGATCAAAAGCCCCTTCAATCCCTACGATCAATGTAACAGCAATCAGAGATGAATCAAATAGAAAGTCATTTGAAAAGTTATTTGCTGAAAGCATGGATAATGTCACCCAATGTGACTCGGTAGATGAAACATGGAACACTCTCAGTTCAAAAATTCATGACTGTGCCATCAAGTCTTTTGGACAGCATAAAGTTTCAAACAACGACTGGGTAGCCCAGAACAGCGAAATTTTGGAGAAACCCCAACCCAATCATGCTGAATGGCTCTCCTCTGGAGCAAGTGGGAAAATTCTGCTACCTAGGCTCAACCATCAGTGGTAGCACAGACATAACAACTGAAATAAATGCCAGAATAGGAAAGGCGGCCACAGCTTTTGGCAAACTCTCAAAAAGGGTGTGGAACAATAGCAAGCTGACCATCAAAACAAAGGTACTCGTGTACCAAACTTGCGTCCTAAGCACCCTGCTGTATGGCTCAGAGACATGGACCACCTACTCCAAACATGAAAGATCCCTCAACTCCTTCCACCTGCGCTGCCTACGCAAAATTCTCAAGATCAAGTGGCAAGACAGGATCTCAAATATCGAAGTTCTGAGCCGAGCCAACATTCCATCAACTCAGGCTCTCCTAGGCAAAAAAAGACTGCGGTGGCTTGGACATCTCCACCGTATGGAAAATGATCGCATCCCCAGACAAATTCTCTACGGGGAACTTGCTACTGGCAACCGACCCAGAGGTAGGCCACATCTGCGATTCAAAGACACTTGCAAGGTCACGATGAAAGCATTCAACATCGACCCCAATGAATGGGAGAACCTTGCAAATGATCGAAGCAGATGGAGACAAAAATTGCGCAGTGGCACGCTCGCAATAGACTTCAAGGCAAAAGAAACATACCTGACAAAACGACAGAGGCGGAATGAAAACACTCGCCAAAGTGAACCCAAAAGACTGACCTGCAATCACTGCCATCGCACTCTCGGGTCAAACATTGGTAGAATAAGCCACGAGAGAAGCTGTCAGTCAAAGTGAAAGTGAATATTCTAGCTGCTAAGACCGTCTGTAAAGACGCTAAAGGCCATATATTAAGCAGTGGATGATACTGATGGGAAGGGAGTATAGCCAAAAGAAAACTCTAGGAAATGTCCGTGGAGTAAAGGCATTAATTTTGTTATTTAAATGTGCAGTTGCAGAGTTGATATTAATTGAAATCTCAACTTGTAAACTTTTAATCAATTTGATATGATTATTAGGTAGTCCACTATTACAAATTGAAATATTACAGTTTTAAATCTGAGCTTTCACATCATCTCTCATCCTGTTTGTCATAGCCATTCCAGCCTTGAGATCAGTTGTTTATGACTTGTTCCTTCTGAGGGGAACTGTCAAGTCTGAAGTAGGCAAGGATCTTGAGACTCAAAGGGAGGTAGTGGTTTCCATGTTGCTCAGACTTGTGCACTACTATCAGGTATGATGTCGATAGTTTTATATTATTACATCTACGTAGATACATGTTGATTTTATCTAAAACATTATCAGTCATTTGAAAAATACCTTCAGTGATATTTTTTATGCACGTCTTATCTATCTTCAAGAATATGTATCTATCTAACTTTCTAGCATCTTTGGTGTGTAAAAAAGCTAGAAACAACGTATTTTTCACTTAAATTTCATTTTTCCAGTTGCATTAGTGCCGTGGAATATGATCAGTTTTGGTCTCTCAGTTATTGTCAGTTTATGCAGGCTGTTTACCCTTGATAAAGTTTTGAGAATAATGAAGAAAAGCTCTTTACCCATGAAGTCCTTCAAATCCTCCAAATCATACACTATTAACTTGTATGTTAAAACTATTTTGAGATCTGATTTGAATTGAAATGATGTAGTGTATAGTATATATGTTTGATTGTTTAATAGATATATATCATGAATTTTGTAAAGTTTTACTCATATGAATATGACATGGGAATTATCTGTGTGATTGTTATTCTTATTAATTTCTGTTTTTGGATATACATAACGTAAAAAATATTTCACATCTAATTTGTCTTTAGACACAAGCTATAAATGAACTCTGAACTATTTGTATTAAGTTTCCAATTTCCTCAGGCCTTGGACATGTTTGTGTTAGTGCTGCAGCAGTGCCATAGAGAGAGTGAAGAGAGGTGGAAAAGATTGTCTCGACAGGTCATGGATGTTGTTTTACCTGCCCTGGCCAAGCAACAGGTATACATATTTGGAAATTGTTTGCCATACCCAATGGAGCAACCCATCTAAGTTTGTACAAAAAAAATGTTTGGTTATTGATTTTAGTCATGACAGTGGTTTTCTTAGGATGCAGTGAAGGTGACTGGTTCCAGAAAGATTGTTGTTGTGGAAATCAACTGCTTTATGTTTATCTAAAATTTGTATTTGTATTTTGTATTTGTATGCTTCTTTAATCCCACTTGGGAAATTTGCCTTTGTGCCATTGCAGCCCTGTTACAACTGGAGCAGGCACGTCGTCGCCACAGTGCAGCGCCAGTTGGCGGTTTTTGTTGTTTTTGGGGGGGGGGGGGGGGGGGTGTGTGTGATAGGGATGAATTTTTATTTAATTTTGCCAGGACAGCGACCTGTTTGGCTTGCTCTTTACGATTTCCAACTGCCAAGGTATCTTTAACGTGCGCAACATGCACACGGGCCCTCTGAATTTTTTCGTCCTTATCCGAGAAGACTAGGTACTCGATTCCCCCCCCCCCCCCCCCCCCCGTAGGATCAGGGACACGAAGATATGAGAAAAATCCCAAACTTCCAACATGCCTGCACTGGCTGGGTTTTGAACCCGGGACCCTTGGCATGAGAGGCGAGCACCTTGCCTCTAGACCACCTTGTCCCCCTTGCATAGCAAGGTGTGACCTGCAACAAAGCTTTTTTATAGTACCATCTTTTTATGGAATGTAGACATTCATAGCCAGCCAGTTATACACCTGTTTTTGACAAATTGAAGATTTATGTGAATTCTGTCGTGTCTGTTGAGGAAATGGAGCAATGTCTTGTTCCAGAAACTCTCCTAGCATATGCTATAATTACAGAGTACAGGAAAGTGTATTTTGCAGATGTATTAATGATTCATATCTGTTTTCTGTGCACAGATAAATTTGGACAGTCAAGACTCCTTGGATGTTCTGCACCGTCTGTTTGAGTCGGTATCACCAAGTGTCTTTAGACCTGTTGATTTTCTTCTGAAAACACTGTTGGCTCCTCCTTATGATGTGGTAGGTGAAAAGTAGATTATACAATTCATACAGGTGCATAAAATGCTTTATTCTGATTATCTTGACTTAATTACACGAGAGTTGTGTTAATAACATATTATAATTATTGCCACAGATCTTGAGCGTTCATTCTTTTATCAGTGTATGAGCAAGTGGTTGGTAAAAAAAAATTTTGAATTGCAATTCCTCCGTTGCCAGTATTGAAATGAGTATCAGAGACAAGCAGTCGTACATTTTTTTTTTAAATGGAATTATTAGCAGGTGTCTCAAATGGTTATTGCTCTACAGGATGGGATGATTTATATGGTATATCTTGCAAACTTTCAACATACCATGGTCTCGTGTTATTATATGATGATGTAAACTCGCAAAACGAAAACTAAAATTTGTTTCAAATTTGAAACATAGGAATACAGAAAGAAAGTAACCTCACAGAGCTGGCGGCTTTTAGTAAAAGAACTCTAGCATGATGAATCAAGTCCTAACAGATGTTCTTTTACACCGTGTTTTCGTTGTTTCTGCAGACTAATCTCCCCAGTCTCCAAAAATGGCTGTGCCTGGTTTTAACCATTATACGAGTCCTGATCTCTCAGTCAAAGGAAGAAGTTATCCTTTCACGGCTAGCAGAACTGCAGGTATGAATTCAGAATTATTTTAAACGCATTTCATTTTGAAAGAATATGATAAGCAAGAAGATGTCATCTTTGAAAATTTTTTTTCTGAATCAGCAATGCTTTCAGCTTTTAAAGAGACAGTGGTAAAAGATGTTGTAGAAATTTCAAGTTTTTAGGATCTAATGTTGGGTTATCTGATTTTTTTTTGTTTTTTTGCTCAGTTTAAGATTTCAGAGAAGTATTCAATGTTAAAGCAATTAATAATGCCAAGAGTATTTATTTTGATAATCAAAGATGCAGGAATGCAGAATAAAAAATAGTGTAACCTAATGTTTGGAAAATGATTATAGATGTGAGACTTCATTTTGTTACTGTTCGTTTATATTTGATATGTTTTTAATATGAAGGATAAAGCAATAAAGATGGACCAACTATAAAGGCCTTAAACATTTTTTTTTTGCAGCTGCATGTTTGTCTGATAAGAGACCTGGACAAATCAGATGCAACAGCAGCAAACTCAGTGGTAGAGCTACTGCGTAACCTGGCTCCAGAGGAGACTTTAGCATGGTAAGCCAAAATACCACATTGCCACATTTTTTAACCCCAGGTATTTGAATGCACACGAGTGAAAATATCAAATAATTGTTGCGCTGTTTAAAATGCAAATCTAATTCCCATACAAATGAAAATGAAAGACTGAAATTTACAATCTTTTAAACCATACAAGAAAAAAGTAGCCGTGACTGTAAGACCAAATGGCATGGTATGCCAGAATACCACTTGGCCTAATTTTTTTAATCCCAAGTATTTGAATTCATACAAACGAAATTATCAAATAATAGTCACACTGTTTAAATTGCTTATGTACGTCTCATACAAAATAAAACGTAAGATTGAAATTTACCATCTTCTGAAACCATACGGGGGAAAAGTAGCTTTGACTTCAAGTTTAAATCTTTCATGTGAGAGAGATTACAGATATTAAAACAATTTAAGTGATGTATAGGCTTCACTTTTCAGTTGTCAATAGGAAAGTGAAATATATTGAAAGTATAAATGGTTCCTAGGAAAAAATTCTGAATAACTATGAATGAAATAAAAATGACAGTATGAATAACAACAAAAAAATAAACTCTTATCTTCAGTAGGCTTGGTTTAACTATTTCACTAATTGTGCTGAACATTAAAAAAAAAAAAAATTTGAATCAGGTTCCTGCTTCAAGTGATTGGAAAATGTTCAGAGATGTTGGATCATGAAACTTCCCTGTTGGCTTCTAGCAGCAACATTAGCACCAGTAACAGTCCTAATGGCAGCACCAGCACTCCAAGCAGTGCTGGCACCAGCAGATACCACTTCCTACTGCAACAGAGCTTGCACCTCCTCCTCTATATCACACATATGTTTCAATCAGGTAAGAAGGTTCCACTGACTTAGGCAAATGCTGTTCATGAAAATAGTACACGCTTTCAGTAGGTGATAAAAATATCAACATATGGGATCATGTTATCTGAAAGTCAGTGGTTTGAATGAGTAATACTGAATATTCCTGATTGATATTATACAGTGGAGTCCATGTAAATCAAACTTTGATAATCCGAATTTCTTTTAAATTGAAATGATTACAGATTCGTTTCTTCTTCTTCTTTATCTTTATTAATCTATATGATATATGAGCGTTTGAATTTTGGTTGTAAAAAGTACATTAATTTTATTTCATTTCTTTTACTTTGTCACATAATTTGGAAATTTACTGCTGTGAAAATTTATTGTTTGTTGTGAATTGGTAAAAACTTATTGTTGTCAGTTTGTTTTTTAAATTGTGGGTTTTTAATCGTGAAACTTTTTAATTTATAAATTATTTAGAATTATACAAGGGGGAAGGCTATGTACTTTTTGTTTTTCAGGTTTATTCCGGCGAGTGGCCACTGCTGCCATGCGTTTGCTGCAACTTGAATCCCCAGCTTGTATGTACAGTGTTGGAGAGATCAATGAACATATGGTAGGAGTGAGCAATGTTTGTCCCACCCTCACACTGCACTGGTGTAATGTTCTCATCTTGCTCAACTTTGATGACAGAGGTCTGTGGACTAGGGTAGTGCAGACACCACGAGCATATAAAGTAGCAGAGACAAGGTTGGCATTCCTTTTCATTTATTTAGGGTTAAAAATGTAAGCCTTTTCAGTCCAACTGCAAATTCATGGCCAAATGCTGACTGCGAGAAACTCATGTGCTAATAGTCAAAGCGCTCAAAGTCTGTCATTTACATTTGGTATAGAAGACAAAAACTTTAATGGATTGTTTGTCTGGTGAAATATGTGAATATGATTGCACATGATGTGTGTCCACAAACTGGAATTGAAAACATTTAGTTTTTCAACTGTAAAATGGGATAAACATATAATCTTTGAAAAATCAGTTTACTGCAATTTCACAGCTTGGTTGATTAATATTTCTTATCAGACAAATGTCTTAAATGTTGCTCTGAGAGACCTCTCCCTTTTTTTTTTAAATAAAGGAAACTCTTAATCTTGCTTGATTCCAGAGGAGGCTACATGCAAAACACAGATGACAATGACACCAGCAGCCAGCAGCGTGCCTCACAGTGTTGTGGACTGGAAATCTTACGCAGAGGGGGCCTCATTCTTTTCTGTGATTATGTAGTAAGTAACATTTTGATAGTGATGTAATGAACATGTACCTTTTTGTGATTGAAGTAAGTTAAGAAGATTGTGCTGTTCAAACAGCTCAAAATTTTATCATTCTAAAGCATTTCCATTTGTCTGAAGTATCATAATTTATATGTAATGATTAAATTTCATTTGGCTGTCATCAAGAGAGAGGAAGGAAGGGGGCATTGGAGTCTCCAGTTTTCAGTTGCTTTTTTAAAAATCTTGTTTGGAAAGCCGTCTGAGAAGGTAATTTCATGGAGCTATGATGTTTGTATAAAAGTGCTGATGTTTAATAGTTGTGATCACAATTGAGTGGATTATATTAAATGAATGCTTTTTATTTTCTCAGCGGTCTCCACCATTCTATTCATGTGTGATGTTCATTCATAAATAGCTGAGAGCTTGTTAAAAAATTCTCATTTTTGAAATGTGTTTTTCAGTGTGAGAATCTGAGTGATGCTGAGCACATGACATGGTTGATCATTAATCATGTCAGTGATCTGATTCTCCTGTCCCAGGAATCACCAGTGCAAGATTTCATTGGGTTGGTTTTTCTATGATTGATAATGACAGCAATAAGGGAAGGGACTTTTAAGTGATACAAGAAAATCATACAACTTGTTCTTCAAACAGAAACAAAACAGTCCCAAGAGAAGAGCATGAAAATACTAATTGAGCATACCTTGAAGCATGCCTTATGCTAGAACTGCATTATTCCATATTGTTTGATTATTTCCCGTTAGGCTGGTGGAATTGAGAAAGGCTGACAGATGGAGGCAATATTACTAGGTGTTAGCATGGCATATATGAGGAACAAATTCGCTCATAAAAACAATAAGAAACTGGATTTTTGCTGTTCACATGGTATTTGATTGGAACCAGAAGGAAGAAGCAAGTAAACAAGCAATACTTTTTGCTTTGATGTTTTAGTACACTGTCCTTCTCTTTGTAATTGTCAGTGCTATTCAGAGGAATCCAGCAGCCAGCAGTTTATTCATTCAAGCCATTCATGCAAGAGGAGACAGCATTACCAGGGTAAGGTAGAAGATGAAAATATGGATTTAGTGCTTTTTGTCTGTATTGTGCACATTTATAGAACAAGAGCTCAAGAACTCTAGGAATGAGAGAACACAAGAATATCACCATGATAAATTGGATGGACAAATTTCAGAGTATTGAAATACAAGTGAAACTGGTCATATTGTTTAACATCATCTCAAGTCATTGTGACAGATACTGCAAGTGTCAAAATTAGTTTTAATATGTTTATCACATTCACTATGGGAACTTATGTAGAGCATTGCATTCTTTCCTTATGGATGCAGATTGCTTTGTCATGAATTATTCATTTATCTCCACAGCCTTCAATGGTGAAGAGGACCTTAAAATGTTTAGATGCCATCCACAGCTCACAGAGTGGCTCACTAGTAGCTCTCCTTGTGGACAAATTCTTGGGCTGTCATCGTTTGGCAATCACTCGCATGACAGATTCCATTGTTTGTCAGCGTCTGGAAAGTTTGTTGGGGGAATCTGTAGAGGTAACGTATACATCTGAATTAACTATAATTGCCTTGAAGTTTGTATAGATTTTCAGCCATCAAATTACAGGGGGTCATAGTTTCTTGCAATTTGGTTGATAGTGTGGGAGGAGTTCCACATGAGTCACACCATAAAGATATTACAAGGATGCGTTTTTAGGAGCATCTGTGAGTGGGGGATTGCTGGGCCCCCCCCCCCCC
This sequence comes from Onchidella celtica, assembly GCA_963931925.1. NCBI lineage: Eukaryota > Metazoa > Mollusca > Gastropoda > Systellommatophora > Onchidiidae > Onchidella > Onchidella celtica. The sequence continues at coordinate 29,249,911 of OZ007567.1, forward strand.
CCATCGTGAGTTTGTCCTCTGGGTGGGTGTTTTTATAGTAAATGTGCAGCTTCGCGATTAACACTCAGAATGTGAAATATGTGTCCGACTAAAATTGTGTAGCTCATAATTATGGTACTCCTTCTGACAATGTTACAAATTGTATGCAGTGCAAAAGGAATTAATACAAATATAAGTGATAAGTGATATTTATTTTACTCAGATAGATACCTTTCATGACATCTTTGGTGCAGTGACTATAAATTATATGAACTTTAATGTTGGTTTTTGTAAAGTGTTCTTTGAATTTTTAACGTATATTACAATTGTAATCTTGCCTATTAATGACAAGGGATGTGTCATATTGTGCAGCTGATTTCAGGGTTCACATTTCATGCTTATTATGAGAGAATGATGGTAACATTTGTCATCTTCCCTGGAAGTATAAAGTGTTTTCTCAGCTAACAAGAAATGGGGCCATAGTAAACACTTTAATATTTACTTTTCAGACGTAAAGGGAACACTTCATGAAACTCTGAGATAGCCATTTACTAAGATTGAATGTTTTAATTTGGTTATAGCCATAAATAAATTCAAATAGATATAGAAAGATACAAACTTGTCTAGAAAATTCAGGTAACTGCAGGATAATTGAAACATCTAAATTTTTAAAGATGACCAATAAAAATTATCCTTGCAGCCTGTAGCACTGAGACTACGTGAAATGCCATCTGAATTTTATATCTGTTAAAAAAGTCACTTCAGTTGTCCTTGAGTACATATTCATTCATAACTCACATTCCTTATTTCAAGGGTGATGTATATTTGCTGTACCTTAACTTAAAATGTGACCAAACCTCCCACCATTGGAATATTGTTATGCTGAATGCCATTTTTTTTATTTTCATGCTTTGTAGGAAATTACCAAGCAACTACCAAAGGAAGACATAGAAAAGCTCCTGCAATTCATGAAATCCAATGGTTTGATACAGCGGTAAGTTTTAGGGATTCTACAATTCAAGGTTTGTTTTTTATAAATATCTGGCATAGTGAGGGCACATTTCAAATAGCTGTCTTAAAGTTTCATGGTATGAAAACATTTATGTTATATGGACACACATCACCAGTGAAATCTGTGCCATTTAAGAAAGCAGATTTGTTTGAAATGTGTTTCTTTTCTATCTTTTTTTTTTTTATAAAAATTTTCAGCTCTTGAGATGCTTCCTTTACTGAATTTCAAGTGAAAATCACTTACTTGCTCAGTTGACACAACTTCAGGAAAGGTTATTGCTCAGATTTCAGATATTTTTTTGTAAAAAATAAAATCATTTCTGTGAAAACTATTAATTTGTTTATCCAGTTGAATGTCAAACACATTATTTGTACAAACCCCACTGTATATTGCACATGTTTTCATCTGATATCCTGCACAGGAAAGAGTAAACAGTTTCTGTTGGAAATTTCTCATTTCTGTGATGTAGAGGTGCATATTTTTTATCTCCCATCATTTACCCCCACAAGGTTGAAGCTGAAACAATATGAAACTGAAGGGAAGTGAAAGACTTGTTTGATATGAAAGGCTGAAATAATATACCGAAATTTATATTCTCAGTTTCCAATGTCAGCGACATTTCTGTGGAGAAATTTCAATCTCGTAAGAATGAAATAAGAAAAAAAGATGCACTTACAAATGATTCGAGGATCACATCGATTTAATGAACACAAGCAGCAAGCTGACAGGTTTATGCAGATATAGCTATGTGTTTGGGGAAATTAAACATTTGAGTACATGCAGTGGAGAAATATAGGGATAATGTGACGATGGTTTTTTCAATTTTTGTGAGGTACAGTGGTAACGGTACCTTCAGTCATGCTATTTCTTATGCCATTACTTATTTCCCCATTGTAAAAGGACTAAGCTTCCCGTGAATTGAATTTGAACTTTAATTTGGAGGCTCAATTCAAGTGTTCAAGAGCCAGAAGCTTGTCATTTAAAACTCTATTTAGGTAGCATATGATAAATCTTGTCTTATCTTTCAGACATCAACGTTTAGCTTCTTTGCTCAGCAAGCTGTGTTTTACTGCCGGTTCCACTGCCCAGATCAAACTTTCTCCGGAAAGATCTCACCCTCTATCTCTCTCACCGGTAGATGTTGCCAGTATAAGTATTGACAAGGTTAGTGACTGGGTTATGGATTGCTGGGATAAGGCCAGAAAAGTTTCACAGGAGAAGAGAAAGAGAATTCAGGATATTAAAAAGAAACAAAATTAACAGGGATGAATACACCTTTCTTCAGATAGTGATACATTTTAAAATCAATATCATATTTGGAAATTCAGTTTTAGAGGAGCTGGACAAGCAAGGAGTGAAGAAATGGAAAAGACTGTGGAAATGTTGCTGGGGCTAATATCAGATGATTGAGCCTTAATAGTAGCTAAGATTGCACTACAGTGTTGGGTAAATTAAATGAGACTATGAAATATAATCTGAGGATTAATGTAGGCATTTTAGATTAAATTCTTACCAAATGTTTCTCTCATATAGACATCAAATTGCAGCAAAGGAATGTGGCAATGTAATGACTGTGACATGTTTTCCTCAGGACTTTTATCTGTCCATTGTGAAAGAACAGTGCTTTCAGACAAGCCCCAAGACACGAGAATGTGCCTTCTTGTTGCAAAGGTTGGATTACCCTGACATCCTTTCTATAACGATGACAAAGGTAATTCAGATCATATGCCTACATCTTAATTATATCATCATGTTAGGTGATGGATTTTTCAAGGCATTTCTTGTCATCTGTAATTGTAAGATTCGCAAGAAATTTCCAGTGGTACCTTTGTACTGATAATGCACGTGACCATTTTCTCCCAATATAACCACGTTAACAGCATCACTTCTTTTCATGAAAATATGGTGAAATATTAAATAATATTTTAGGCTGTAATTGATCAGTCGTAAACATGGCCAGTAAAATTATGCTCATATATATATGCAGTTTTTAAAATACAGCAGAGACTATGTCTAGCAGGTGAAATTCTTAAATAATACAGCCAGTTTGACAGAACACAAGAGAAGAACAATGGAAGCATTGTTTGTACTCATGCATAATGTATCAGTAACATTAACTTAAGTCCTGTGCAAGGCTGTTTTTGTGGCACTTGCATGCAACTCGAGAAGCACATGGGAGTGATAATAGTGCTCTTCATTTTGCAACCTAAACAAAGAAGAAAAGACATGCAAATATGTTTTTATTAATCTGTTACAGGAATTCAACCTATCAATTCTTGAAGAATGCATGTCCTTGGGTGCATTTCGTTCGGTGCTTCGCTACAACAGAGATAGTGAGTTGAGTGCTGGGAGTCCTCAACCTCCACAGATTGAACACAACTTGGATCCGCTGTTTCAAGCCTCCCAGTTGACACTCTTCAGACATATTAACAATGTCATTAACCAACTGCCAGTACCTCATCAGTGTCTTGTCTTCACTGGTAAGCCTATAATTAATGTGTAATGGTACTTGTTAAAATACACTGTCATTGCATTTACATGTAAATGGGTAAACAAGATCACTTTTGTTTAACATTTTAAAATCTCTGAATGTCTTGTCTAAATATGATGGTTTTATAACAGTATTTTTTCATCTATTTTCAAAATACAGTTACTGTGTAGTAAGTAACTGACATTGGAAAGATTTTGAGACATAGCTTTGATGAGAGGGAACATTGATTCATAAAAGACCAAGGATAATGACAACATGGCATCTTGTTTATGATTCCAGATTCAGCACCAGCCTCCAGTTTGCACTATATGGACCGCATAGAGGAACTTTTCACTGATGCCCAGTGGGTAGAGAGCAATTTTTGTCTGGCTTCTGCATTAGTGCGTTATATGGTGGCTCTTGGTCACTTCCCATGGAAAGCAGAGTTACCACCAGACTATCATAAAGACATTGCCAGTTTTGCTGTTCTCTGTGCAGAGGTAAAATTTGAAATAATATTTTTTGTCTTTCAGTTCATTCCTTTAGTTATCAAGATACTCACAGCTGCTTATTATTACAGTGAAATGTCCATTTTTTTAGGCCTCTCACTTTGGCTCTGAAAGCATTAAACTATAATATGCTGGTCTGATATCTTTCAAAATATTGGTATGGGAAGGGAAAGAAATAAAACCTGAAATTCGGATGTAACTCAGCACTTGCAGGAAATAGAATAATGTCATGAAATGTAACTAGAAGGAAGCCCTATCATGAGAGGTAAATATCTGTCATGGCCTGATATTTGATTTATTCTGAAGTTCTCATTGCTCAGTTGATTCCCTCTCACTGAATGTCAAAAACTTGATGCTCTTAGAATGGCTATGACAAGCATAACAGTGCAGATGTATACCTTATGGAAAATAATTGATATTATTTTGTAAACAGCACTGATTTCCTTCTACTTTCTTTTTTCCTCAGCTCATCTATTGGTCAGTGAGTCATGACATGCTCCCAGAATCAGAGCATGTACAGAATTGCCTCGCCTGTCTTTCATTACTTCTACAAGATCCCAGTCTCCACACATTGATTGGGCAGACGGAACATGCTACATGGACCTGTTCTATAGTATCTTCTCTTTATCAGCTTCTGGCTTCAAGTAAGTTATCTTACATAACTAGACATAAATTATATTATGTTATGGGCATTTTTGCATTCTAAAAATGTAATTGTTGTTGGCGAGGTGACAGAAACATTCAAAATATAATTATGTGTAATCAGCATGATATGATATCTTGTATTTGTGTACAGTTTTCCCAAGTTTTTAAATATGTAATTCAGCAAAGCACAATTGAGAACTTTACTTAGAAGTATTCAAAACTTCTGTTTATCAAAACAAATGCTGTTGGTGGCAGATGGTTGAACAAAATTATTCACATGTAAATATGTTTATATGCAATTTGTCTGTTGTTTCAGTGGCTGTCCTCCCAGGGGAACAGGTTGCAGTTTTATTCCAAGACGATCGAAGAGATGATGCAGATGAAGATGATGGTGAGAATAGATAGAATTTTTTAAGGCTAGAAACTGTTTCTGTGGCATCTGGTTTTTTTTGGGTTTTTTTTTTTTAATGCTTTATATGTTACTGATAAATGTTTTTGGTAGATAGCCTGTGTGTCTGTCATCTAGATCACAGAACAATAATTCCTAGTTCCATGTCATTTGTCAGGTTCCTTTTTAAATGCATGATTTTGATTTAAAAAAAGTCAAGAAATCTAATGAGGGTATGCCTCCTGAATACACTAATTTAACATGAAAGATATTCACGATGGTGTAGAAGCTTTACACATGTGTAGCATTATTTAACTGGTGTAGCTATTTGCTTCATGCATATCCGTGCAGTGACTCAAAGTTTTTGTTTCCATCTTTTTCCAGTCTCCTTGTCAGCCTGCCTTATCCGAGCCTGTGATGAGATCTCTGAATTGATCCACTGTTTATACACAAGGCTGGATTCAAGTGATGAGAGAGAACCACGCCTCCCAGAATTTTTAGCGTCAACAATGAGAAATATCATCATATGTAAGTGCAGAAAACTAGAGACGGTTATAGAAGACTGTGGTGCGCTTTATTTTTGGACATTTCTTTAGAGTGTCCATAAGAAAGAAAATTTGCACAATGTGCCGATATTTAGTGCCATAAACCATAGATATAGAAACAAGTATGGAAATTATTGGCTTGAAGATAAAGTGAAACTTCCATCAGGTAAACCATTTCATACCTGGAGTTGGCCATTTGCCTGCAGCATTGGGGCATTTCCTTTTTGTTTATGGAAATTAATGATGACATTCTTTTTAAAGAATCTACAGAAAGGTACATGAACAGGAAACTGGAAATGCATGACAGCGATAAACTGTATTGTTCTCTTACTTAGGTGTGTCTCTCCCACTTTGACCAAAATGTACGACTTTCACTTAGATGATGATTTCTGTGAAAATTATATCAACTTATTTACCCATTCAAATTGTCACCTTTCAGCTGTTGCCAGACTACCGGTGGTGAACACCTATGCACGCACCCCTCCTCTTGTTTGGAGACTTGGTTGGTCTCCCACTCCAGTGGGGGAATTACGGACTTGCCTACCCCCTTTACCTGTGGAGTACCTGCAGGAAAAAGATGTTCTGAAGGAATTTGTATCCAGGATTAACTCATTAGGTAAGGAAATTGTTCAACAGGAGCTCAGATTTGTAGCTTAAAACCTGAGTTTAAATTCAACAATTCAGTTAGAGCTTCAACATGCAAATGCATTTGCTAGTACAGTGGAGAACGATTAAACTGAAAATGGCTAAACCGAAACTAGCGTTAAGCCGAAGGAAACTAAGAATCCCTGAATTTTTCCCTCTTTATCTTTGTTAACAAACTAACGCTAAACCGAAATAACCCTATGGTTAAACCAAAATGGCCAGACCACTGTGATTTGCCATAGATCGAGCCAAGTCACTGTATCGCCCCACTACACCCCCCTCTCCCCAAGAAATAAAAGCAGAGCATGCTTCGCTCTGTCCGGTAGAAGAGGCCTGCATGGGAGCGGAAGCACTACAGGGATGGGGGAGAGAAGGGAGGCCTATAACCTCACGGGTCTGAAATCAGATGGCAGGAGACGTTATGTTTGGCGCATTGCAAGTGACCTTCCATGTAAAATGTGTGACATCAGAGAGACAACACTAGTTATTGCGGACAGCGCATTTCATGGCATCGTGTACGGTAATGGTAAGGAGGTCGGCGGGACGGCGGTTCTGTACTGTCCGTCCACACTCATGCCTCCCTGTTCTGAGAGTTAGTCCACATTCGCACTCATATCCATGCTTCGAGTGTGCCTAGGCTTTAGCAATCACCCATCCTCAGAAGTCAAAAACGCAGAGCAAGCGATGACTTGTTGAGTCCGTTTAGCTGTGCACTTACATTACATGTATTTGTCCTCTATGATAGTGATTTGGGTTGCCTCTCTTGAAACTGGCGTTTTTCAAGTCTCCTATCGCTAAACCGAAACTCTGTCTAAACCGAAAACAAACCCGTGGTCCTGCCGATTTCGGTTTAACCGTTGTCTACTGTAGTAGAAAAAAAACAGTCATCTATAACCTGAACGATTAACTTTTAATGCTGAACGATTAACTTTTAATGAAGCAACAGACTTCTTGTTCAAAATCAGAAAGTTTGGTTTTCTTTGGAGTTGTCAGGTAATACAAGAAGAGAGAAAAAAGTTTCAATTGGGGGTAAAAAGAAATACATTAATCAAACTGAGATAGTCTGGTTTACAATTAAGAAATGTATATAATTGTTTAGGATTTAAAAAATTTTTTCAAGTTTTCGATTAACCCTTTCATGTTTCTATTCCGGCTACTTGTGAAGCGCTCTAATGGCCGACTTCTGGGCTATGCGGCCAACCTGATTTGTTTACATTTTTCAGCCTTATGGCTGCCTCTGCTGCGTGCTTTCGCTAAATCGGAAATTGTAGCTGCCATATCGCATCTATGATAATGGATTTTGACATACGTATTGAGAAATGAATGTACTGAAAGGAGAATCTATTTACATTGGAATGCCGAAATCTGCTTGTTGGTATTGTGAATGCGGAATGCTGAACGGGGATGTGCGACACTACCACTGAGATAGACGGACAATACATGTATTACACACTACCGCATCCCATCCTGTTTGTTATCCAAGCATACAACACTACCCACACAAAGGCACCACGCTAGTACATGCATGTACTATGTACTACAAGCGTGTGCCGATCAATACATGATGTAGGCTTAGAGGGAGGAACAGGCCTGTTGGATGACCATGTATAATGCAATACATTACTTGTAGGCCTAACCTACGCTTTACAGTTCAAACTGGGTCAGTGGGCATCTGAAGATTGCCTTGTGATATCATTTACTATTTATAGCTATTCATGCACAGTTCTCTCTCTCAAAATTGTATACAAAACTAGGGGACACTGGTTGGCCAGATACGGCTGGGTTGAACACATGGCGGCGTCATAGACAAAGCTGGATTCAGCCGGGTTGAACAAATCGCGGGCCATATTTAAAGACCGGGTTAAACACAAAAGGGTTAAAGAACAGTAGCCATTTTTATGAAACAGTAGTGCATCAAAGACATAATCCATATTTAGATCACAACAGTCATTATCCATGATTTGGGTGATATAGAATTTTATCAGTTTTGAAGGAACAAACTATGAGAACAGCAGAATAGTGAATTAATTTCACATTTCATTACTGCTGAATCACTTGAAAACTATGCCAGGACTAGTCTATGGCTGCCACTTAAAATGCTCAAAAGCTTATGACTCAGTCTAGTGTCTATGATAGCTGTTCCAGTTGTTTTACATCACTTGTATATTAACCACTCTTCCAGGCTGGGTGAATAGGCAACAGTTTGAAGAAAGCTGGATGAGTCTCTTAGGTGTGCTGAACCCTGTTTCCCATACAGGCCATGAACTTTCACCAGAGGTAAGTATTTGATATCTTTCAAGTAGATAGAATAAAATTATAAACATAAAGTGGGTAGATCTTTATCTTATTGAGTGTTATTAAGTTGTGTTTTGTAAATACTTGATATTTAATCAGGTAAACTGAAAGAAAACTTTTTAGGGGAATGGGTGAGTGTTTCATTCAACATCCATCTCTCTGGAACTGCTGCATTTAAAACTTTCTCCTATACCTTGGCTTTTTAATAGCTTCATATGGCCCATTAAACAGGTGTGAAATATGATATTAAGCGGTGATCTTTTCTCATACAAATCACTTACTTGGCTTTAACTATTCGTGGTTGTTGTTTTTGTCAGTACAAAGACTGTGAAGTAGTAGTTGGGTTTCCACCACTAGTGTGATTACTGATGAAGGAACATAAAGAATTTTTTTTTTTTTTTTTTTTTTAAATTTTAAATAATCAAAATTGTATAAAATTGTTGTAGAAGGTTGCAAATTGCATTAGGTATTTTCTCTATTTTAATTTTATGCCATAAATATAACATTATGAAAGTCCAATAAATATTTCACCACATTTTACACTGTCCACTCTTCACATAACAGTTGGTCAAGTTGCACTTCATAATCATTATTGTCTTCTTCTGTCCCGTGGTCTAGGCTTTTAGCAACATTTCATCTGCTTCAGTCTTCTGTTTCCTTGTTGGTCATGGATGTTGCAACTTTTGTTAATAACTGAAATATAATTTCTTCTTTCTGTTTCATAGGTCTGTCACTGTACACATTTATTTATCTCAGAGCAAAAATCTTGTAGATATGTTTCTGTTTTGCTGTTTGCTTGGTCGGATACTGCTTAATGTAATATGTAATTTTAAAACTTATTTGCAGAATGAGAGACACATTGATTTTCCCTAGGCAAAAATATATAGTACTTTGTATTCTCATGTACTTTCCTATCTGTAGCAAAGCTTGCCATACATGGTCTAATGGCAGATCAGAAGTATGGGTGCAAAGTATGTGACCTCAGGCTTAATCAAATAAATCATGGTTCTTCATTCTTCCAGGAAGAAATTGAGCAGGCTCAGGGAATGGTCATAGCTGTGAAAGCTATCACATCTCTCCTGCTTCAGTCCTCACTTGTGCCTAGTGCTGGAAACCCAGGCAACAGCTACTATGAGACAAGGCCTAGAGACAAGCCACTTGCTTTCCTCCATACAAGGTAGGGTCTTACGAACCACGGTGTTGGTTTTCTACTTCAACCAAAAACTAACATGCATCCAAATATGCGGCAACTGTCACCATTCAAGATTAGCACATTGTATAACACTTTTTTCGGTCTCATTTTTTGTCTCCACTTACTTTTCAGATGTGGCAAGAAGCTGTCAGTCATCCGTGGTTTGATAGAACAAGAAATTATCAATCTGTGTGCTTCAAGGTAAATGTTCTAGCTTTATATTTAATTGTTATTGCCTTTGATAGTTTTGAGTCTCTAAAATTGCTTCTATGCATGCTTTTTGTGATGAATGCTGTTGATGGTTTATTCTTGGATTAAATTGTAAGTGATTTTAGATGGGATAATATATAATTTCTGTAGATGATGGGACTCCAGACCATTATCTGAGAAACTCACGAAGATGATGGGACTGAAAAAGCTTGTCATTGAATATAAGGTTTTGACATCAAACTTTAAGGTATCTATATGACGTATTGTAATTGAACCATATATCAGTAAATCAGCGACACTGGTCATTGAGTTGTAATCTTTGAAACAAGCAACACAGGAATTATTATTTTCAGAGCTGAAGTTACATTCCCTTATAATGAATCAGTTGTTGGATATGAAGTTGATATAAAATGCAGCTACTTTGTCTTGGTCATTAAATTTTATTGTTGCTTGTATGTTATTGATATCTTGCAGGAAATGAAAACAGTTAAGAGACACAATTTGCCTTTACATAACCTACTTGATTTATTTTCCCTTTGATTACTGAATTTTACAGCCCACCTATCTTTTTGAATAATCTGAGAAGATTATTTTGAGTCTTTTATTATGTGGTTTCCTTCTGTAGGCCCGATCGTTTGGTTCCACAAGCTTACAGTGGCAATCCATCTGAGAGGACCAGCCTGAGTTTATATGAGTGCAATTTAGAAAGAGAACTGGGATCTGAGGAATTCAGCCTTGGACAGGTTCATTTCATTAATGCATTATTTTCTTTCTAATGGACTATAAATATGTTATTTTATACTGTACTGTTACAAACAACAATTCTATTTTACAGTATTAAGTATGTGTAAATCATTTATACTGCAGAATCTTGATAAATGTAGATGGGAAAGCAGAAGACCCATTAACCCTTTCATGTTTCTATTCTGCCTACTTGTGAATACTCTAATGGTCGACGTCCTGGCTGCGTGGCCAACCTGATTTGTTTACATTTTTCAGCCCTATAGCCGCCGCTGCTGCGTGCCTTCACTAAATTGGAAATTGTAGCCCCCATGTCACATCTATGATAGTGAAATTTGACCTACTTATTGAGAAATGAATGAATTAAAAGATAAAATTATTTATATCGGAATGCCGAAATGTGCTTGCTGGTTTTGTGAACATGAAATGCTGAACAGGGATGTATGACACTACCTCTGAGACTGACGGACAAAACACATATTACACACTATCGCATCCCACCCTGTTTGTTGTCCAAGCATACAACACTACCCACACAAAGGCACATGCTAGTACCTGCATGTACTGTGTACTGCAAGCGTGTGCTGACCAATACATGATGTGGGCTTAGAAGGGAGGAACAGGCCAGTTGGATGACCACATGTAATACAATACATTACTTGAAGGTTTGTAGGCCTAACCCATGCTTTACAGTTCAAACTGGGTCAGTGGGCATCTGAAGATTACCTGGTGATGTCATTCACTATTTATAGCTGTTCATGCACTGTTCTCCCTCTCAAAATTATATACAAAACTGGGTGGGGGGGGGGGGGGGGCACTGGTCAGCCGGATACGACCGGGTTGAACATATGGTGAGGTCGTAGTCAAAGCTGGATTCGGCGGGGTTGAACAAATCGCAGCCCATATTTAAAGGCTCTGTTTGGCTGGATTACACAAAAGGGTTAATGAGAAAATTCAGTAATAAGAGAGATTTGTGTTTTGTGTTGCAATTTTGTTGTTCCTGTGCTCTCTGTTGCAATACTCCTTATTTGTTAAACTAAATCTGCAACCCCATATTTCTTCTTTAAATCTGTTGAACTATAATGGAGATGAAATATTCTTAATTTTTGTTTTTTGATTGTCAGTGGAAGTGCAGCAAATTTTGGCTTTCCATATTTGTTGTGGACATGACCCTTTTTTACTGAAAAATTTTGAAAGGTTTTACTATTATTCCACACAGATCTCTATTGAGTCCACCTGGACACTTGTGGGCAATCTGGACAACAATTTGTCAAATTCAGACACCACAGACTCAATGGACAGTCCTGGTGCTCAAGATGGTACAGCAGCTACCACACCATCATCCACTGGTAGCAATGGACGATTGGCCTCCACTCGCTCTGTACACAATTGTGGATTGGATGTCCATTCTTGCTTGCAGTTTTTGTTGGAATTATATGGAGCATGGCTTCACATTGATAACAGTCCCAAACCTCCCCTCATGCTTCTCAATTCAGTTGTGAAATCTGTAAGTGTGGATTTATTATTAAACCACAGCAATTTTATAGTATTGTAATATGCTTTTAGAACATCCATTGGTAATAGTTTGTACAAGCCGTGATAAGGGATTCATGTCTTTTCAGATTTACCCTAAATGAGTTGCTAAATATGTGCGTAACACTGAAATAAATTTTATGTAGTTATGTGAGGTTTTTTTTTTCACAGCAAGCTGAATATGGCGTTGACCTTTATGAATTAAAATATCAGTATCATAACACTGTGAGCATCCTAATTATTGTGTTCTTTTTGTAATCACTGGAGTCAAGGGGGAAATTGGTTCTTTCATTTGTCTTGAAATCACTCGTCCTGAGAGCAGTGTTGATGGAAATATTTGTTTAAGAAGCCCAGAGGGGAATTTTATATGAAAGAAGTTGGTAGCATTGCCAGTTTGTAGGTATATGAATTTCCTATGCCAAGAGAGAATGGGGAAGCCTTTGTGATGAGAAGGGGATCAAGCAAAATACAAAAATTATGACTGTGATACATTCATATTATGCCTTACCTTGCCAAATACAAAACATTGGATGTTCACGGTGGTCTGTGAATCAAAGGCCAAATGTTCTGTCGCCCTGCGGACTTCAATAATGCAAGTTGTTATTCTGATGGCAGTTACTGCAAACAAGAAATGAAATTTTATCCCCTTTGAGATAAAAGAAATGTCCTTTTTTTTTTTTTTTACATATTCTCTATCTATTATGAGTATAAGCTTGTATAGCAAGAAAACTCAACAATTTCAATCATATTACTGTATCCAACATGCCCAGGGCTATACCTGGACCTTTTATTGTTTTAATTGGTTTTTATTTGACTTTTTCTGTTCATTCCATATGAAAAAAATATCTTGTGAAAAAATTTTCTTATGTCCAGATGAGATTGTTATCGTTACATTTGTATTTTCAATGGTGTCCTCAGATGGTCTGTTTGTCTGACTTATTTATGGAAAGAGAACAATTTGAGTTCATGCAAGACATACTCCTGGACTTACTCAAAGGCCATCCCTCAGAAGATGAACTCATTTCACAGTACATAGTAGTTGGCATGTGCAAGGCTACTGCAGTTGTTGGCACAGTGAGTCACAATTTTCTCCAACATGTATGTGTGTATGAGTGACTACATAGTTTGTCAAGTAATTATCTCAGATAATTCATTATCTGGGAAAATCTGCATTTGCAGATCAAATTTAAAGATCATAATGAATCATCTGATTCTGCTTTCTTGAGTATTAAATATTTGTGGTGAAACTGCCTAACAATATTTACTTAAGTCATAATGTGCACATGGGTAAGTATGTCTGATAGAATGGTGAATAATTCCTCTTCTTTTGACCTTATGCATTACATTTAGTAGAGTCTTGTCAGATTTTAGTCTTCATTGTTAAATGTTAGTTTTGGATGTGATTTTAAAGACTGATCACGTGGCAACTGGAATAAAACTGAAATAAAAAATTGGATCCAGCATGTAAATGAATTAATGTCAAACCAATATTTGTTCTACAAAAACGGATGTTATCCTCATGTGTTGATGGGTTCATCATGACTGTAAGAAAGCTAAATTAACAATCAAGTGTGCATACAGAAAATTTCTTCTCACTTTGCAGGAAGCTCTGGTTAGTGAGCGAGTGGTCAAGCTGGTAGATACAGGACTGAAAAGTACTCACCTACCCACCAAAATATCTTCTCTTCATGGAGCATTGTACTTACTTGAGAGTGGTGTCACAGACCTAAATACAGCCCTGCTACCTACCCTTACTGATTTTCTTACTAAGCATCTAGCCATTGTATCCCAGTAAGTGGGAAGACTTGTAACAGTTGTTTGTTTATACAGTGCTTGATAGCAAAGTATTTTGAGACAGAATGGCTAGAATTACATGAACTTGACATTATCCTGGGCATTAAAGAAATTTGGTATATTTAAATTTTATGTTTGGATCCTTTAATGTTAAATAAGTGTTTATGTAATTTTTCACCAGCATGCTATCTTGATTCATCAGATATCATGGCCTCAAATTTAGAATAATTTTAAATTTTTTGTTTGCTTATTTTTAACATTATTATATCCTAAGTGCTGGATAATATTGTTGTATTAATAGTACAGTTCAAAAGTATGACCTGGTTAGCTGTGGTGGAGATAGTTTATTTGTAAATGCATGGTCCACATGTAAAGCGGTCACAAATTAATCTGACAGGGCCTGCATTATCAGTCAACAGTTTGTCATCACCATGTGGTCTGTTGCCTTCTACATCATTGAAAACTTTTCAACTGAAATCAAAGACACAGATTTCACAGCTAAAATCATGCAGGTAGGACAGGAAATATTTCAATTTTTAATGGGTGAAATCAGGCTCATGCCTAAAGCATTTTTGTAAAAGTTAAGAGTGAGTCTTGTGTCTCAAAAACAGAGAGTTGTCATGCAGTGTTGTTAGTAGCATTCATAGAATAGAGTTTCTTTTGTCTAGTAGCAGTCATAGGATGGGGTTTGTTTTGTCACGAAATATCTCTACTGACAAAAATGTGTAGTTTATAATAATTGAAATTCTGAATATTTAGGGCACATAACTTTAATTGCCCCAAAAAGGTAATGTGTATGAAAATGTTTAGCTCACTCTTTTTAGGATTATTACTATGCCATTTGTGGCAATTCCTGTACCAGTCTGACAGAAGTAAGGCTTTATATTAAGATTTCTTAAAAGAACAAAATATGGTTACTTTAATCATAGCTATTTGTTTGCTGAAGTTTAATTGATTTATGAAAGTGAAATTTGCTTTGTGGTGGGAAATCATCTTGATATGATATAAATGTTTTCCAGTTGGTAGTGCAGACAGCCTCTGGCAGTGAAGAGAATGTTTCAACTACTGTGTTTCTGATTGTGATGAAAGGTACTGAGAGATTATTACTCACAGATGTCCTTACCCATGCAGATACAGAAACTATCATCAAACTTAGCATGGACAGGTATGGTGGCTTTTTAAATTGAAAGAAGAAAGATGAAATGGAAATGACAATTGGCAGAATATTTACTGAAGTGAAAATGATTTCAATTTTTGATGTCCAAAATTCAAACACGGTAGGGATATAATTATGGTCATTTATGTGAAAGGAGAAAGGAAATAAACAGGAAATGCTGGTGTTTTTTTTTCTTTCTAATAACAGCGTTTGAGAATATTTATTTTATCATCTTCCACTAAGTGAAGTCGAAATAATTTCATATGATATCGGTGTTAAGATTATTTAAATCAGATGCGCAAATATCATTTCTGCTTCTCATATTTTGAAAGGACTACAGAGGGTAAAAAAGAAATGTATAGAAGAATAGAAAAGTTGCTAGCTTGTGAAAGAAAAAAAAATGAGACAATGATAAAGCAAAAAATTGTGATTGTAATATTCTCTGATATGCTTTCACCTGCGATTTAATTATTCAGATACTTTGCTGTTTTACCATATCATAATCTGCTTTGGATTTACCTGAATTTTAGACTGTGTTTACCCAACCCTCAGAGAGCACTAGCAGCACTGGGACTTATGTTTACCTGTATGTATTCAGGTCAGTGAAGTGTTTGAGCTAGATGTTTTTGAAGAAGAATGTTACATTTTACTTATATGGCCTTTAGCGTCTTTACAGACTGTCTTAGCAGCTAGAATATTCACTTTCACTTTGACTGACAGCTTCTCTCGTGGCTTATTCTACCAATGTTTGACCCGAGAGTGCGATGGCAGTGATTGCAGGTCAGTCTTTTGGGTTCACTTTGGCGAGTGTTTTCATTCCGCCTCTGTCGTTTTGTCAGGTATGTTTCTTTTGCCTTGAAGTCTATTGCTAGCGTGCCACTGCGCAATTTTTGTCTCCATCTGCTTCGATCACTTGCAAGGTTCTCCCATTCATTGGGGTCGATGTTGAATGCTTTCATCGTGACCTTGCAAGTGTCTTTGAATCGCAGATGTGGCCTACCTCTGGGTCGGTTGTCAGTAGCAAGTTCCCCGTAGAGAATTTGTCTGGGGATGCGATCATTTTCCATACGGTGGAGATGTCCAAGCCACCGCAGTCTTTTTTTGCCTAGGAGAGCCTGAGTTGATGGAATGTTGGCTCGGCTCAGAACTTCGATATTTGAGATCCTGTCTTGCCACTTGATCTTGAGAATTTTGCGTAGGCAGCGCAGGTGGAAGGAGTTGAGGGATCTTTCATGTTTGGAGTAGGTGGTCCATGTCTCTGAGCCATACAGCAGGGTGCTTAGGACGCAAGTTTGGTACACGAGTACCTTTGTTTTGATGGTCAGCTTGCTATTGTTCCACACCCTTTTTGAGAGTTTGCCAAAAGCTGTGGCCGCCTTTCCTATTCTGGCATTTATTTCAGTTGTTATGTCTGTGCTACCACTGATGGTTGAGCCTAGGTAGCAGAATTTTCCCACTTGCTCCAGAGGAGAGCCATTCAGCATGATTGGGTTGGGGTTTCTCAAGCCTTGTGTCAAAACTACAGTTTTTGAGACACTGATCTTTAGCATGAATTTGTCACAGGCTTTGGCAAGGCTATTGATGAGAGCCTGGAGCGTGGTTTCATCGTGGGCCACGATTGCAGCATCATCTGCGAAGAGGAGCTCTTGTAACATAATATGCTCTGTACGAGATTTTGCTTTTAGTCTGGCAACATTAAAAATGGAGCCGTCCACTCTGGTGTTAATAAGTACTCCACCTGAACATTGACCAAAGGCATTCTTGAGTAGGGCTGCAAAATATATACCAAATAAGGTAGGAGCAAGAACACATCCCTGCTTCACACCGCTGTTTACAGCAAATGAATTGGATGTGCAGCCCTCAAAGTTGACACATGCCCTCATGTCAGTGTGGAAGGATGCAATAAGTTTTAGCAATGTTGGTGGACAGCCTATGGATTTAAGGACTGCATACAGGCCAGATCGGCTTACGGTGTCGAAAGCCTTTGTTAGGTCCACAAAGCATGTTATAAGCGGCCTGTTTTGTTCTTTACATTTTTCTTGGATTTGCCGAAGTGCAAATATCATGTCAATAGTTGATCGTTTGCTTCGAAAGCCACATTGTGTTTCTGGTAAGACTTTTTCCGCCAGTTGTTGAAGGCGGCAGAGGATGACGCGAGCAAAAGCCTTTCCAGTAATGCTGAGGAGGGATATGCCTCGATAGTTGTTGCAGTCGCCTTTGTCTCCTTTGTTCTTGTAAAGTGTGACAATTTTGGCGTCTCTCATATCATGTGGTATCACGCCTTCTTTCCAACACTGCAGTAACAGATTATACAGGTGTGGTAATAGTGGGCCTTTTAGGTCTTTTAATACCTCTGCAGGAATGTTGTCACTTCCTGTGGCTTTTCCAGCAGACAGGTGGTCGATTGCATTGGAAAGCTCGACTAAGGAAGGTTCAGCGTCAAGTTCGGCCATTATTGGCAGTTTTTGGAGGTGTTCCTCAAAATCTGGTGGAATATTTTTCTCAGTTGAATACAACAGAGAGTAATGCTCTACCCACCTATTCAGTTGTTCATTTTTATCTGTGATGGGTTCACCATTTACAGACTTAAGTGGGGCGCTTTTGGTGATGATTGGCCCAAGAGCTACTTTCATCTGACTAAAGGCGGTTTTCATATCTCCCTTTTCATTTGCCTCTTGTATGCTGTTACACAAGTCTGTCCAGTATTTGTTGGCGCAACGTCTTACCTCCAGCTGAAGTTTAGCTTTTGCATTTTTCAAACAAGTTTTTGTACTCTGATTGCAATTTTTGTTATACTCATTGAAAGCAGATTTCTTTTGCTTAATGAGAGGTAGGAGAATTTCGCTGTTCTGGGCTACCCAGTCGTTGTTTGAAACTTTATGCTGTCCAAAAGACTTGATGGCACAGTCATGAATTTTTGAACTGAGAGTGTTCCATGTTTCATCTACCGAGTCACATTGGGTGACATTATCCATGCTTTCAGCAAATAACTTTTCAAATGACTTTCTATTTGATTCATCTCTGATTGCTGTTACATTGATCTTAGGGATTGAAGGGGCTTTTGATCTGTATATTTTCTTGGCCGAAATTTTGATTTTGCTGACTACCAGTGCATGGTCGGTGTCACAGTCAGCACTGTGGAGGGAACGAGTTATTTTTATACAGCCCAAACTCTTCCTCCTTGAGAGAATAAGATCTAATTGATGCCAATGGCCAGACCTGGGATGGCGCCATGATGTTCTTTGGCATCTCTTAAGGTCAAAGTACGTGTTTGTAACACATAATGAGTTTACGGAGCATAGCTCCAGAAGGCGCTGCCCGTTTTCGTTGATGTTACCAATGCCGAAGTGCCCAATGCACTTTGGCCATGCGGAGTGATCTGCTCCCACTCGAGCGTTAAAGTCACCCAGAATTAGCAGGCCTTCGGTGAGAGGGATGTTGTGGAGAGTCCTCTGCAATGCCTCGTAGAAAATGTCTTTGGTTTCGTCAGAGGAGGTAAGTGTTGGGGCATAGACACAGATAATGTTGGTAAAACCAGACCGGGTGTTCAGTCTGAGTGTCATGATGCGTTCTGACACTCCAATTGGAGTTGCGATCGAATTGATAAGGGAGTTTTTTACGGCGAAGCCCACACCGTGGATTCTCGGCTGTTCGCTGCTAAGGCCCTGCCAGAAGAAGGTGTAGTTTTCTTCTTTGACTGACCCGGAGTCGGGAATTCGAGTTTCTTGAAGGGCAGCGATGTCGATGTTTAGTAGCTGAAGTTCTCGATCAATAATTTGGGATTTCCTGATGGAGTCAATATTAGTGAGATCTTGCTGTTGCAAGCCTGGGCGCATTGTTCTGACGTTCCAGGTACCAAGTTTTAGTATTTTTCTGTTTTTGCCAGGTGCACACTTTACGTCAGCTTTTTGACTTTTGGTCTAGCTCCAACCACCTTATGAAGCAGGCTGACGTGGCGGAACAACACCCAACTGCCTGGGGGCTGCCCAGGTTACGGCGGGCGGTAGTTGATCAATGCAGCTGAAAAGCCGCTCCCACCGACAGAGGGGACCCCTGGCGCTCATCCGTACGCCAAATGGATTGAGCTTATCACCGGTAACTGCCACCTCCCGTGTTGTGCCCATCCGTAACGGATGGCTGGAGTGTCCTCTCCAAATCGGAAATGGGTGGGCTTATAGAGGAGAGACAGACGCTTGCCAAGCCCGAGCAAACGCCTCCTCGTTTTGCTGCCTTGCCTGGGCTATTTTTAAGAGATGGTGCTTTGCCCAGAGGCACCACCCCTCTCTCTGCCATTCTAGTTAAACCCAAGGGAGAGACCAGGTCAATACATTTGGAACTAGTCCGGCTGCAGGAGATGCTGGAAGCCAGTTTGATGCAGTTCTCCCTGACAACCACCTTCGGGTCTCCACTCCTGATTTTCTGTCTGGGTTTACTCCCATAGCCTTTGCTATCATAGCAACACACAAGGCAGTGTGGTATTTGTATTCAGGGTTACCTTCCCCTAGTCTTCCTCTCTCCCGAGATGACCCACAAGACAGTGGGGGTGACAGTAGCAGGCTGTATTGTGTACTGTCATACAATAGCAGAAAACTCTGGCCTGACATTTTACTTACAATGACAATAATGACAGTAAGAGCTTGTTTTAAGTGAATAAAGATGTTGATGAGATAGTGAATTTTACAAAAACAAAGGTTTCCAAAATAGGACAAAAAATGTGAAAAATGAAGCATATTTCTGCATAGATTGTGACAGATCATGTGTATTACAACTTGCAGGTTATCCAGCCTGGAAATATCTCTGCACACTTGTTTTTTTTAAAAAGTGGATAAATACTAAGTCTTGTATGAAGAGTTAAAAGGCGGTCTGTAACACCTGGAGATTTCTTCAAGGCAAAGAATGAAAAAATGATGTGCCAAGTAAGCTGACATGAAAACACAAGATTTTGTGTCTCCTACCACATTGAAAAGACATAAAGTATAAATTAATTTAAGGTTCTTAGAGGCTGTAATATGTGATGGTGTTTTTAACTTTATTAAGAGATAAGTTTTTATGAATAGGAATTATCTCTGCACCCCCTTTGTCATAGTTATAAGATCAGCTGTCCACTTACAGTGGGTCTGGTTCAAAAACGCAATCTCTGAAAATTAAGGTTTTGAAAAAGTTATATCAAGCTGCAAAATGTTCTTCTTTTTCATGGATAAATAAGCAGACTGATATGAAGAATAGTTACTGTATCACCTGACTTTAGGCAAATCTACAGACCAGTATAGCCCAAGACCAAGAGAAGAACAGAGTTTTGGAGAAGGAGGCTTTCAGCTGCTCCACCAGGATCCAGACTCGCTCATTCTGGCAATGGAAAGAGTTACAGTTTTATTTGACAGGTGATTTCATTTTGTTAATTTTTTTTCCCATAAAAACGTGTTATATGTAATGATAAAAAAAAAAGAGGATAATCTCTTAAACCATGTTCTAACATCTCACATATTTTGCTACTACATCACCATATCGACTTCAACCATTGCTAATAAAAAATGAAGAAGGCTGCAAAATATAATTATATGAAAACATGCCTGCATTTTACTTTGTACAGAGAATAACCTACAGTTCTACCATATTCTGTAACTGTATAAACCATTCACAATAAGGTGTCAAAATATTAAATTAGCTGTGAATATGTTGTATTAGAAATACACCACATGCCACTGGATTAGGGGCCAGGGATCTCCGTTAACCAGACAGTCATCTATGGAAGGGATTATTTTAGCATAGCTTTAAACATTCATAGCTTTCCTATTGAGTTTGAGATATCAAAAAATGAAAAAAATTAATAAGATAATTTAATTTAAGAAATCAGCCAATCACTTGAAAAAAGTGTATTGTCCATTGAGATGATGTCTATGGACAGGATTTTGTTTTAATACTGTTTGTCTTGAAAAGTAAATATTCTTGTATGCATGTTGGAAAAACATTTGTTTCATTGCCCTATCTTGATTGTCAGAACTTGTTTTATAATATGTATCCTATCTAGAATTAAGAAAGGTTATCCCTATGAGGCTCGAGTCATCACTCGCCTGCTGCCAGCATTCCTAGCCGATTTCTTCCCTGCTCAGGACATCATGAACAAAGTGATTGGAGAATTTTTGTCTGCTCACCAACCTTATCCTTATCTCATAGCCAAAGTTGTCTTTCAGGTGAGAACATTGAACAGGCATTAAAAAAAAAGTAGTCATTCTTCATTAAAAATTTTCTGTATGTTTGAAGAAATATTCAGTAATGATAAAGAAGGTAATCAAAACAAACCTGCAAATTAAAGTAAATGTGATCCTTACATCTTTTTTCACTAATTTCTGTCAATATCAGGCAGAGACAAAATTCACTTATTTTGTCTAAGAATGAAGAGTACATAGAAGATGGGGAAACACCTTAATGTTGAGCTTGAATGTTATGCCTAAGAAAGTGTAAGCACCAAAAAAATTCCCTGCAGAGCTATCCATGATCCATAAATAACATGGTAATGTAGGGGCCTTCTTTTTCCACAGGTGTTTACAAACCTACATCAACAGCAACAACAAAGCCTTGTGAAAGAATGGGTTATGTTGAGTTTGTCAAACTTCACACAGAGATCACCTTTGGCCATGGCAATGTGGAGTCTAACCCTATTCTTCATCAGTGCATCTACCAATGTCTGGTTAAGAGCACTGTATCCTTGACAATTATTGAGATGTTTTTTTGTGCGTCACTGTGCTAGGAATTATTTAAATTCAAAACTTAAAATTTACTGGGTCCACAAAAGGTTTGATACATTCATCTGACAGTGTAAATAACAAAATAATTCTACTTGATGGACAGAACTAAAGTGTGTGGAGGAACAGGTTCTTCTACTGAGCCTCCTCAGTTTTCAATGCCAGTGGCAAATATGTGGAAAAAAAAAAGAACAGAAAATGACATCATGCATTTAAAAAGAATTTTATTCTGCCTCTTCCTTAACCATTCTTCTAGCTTCCCACATGTTCTGGGACGGATGGGCTGCATGGAATTGATGGATCGTAAACTCTTTTGCCTTTGTGCCCTGGACTTTTATCGGCAACTGACAGAGGATTCTCACAGAAGAGCATTTGTTTCAACTTTTCAGACAATAGCTGCTCCCGATTCACCATATGGGGATTTGGTTCAGTGTCTTTCTTCACCGTAAATATTTTATCGTGAACAGTAATTTTTAATTTCCATTTATATCTTCTGCATTTGTTATACCCTGTAGAATGAAGATCAACTCATTATGACTATTCGGGAAAATTTGTCATCCTGAAGATATATACAATATACAGCTCAAGCACACAATTACATACTGAGGCAATATATGGGTGGCAGTGCTAAGCCGCTCATATTATCTACTGTGAGGGGCGGCTGAAAAAGTTCTGCCTCATACACTATTATTTCAATTGTATGCAAAACATTCAGATGAATCGCACATCTGGTGAAAGCTTAGAATGTCCTCTATGAAGTACTGCCACTACTTTTTCACATACTCACCATGTCTTTCCACGTGCACACGCCAATGTCGGACAAGCTGTTGCATTGCGTCAGTGAAAAAAATCAGGCCTCTTATCTCGGCACCAGTGGAGCACACTTGCTTGCACCTAAGCATCATCATTGTAACGGTGTCCATCAGGTGCTCCGTAAGATTTTCCTCTGCAGAATATTTACTGGAGACTGGTCTTGGGCACTTCAGTACCAGACCTCCCAAGACTCCCCGTTTTCATGATAAAACCCCGCCCTCCCCGTGTTGCTTTGAAATCTCCCCGTTTCTGGGAAAAAGAGAAAGAAAAAGAACTTAAGTCAAGTTTTGCTGATCACACGAAAATTACTGATTAAGTTTTTTTCATAGTGCCGCTTGGCTGATACAGTGTATGTATTTTTCTTTGAGGAACATGGGACGTGTCCACTTGGTTGGGGATGGGGAGGGTTGGGTAGGAACTAACGTGGAGGGGACCCGCGTGGCTGCAATGCTTATTCAGTGTTTTCCCAGAGAACAGTTTTGAGTCCAGTCGGCGCCGGCATGACTAGGGAAGTGTCACACTACTCACTTTGATGTCCACTGGAGATGTTACATGAAGTGTGACATAACCCAGTGTGAGTAGGGGGGGTGAAGGTGGGATGGAGATGATATGCCTACCTGGGTCAGACGGCTATTGCCATATTGGAGAGGCCAGTGCATTTTTTATTTTAAAGAAAAAAAAAATTAATTTTTTTCAGAATATGGAAAGAATGATTATAGACAGCACTCATGAGGGCAAGTGATGGCCAGTTAGGACTACTGTTGTGTCCTCATGAGCAGTATTATGTATACACCAGTAGTATCATTGGGGGAAAAAAACAGCTGAGGAGAATTGGCCCAAGTCTGCCCAGCGTAGGCTTATTTTACATAGATTCATAGACCTATGGAGGTTTTAAAAATCAGGTGTTGGTGTTATACATTAGAGTAACATTTTTACCCTCATTTTCAGCACTTACCAAAGCCATAAAATGAATCAGCACCAGAAAAATGTGATAAAAGGCAGTGAATCATCTTAAGGCAGGAGTCTGGTACATTGAATTCTGAAAAAGAAAAATGGAGTATTTCAGATTATTCAGATGTCAAGGTGACACACTGAAATTCTAATGTCCAGTAGTCATAAACCTGCAGGTTTATTTAATTTTCTGTTTACTGCCAGGGATACTGCTGAGATGTTAAAAAGTCCTATCTGATGGAAAAACAACACTTTCAGAGGAAAGAAAATAGCTTTTTTGGGACCATCCCACAGATTCTCAATTTATCTGATTGTAATGAATCTGCCATAAAAGTGACAGACGGACTATCTTCTTGTTTTAGCAACTCTGGTGCCAAAAAGGTTAAGCAAACTTTCTGATTATGGCATTGAATTACTAGGTTGGACTGACCAGACTGCTTAGATTCAGCATGAAAATTGTCCCTAGGTTTTCTTCATCCATGTCGAAAATGTTTTAGATACACCTACTGAAGTCTTGCAAACTTAATGGTGGCAGTTTTGAGAGTAGCATTTTTATCCTCATTTTATTTTCAGTACGGGGGGGGGGGTTGTATGCAACACGTTTTATTTTTCTATAATTTTTATACGGTAGTTGTATTTAATTTTTCTTTGTGTGTGTGTCAAGTTTCTAAGAGGTTGCAGTTTTTGTGAAATCTCCCCACTTTTTTAACCAAATCTCCCCCACATCCTGCTTGTACAAGTTGGGGGTCTGCGATACGGTCCAGGAAACAAGCAGCAGTCATTGGAGTACAGGTATACGGACTCACTCAAAGTCACAGCTTCACCTGGAAAGGTGTTAATGACAATTTTTTTGGGACTGTGATGGTATAGTCCACTCAGAATTTTTGGATCAAGGTAACACTGTCAACTCCGACCAGTTTGTGCAAACTTTGAAGAAACTCTTCACACACTTTAAGCGATGCCATTCTTCAGCATGATAGTGTTCTCCATACATGAGCCAAAAAAGCGCAGGATGCACTGCTACGCCTTAAATTTTGTGAGATCTTACCGTACCTGTTGCACAGACTAGAACTTGCACCTTGCGACTTTTTCCTTTTTCCTAAGTTAGGAGCACCTTCAGGGACATCATTATGATGATGATGCTCAGGTGCAAGCAGATGTGCTCCCTTGGTGCCGAGACAAGAGACCTGATTTTTTCACCGACAAAATACAACAGCTTGTCCGACGTTGGTATGTGCGCAAGGAAAGGGATGGTGATTACATGAAAAAATAACGGCAGTACTCCACAGAGGACATTCTAAGCTTTCACCAGATATGCGATTCATGGGAGTGTCTTGCATGCAATTGAAATAATTACATAGGAGGCAGAACTTTTCAACCGTCGCTGTACATTTTTTTTTCTAGTCCAACTAGCACAAGTTCTTATGTCATTGATCATCTTTCTGACACTGACTGGTTGATGAGGAGATCTTACAGGGTAATCCCAGTTCACATCAGATATTGTATGTTAATTGCTGTCAGGCAGAATTAAAATTGGATGTTTGCACCATTCTTGCAAAAAAAACAGATCATCATGCTAGCCAGTCTTGTTGTTGTGACTATAGACACCTACCTGTGTGAAATTATCTAAGTACAGAAGAATAAGAACTTTAACACAGTTTTATAGTTAGTAGAACTTTAATTGACGTGATTAAATTGTCTCTTTTTATTGGAAGAGTTAGCTTGAGATGGACTGGATTTTGGCAGATTATAGCTATGTTTCGTTTAGGTTTTGTGGATACTGCAGTTGTAAGTCACCTGAGACTAGAAATATTGAAACAAGGGCTGTCATGTGCCAGAGGTAACAAAAAGTTATTATGTTTATATTAAGATAACTTCATTGATTACATTTTATACATACATGTACCCCATATTGATTCAGAAAAGAGAGCACATTACTGCCAAAGCAGATTTCTGTCTGCTGGTAAATTTGGAAGCTGTTAAGCTTAACTATTTTTCTCGTCACTGGTGAGTCATATAAGTTCACTTCCAGTCCCATAAACTTTATTATTGTTATCCCATATGCATATGCATTTGTAGTTTTACCTAAGAATCTTTAATCCTCAATGTGTGGATATCAGAATGTGATGTATAAACTGAAGTCAGTATCAAGGATATTGTTTTACATATATGACAGCTTAAGTTAATAGCATACTTTTTTCAATACTGTGAAGCCTTTCAATATATTAATCTTATGTTCATGGCTTAGAATCATTTCTACAGCTTGTATTTCCTTAGTGACCAAAGATGATGGAGATAAGTATAGAAAAGCGGCTATTAGTATTAAATTAGTCCTTGGTGTTTTTTTATCATCTGAATGTCATTGCCTTTAGTATGAATGGACTTGTTCTATAATATAAATATCATTCCTTCACCAATGTAGAGGATCAGAGGTTTCATTTTTTTTTATGTTGGTTGAAACCTTAACAAGGAGATGGTTTTAAGAAGATGCAGCTTGTGCACATTGATGTATTTGATTCATCCGCTTTATTTGAATCATTAATGGGAGCTATGACCAGAATCTTGTCATTGCATTGTTTTTTTAACTCATTTAAGTAAGTGCAATATTCAGCAAATGATTTGTTACAAATGGATTGTGGTGATGTGCATAATGCTGCTTTCCATCACACTAAATTTGTATGTCTATATGCATGAAAAGCATTTATTTCAATTTTCAGATGCATTATTATTGCAGTTGTTGTTCATGAAATGTATAATCATATAATATTACAGTTCAAGTAGTGATTATTAAAACTCTCTTTGCTAAGAAAGCGGATATCTTTGAAAACGGTGAATGCACACAATGAAAGATAGATATGTTATTGTTAATGGTTTTGAGACAGTGTTTCTCATCAGAGACCTCATGAGGTCAAATGTAGAATGTAATCATAGTAGAAGTATCTGTAGTGAAGATTGGGAAAAGGCTTTTAAATACTTCACCATATTATATTGTAAAGGATCATGCCTTGAGTTCATTAGTAATAGTATTGGCATTCATCTATGTGGCAGTTGTATTTCAAAGCCCTGTCTTTTAAGCGCATGTTTTTGAGAATGGACTGAATGGATTCAAGCTATCTGAATGACGTCCGTTTAATTTGTATTCCTTTTTCAAGTACATACATTTCAACCACAGACGTCCCTAATGGTGACCATGTCATCTACATATACAGTTGATTCAGTGCAGTATGTTTCTTCAGGGAGCATTGCATTGCTAAATGGAGAAAGGAAAGCAGCTTACCACACAAACGATTCACATCATCTGTATTTGCCCTAACACAGTAAAAATTAACTGTTGTAACTTTTTGGGGTTTAAATAATCATTGATGTTGCCTTTCAATTGAAAAACTTGGATTGCAAACTGAGATGGATTTGTTTGCTGCATTCGACTTTGCCTTGAGTATGTGAGATGAATTACATCATATAATAAGGGATGTGTTTTTTAAATCTTTTTTTTAATTCTTGTACTTAATGTTTGTTTGCCATAGTTAAGATGTTAATTCTTCATGACACACAGTTTACCACTAAGTTTTTGACAGTAAATTAGACATGCTGTAATAATAGATTAATAGGGGTGCAAGAATTTTCTACGTTGTTGTTCATACTCTGTCAGTGCTCAACCACATTGCTTAAGCATTAGAATTTCTCCAAAGTGAAGAAGGATTCAGATTAAGCTGTCTGTTCAGACTCATCTTGTTTTGGAACAAATGAAAAGAAAGCCAACCATATTGAGAAGATCATTGATATAATTAACCCTAGTCCTGCGGGAGGCCACTATATTGGCCTCCCCGCGCAACACGCGAGACACGGGAGGCCATTATTTTGTCCGACACGCTTAACTGCGGGTCCTGCGGGAGACCACATTTTTGTATAGCAACGGTGCGCCTCGCGCTTTGGTTATTCGGTTGCCAAGGCTGTCGTTGTTTTTTCACGTTTTTTTCCCCCACAATTTTCGCATGTTTATCTATCCTGTCACCCCTACTATATCTATCAAAATGGTATTGTCCGATTACGTTTATTACGATGCAACTATTCGTCCTACCCATGTAATATTACTGACGGTCTGAAGTTCGAACTGGGGAAAATCTTGGGGAAACTTTTACTTTGATGCTGGTTGTCGTCTACATGTGAAATGAGAAGAAAGGGGCCATGTGCGTATTTGAGACGCCGTTCAACGTCTGTAATTATGAATTCTGATGTAATATTAGGGCATGCTGCATAAGGGCGTCTGTCAGTAGGTTTTTCATCAGGGAAAACTGGGAGAAAATGACCGACTTTGTTGTTGGTCGTTGTCTTTATTTGATGTGGTAATTAGAGAGATATTGTGTTCCTTTGATTCAACCGCTTTTCAGTACATGTATGTGCTCCACGACCTGGAACTGGAAATCAAATCTCTCGCTAAAACTAACATTATAGTAAGTGGACGCTTTACATAGTAGAGGAGGGAGAAGGCAATGTCACGATACATGTGGTTAGTAAATTAAGCGAATGGCTTAAAAATAATTTGTTCACCTGAATGGCCTGACATAGGGACAGAAAAAGCGCAGAGGTCTTGGGAAAATGATAAAACGTCTGTTAAATGGCACGTAAATGCAGAAAATTCTTGATTTGGGGCCTTCCATTTCGCAATAAAACCTACTGCATATCATCACAAGTACTTTATCCAAATATCATAGGGGTCCCTTACGATTTATCCACCACTATTGTTGTTATTGCGTTCTGAAGTATATGCGATACAGGTGTTCACAAGGACCCGATTGACCCGACCGCCGAGGTTATCGGCAACACGCGAACGATCGGCTGACTGGCCGCTGGCTATCCCCGCACGGGGCGTTATGTGGACGAGTTCACTCAACGCGGGACGAGGGTTAACATGTTCTATTTCTCTTTGTAATTGTGTCACATTCTTCTTCTTAATTCCATCTACAATGAACATTGATATTTCATCCTGCATCATGCAAACAAGTTTTGTATTGTTTTATATTTAGGTGTGTTTATATTTCTAGGGCATTTCACTGTTGATGGCCATTCACCTGCCTCAATAGTACAAGAAAATAATCTGAAGAGAGCTTGGTTTTTAATTTGGTACGAGTTGCAGCTATGCAAAACTCATACTTAAATGTTAATGAGTGCTGTAATTTGTGCTCAAATGTCATGTAATATGAAATAACCACATTTGTGGATATCTGACAGCTTCATGTGAAGTTTAATTTTAACCAATTCCATACTCATCACCAAGCATTGATCTCAGTAGTCCTTTTGCATTATTTGTATGGGGGCCCATCATGTGATCTTGTTGGTGATGGCGAGAAGCATCCTCCTTTTATTTTAATTTTTTTTTAAAATATAAATCTGCAATTTCTGTAATAACTTGCAGTATGTGTTGTTTTGTTGGAGAATTATGCTAATTCTTTTTGTTGTTTGATTATGGCATATGATTCATGTCGTATAAGTTCACTCATCTCTCTTTCTGTTTTTTTTTTTTTTCTATGGCATTATAAATAGGCCTACAAGGCAAATCAGTGATGTATGTAAAAATTCCAATCTTGCACATATTGCAACTGAAAATTGGTCTGAACATTCCGTGTCTAGCTAATGAGTGTGTTTATTTGTTCATTTTCTCCATTCACTATCATGTTGTTTTTTTCTTTGTGCCAAGCTCTTTACAAGTTATCATTGCACTGACACATCTGTGAGGAGAAGTACTGTACAACGTATAGAATAGATCCGATACCAGACACTCCAGTTCTCAGCGCGGACAAGCAGATCGGCATGTTCTCAAGTTCACTTTGACCCTCAGTTCCTGTTCACATGATCATACATCAAAAAATTGTTGAAGATTTGGTGATTTTGTACATTGAATAGAATCACTATAAGGCAGGGATGAAGTGAATTTCTAGATGGAAATTTTTGTGATGAAAATCCCCCTAGACACCATATGAAGACCTAACGTTTGATGCTCACAGAGAGTAGAAAACTGCTAGAGTGCCATAAGGCATAACAATAACATGCTTTGACTTTTAAATGGGAGAAATTTAAGAGGCAAAAAAAAAAGCAAAGTAATGTGAAAAGTAATCCTTGAAATTTCAGATCAGAAAAGTCTGGAGTTCATGGATGGTCAGGAAGTGGCACAATAATAATGATTCTTTCACTGGACATTAAGGGAAAGCAAGTTAAAAAGGAAGATGGGGACAAGCAGAAAAAATAGACATCTGAAAGTATCAATTACTGAAACATGGTGTACATGATAAAATTATTCAATGCAGTATGTGAACTACGTATTGTATAAAAGTCAGCAACTAGTGTGCAGGTCAAAAGGAATCATATTAGTAATGATGACAGTGTCACTGTCCTCTGCATATTTCATAGCCAGATGAGATCAAGGGAATGCATGTACACGGTATGTATTTTGCAGCTTGTGAGAGTTTTACTTTTGATGCACAGGCATCATCAGCAGTGTGCAAATGTTCTCTGGTTTGACGTTGATGTGACAGTTTTTTAACTTATTTACAGTATGTGTATATGTAGAGGGAAAAAAAAGGAAGTAAATTGATCGTGTCTTCGTGAAAGTCAAACATCTGATCTTGCATTTAATTTTAGTTCAGTGAGTGTCACATGAATGATGAACAAAATTAAAAGCTGTCAGGCAGTTGCAGTCATGAGTTTGTTTATTATTTTGTATTCCTGTGCATAAGTGTTGATATGTGACTTGTGAATGTGTGCATGCACAATGATGAGAGGGACAGAGAAAAAAAAAAGTAAGTCACAGAGCCACATTCATCAGTCATACTTCTGATTCCTCAGAAAGGCAAGTCATATGTAAAACAAATCTTCATTTCATTGATAAAAAATGTCCCCTCCCGGTGCTTTTTTTTTTTTTTTTAAAGGCGGGGGCAGCTATTTTGTAATAACAAGAACTTAATGGCAGATGATTAGATGGATTAGCATGATTATGTCAAGCGCGCTGCAGGTCCTTTGAACAGTATATTCATTGTACGTCTAAATTATATAATTATTATATGGACGAGATGTGCAGACCAGTGCCCATTGATGGAATGAAAGCTGGCAAAAAAAAACAAAACAACAACAGCTGACACTGTCGCAAACTTCTTAGTAAACGATAGAATGTGTATTTAAAAAAAGAAAAAAAAGACAAATCACATTCAGATTAAAAAAAAAAAATACTTCATTATTATTATTATAATTACTATTATAATTTGAAGGAATTTGTCATGGTGTCACAACATTGTTTTGTATTCTTTCCCTGCAAGAATCTGATACAAGTTTTACTTCCAAACTGGAAAACACATTTGCGCATGCGCAATGTAAATAATGGTATGATGGCGGAAGCAACACCCAACACAAGTGAAAATGGGGATGATAATCCGTGGAAGAAACTCAATGTGCGGGTGCAAGATGCGGATACTTTACGACAAGAGGCGGTTGAAGCTCATCACGATCACTTAATTAAAGAAATTGAAACGTCTGAGGGACCCCTTGCTACAACTCTGAGGTAGGTATTGATTTACGGACTTAGATCCTGGACTCGAGATCAAGATCTAGATCTAGGTCTAGATCTAGTCTAGAATCTAGACTCTAGATCTGGATCTAGACTCTAGTCTAGATCTAGAGTCCAGATCTAGATATCTAGATCTAGCCTTTATTCTAACTATCTAACACTAACCGGAGAGTATCTAGACCTAGAGCCACGTCAAAATTTGCGGCCATGGTTTGATTTGCTACATCGAAAATGTCATAGATCTATTTTATTTGCAAAAACTAGAGTGGTCTAGATCTAGATTCTAGATCGAGATCTAGACTCTAGATCTAGTCTAGATCTAGATTCTAGATCTACTGAATGTTGCGATGTGGGTTAGATGGGGAGAATTCGACTGACACTCTTTCGAGGTCCGCTCCCACAATTGACGAACACACAAAAAAAATACTTGCACTCTAAAAACTAAATAAATCAATTGCTGTGATTTTTAGCAGAACTGTAGGGCAGTTTAATTACAGGAATTAATGTAACAAATATAATTATATATAAATATCAATTCAAAGGCAACTGAATCTAACTAATGAAACTACAGCTTTCTATAATTTATAAAGACTAACTTATTCACTCTAACTACTTGCAGGTCATATGAGTTATATGCCAAATAGAATCCGCGCACGTGGCGACGGATATAACAGTTTAAATTCTATTAATTCAATGAGACATGTTATGATATGGACATTTCCTCTAGACACGCCATGGAGAATGCTTGTACAACCATGCGTTGTCTGGCGGTAGCTCTGAAACTGTCTTCAAAAGTAAGTAGAACGGTTCACTTTCATCATTACAAATTAGTATGAACTCTCACCATTAGGCCCTCACTGGGAGTGAGAGCGCTGGATGTAAACGCTGTGGGTTCATATCAAACCAAGTAGCTTAGGCTCTGGAGCTTTAAATCATGGCGCTCCTCACAATATGGACTGCTCAACTGCGTCTCTATGTCTCTCATCTGGCTGAGGACTATCGCCGTCCACCTCGTAAATGGATTGTCTACATGTGGCATCTATCTAAGCTCTGCACGGGTTTAAATACTAAAGCTATGTCTCGACCTTCCGTCCAGATTCATACATTTGATTGGTGCAGTCGCTTCAGCTCAGCCTGCAATATTAATTTATGCTTGTCATGGCCTTGCGCCAAAATGAAGGTCAATTTTACGGTCTAGACAAAATTTAAAATGCGAAACATTAACTACTAAAATCTTCAAACCCCGTGCTTTCAACTCTTATGCACGAATTTCCGAACGCCAACTAAGCGTCTAAATAAACTACCTTTACTCGCCCCTTATCTATGTTAATCAAAATCACGGGGTCGAGAACTGCTCTGTCATTCCTAGCTATACATTTATTCTGTCTCGCCCCTCCTTCTCTCCATCTATCAGAAAAAAGGTGTTTCAAAACAAACTGTTCACGAGAACAGCTCAAGGACAAATTACGCTGGTTATAATCAACAAGATCGTAAAAATTAACTCACTGACGTCGTGACCTAGCACGGCATTTATGATCCTAATGTGATCATGACACTGAATTTTAAATTAATTAACAAAAATACCTTTGGCAAGGAAGGACATTGTCTGCAGGAAGCAAATGTGAAATGTTTTCATCTGCTTGCTGGAGTAAAATGAGTGGACATTTGTAGATCTATCTAGACTCTAGATCAAGACATATTCCTAGCCCTTATCCCAAACCCTAAACCTAATCTTATCCCTACCTGTTACCCTTTTCAACCAGAAAGCAAAGGTGTAGGGAAAAGGATAAGGACAGGTTTAGGGTAATTTGACTGGATGGTCATGATGTCTGGAACTCTCTCAGTAACTCACTGGGTTTGAACTATTTTGGATTTATAAGCATTTGAACCTGTCATATTTTAGTAGGCCTATTTTGCTAAAGTCAGATTAGTCATTTGCAATCAAGCGGTCAGAATGATCTGTTGAAAAGTGTGAATCAAAATGTTATTTTCTCAGAAATAAAAGATAAAAGGTTACTTAGATTTGTTGCTTTTTTGTCTGTTGCAAAATGTTTGTTGTTTATGTTTGTAGAAATAAGCATTAGATTAGGCCTATATGGCGCGAGTTTTTTTTTTTTTTTTTTTTGCGTGTTTTTGATTGCCCGCAAAAGTTTAAAAACATTCAGTTTTGTCACAATATTAGAAGCCATCGTTTAGGCATACAAGTTGTGAACAAACAGTAAATTTTGTAAATGTGAAGATCAACTTTTCATCGGGTGTGATCTTGCTTAGATTTCCAAAATTTAATGGCATCTGTTCAGCCTGGGCAGATTTTATGGTGAGTCTGGCAAAAAAGTGTTCGCCGAGAGTATCAGCTGATTCCCGCATGCTTAATGGGAAATATGCAGGAGATGTCAGTCTATAATGTGTATCCTTCATTTGTGAGGGACATGGCCAGCATGTTCATCAAGTCATTCCGCATAATATACTAATATACAGGTAGTGGTTTGTATGCAGGTGCATTAAAGGACAAGTTGAAATGAATGAGAGGAAATGTAAATTTAACATCATTTACACAGTTAATGGGAAAAATAATGCTTTATAAAACTGACTTAGTTTCAATTTCAGATTAAAAATGCAGGCAAAGCTTGAAATAAAAAAAGAAAAACAATTCCTAACTACCATTGGTGGACACATGCATGTTATGTGCTGCCAATGCATTTAGCCTGAAGTACGTCCATGCCCAGTGTAGCTGAAGCAAGTTACAAACGTCTACAATAATGACGTTGATTCTAGAGAAATGACATTGTGACCATTTTGGCACTGTTTTTGGAAGACATCTATGCATCCAACCACTCAGTCAAGATACTAAAAGAGGGAAATTTTTTTCATCCCTCTTTCCTTGTCCTTAGCTCTACATCTTTTCCTAACCCTATCCCTAACCCTGTCCTTATGCCCGGCCCTAATTGTACAACTACAAGTTCAGGGTGGTCAAGATATATATTTTTATATGCAACCCTTTCCACTGTTTCATTTGTGATAATGATGCTAAATGTTGTAGTCTCGCCCTCCTCACATTTTGACTGGAGCAGTGAGTATAATGGATGTGATGGGAACCCAGTTTTTTGTGTTTGGTTAAATAGTCAATAATTTGTATCTGAATTTCAGCTGAAAAAAGCAACTGGTTCTGGGCTGGGATTGTGGGAATGGCAGGGTTGCGAGTAAAATTATGAGGATGGGCATAGAAAACATTGGGGTTGATTGAAAAGACTTGAAAGAGGTATCTTCATGAGAGAATTGTCACCAGGAGTTTCTTCTTCTTGTTCTTTTTTTCTTTTTTTAGAGGTAAAACAAATGTTTTGTAATGTTTTTGAAACCCTTTTGTCAGTGTTGTTTGTAACCACAATTGACATACTGATTTCTTTCACAGAGCAGTTTATGATGGAGATGATATTGATTATTTCATGGAAAAGCTTGATGTGTGCATTCAAAATCATGACCATGAGATTGAACGCATGTGCAACTACCATTACCAGGGATTTATTGATTCCATCAGGGAACTTCAACAAGTCAGTGGAGATGCAACGAAGCTGAAGGTATATATAATTAGTATGAAATAAGGAGCAATTGCGGTTATGTTTGTTGAGATTAAATCTATTTCTTCTGTGATATACAGAATTTTATCTTACATACTTCTTTTATCGCCCATGTGCAATAATCGACACTTGATGCTGTACTACCATCATCACAGATCTGCGATTATGACACTGATAGTTGGAGGCAGATATGCAATTAGAGTATTTCGTGGGTTTTAGGGCTGCCATTTTGCTTTCAAACAGTAGCAGAAAGGACTTTTCTTGTGCAGAAACCAATTTTATATAATTTTTTGTCTACCGCAGACCTGGTTGTCTGCAATTGTGAGTGCCTGACTTGATCTTTTTGATTATTTTCACATTCTAAAGTTATTTCACTCCACAGAGTTCAAAACTCAGTGAAAATAGAGGAGGAGTATGTCATATTTCTCCACTCTCGAGAATGATTTTTTTTTTTTTACCCTTTTGGGGGCTTCAATCACATCTTCATAGACACACAACAATGAGAGATAATACATTTTGAATGCCAAAAATTAAATCTGTATTCAGTTTTGACCACATCTTCCAACAAGTGAAACAGTTCCTGTAAATAAAAAAAGTTGTAAATAATTTTTCAAAGTACCCTAGTGTTTCCTTCTGCCCATGGAATAATTTGTGCCACCAAACGCGGTAGTCAGTGACTTTAAGAATTTTCATAGAATGGTTAAATTTTAGTTGCTGTATATTTTTAAGGGGAATATGGCTCTGCACATGAAAATAATTAATGCTTGTGTTCTGCATGGTGATGATGGTTTAAACGATTCAAGATTATTTCATTTTATTCACAGCTTTATATCCCCATGAAAATGATGTCAGGTCAACAGTCTCAGGACGGCAGTGATTTAAGTTGCAAATGCTTGGCTTTACTCTTAGTGTGGGATGCAGCTATCCAGTAGATACAAGTAAATTTATCACTAAAACTGCCCACAAAATATATAAGTCTGCAGAGCTCATTGGCATGAGAGAAAAAAAATGCTACTTCATTAATTACTGAGAAGTGGGAATTGAAAATTATGAAGAGATAATATTGTGTTTGTTGTAACGAGAGCAAGCATGGGGTCTTAGTAAAACAGATTATGGTCTACTTATAACTAATAAAGCTCATTTTGATTTTACTCAGGGTGAAATTCAAGGATTGAATCGAGAGCTTCAAGCCTCATGTGATCCTTTGCTGAGTACTGGGGATGAGCTGGTGAAGTGTCGCAAAGTTCAGAAAAATGTTACGTTAGCAATTGAAAGCTTATCACTTTGTTTACCAGGTGAGTCATATGAACTCTCTTTCAGTTAGTGATAATTATAGACGAGTGAAAACTTTCAGTTGTACTATATATGAATACAGTGAGCTTGTACGCAGTGTGCATTAGATGATATACACGTACAAAGTAATCTGCATTGAAATTTGAATTAAACACTTTTTTATGAATCAGTGGCTGATGTTAAGATATGCTGAGGATATTATTTTCAAATGTCATGTGGTTAATTACAACTAAAACATACACACCTTTTCACGGTATTTTTTTACAGGTAAATTTATATCTTTTCTACTCAAGTTGAGAAAAAAAAAAAAGAACTGCCTTTGTTAATGTTAGCTACAGATGTCAATGAAAGAATTGCATTTTGGTTAGATAATCCCTGAGATAATGTGGAGTATTTTTGTTTTGTTTGAAGTTGTCATTCATGGGGATCTTTAATCTTCTTCATATATCATATGCAGTTTTGGAAATGTATGGGAAACTGCAGGAACAGATGAAAAGTAAGCGGTGAGTAAGCTAGGAAACAATAATATTTAGAAATGTTAGCATTTTAAATGTTAAAAGCCTGACTGTAGTGTTTAAAATAGAAGTGGTAATTTTTGTTTTTTTTGCAAATTTTTAAAAAGACATTCAGTGTATATAATGACAGTCTGGGATTTTCTTTTCTTTCAGAGGATAAGTGTAAACAGTTCTCAGATACTAATGAAGTGGGAGTCTGAATCCTTTATGTTGTATAGCATTATTCATTTTTACTCTCCTTCTCGCTGTATTATATAAAATGAGTAGCTGGCATTAATTGATTTTATAGTAAATCCCAGTTACAAAATAATTCATTGTGACATTATGGAATAATTACTTATAGTATATACACATTTTTGCCTAGAACCTTACACAAATGCTGATGCAGAATGACATTTTGGGAAGAGCAATGGTTCTTGAAAATGGATTAAGAATTGTATGCTATTACAATGTGTATCCCAAATGGGAAGAGGCCGGCTACTGTAGTTGACGTTGCCTCCCCACTTTCAGGATAGCATGTGACAGTGAAAAATTGACATGGTGCAGGTAATATTCCTTTACAATATCGGTATAACATATTTTGCAGGTACTATCCAGCTCTCAAAACCCTTGAACAGCTTGAGCATACATATTTACCTCGTGTCATCAATCATTGGTTTTCACAAACAATGGCTGAAGCGATTCCAAGATTACGTGAACGTATCAAGGAAGCCTCGATGACTGAACTTAAGGATTTCTTGGAAAGCATTCGAAAACATTCAGCCAAAATCGGAGAAGTTGCTATGAGACATGTATGTTAAATAGTTTAAATGTAAAGGATAGAATTGTCATTGTCTTTATCTGTGATTATACCATGGAGATTTAAAGACTGTTATGCTAAATTCATAATTGTAAAATCTTAATATTTTAAAAATCATTTGTGAGCTAAAATTGTTCATTCAGATCTCTTTACCTGATAACAACTTTTGATGAACATTTGCATACAGAAGCTTTGTACAAGGTTTAGCTGAACAAGTGCAACAGGTTGATGATTTTTTACCCAAAATAATTCCCATCTCGATAAGAGTTATAACATGCTGATTTTGTTTACTGTCTCAGTGCAGCCCGTTTTAAAAAAAAGAATTTTCTCACTTTGATATATATATAAATTACCATTAATTTAACTGCAACTGCAAAACAAGCCATTGTGTTTTTTAGTCATTCTGGCATTCTATCTGAAAGCGAAGAACATGCAGCCTATTAATCATTTAAATAGTCAGTCTTAAAATTAGGGATTAGTTGGTTATCCCCCTCAATTCACCAATCAGTTACCAATCAAGATCGCAGTTTAATCAGTTGGACAACAATTTAAGATAAATTAAGAGTTTTTTAGAAACTGAATGGTAGAAATCAGTGGTATCTGATATCAATCTGTCATCTCACATCATCAACAGGCTGCTGAACAAAACAATATGGATCCCAAAATAGCACAAAAGAAAATAAAGAAGAGAAGAGCTCCACCTCCACCCAATCCTTTCACAGGAGAAGTGGAGCACGAACCTCCAACCCCTACCAGTGATGGGGAAGATAATGAAGAGGTGAATGTGATACTTGGAATACTGTGAATATGTATGGCAGTATAGGAAGTTGGTGCATATTGGTTTGCAAATGAATGTGCTATTTTTTTAACTGGGGGAAAATGGAACATATGTCATAGGACTTGTTTAGAGAATTGTTAATCTTCACAGAAAAACAATATGCTATTTGTTTGTTTAAAGAAAAATATAGCTAATGAATTGGAAGAGTAGCATTTGTTATGGGAAATTATGTTTAGTGGCCAAGTTTAAATCAGAGATTTCAAGATGCAGAGAAAGTCTATTATATAGCAAGTAAGTTACTTACGTATGCACCTTGGATTTGAAGTGAGTTTCAGTTGTGATCTGTCCTCTGCTGTTGGGCACCTGTAGAACGTTGACTATTTGATATTGGAATATTTGACTTTTGTACTTACTTGATTTGAATGTGTGTTTTTCAAAAGGAACTGAGTGCACAAGATCTGGTGGACTTTTCTCCTGTGTACAGATGTTTGCATATTTATACAGTTTTAGTAAGTACCTGGTAGTTTCATGAAGAAATGTGGGAATGTTTAATGTGTTTCGGTAAAAAATTTCTGTTCAGTCTTTTCTTAAAGAATTATCTCATAATAAAATAAATTGTGACCAAGCCATTGGTCCCCCTGGCCTTCCTAATTGTCAGTGCCTTTGTAGCAGCTGGTGAAAGAAGGATGAAAGTTTTGGAAGCCAAATCTGTGATGCCCATAAGTATGCTAGACCCAGTGAACTGGAGGTTCTGTTAACGACTGACAGAAATGCACTAGGCTAGGATCTCCACGTCATCATCTATGTGGATATTCAATATAATATGCTCTGGAAAACATAAGATTTCGTATAGAATTGGGGTATCTTCATTATCTGAACTTGCTGTACTTACTTATTGCTGATTTACTGAAAATAGAAAATCCTATGCCCATGTCTTATATGGTACACATGGCACATTTCTCTTTTGCAGGGTGACAAGGAGAAATTTGAAACGTATTATCGATCACAACGATGGAAACAAGCCAGACTTTCATTACAGCCTCCACCCAATATGGTATTTCTCTGTCTTTTCAGTGTTGACTTGTTTTCAATTCACTTCCAAAGCATATGTTGTGGAAAGTAGTTTATGTGTAATAAAAAGCTAACGTATACTAAAGTTCATGAGCTTTCTATGGAAACAGTTGTAGACAGAGAAAAGCTTGTGAATTCTATGATAATGGTCTGGAGAAAGGGCCACATGTAGTTGGAAAGGTTGCTGTTTTAAAATTTTCTTCAAGAATTGAGGTTGAGAATATTACCAGTCTTGTAACTTGATGGAACTAATTGTGTTGAAACCATCAGATTAGTTTTACATTGAAAGAGTTCTGTGAGGTAATGTTTCAGAACTTTTCCTGCCATTTTACTTTGAGGAGAAGAACGAGAGAAAAATAGTTTTTTTGTGTCATGAAGTAAAACTGTTTCATCTTGATATATATTATATTTATGTTACTTTCAATGTCCACAATTTTCTTTTTCAGCATGAAAGTCTAGACCTGTTCAAAAGATACTTTCATGATATAATTGGGTATGCATAAAGATATTTTTTTTTGTGTGCATATTCCATTGTTGCGCTAGATAGTTACTTATATTTTGATTTGGATGCAAAGTCACCTCTCTGTGTCCCGAATGAAGTGAACAAGATAACAAAAGATTTTGTGGGGGGGTGGGTGAAACCAGCTGTCACATGCTCTCTGTTAACAGTCTATAATTTTAAACAAATTAACTTCCTGCATATCTACTGTGAAATACCAAGGGCTAAAAATTCACTTGTCACCATTAGGATCCAAAAAGAACAAAATTACAGGCATGTGTTAAAGAAGTGTAAAATTAATAATTCTTTGCATGAATAAGACTACATCATGCAGACTCACATCACATGAGAAGTTATCTCTTAGTTGTGAGTTTGGATTTTGAAATGCAAATGTTTGAGAAAAAGCTGGATAAATTTAAACCAGTGACATCATCCTGTCCCCAGTTTTTTTGTTGTTGAAGACCACATTCTTCACACCACTCAAGGACTTGTCACCAGATCACACATGGATGAGCTGTGGGAAAAGGCAGTGGAAAAACTCAGTGCCACATTGCGATCCACATCAGTACGTTTGTTGATTCACTTATCTCTCTACATTGATTGTTGTTTTTATGGGTGTCTTTCTTGGTTTTCTTTTTCTTGCACTTATAATTTCAAAAGTTTAGGGTAGCTGTGCAATCATTAAACTTACATATCCTTATCTGGAGTTCTGTCATTGATCTTCCTGATTAAGTAATGGCATTTTTCAAAGTAAATATAATGGGAGTCTGTTTCCAGTTCATGAGAAAAGAAGTGAATTCATGTGATTTAACTTTATGTATTGTTAACTGTATATTCATAGATATATAGGCACAAATTTTACTAGCGTGATTTTTTTTTACCTATGGCTTCAGTGTAAAACAGATTCTGAGCAGAAATTAAAAGTACAGATCTGCTGTGAGTGGACTGCCACTTCAGTGAAGTGGGAGGAGAAAAAAAAAATGTAAATTTGCATACAGAATGTAATAAATTGCTTCAAATAAGCACGCTCAATTGAAATATTCTCCTTAAATACATTATAGTTGTTCAAAATGCTATCAGTTGAATGCTACAAATTAAATCCCAGCATAGGGTAAACTGTTTTCTGTGTTGGTCAAGTCCCAAGTGAAGAGAATGTTATTTATCTCATGTTGTTGTCTAAAGATAATAAAGCTTTGGGAAATCACATTCTGTATGTAGCAAGTGGAGCAATGTTGTATGTGCCGTCACTTTATCCCAGTGAAACAAAACTATACTGTCGTTATTGTGCCGTTATTTGTTGCATTTAGTGGCAAATAGGCAGCTTCAATTGCTTATTAATCAGTGATAGACATGATTGAATATACATCTTGGTTTTTTTGTGTTTTTTTTGTGTTTTTTTTTTTATAAGTCACACTGTAGCAAAAAGATTTGGCACTTTTGTTTGCTATTTTCTAAGATAGAGTTCTTTCTTTCATTGAATGTTTTTTTAATCCTGTTGTTGTATTCTCCAATCTGCCGAACTAACTCTTTTTCTGATTGTTTGAAGCTAGCTAGCCATTAGTTTTTTTTGTAGGTGGTGTTGGGATTGTGATTTATTGATGTGATTTGCTTTGCAGCGTCTTTATAGAACTTTTAAACTTTTGTTGATTGCTTTCCATGTGTTAATTTTCTTCTGCTCTAAAAATGATCTTCCTTTTTCTCACATCATTAACTTTTTCCAGGCTAGATTGATGTTTGTACCCAACAGGTCAACAGAGGTACAAGAAGGACTTATATTTTCTTTCATAATCTGGTTAACAAATAATTTAACACCATCTAGTAGTTGGCAAACTCTTGACCCATTGTATTCTGTAGCCTCTTCTATGTTCAAAAGACAATAACAGAAATTGAAGACCTTTTTATAGGGAGAACAATATCACTTAGACTAAAAAAAAAAAAAAATCAGTGTTAGTGTTTTGACTGGATTTTTACCTTGTAAATATTCTCTAAGTGCAATGGTAAATATAATTTGTAGTTATATGATGGTCATATTTCATGATATAAAACTTATCTTGAGGTGCATAACCCATAAAATGGTTTAGCATACCTCGGTTGTAATATTAGTTTCTTTGCGCTGCGCCCCCCCCCCCCCCCCCCCCCATAGGGGAGGATCAGAATACAAAGTACTCATGATTTTCCTAACATATAGCTCTTGTTGGTGATTGGAAATAACTTGCTAACATTCATTTCCTCTACATCATAATAATTATTTTATGAGCATTTATAGGTGCCTTCTATAATGTGTAGGAAATCAGATTTTTTATCAGTGGCTTGGTATACATATTGATAGTATATATTGGTAGCCATAGAATGCAATTGTCACTAGCATCCGGACCTGTCATCCCATGTAGTTTAATAACAATATTGCATGTGCCTTGTTTCCATTGGAATGACCCTAACAAAGAACTGTGCATAAAATATAAACAAGATTAGAATCAAAGCAGCGGTGGGGGAGGACGCAAGTTAATTCATTCGTTCCTCAGTATTTCTCCATTCCATTCTTTTCACTGAAACTTTTGTTGTCTCATATTTCAGCAAATTATTGAATTATAACAATACATAATAAACTATAAGTGTTGCGTGTTCTTTGCTTAATCCCTACTTACATGCAAAATATCCAGCAAATGCTGAAGAAGGTCAGAGTCCTACCGTAGTTTTTATGCCCATTAATGTAACAAGATTAATTCCTCAAGCTACACCTTGCAGGAGAAGCAACTAGAGAGTTTTCGTCTCAAG
Source organism: Onchidella celtica (assembly GCA_963931925.1). Classification (NCBI taxonomy): domain Eukaryota; kingdom Metazoa; phylum Mollusca; class Gastropoda; order Systellommatophora; family Onchidiidae; genus Onchidella; species Onchidella celtica. The sequence goes on from OZ007567.1 coordinate 29,292,392, forward strand.
GTTGAGCCTTCCAAAGAGGCACATGGACATGATGATAGCAGTGATGATGATACTGATGAAGATGAAGCTTTAGGAGATGAGGTCATACCTCAAGTAGAGGATTTTATTTGTTTGAAACCCACACCTCGCCCTTCCCTTTAAGTTTCCAAGAGCACTTCACATTGGGCACATAGTTCTCACACTGGTTCTGCTTAGCATTTTCACTTGATTAGCATTTGCACCCTCAGAGGTCATCTCTTGTCCTTCTTCGATATGGATTGAAAAGGCATTAGATATTCAGCTCCAAATGATCATCATTGGAGTTTCAGGAGCAGTGTTGTTGTCTAGTTGGTTGAAGTAATTAACAGCTTGCTGTGCATGTTAAATTACAGTTTGTGAAGCTTGTGAACAAATTTAGCTAATTCGAAAGCAACCAAAAAAGCTAGATGGTTTTACATTCTGTGGGATTATTATAGAGTAAACAGTTTGGTTTTTTTTTCAATGGCAGAAAGCAAGAAATTTGAGCATTTGGTTTTGTTATTTCCTTCTCTGGCTGAGAAAATATTTCCTTTTCAGATTTTGTGTGCAGAAACCTCTTTTAACATATGCAGATTAAATCTAACACTGTCTGTGATCTGTGAATTCTGCTTCAAAATTATGGTGGTTAGGATAAAGCAGTGATCTCAGTTATTCATTCAAAATTCTATAAACGGACACAACTTGGGATACAGTCGCATAATCACTGTGTTATAAACAATAACAAATATTGGAAGATAAGTTCTGTCACATAGAGATTAGTCTAGTATCTTTTCCACACATTTAACAAACTTATCACTGCTGTCCTGAATTGCGTACACCAAATTGCATCAGAGTGAGTGCTTTATCAGTGGTAGGCTGTAGAGACATTGTTTTTGTTAACTATCTTCGGCTTAAAGATCTGGTATAAGAACAGATTCAGCTCTGTCTTACTGGCAGTTTGAAATTATGCGAGCTTTGCAGCACATATGAACATGAAATGTCAAGATAGGTTATTGAGGACTTAGCAGGTATAAGTTGTTAAAAGTATTTGTGAAAAACAGAATTGTTCCTTGGATCTTCTTGGTCTTAGCAGGTTGAAGCAGCTGGAGTGCAAAACATTGTTCCAACCCCCTTAAATTACAGAACTGATGAAATATTTTTAAATGAAAATAATATATGAAATACAGACTATAACATTCAATAATTAATAGTAATTTCATTTTACACAAAAGAAATATACTAACTTACTTGATTATATATTATAGTGCATATTGTAAGAGTAATGAAACATATTTTGAATGCTAATTTTAAAATGGCTGTGTCATCTTATGCTTAACTTATTCTGTAATATAAATGTCAGATTAACAAATGCATTGATAATGATTTGATCTCGTTTTAAACACATTTTGCTGGAAAAGGGGGAAGAAGCATAATAAAGCCTCAGTGGAGTATACATATGTGAATTCTCACTACTACCCCTCACTCCTATCCCAAACCTCTCATACAAATCATTGAGTATTTTTTCCAGCCCCAATCCTGTTCCTCAATCCCTAAATCATGTATTTTTATCATAGTTTTCAAAGAGCACAAGAAATAAATGCAGGATGTCTCATGCTGCAATATATTTTTTTTTTTTTTTGCTTGCTAAAGTTTGTTGCTACAATTTACAGCTTTGCATTGGCACTGCTGAAAAATTTGGAAAGAGAACTGCACCATTTGTAGTTTTGAACTGTTCCTCTTAAAACTAGAAATTTCACTTGTGTTTATGCATAGCTTAATTTGAGTCGATTCTCCCCGTAAACTGCAACAGTGATAGGTTTTCTCATATATTTGGTTCAAATTATTCATTGAATACCAGTTCATTTAAGAGGATGTGGAGCACTAGCTTCCCTGTTTGAATAGTTTCATATTAAATTATGGAGCTGACCTTTTGTTTCAAATGTGGTGGGCTTTCTTTAAGTCAGAATATGTCAATGCCACGAAATGAAACATTGAAATTAAAACATAAATTATATTTTCTTAATTTGAGAATCTGAAGCTGAAATGGCTGTTTTATTGCTCTTGCCTCTGCAACAATGGAAAAAATATTCTTAAACAAACCAGAATAAATTGCATTACCAAGAATGTCAGTGCTGAATCTATTATTACCGCAAGATCCAGCTTCATGGAATGCTTGGCTTTCATTACTTACAGTATTTCTTATATACTTTTCTTGAAGTTTCACTCAATTGTAGCATAATAATTATTAACACTTCTTCAGTGGAGTGCAGTGCCTGATTTCAAATGTCCTGATTTTCAGCTTTTCTTATTTCTCATAGAGATTTAAAAATGCAATATAGTCAGTCATATTAAGATTGATTGTATAATGTAATTTATTTTCTGTTCAACTGTTTCATTCTTTCAGCAATCCTGTAGAATAGCTAATCTGATGTTGGAAGTGAAGAAACTCATCGTGCTCTTCTGCCATACTCTCAAGGTATGATAATCGTGAGTTGTTTTTTTAAAAAAAATGTTTTTTATGTTATCGTAGAAATATGTTTTCCTTTTTTGTCCTACATTCATGTTGATACAACTTCAGTTTACTGTTTAATAATGTAAGCACAGTGTAAAACAGTTTCCTGAGTTGCACATATATATATATATATATGTTTGCTGTGAGGAAAAGGTTATGGGTTTCTGAGATTCATCCTGTTCAACTATCCTTCCAGTCATATTTATCTGTCTTCTTTCTCCAGGGTTATGGTTTTAGTGTTGGTCGTTTACTGGAGCTCTTACTTGAAATGAGGTAAATTATGTGCATTTGAAATAAATAAAAATGTCTCTAATCGGGGCTTTCTTACCCAGTAAATTTTGCCAGATTATGCATGACACAACAGCCCCTCACATATGTGAAAGTCATTTTTGATAGAAGCTGCCATGGTATCTTGCCAAAGACAAATGTGTGATTTAAAGTCCAAAAAACAAATGTGGTCCCATTTGGAAGAGTTTTATGAGACCTCTTGATTGAAACCTTTTATTTAACGTCTTTATAATTTGACCAGCCTCATAACTGAGGTGCAGGGTCTTTTGAGGGAAATATTCCCTACCTCGTATATGTTCAAAACTCAAAAAAAAAAAACATATTAAAATCTCTGTCAGGAATGTCAGTGATAGCATTGTAGTAATAGTATCATTGATCAGTCATTTCTGAGAGTACAAAAGATACGTGATTCATTATGTTCAGGACTGAATCGAGACTAGTAAGTATTCAATTGCATTATTGTGTGGAACAAAGTTAGCTATATACTGCAACAGTTCTCTTTTCCAAATTTTCTATTACCATGAATTTTGGCATCTGCAAAATTCATGCAGCCATGCAGCAGCTTGTTCTCGTGTCATCGTTACTGATGTTTAAAATGCTGGACATTGATATTTCAGAGACCGCTACAGTGTGATATTATCTGAGCAGTGGGTAGAAGTGTTCAATGACATCTTTGCGGAGGACAACTATACCCCAATATTTTGTGATTCTCCTGAGGACTACGCAATGATCACCAGCCAGTTTCCCTACCGGGACAAAGATCTGGAGGTGATGTGGAATAAACATAATGATATGTGTTTATATAGAATAAATGGTTTGCTATGTCTTTGCATTTGACCGAGGCCACATTAAATGTTGCATGATAATTGGTTTGAACAGTGTTAACATTTTGGAATTATTTAAGAGTGCTAAGAGATGTAACACAGAAGTAGCTTGGAGACTAAGAAAACTGAGAAATGAGGAAGACAATCCTCAGAGTTGAATAGTTTCTTTATGATTTTGTATCCATTTATTAATAACATGTAAAAGACATCAGGAAAATCACCAGCCAGATTCAGCTCCTATGTCCAGCAAGTGAAAACTGCAGGTTTTTTTTAACCTTCACTCTGCGAGAGGCATCGAAATACGGCATTGACTTTCCAGGCCTTCACTCTGCACAGGCATATCAAAACGGCAAGATCAAGCTGAACGCCCCGCGCATAAGCCGTATTTTCACGCGCCAGGTCACTGCCCTCTTCGAGGCGTGACTACCATCTTATTGCTCACTGTATCTCTTCTAAATCAAAGGCATTGAGACAGGACATGTTAACCAGTAAACCATTGGTCGCACTCACATAGGCTCTCCTCACATTGTCAAAAGGTGTAACATTGACATGCGATCTGTTGCTCAACAAATTTGCAATATTATCTCATTTTCACACAAGCTCTGCAATGTCCTTTGCCCCAAATGCCCACATTGGTTCATTAGTATGTGTCAATCCGGATGAAACCATTTGTTTAGGGCTTGGAGCACGTGGCTAGTTATCATGCTTCGTTCTCATGAAAACTACAGCTGTCAGTTTGGTATCATAAGTGAGATCATTGGTTAGAGACTGACAGACGAAGGTTCTGTTGGTTAATTCATTATCAAGCATGATAAAGAATAGTAGCGAATGTTTTCATTCCGATTAAATACAAACCAAACCATGTGGACAGCGGTAGTGTGGTCATCGCACATCGGCAAGGGTCAGTGCGACCCAGATAAGATTTGCATAGTAAGGTCAGTAACTGGACAGCAGGCTTTAAGGCATAGCGCGCAGGGTGTGGGTTAAGCAAGGTTGCGTTCAGCCTGCATATTTTGCAAATACTTAGTGTGGAAGTGACATAGTCTCCACATTGTCTGACAGATTGCTGAATGGTGTTTACACGTGGTTAGCACAGTCAGGGTTCATAGCAGACCTTGAAAACCTGGAAAAACCTTCAAAAACGAAAATTGTTTTTGAAGGTCTTGAAAAGCCTGGAAAACAGAGCACAACCTTGAATAACCTTGAAAAAACAAAAAACGCGATCGAATTGAAAAAACAAAAAATTTTCGGCCTAGGCGCTAACCACCATTGCAGGCTAGACCACCTCTCCCAACTATAATTATCGTGTTTTTCTGAGGATGGATTGAGTTGAGTACATTTAAGCAGTATTCTTACTGTTAGAAAATATTTCATTTTAGTCAAATAATTTGAATTAGATGGATTTTTAACTGAATTTCTGTAAATGGTATTCTTGACCTGCCAAACATTAGCTACCCAATCACATGCAGAGCTTTTGTCAGTAGGAGGGAATAAACTGCACAACTAAAATCACAACTGTAATGGATAATTATTTTCTCCTCCAGGGTGACTATCCTCGACAGTTTCCCTTTTCCCAATTTGTGCCCAGTATATACGTGCAAGTGAAAGAGTACATCAATGCTTGCTTGAAATTTTCTGCTGACTTACATCTGAGGTAGGCTTTTTGTCAAGCCCTTCTCATGCTTGAATCTCTGTCCACTGTATAGGAATTAAATACATATGTGGTAAATGACAATAATAAATATAATATATAAAAATAGATAAAATGTACATTAAAAAAAAAACACAAAAAGATATCTATTAAGTTTAGCCAGTTTTAGTGACACCTTTTGCATGTTAAAGTAAATTGGTTTGACCCTCTGAATTTTATCATTGTGATTCTTTTGGCAGTCTATGTCAGATCTCGCTGTAGCATATAATACTGTAACTGAATGACAAACAAAAAAAAATGTAAACATGAGGTTGAACAAGAATTGTCATATTTATGTATGATTTTTAGATATGTCAGATTCACAAGGTTAAGATGAAGCGCCATCAGTAATAGGCGTTGACATAAGACATTTCCTGTTTCATAGGAAATGGTAGAGTGAGATCTCTACATTAATTACTTTTGTTCTTGTGGAAAACGGTGGTATTCTAGAGCCATATGCACACCTGCCTGTTTGTTTCAGTCACACAGAGATTGATGACATGATCAGAAAATCTGCCAACCAGCTGTTGACCAAAACCCTCGGGGACTGCCTTTCCAACCTCATCAAGAAACCCAGCCTCAGTTTGTTACAGGTATTATGACAGTTAATGCTGTTTCACTAAATATTCTTGAGAATTCTGAAGGTAGCAAAATTTGAATTTTACATAATAGTTGTCTGCCACCAAGTTAAAAATGTAAGGCTCTTTTCAAGGTTTTGATTCAATGCAACTAGTCACTATTAAGATTATTAATGGTTTGCAGGCAGCATATTTTAAGATCTTAGATTTCATAAGCTCCAGTGAAATGTTTTTCACATTTTCAGTTCTTTCATGAAAAATACTTTATGTAGAAAAGATTAATGGCTTTTGGTGGTGTTTAGAAATGTGTCTTAGTAATTGTCACTTTCATTATGAAATCTACATTCTGAAAACTTTCTTGTCTTACAATAGTTTGATGTCCAAGGCACAGTCATTTCAAATCATATGTAGAGATTTAAATTAATTGAACCAGCTGCAAGTAATGTTTCTAGCATGCTGTCTAGATATTATAATGCCATCGAGGGTGCATTAGGTTATCAGCAGCTTAAAAGTTAAATTATCTTACAGAGGTCAATACATGGACACAAGATAACAACCTCTTGCATCAGATAATCAAAATAGCCCCATTGAGTTTCAGGCATCAGTTGATTTTTATTTTTTTCTTCTGATTTGTCCATTTTCAGTTAATACAGATTTCAATCAACATGAACTACCTGGAGAAGTCATGTGAATATTTGGAAGAATATATCTCCAGCATAACAGGGTAAGACATTAATCTTATGTTTAATAATTCTCCATCACAAACCTCTCCAGGTATGTAAAATATCCATCGTAATCGATACCTTGTTACTATTTTTGTCTTAGCGGTGTTATGCAATACAAATTCTGACAGACTTTGTCAATTACAGTGGGAAACGATGAATTCAATGTATTTCAGAATTCCCATCGAACGTCAAATAAGAGCTTTCACATCAACAGTGTGGCATCATGTTTCTGCTTCATATATTCACCATTCATGTTAATGATAGAATTTTCAGAGTCCAGCTCTTTTTTTAGTGGTAAACTTAAGCTTACACTTTGTACTTTGAGAAAGTAGCTAAGTTTCTTTGCCTTGAGGTGTCTGAAAATAAAAGAAAAAAATCCATTACACAGTGTTAAGAAGAGATACTTTCCATGCTCAACATGTTAATCAGTTTCTCTCTTTTAATTCTTAATTTCTGTCACTTTCAACACTTTTCCTCTCTCTTTTTCTTTTTTTTTTTTTTTTTTTTTTTTTTTTTTTAATCCTTAATTTTTGTCAGTTTAAAATTTTTACCTATTCCTGTATGAAATATTTTCCTTCCTCCAGTCCATTGCAAACATGTGTCATTTTCAGTCTGATATTTCATTTATGTAGTGATTGGCAAGTGCTGATGTTCATCCTCCTTCTACCTAGCTTTTAATCAGCGCATGTTTGTTATGTGCCTTTTAGTAAAGTTCTTTTTATATAATTCTTGTCTTCAGTGCTGAAAAAGACAGTGTTCATGTAGCCAGATTACATGGATCGTCAATGTTCAAGGTAAGTTGTAGGATCTTTTCATTTTGCTGATGTTTTGTTCATCTAGTGTATAGTTAAGATGTTTACTCTTGAGTTAACATTTTCCGTATGTCCTGGATACAAATGTAGACAGAGGGCTATAAAAAAATTCAGCCAAAATTAGCACAATTGCACCACAACCTTTAAATTTTCTGTAGTCCTCAAATTACATACCAGCAGTCTCTAGGTGCCATTAAAATTTTGTTTTGTTTATTTATGTTTACTTTTTAATACCCCTATCCATACATCCTGGGTGCAAATGTAGACATACCTCTCACATAAGGATTTATACTGTTTATTCCTATCGGTATGCCCTGAGTAAAAATGTAGACAGTCAGTGAATCTCTGTAATCTGTAATCAAATACTTTTACAAATGTTAATCTCTATGTGCTATCCACTGTGATGGGTAAGGTGTTAAAGTATCGATTACAGGTGCTAGGATATAATGGTCGTGAGTACTTGTACATTCCTAAGTCCATCCCTGGTGGTTCAAAGATTTTGAGACTATAGTTTTCATAGATTCTGTTGAGGTGGCTTTCTGACTGAACAGTGATGGTACCTTCAGAAGAAGGCTTTGATAGTTTTCTGGTCTCAAGATGACATTAGAGAGGACAATGCAAATGTCGTAACCGAATTAGAGAGAAATGGGATATTGGGAAGAAATGTCACTTGAGGTGGAAGAACAAAGCGGTGATCATGATGAAGAGGACCTATTGTCATAGTGGTGAATACCAAGAAGGAGGACAATCAAGAAAACACAATCATATTGACCTACAACTGCTGCAGCTGCTTCCTACTATGGGAGCTGAACCAGAACCTGGTACAGCTTGGTTTCGGAAGCCCTTCCTGAAGCAGCTCACTCTCTGGACTTGCATAACCAATGTCACCAGCAAGCAGCAGTGAATGGGAACCTTCTACACCCACTTTTCAGATCAGAACGTACTGAAAATCTCTAATAACAGGACACCAAACTGGATGAGCTACTGATCCTGCATCTGTATTATCTTTGGTCTAGGACGACTAAGTGCTGTTGACCAGAGTAGATAACACAAACAAAAAGGGAAAAGGAGGAGAAATTGGTGGAGACTGCTGAGGACGAAATGTGGGCCCTAAGTACATAACTGCATCATAACTTGAATCCATGGGTGAAAGTTCGCCGGAAAAATTGGGGCTGTCGGGCCTCATGCCAGAAATCGTTTGGGAAAGCTTCTTGTTATGTGTTTTACACTTCTTGTGTTTGTGGCATTGATCCATGGGATTTTGTGTGGCAGAAAAAATGTTGCAGGAAATTTTGAGTTGGCTAACTTTCACCCATGCTTGAATCACACTACTCTCATAAATGATGTGTCTTTGAAGGAAAAAGTTTCTCAAACAGTGTTTCCAAACAATGATTTTGCACAATGTGATACATGTTGAAATCTGAAGATAGCGGTACTGCTGTAGGATTTAAGATGCATTCTGCACTTACAGAGATGCCCAGGGCATGTTTGTGAAGAACTTGGCAGTGCGTTATGTGCCGGGAACATGTCCCACTAGTGATGAGCAACTTATTCCATTCGCATGAACAGGCAGCTCTCTTTTTTTTTTTTTCACTGTTTACTTTCTAAACCAGGGAAACAATAATCTAAAATTCTTTTGAGCTCGTGATCCAGAAACAAACTACCTATTTTGTGGAATACCTTATTTTGGGAAAGGGGATGACATTGGGAGATTGGAAGAAGTGAATCTAGCTAGGAACATAGTGTTCAGACTGACCTCAGACCATTAAGAAGCAAAAAAAATATCAGGTATGACATCTCCGCAGATCTAGAACTGCGAAACTGTCTTCGAAAACAGAACATGACCTTGATAACAACCGTACAAAAGAAATAAAACATTTTTACCCATCACCCTCTTTCCAAATTAAGAAATGCACTGGTCTAATTTTCCATCCTAATCAAGGCGACTGGCTCTCAAAATGCCATATAGCCATCCATACACTCTTTTCCTTCTTACATTTCTTTTCTCATCATCTTCAAATATTACCCCAATGGGTGCTTGGCTGCAAGAAAGAGAAATATATGGCATGTTCATGATAGCCGATGTTGTTGCTGATACCAATGATGATGGTAGGATAATCAGATGCCACTGTGTCACCTGACAATTAAAGAAAATCAACCAGGAAGTATTACTAGGTCTAGTTGAGCACAGATATGTAACACCATAAAAGGAAAAAGCCACCCAAAATGTCTCCATTATCAATAGTAACGATGGATGGTCTGATTGTAAGGAATGTATGTCTACAAAACAACCCAGGACATACAGATCAGCTGAAATGCATACATGTATTTTACGTTATACGCCAGTATGTCTACAAAACTACTCAGGACGTATGGATTGGGGGTAAAATAACGGCATGCGGAAAAGATTAAACAGCTACAGATAGAAAGTGCTGTTGCACATGTGACGAACATGATCACACTTCAGCATAATAGTTTGTCATTAATCCTATATGAGATTATTGAAAATTTAGTTGTTTTGGTTTTGTATCTTCCTCTAAATTAATTATCAGTAGTTTGAAACAAGCTGAGGGAAAAATAGATTTCAAGACTGTGGTATTTTAAAAAAATATCTCAGATGTATGATCCAGTGGCGTAACGTGTAATTTTTTAATATTTTTCTGAAGGATGCTCGAAGTGATGCAGAACAGCATATCTATGAACAGCTGAACCTCAAAATTGATGAATTTCTTGATCTAGGTATTTACTTATTATCACTGATGGCTTTTTCTCTCCTTTTGATTCTGTTTGCACACCTTTCTCAAGTTAGCTGATTACTTTGAATGTTGATTTTGTGTTTCTTTCAGTACCTAAAAAATGAGGTGATGTTGTAAGTCACATTTGAAGGAATACAGTTAAGATTTGAGAATAATTTGAAATTTCAAATAATGTTTAGAATATCTCAGGTTAAAATGTTGACTGTACTTTTTTAATATTTATATTTGTTTAGTTTTTGGAAGTGTAAAAAAAACAAATTCATTGCTTGTCAAAGTAATGACGTGATGTGATAAATAGTGTTGAGCTTTTTACAGAAAGAAAAAAGAAATGGTCATAGTTGTATAAAACTGTTTGCATACTTCCAGCTTCATATGACTGGACGATGATGGAATCTAGAGGTCAGGCCAGCAGTTATCTCATGGATCTGGTTGCATTTCTGCAGAGTACATTTATGTCTTTCACAAACTTACCAGTAAGTGATTTCAAATGTAATTTCCTGCTTAATGTATAGTGATGCATCTACATATCAAATGTATGCTGTTTGAGAACAAAATTCATGTTGGGAAGAAATTTTTAGGTATAATTCATAAGGAAAGAGTAATTGTTAGGAAAAGAAGCAACACACATTTTAGAGAATGAGACCAGATAGGCGGATTGTTTTTTTTTTTAATTACAGCCATTGAAAGCCTTTGATTTTTTAGAAGTACTTAAAGTTGGAACGAAGCAGGATGCCCTTTTCATAATTTTCTTGATCTGAAAGCTCATTCCATTTGAAATTCTGTATGTACAAAAGTTAATGTGTCTTTATAATTTCTTGGGATTAAGCTGCAGTTTATGTAAGAATCTGGTTGAGAATTTAAGGAAAATACAAAGTTTCTAGTTTCAAAGTATATCCAGTTCTGAGGAAGTAGTTTTTTAATTGAAAGGAAGAATTAGCAGAAGATCTGTGGAGAATTTACTGTTGAATTGTTTGTTTTTGTTACCACTTTCAATCTCTTGGCTTGCTTTGTGTCCCAGAATAATTTAGTTTATCCTTTTCAACCAAAGTTTTAGTGTAGTTGCCTTGTGTTTTTGGGTTTGTGTTACCCTTTACACCCAAATGGAACTTGAAGTTGGATTGCCATGTAAAAATAGTTTGGTGGTCATGGTTCATTTGTTCATGTTGGGAATTTACATCATACATGTTTAACCAGTGTAAAAGCGTATTGACCCTAATTTTTTAAGAGAAAACATTATAACTTATTGAACTTGGTTTCAAAAGCAAGCGTCAATGGTTTATTAGAGGTTTTGATGATCATGTCGTTTCTGACAGCTTCTGAGCATTTTAGCACCTGTGGAAAGAGAAATTTGAATCAGTATAAGCATTTTGAAGTGCTATCCAGTCCATTGTTTCAAAGTTTACTATGAATGCCCAATTAAAATTATTTATCACTCTGATCCTCTGACCTTATTGCATCACTCAAAGAATATGTTCAGAAATCACTGCATTCGGAGTGAAACTCCCATATGTTATAGGGTTTGCTGAAGGCACCGTATTTAGAATGGTTGCTGAGAGAGAGACCTCTTTTGGACATGAATGAATTAGTTCTTGATCTGAGATTTACATTGTCCAGTCTGTCATTAAAGGTCACCAATTTCTTTCTTTTTTTGTTTCTGGTTCAAAAGTGAACAAAGTCTAAGCTAGTTTCCAAATTTCTAATCTAAACATTTTGGCCTCAATACACAAATGCTTCTATTTTTGGGGAACTTTTCATACTATTTTATTTATTGACAGAGTATTCAGAGTGGAAAAGTAAGTGGTCAGCATCAAACCTTATATGCCCCGCCCCTTCCATCCTCACATGCCCACTGTCAGTTAAAAGACTTATAAAAGTTGGTTGTTTACGGTTGTCATCTTGTATAATTAAATATTAGAAAATGGAATAGAATTTAAAAATCAAGTTTATTTGGGTTTTTGGTCTATAATGTAGACATGCAATTGGGAAAAATGTAAATTCTTATACATCATCAGTTGTTTTTTTGTTGTTTTTTTTTTTGTGTGGAGTAACTTAGAATTTTACCTAAATTAGGGATTTGAATGAATTTTTTTCTTTTTTCTTTTTTGACCCCATGTGAGAGCTGTAGTTGTTAGGAAATCAGAATGTTCATTTTCTTGCCATAAAACAGTAACTGTCATTTGTCAACAGAGCTTCAACACACCTGAACAGTTTTTACTCTTGAATACCAATCACTTCTTGCACAATTTTAGACATGCCTCTAATGCGTGTCACCTTTCTTGCTCTTGGACAGGATGAGATCGACATAACATTTCATGGAAATGAATCTTGTGATGGTGTTTTTTATTCTACAAATATACTGAAACTTTCTGTAATGACAACTGCAGCTGTTGTGTCCATGTCCAATACCCCCCCCCCCCTTTTTTTTTTTAAATAAAGAATTTTGAATGACTTTTTGTTGCAATTTATGTTTTTATTTTATGTAAAGAAAGAAGCTGGCTGGTGTGATATATATGGTGATATATGATTAAAAGCTATTTCTAAAAAGTTACTTCTTGCTGGTAACTCATCCAGAATTTGATCTGCAGGTCATGGGGGGGGGGGGGAGGGGGGGGGGTACTGTACTTTAAATGTTGTGATACTTTTAGATCCATGATTAAAATCTGAAGTTTGATTAAGTTGGCATAGTAAAATAGTTCCAATTGTTCGGTTTGAAATTAGTTTGCTATGAGTTTCGAGAAAAGCTGTTGCTTCTGCTAGGATTGAACCCTGCTGACTGAGCTTTTCCATAATTATGTAGACCTAGTGTTGTGAGATTGTTCGCAAGAACTGTCAAAATGATAATGATGAAATGTTTGAATAGTGTTAGAAGAGATGTTGATGCATAGTATGCTTTAAATATCTAGTAGAGAAATTCCACTGATCTTGAGTGGAGGCCTCTATTCCCTTTATTCTTTTGTTAAATAGTCATACTTTGTTTAGGAGACAATGATGTCAGGGACTGCTGTCCCAGATCTTGACCTAAATTAGGCCACTTTCTACTGGTTGTTAAAAATTCCTCTCCGGAAATATTGTTTTTACAGCCAAATGTCATTACAAATGCATTTTTATCACATTCACACAACAGGTATTCCATACAAAGTGGTCATCTTATGTAGTAAGAATCAGCATGATGTTTGGAAGAATGATGCATTGTTTATTGTTAGCCTATCCCTCCCTTTCTGCAGTCATTGGTTGCTCTTGTGGCTAGATTGGGTTGTAGCAAGAGAAGCATTGTTATCATAGCATTGTTAGATTTCTACTATTTTACTTATTACTTTTGTTTTCCTGGGAACAAAGAGACAGGAGGGAGGAAAAAAAAGTAAGGAATGGAATTTAAGACTGATGTGAATATGTCAAGCAATGAGTCCACTGCTTGGATGGATGATGATTACTCTGCATGAGTATCCCACTGACTGAAAAGGAAAATGAGATTGTCTGAGTCTACCAGATGTGATAATGTTAGTGATTCACTCATCACCACCGTAATCTGTATCTGGATGGAAACTAGTGTATAGGACAGAATGGATGAGCTTGCACCTGTTTTGTTGCTTCCTGTATGAGCATGGAGTGTGACTTGCAGCATGGAATTACCCATTTAAATAACTGAAACATGGGATTTGTTGACATCTGTGAGTGGGGAGCATAGACTGTTGATTTGCATAGTCACTATTAGATGATAAACTAGTATTCCACAGATAATGAGTGCTGTTACTGAATTGTTACCTGTTTTGTTGCATTACCACATATCTCTGATGGCATTGTGATTCATATTATTAGACTGTAGAAATATGAATTGAAATTTGATTGATTCCTCTTCCATTTCCTTTTTTTGACCATATTTGATTCCGCTCGTGTTCTGTTTGATTTTGTTTATAAACTGACACCAACTTTCCCCATTTGCACTAACCTCTTCCCTTGTCTCCATTTCCTAAAGCAAGTAATAAATGTGTGGTAATAACAGATAGATTCTAGGGTTTTAGTTGTGAAATTTCCACACCAGACTAGATATCATAAGATTTAAAAGAGAACTCTTGAAGTATATACATGAAAAACAGAAAAGACAACACAAGAATTCCTGGAATACATGTGGAACAAGAAAATGGAACATACAACACAGTAGACATAACAGAAACCCAAGTCTGTAAGACTCTTGATTCAAATAATCTGAATGTATGCAGACCTGCCTACATTTTTGCTTTTGATGGAATCAGTATGATGTTTTTCTCTCTGTTCATGCCATTCTGCAACTGGGACAAGATATGGTGTTTTAAAATCATAGTGTTTGTTAAATAATGTGGAATATCGGTGACAGAGGTTTAAGATCACATTGGCTCTGCCAAAAGCTGAAATGTTGGCAGGTCTGTGTGTGGCTTGCATGTGCAACAACAGTTTGTTTCAAGAGCATTTTGGTATTCTAAATGTCATTCTCAATGCCTTCAGTAAATCACAGAAATATTTCACATAGGCAGAATTTCATACCTCACTGTTCATGGTGACTGTTGATATTCTGAGTCATCAGGGTGCTTTTGTTGCCTTCTTGATACAAGAACGAAATCAATCAGTGTTGCATACCTACTCCTAGGCAAAATAGTTCAATGGAAAGGAGGTCATTTTGAAAAGGAGAAAAGGGAGTGTTCATGCAAGTACACAAAAAGGGTTTTAAAATTTGAAAATAAAGTATCCTGATCATTAGTTATTAAAGATACCCATAATTTTGCACTGTTGTGCTGTGATTTCTAAAGATCTACCTAAATGTGACAAAATTTAAGTAGTCATTCTTACATTTGCTGGTTATTCTTGATAACAGAATGATTCCATTGAAGATATGATTAGACTACAAATATATGGATTTTCTTTGACATTCACCTGAACCCAGATGGTGAAGAAATACACAATTCATTTAATGAACATTCCTGATCATCTTCAGAAGTTGTTGATGGTGGAAAATAATCAAGTTTAGATCTCTCACAGGATATAGTTATGGGATCTGCTGACAAATTAAGAATAATTTTGTACGCATAATTGTAACATTTTAGCATTTGTTTATTTGATTACTGGCACTCTTTCACATTCAAAATTTTGCAGCAAAAAGTGGCCAAGACTGCTTGCATGTCAGCATGTCAACACATTGCGTCTCGGTTAATGGCCTTGTTGCAAGACAATGAGATCAGACAGCTATCCATGGGAGCACTGCAACAATTTAATCTTGACGTCATGCAATGTGAACGTAAGCTGAAACTCTACAGTGCTTGGTAAAATCATACCTATAAAGCAACACATATGGATAAACTCATTATATAAGATATGAGACTATATTACTTTGTACTGTTTTATGTTGTTTTTTCTACTTTTGCTCTAACATTTATTTTAATACAACTGCAATCAATTTTCCCTTTGCACCACTCTATTTCTATGAAATTCAGTGATTTTGAAGAAGTATAATGTGACATTATGTAAATCATGGTAGATATGCACAGTGAGAGAGTATGTTTTAAAATAGGTTTTTCAAAGAAGTTTTTTTTTTTTAAATGTGCGGTCACTTTATTCTCTATTTATCACTCTATACAGAGTTCGCTGCCTCTGAACCTGTGCCTGACTCCAGTGATGGAACTTTACAAATGGCCTTCACAGATTTAAGACAGGTATACCCTTCAGATGTCAAGTTTTTTTCATTTATCCTTTCTGCAGAATTTTATGCAGTGAAAGCAAAAAAAAAAATGCACTTGAAAATTGTACAGAGACATTGAGGTTTTTGTGGTGAATGATTTCCAGAAATTTGAATCATTACACTTTATACCAGATTCATGTTGGTGTCATAAGTAGTTGCAGGCACATGATTTAAGTTTACATGCTGGCCAGTAACGTGCAAATCTGGTCCTTCCTACCATTTTTTTTTTTACATACTGTATATGATGAATGTAAGGTTTTACCTGGCATTGTAATTTTTTTTTTTTTTTACTCCATGCATGAAATTGTTTGGGGTAAAAATATGCAGGTGTTGAAAAGTTGGAAGTGGTGATAAATTACTATAGTACTAATCAGAAAACCCATCAGACAGCATGTCCTATCAGGATAGTGCAGAAATTAAGATGGAATGGAACTGTGGACACTAGAAATCATGAGATTAAGCTGAACTCTGAAGTAATTTCATTTGTACAGGAACGTTTTTCAACATTAAGCTCAAATAATAATATTTGATGTTTTTGCATCCCAGCTTCTAGATCTTTTCATCAACTGGGACTGGTCAGTGTATCTGGCAGACTTTGGCAAACAGCGGGCTCGATATCTTCGGGTTCCAAGACACACAGCTATTAGTATACTTGAAAAGTAAGTTAAATGTATACGAACATTAATTTTATGAAGTGAATGGAAAAATTTGAGACACTGAAGATCATACTCATGGATGATAAATATAGAAGGGATTTTACAAAACTCACACAAAAATTGCTAGTGTGGTTCCTTTGAACATTTTTATCTATGTGGGTGCAGATAGTTATTCCCTTCAACTTGCTGCATTCTAGACAGCTCAACTGCTTTATTTAGTGCAGGCTTTGTGTTGTTGAGACATTTTTCTGAGAGATTTCATTCAGGACACCGTAAAGACATGTTGTGCAAGAAATTGGCCTAGCACCAATGTTAAAATACATTCTCTTTATCTAAACATGTGATGCTAGATGGAGAAAACTATTCATAAGTAGGATGTATTGATCGCTGTGTGAAAATGATTGAAGGGTGTGGAGCTGGGGCATGATTTTCTGGCAATCTCTTGTCGGTAACCTACAACATGTGTAAACCTAGAGCCATGGGGAAATATGAAAAGATTGCGAAGAAAAACAGCCTTTCGAAAACAAATTTGAAACAATAATTTATCAATATTTTCTGCTGTGCATAATCACATAATATGGTCATATTTTGTTTATTCTCAGACTGAACAATGCAGACAAGAAAAAGAACAATTTATTTCCTTCACTGAAGAAAAGTGAAAGGGACAAAAAGAAGCTGATTGACACTGTCCTGAGACAACTGAAAGTGTTGGAAAATGGCACTGCATAAGAGAACTATATGCCATTAGACAGGAGTTTCAAAATTGTATGCAATAGCACTGAACTGCCAACTGCAAGATTCCACACAGCCTTTTTGTGGTAATGTTGTTTGTGAAGTGTGAAACCTGCACAGATCTCTACACCGTTGCCAAAATCAAGTATCTGTGAAGATTAAATTGAAAGTGGCTTTTTTAGAGATGAGATGAGAAGCAACAAGAGGATCCTTCTGAATGTAAATCTTCTCCGTTTTGCATATTGTGCAGCTTTCACGGTCACAGCACTCATTTTTTAGTCAAACAGCATGATGGTTCTCTTGATATGAGAATTTTTCATGAAATAAATAGCCTGTTTTGCTTTGCTGCTTAACTGAGCCCTTAATTATAACTAGTCAAAATACCTGCTGGTAGTTTGAAGAGAGCTTTAGGAGCATCGAACTATACATAAGACCAAAGATGTGAGATCTTCACGACAGTTATGTTCCTACTGCATTTTCAAACCACATATTGTGTTCTCTTTGGCCTTTTGCATGTAGATCTAGTTATTTTCCTCATATTGTTTTAGAATTAGTTTTTTTCAAGTTAATTAGTGTAATCTGAATAGCTACTGATTTTTGGAGTATTTACCCTCATAATCACCCACACAACTGCGTATTATATTACCAGGGCGTGGGTTATTGCATTAAAAAAAAAATTATGAAAAGATTGTTAATGGCTTCATATTATATTCTAATAGTCCAGAAAAACTTTGGATATCTGTGTCACAAAGTCAGTAGCAATTTAGGAAGTAACATTCGGTTGATAAAAAACTGAAAAGTTTACACATATTCCTTAAGAAAGACCTTTCTCTTGTAATTGTGTACTTAAAGTCCTGTTCTAATAAACATTTTATCATAAGATAAGTGTGTGATATAATATGGTACTGTCAGTTGTGTAATGTGGCTGGTGACAAAAGTACAAGTTTGATACATTTAACTGAGAGTAAGCTGTGGAGAATGAATGGTCAGTATTGGTTTATCAACAGGAAAATGTGAGAATCTTAAATGAAGGATTGGTCTGTACAATTCAGAGAGTTTCAGTGAGTGGAAGTTATTAGTCATTGTTTTAACAACCAAATGCAACTGGCAGTAATACAGTGTCTTTCATTACTGTTTTCTTAATACAATTTGTGGTAAACTGTTGCACTGCTGAAAGTGCCATGTTTTATGTTTCTTTATCTGGGCATAATGGACATTTTTCAGTTTGCTAGTGAATTAATTTATATTTGTAGATGTCAGAGGGTAGGCCTACTTAAGTAAAGTTACGTTCACTTTTTCATTTTGTAATTATTTCAGGCCACTTCAGACTTGCATATTACATTGAAGATGGACATTTTTATATCTGACTCTGCAAAATCACAACTAAGTATGACAAAAATCCATAAAATTCATTTTATGTCTGACAGTAAAAGTTCTGTATAAGCACTGAACAAATCAGTTTGGTATGGATTTGATTGTCTGATACCGAAACTAGGAAGGCCTTGCTAAATTTTGTGTGGTGTGCCTTCACTAATTTATACAAACATTTTAGTTTGTAGAAATTGTTGGTCCATATTATTCTGGTTTTGAAATTATGTTTTTCATACTGGTCAGAGATGGAGAGGAAATGTTTCTAGATGAGTCAACTTTGGAAATAAATATGTAAGTGAGGAATTTCATATTCGCTGACCTACCTCAAGTTTAGTATGTGTTTGGTGGACAAACATAAGGTGAGCACAGATTACCTGCACAGGAACATTACTGTAACATTTTTTGGTTTAAGAAGAAGAGTAAAAAAAAAAAAGGATAATTTATACTTTTGACTTTTCAAGATAAAAGATGTCAATGACATTTAATTTGATGAGAATGAGATGCAAAGACCCAATATCATAAGATCTTGTTTAATTTCAAACAGTAGTTTCTAGAGTCACTAAAAAGGAAATTTGCATGCCACCCATTGCTAGAAATAAAATTCTGACTCTGAGTCCGTATTTGTTGCAAATAATTAGTTCTTTGAAAGGATGTCTTCGCTTGCCATATAATTATTATCAGGCTTGGTCTAAAAGCATGCTCATTTTAATCCTCACAGTGATGCTATAATGATGCAGCACTGGTCTCCCAATGGCACTGTAACATTTTAGACCTGGACCCTTCTAAGTCATTGCATTTAAAAATTCATAATAAATCTATTTGAAAAGACAAAAACTTGTGTGATTTATTATTCAGAATATAATAAAAGTTTATGAATATCACAACAAGCAGTGTAAAAATTTACTTCTGGGTCAGGGGAAAGTACTGCCAGAATTATTCATCAGTACATGCAAAAAAATTAATGACGTATGCTGCAACTGCCACCCAAGGGGGGGCTTTTACAGCACGACATATGCAGTGATTGACACAGTAAGGCTTTTGATATTAATCGTTATAAACCTATAACTTTGCTATTGTTTTCGTGTATTTTGACATTTGTCATGAATGGCTGATTCTGTCCAGGGATCATCTCATAAAACAATCTAGAGCTCATAACTCGGTTGACCATAGCATGTCATCCATTTCCATATTTATATATTGCATGCAAAGTTGTGATGATTGTCTGACATCATTCCATGCCATAGTCAGTGCTGAGATGTAAGCATGGCTTTGTTGGTTCACAATATTAGTTTATGCTGAATTCACTGATATGATTATGCCCTTGCAATGTAAAATCCTTCAGCAGCTTCACCTTTTTTCGTTTGTTTTGTTTTGAGTTTCCATTTATGTCTTAATGGACCAGGTATGAAAAGAATCGTAGAATTAGAAAGATGTGTTTAAATTTGCTGGGAATCAGTTGTTGTTTTTTTAGTAAGTAGATGTGTTCATGGAAATGCAAACCATGCCATGCATCTTTTGCAAGACAAAGAAACTGATAAACAATTTTAATCTCACGGGGGGGGGGGGGGGGGGGCAAATCAGTTTGTGATTTTTTGTTTTGTTCTGTTGCAATAAAATGAAAATGATGTGGTTGTTACCAGACTGTATCTTATGTGAATTTGACCCGTGGTGGTAGCCAATTGTGCAATATATGCTTGCTTAATATACTCACTGTGCAAATAGTATTTGACTTGCCAGAGAGGCCAGTAAATTTTCCTGCAGCAGTCGGTTTATGTTTCTCTTTTCATCAACACTATCAAAAATTTTATAAATGACAGTAGTGTAGCTTGGGGCTGTGCCTAACACACTGAACTGAACATGGTGACCAGTATGATGTCTTTGTGATATTTTCTTTTCCTAAAAATTATGTAATGTTTACAACTGGTCTCATTCTCTCAATGTTTACATCAAATTTCTATGTATGTTGGTACTCCTCAGAGAAATTAGAGATAAGTGGAGAACGGTTAAACCGAAAATGGCTAAACTGAAACTAGCGCTAGACCGAAAGAAAATAAGAATCCTTGATTTTTTCCTCTTTAGCTTTGTTAACAAACGTGCTAAACCAAAAAGAAAATTGCTGGATTCAGTGGCCAGACCACTGTGATTTACCATACATAGAGTCAAGTCACTGTATCACACCATTACTGTAAACCCCCCCCCCCCCCCAAAAAAATAAGAGCAGAGCATGTTTCATTCTGCCAGGTAGTTAGGCCTACATGAAAGCGGCAGCACTACAGGACTAGGGGGAGAGGGAGTGAGGCCTATAACCTCACGGGTCCGAAATCAGACAGCAGCAAACGTTGCGTTTGGTGCATCACGACTGACCTTTCATGTAAAATGTGTGACATCAGAGAGACAACGCTAGTTATCGCGGACAGCGCATTTCATGGCATCGTGTACGGTAACAAGATTGACAGGACAGCGGTACTGTACTGTCCGTCCACACACATGTCTCCCTGTTCTGAGAGTTAGTCCACATTCACCCGCATATCCATGCTTTGAGTGTACGTAGGCCTGAGCAGTGGCCCGCCCTCATTCTCAGTCAAAAACACACAGCAAACGAGGACATGTTGAGTCTGTTTAACCTTTGCGCTTAGATTATTTCTCCCCTATGATAGTGATTTGGGCTGCCTCTCTTGAAACTGGCATTTTTCAAGCCTCCTATCGCTAAACCAAAAACAAACCTGTGGTCCCGCCGATTTTGGTTTAATCGTTGTCTACTGTATATATGTAGTTGACTAGGTCAGTTTGTGCTAAAATTTAATACATGGGAGTTGGTAGTATGAGTCCTGCCCTAGCATACAATCCATCTTAAATGTCTGAAAATATAATCTTTTGAAGTGAGGTATTATTAAAGGCATCATTTGTGCCCTATGCCTGCTGATCTTCTAAGAAAGTACATGTATAATTCATACCTGGCATTAGTGTGGATGATTGCTAGTATTGCATGAAATTAATTAGGCCTAATTAGTTTTGGATCATCAGTGGAGAATGCCTGTTGCCTTATTACATCCAGTATTACTATTAGTGTGGTTGGAGGGGGAAAACAACAACAAAACATATTGTTCATTTTCTCTTTTTCTCTGCACGGCATGTCATGCACTTATGTCAGGACTGTACCTGTATAACCTGGTTGCATGAAAATAATGAGTGAAGTAAACCGAAGTTGATTAATTCTCAAACATTTGCAATAAATTAAAATCAAATAAAAAGTAGCCTATTTTGCAGTTGAACAAAGTCAGTATAACATTATGCTTCTCCAATTTTTCTTTAATTAATGTGGAAAGTAATTTGCTTGTTTTCTTATGTCTATTTCCACTGAGGTGTTGAAATAAATCGATGCCATCTTGTAAGTGGTGTAAAAATTGTGATAAAAAACCTGCCTGTACATGCAAAAGTTACATGTGTATTTGTATTGGAGTGGTCCTATCAGGCAGTACCTCGCTATTTTTTTAAAACCTTATTAGACAAAGCAGAGCTGTTTCCTGCCCAACATGTTCAATTGACACAGATAGTAGTAAAAAAAAAAAAATTTCTCTGGTTTGGAATTCCTGAGATTACAGTACTGACATTTTAGGTGACTGACTGACAGTCTTAACTTTATTCTTACTACATGTATAGAAGTAATCATCTTGATCTCTTAAGAAGTAATGGAATATTCCATTAAGGTCTAAATACCTGGCATAAAAATTCATCTCATGAAGTAGCAGGTTTCAGTCTGTTGGCAGACCAAAAATCACTTTTAATTAAAATTTATGATTGTGTGAAGGCAGTAAAGAAATCAAGCTTAATGAGGTGTTTTCTTATGTTTTAGATCAGGCATGTCAAACATGCGGCCCGCGGGTCGCATGCGGCCCTTTAAAAGCAAAGTTGCGGCGCTTGTAAAGGTTTCTACAGTGCGAGCACATTTTATTTTCGTAATATAAATTTTATATATTTTATCGTATTTTTTCGTAATATAAATGGCAATGTTTGGTTCTACTTATGTGTGTGAACAGCTATTTTCTTTCATGAAATCAACAAAAACCTCTCAAAGAACAAGGCTGACTAATCAGCATTGACATCTTTGATCAAAGTCGGAACTGCATAGACACTTCAGCAGGACATACCAAAAAATTGTCAGCCAAAAAAGGGTGTCAAACCTCAGGACAAAACACTAAAACCTTTTGAATATTAGCAAATAAATGTTTCAGTTTTAAACTGTTGTGTTCTCTTAACTATGTTTTTGTTGCTGTTGCAAAATACGAAATTACTATGTCCTTAATTTTTTTGATCAAACTATTTTATCAGTTTGTATTCATGAATGCTGCTAAAACATTCGTTTACATATTGTATGTGCATATATTAAGCAACAAAATATCCTGCAGTAAATTTTATTCAATAACTTCAATTATTTTTAGTTGTACTGTGTGCAAATATTTGCCGTGTGTGGTCCCCATGATGACATAATGTGACCCATGTGGCCCTTCGGGAACTTTCAGTTTGACATGCCTGTTTTAGATCCATTTATTTAAAAGATCCCGGCTTTCTGTTGAGTATTATTTATGTTTATGAATTTTCACATAAACGTGCACACAAGACATACCCAAGGCATTATAAAAAATATGACACATTTTAATGGGAGACGGGGAAAAATTTAGCTTTTCGGCATTTTGTATTAAAATTGGCACTTGGATTAGTTATGCTATTATCTTGCGTTGACCTAATTTTTTTTTTCTTTTGGCAGGACAATATTTATGACATTTTTTTAGTTTTGACTGTTAATACCTTTTTCATATTTCTTTTAATAATTTTGCCAGTGTTTTTGTCATGCAGTTGGCAGCTTTAACTGTGATGGGCAAACTGATCACAGTTACCAGTTTGTTAGTCTGATCTTGATGTAGAAAGAAATTATTTGTTGCGACCAGCAAATCGCCACTGCTGTATGATGATGGTATTTATCAGACTGATGCCAAAAGGCAACTGGCTGTTCATTGCATTCCTGAGGATGAGGGCTATCAGATAATATTATAGAAAAAGAAATGTGCCAACAGGAAAGTAGAATAATCCAATACAATCATAATGGTGTAAGTTACCAAATAACAGGAAAATAAAGTTTTGTTTTTTAAAAAATCAATAATGTCAAAAATTATTAATACCATTAGTGTAGAGCAGTGATGAAGGAAAATTTTTAGCATTCTGTAATTTTTTTATTTTTTTTTTAAATTGTTAAAGTGCACACTGAAAAGGAAATCCATATATTATCTGATGGTCAGAACTGACACTGTGTGGTTGACAGCTCTGCTACTGTCGTACATGTAATTCTTTGTGGGGATGGGTAATTTTCAGATAATCCAAATTTGTTGATGTGATTGTATGTGTGAAAGAGCTTGACATATATATGTATTGGTACTATACTAAGAACAAACCCAGACTATTTATGCACACAATATCACAGTTGTACATACTTTGATAATATTGTAAATACATCAGAATGCATCAATGAAAACAAAGCGTTGTCTTTGATTGGATGCTGGATTGTTGATATTTTGTCTCATATATGATAATATAGAATTAGGAGTGAGGTGAAAGTTTGTGCATTGGGGCCATGGAAAAAAATGTTTGATCGGAACAAAAACAATTCAGGAATAAGACAGTAAGTCAGTCATGGCATGCCTTTTACTTCAATAAATAATGTAACAGACCACATGAAAAAGAAATGTTTTGCAGTAATTAAACATGAGTTTAATTAAGTATAGATCTATACATCAAAATATAATACATGCATGCTGAAATATAATGCAGGTGTCAAGGTTTCATCATTTATATCCATGACCAAAATCAAATATCAACCATTACCTTTCATGCAAAGAAACCCTTTTTTATTGATTGCAATACACATGCACAGAACAGTCTTACTTAATTGGTCACTATGCAGCATGAATAGGACATTCCATTTGTTCACTCAGTGCAGGTTCAGTACCTGAAAAGACTAGTCTCTAAATTTGCTTGATCGGAAATTTAGCTTTTCGGCAGACTGTTTTTTTCCATTTTGCACGCTGCTGGACTGGAAATGAATAGGAGTACAACAGTACACCATGTCAATGGTGAATATTGTGAGACTTTGAAATGCAGACTAGTCATCAAACTTTGACCTGTCTCTGCAACCTGAGCCGGCAAATTTGTCAGTGACCATTATTCTATTAGCAGTTTTGCTTTTTCATTGCAGTGGAAGTTGTTTGATGACACTTACCTTGCTGATTTTTATCATACAAATATCCCACTGTTTGGAATGGGATAGACCACTCTTGGAAGCCTACAAAACTGTCTGTAACAGTCACATTTTCAATTTTCACAAAACTCACATAATTGGGACAGCACACTCCAACTTCATGCTGAATGGTTATTATTCTGACACTTCTCAAAAATCCTAAAATGTCATCAATATAATGGTTTGGTTTTGACCATTAGGCCAGTTTTTAAAAAGTGTGTGTGTGTAGGGTTATTTATAATGCTTTTGGTTCATCTCCAGTCGCATAACCACAGCTATTATATAATGTGCATTCTATTATATGGAAGACCCTGAACATGAAAAAAAGTGTTGTGTCAGTGTCACAACACACTGAAAAACTTGCATGGAAATTGTGATATTGACATGTTGTTCACTGATTTCACAATGTTTGCTGAATATTCATCTGGGGATGCACACAATGTTTAACACTTGCAGGGATCAGGTATATATCAATTCCAACAACTGAAAAGTCCATCCAAGCAAAGGCTCTAAATGCAGTGGTATCAAAATCCATAGCCAACAGTAATTAACAGAATAAAACTGGCTTGCATAAAACTATCAATCTGTAAAGATAAATTGAGGTACATGTATGTACATATTCACTTTGGCAAAGTCAGAATATTTCTCATTGATGGTCATCCATCAGTTTTGACAAATTCAAAACGAGTAAGGCAAAGGGAAGCTCAGTTTAAGGAGTCTAGCCAAAGCTCTTTTAAAACATACAGATTCTTCAGAAGTCATTTCTGCCATTAAAAATGAATCCAAGTAAGCTGGAAATGTGTCTTATCTCATCTGTTCAAGATACAGAATTTGCTGATTTAGTTATTATGGATGGAATAAAATTACCATTGCTTGCAGTTCTGGTTGCTAGGTACTGATTTCAACCATTAGGAAAATAAGAAAGCATGTTTGAATATACATGTATTCAATTTAAGGGTGTCAGATAGCCACTGATATTAAAAATATAATCAAGAATTAGGAGTCATGGACTGTCAATCGAATAATCCGAAATGTACATGTAATAATGAAAAATTGGAAGAGCTCTTCCAATGGCTTGAAAGTGAATAAATTCTTAATTTACTGTTACTTTTAACCGGCAATGTTTACTGCCACTATACTCTAACATTATGGGCAACAGTTACTGACATCCGTGTGACTTTACCTTCTGACAAATAATAATAATAATAATAATAGTTCGTCCATCAGGTATGATGATGACCTTAACAACACCAGAGGAATAAAGAACAGAAATTGTTGAGAATTTCAACACATGGACAATAAAGAGAAGTAAAGGACACAGAGGACAGAATGGAAAGACTGTTCTTTCATGACTTATGGCTTCTCATGTGACTGATAAGTCCTATTTTTGCCCTGAAGACCCTTCCGCATAAGTGGCAAGAGTGCTCCGTTGGTTCAGTACCACTGGGCCTTTTCTTGCGCCGTTCTCTTTTTTTGATAGCCTGCTGGACTCTGTCAGCTTCCCATGCTTTGCTGCCTCTGGTAAGGGCCGCCCTCCAATTTGCACGATCAAGCGAGAGCTTTTCCCACTCGCTCACATCAATGGCAAAGGCCTTCAGTGATTGCTTGAGAGTGTCTTTGTAACGTCTCTTTGGGGCCCCAACATTCCTCGTTCCATTGGAGAGCTCAGAGAAGAAGATTTGCTTAGGGAGTCTGGAGTCGGGCATTCTGACAACATGTCCTGCCCAACGTAGCTGAATTTTTTTCAGGTGGCAGAAGATGCTCAATTCCTTGACACGATTGAGGACCTCAGTGTCTGGAATTTTATCCTGCCATTTGATCCTTAGGATCTTTCTAAGGCAGGCCAGATGCATGCGATTGGTACACTGTCCAGGTTTCAGCCCCATAGAGTAGGGTGGGAAGGACCACAGCATTGTACACTTTCAGCTTAGTGTCTGTGCGAATGCCGGCAACATCCCACACTCTCTTTCGAAGCCTGCCAAATGCAGAGCTGGCTTTGCTGATTCTTGAGGGAATTTCAGTATCAACACGAGCCGTGGAAGACAGTGTACTGCCAAGATAGGTGAAGTTCTCCGACACCTTCAGAAGACTGTCATGGACTTTGATATTTGGGGTCACAGGATACTTGTCGTCTGGAGTACGCTGATGGAGCACTTCCGTCTTCTTTGTGCTTATTGTGAGGCCAAAGTTGTCACAGGCACTAGAGAACTTATCAACACAGTTTTGCATGCTATCCTCATCGTGTGCCAGAAGTGCACAATCATCAGCAAATAGTAGGTCACAGACTTGAGTACTTTTGGTTTTGGTTTTTGCCTGAAGTCTCCTGAGGTTGAATAGACTGCCATCAGTTCGGTACTTGATGCTTACCCGTTGAGGAGGAGAGCTAAAGGCTTCTTGTAGCATTGCAGAGAACATGATGCTGAACAGAGTTGGGGCTAAGACACAACCCTGTTTTACCCCATTTGTGACAGTAAAGGGCTCTGAAACACTGCCGTTACTTTTGACTGCAGCTTGCATGCCATCATGAAACTGGCGCACTATTGTGATGAATTCGGGTGGACACCCAAACTTCGCCAAGATTTTCCAGAGGCCTTCACGACACACTGTGTCAAATGCTTTTGTGAGGTCACAAATGTGATGTACAGCGCTTTATTTTGTTCCATGCATTTTTCCTGAATCTGTCTGGCAGCAAAGATCATATCCGCCGTTCCCCTCTCTTTACGAAAGCCACATTGGCTCTCGGGAAGCAAGTCATTTGACGAGAGGTGATCAAGAAGGCGATTCAGAAGCATTCTTGCCAATATTTTGCCAGCAATTGAAAGTAGAGAGATTCCCCGATGGTTGTCACAGACTTGGCTGTCCCCTTTGTTTTTGTACAGATGGATGATTGAAGCATCTTTGAAGTCCTGTGGCAGCTTCCCTGCTTTCAACATATGATTGAACAACTCGGTCAACCTTTCAATAAGCTTTTCTCCACCGAAGGCATACACCTCAGCAGGAATTGAATCCACGCCTGGTGATTTGTTAAAGGACATCTGATTTGTGGCAGTCCGGGTCTCATTTGCTGTGAATGGCTTGGCAAGAGCTGCATTAATAGGAGTCTGACAAATACATGTAGTGAAAAACCTTACTCAAGAACACTACCAGTACCAGCGGAATGTCTAATTCAGAATCCACAACTTTCAATTTAAATTGAAGCAGCCCACTAAAAGTTGCTCATTACATTTCTCCTACAGGCTTACAATGAAATCAATGCCTTTCAACATGAAATATGCACAAGTATTATTTTTTAACCCATAAGAGAAATATACTGCAAATAACAATGCAAGTGATTTCCGCAGAATTGTATATTACATACATGTTGTCCATCTTATTTATTTTTTTTTACTATTATTATTTGAATTCCTTGTCCTTGATATAATCCATTTGTTTATATCAGAATGCACAAATACAAAATGAACTTGACGTTTATATACAGTGGAGTCCGCATAATTTGAAGTCCCCGGGAAATGGATTATACTTCGATTTACCAAAGTTCAGTTTACCTCTGAACAGAGAAATAAGCATTATTTTGCAGTCTGCCCCATACCATACATGTAATTACATCCCCTTGCAGACTCCCCACCCCCAACATATACAAACATAAAAATGCAAAGGAATCTGTATGAGTCATGAGATCTTTTGATCATTTTTTCTTTAGAAGTGACCCTACTGTGGCAGTAAAACAAAAATGCAGCACTGAATGGCTTAGACCTGGTGGTTCTGGTCAGTAAACTGTCCGCTGTCTTTATCTTGGCCGCATGTATTGTGTCGACATCATCAATCAATAAAGACATTCTCCTGTGTATGATGTTCAAATGCAAGACTGGAGGCCTACTTCTTTGTCCCGCCTTGCTATCAGTGGCGTGGAATTACTAATATGACGTGTAACAATGCCTTACTCGTCCCCCCTCTTCATCGGGTGTAGTGTGGTGAATGTGTAAACACTACAGCGACGTATTTGCAGTACTGAAATGCTAAGAACGTCATATAAGTGAGGTCTTTGTTCTTCCAGGGCTTTACCATAAATTTTACTTTTAATACAGTCATGTGATGCTGTGTAGCTTAGCAAGCATTACATACATATGTACCAGAATGGCTCTTTGTGAGCATGGTGGGCACATTGTATGGCTCGTGGTTCAACTGTGTGTAATTTATGTTCTATGATATCGTGTGTCTTGGCTGTACCTGTTGTGGTTACGTCAGCAATCGATAAATTGGTCATTGGGCAGAATCATGCTGTGTGCAGGGGCCCCACCCGTACCACTGCCACCCTCCGCGGCATGTTTCTCGCTTGGCCAGAACACATATGTATAAGAGGAAGGCTCTGCAGCCTTCCCATTGCATCATTTTTGGCCCCTCTACCCTCCCCCTCGATTGCTGCTAAGAGTAAAGAGTTGTTGAACAGGCCTGTGCCAACGTGTTTGTGGAAAATGCTTTTCACGGCCAGGGGGCTGGAAATCAGAAGTTACATTGAGTTGATTGAGGATGAGAGCCCTCGATCAGCTCGATTTATCAGAATTGGAGTGGTTCAAACTCGAATTGGCAATAAATATTTAATAGAGATAAAGAAAAAAAAAACTCATTTAACATTCACTTCGATTTAGCAGAAACTCGAATTACCAAAGTTCGGTTTACATGGACTCCACTGTATTGCAACATTACTGACACCACATACTCCAATTTTCAATATGCATGAGATACAAATGACCGTACAGCACACTACCATATCCAAAGGCTGCATAAACCATCAATTCTAGCGTTCTTCTGTACAAACTTGATATGCTTAATACTGTAAAGTAT
Organism: Onchidella celtica; assembly: GCA_963931925.1. NCBI lineage: Eukaryota > Metazoa > Mollusca > Gastropoda > Systellommatophora > Onchidiidae > Onchidella > Onchidella celtica. Next base: position 29,322,171 of record OZ007567.1, read on the forward strand.
TGTCCCCCAAAAAAAGAGATACACTGTACATGTCTTGATCCCAGGACAACCTTTCAGCTGATTTATCAATTTCAACACTTTGCTGCCACAGCCAATGAAATCAGCTTTCTAGAAAGAATGTAAAAGATGTATCTTACTGGGATTTCCAGGTCAGTGCCAGCTCCAAATGCCAAACCTTTCTTTATATCCCACAGGATTTTCAACAAGATGTACTGACACCCACACATCTCAGATTTGCATGAAATTTTGAGGGCACCTTTCTCTTGACGTGCAGAAAGTCCTTTTTTTTACAATGGGAAACATGACATGGTGGAGTGGTTTATGCTTCTTTTTTTTTAGTTTGCTTTGTGTCACTTATTGATCGCCTCCAGTTCCCTTTTTTCATGAATACATGAACCTGTGATGTCATCACTTACTGCTAGCTGATTTGAATTTCTGAAAAGGGTCAATGCCCGGACAGTTGTTTTTTTTAAGTGGGTCAGTAAAAACTGACCAAAACCCTTTGGCTTTACCTAGACACATTCCTACCATAGCACTTTTTTCTTTTTCATGTGTGTGCTTGGGATAAAAATAAAAGCCCCCATTGCTGATCATTAAAATGGCCAACAAGAATCCAGTAAATAATGCCCTGGCGACTGCAGTTAGATCATACATGTGTGGCCATTTCTAAATTGCACCTTTGTCATATTTACCGTTCATGCATAGAATTCCACCCTGGCAGCCATAGGCTTAACATTAACACTAACAGTCATCTCACAATGTATTGCAGATCACAATTAATAAAATTTATAACATCTCTGTACAAAAGTCATTTTGCTATGCCTTAGATTTCAATATATGAGGATAGTCCTCCCAGAATTTCTTGCCAATGATGTCCAAGTGTAGAACAACACTTGTTCTGCCTTTGATTTTGCCCAATGATGCACTGTGACCTCTGCTGTTATTGCTGATATTTCCACTCATTCCTGATGGACCAGTATCCTAAAATTAAAATACAAAATCTGAAACTAAGAAGTATTTTCATTGGCTTCATAAATCAACCTTGATGAATCATATCTGATGCTGTCTGAAACTCAATGCATTCAAATTTAAAATGCATCAGTGATACATAAAAAGATAAGTGCATTTATTATTTTCAGTTTTAGAATTATCAAAACTTAAAGAACATCCTTTCCAACTCTGAAAGTTGCATTTGAAAGTCTGAAAGTACTGTAATTTTATATCAAGTGCAAAAGCAAGGAAATCGGTAACTGTATAGCAAAGTTGTACACAATAAATCAAAACTGTCAACTCTACAGGTATGGTAAATGTAATCATTACATAAATCCTGACACTGACCTCAGGTCTGATGATAACCGTTCCCTTGCGATAGAGTTCTGGCAGTGTGTTGTAGTTGAGATTAAATTCAGAGAACAACATTTCATTCTTGTCACTGGACAAGGTACCCTAGACAGATGTCCACAATAAATGTGTTACAACCACAAATGTGCATACACATCCATTCCAAAATGTGAAAGGGTAAATGAAAAACATCTAGGTGCAGAAACCACTGCATTAAATTTGGACAAATCTAGAACATTCAAGAAAGAATTCTGCCTTCCATATATACTTCAATGTGACATAATGTTCAAAGCTGCCATCTGTGCTGATGTTCATGACTACTATAGAGGCAATGGAGATATATAATACTTCAACTTATCATAGAAACAAATAATATTCATATTTTGTAACTCGGTTACAATCAACAGTTTATTTTAAGGTATTAAAGATAAAAAGTTTATCTCCAGAAATATGTGTTCATACAGAAAAGAGACATTTAGGTATTATATTCATCGCAATGACAATTATGAGCTGCAAGTTATAGCAATACAGAAAATAAATAGGGCTTTCCTTGAAAGATATAACTGAAATACTTAGAGACAACACCAGGTGTGCCCTCAAACTTTTTTTGTGCAGAATGAATTTCACAGGATGTGGAGGTATTAAAAATTTAGCTGCATCTATGCCCTTATAATTCTGTAGGTACCATGCGAAAAGAACAAGAAGTCAGGCTTACCTTAAGTCTGTCCCCTGCTTGTCCTGGTGTCAGTCCTTTCTCTTGTACTAACTTCCAAAAACATGTGTTATACAGGTTATTGATATGACCTATACAAATGAACAGAGAAACAAAAACATAAATAATTATTCCTTCTTGGGAATGTTGTTGGCATTCGCTATGTTGTCTTGACAGAGTCACCTTGACAAGTACTCCTTCCTTTGGTTATATCTAGGATATTGTGGATCAAAGGCATAATGAAAAAAATCTACAATGTCATTAATTTTTTAAGTGCACTCACTAGGGGTTAAGATTATTTAGATTTATTGACAGGCCCACCTTCCCCTTGAATACTCTTGTCTCACGGGGCATTTGTAATTATTCCTTGTAGACTCAAGACTTTAGAGTTTAGGGGGTGTTTGAAAACTCAAAAAAAAGTTCCCTTGCTAAACATACAGTATGGCAAATAATATCAGTGAGTACGTTATTAACACGCAGAAGAGTGAAATATAACTACATGTATGTTTTGTGCACAAACAGTACACTGTAATGCAAAATGTTGCAATCTCAGGCTTAAAGTGTTGTGGCATGAAAGGTTGGGATATAAGTTACCCAACATCTATCCATTGTAAAGTGGGTCAGACATGGTGCAAGGTTAAAGGGTTAAAAAAAAGTTGTTCTCGACAAACGGGACATTCAGTAAGGAAGAAACGACATCATTATGCAGGTATTAAATGTTCAGAAAACTTTTGCCATATTCCCCAGTAATACTATTGTCAAGTAGTAATTCTGGAAAGTATTATAAAATTATTCTGATAAATTTTACTATACATGTACAGTGCACTCTCCCGATAACGACATGGCTCGGGACCAGAGGTGCATGTCGTTATCGGGAACATGTCGTTATTCGGAGATTTTCAAGATGGCGGAAAAAGGGGTGTGGTTAGACCCTTAGAATGTAACGTACCAACCATAGTGGGTGATCAGTGATCGGACTTTCCAAACATGTAAAATACACGAAGTGTGTGTGTGTGTTGTGTGTGTTGTTTTGTTTTTTTTGTTTGGTTTTTTTGTTGTTGTTTTTTGTGTGTCATTTTCCCTCTGTCGACATCTTGGGGTGCGTTATTGTTCTCGGGTGAATACAATCGATTCAGCCGTCAGCGATGTGATGACTGACTCATTTAATGCGCGTCACCCTTTTTGTTCCGACGACAATAGACACAGGTGTGTTTTCATTGGCCGATAACAAAGCGATCTCATTGGCCGATAACAAAGCGATCTCATTGGCTATGAGGTGCCTCTGGTAGGACATTTCATTGGTCGGAAAGAAGTGTTTTTATTGGCTCAGAGAATGAAATGAAACTGACCGGAAACAATATTTTAGCTATTTTTATTTTTGTATCTAGCAAAGTCACAGCCGATTATTGCTAACTCAATGTCGTTATCCGGAGAGTGGTCTAAAAAGTATGTCGCTATTTAGAGAGTTTTATTACTAATAACATATAGTAAAAAAATCGGGACCGTGGGTCAATGTCGTTATCGGGAGAATGTCGTTATTCGGAGATGTCGTAATCGGGAGAGTGCACTGTACCTTATTTGAAACACTATGCCTGGAACATCATGCACTGAACATTTTTATTTTACATTTGAACCGGATTTTCACAACACAGTTCATTACAAACCGTGCTATGGTTTCTGTTCAGTCCTTGTTCCCAACATAATAAATGAAATTTTACAAGTTTTCAAAGTATTAGATTCCCTAAACCCAATATGCCATTTTCCAGATGTTTGAACTACCTGTCAAGGTCAAGGTACATCACATGATAAAAAAAACGTATATGACAATAAAAAGATAAAGTGTACATAAAGTTAGTGAAAATTACTTCAGAATCAATAGCTTCTTGGCTATGCGATTCCCAGTCTGTTTTAAATTTCTTTTACACTGAGGCTGAAGATAAAAAAACACATCTTTTACAGGTACAAAGAAGAAGTAATAATGAAAAAAAAAACCACGTGGAAATAACAATTAAAATTATTTTAAAATCAATACAGCTTCTTGGCTATGTGATTCCCAGCCTGTTTCAAATTTCTATTATTTTGAGGTCAAAGATCAAACAACACCAGTTACTGGAACAGAGAAATAATAATAATAACAAAAAAATAAAATGTGGAAACAACAACTGCAAATATCACTCCAACTTCTCTCACACTCACAGTCAGCTTGCCTCCAGCTCAGATAGTCCTTAAGATTGTCATCTGAAGGATAAAGTACAACTCTTGCATCAAATGTAGGTGGGTACTGAAGCTCTTGTGAATTGAAGAACCGAGGCCAGTACAGTGTGAAGGAAGACGCAAAGAGACTTACCACATTCGTCATAATTTTGCTGTGAATACACAAATTAAAGCTGTTTTTAATGAAATATCCTGCTGTGCGCATATATTGTGTCTGCTCATTTACTGAAATCATCAGCTGGGAGAAATATATGTATGGGTGTGTGAAATCCTCTATTCATTCAATGGAAAAAGGTTTGAGGAAAGTAAAATATCAATACATTTTTTTCTTGCAATTTTGAACATCAAATGTTGCCTTTGGTGGCATTTTTTTCTTCTGTGAAATCCTCAGCACAAAATGGTGAAGAATTCTGATGCTCTCTGTTGTCACCTTCTGGCCATAAAATACTGTAATAAAAAAAACATTGGGATCTTTACACAGCAGTGGACTCAAATCCAGAGCATTTGACCGAAGGTCACTAAAGAAATGATGTGCTTAATCACTGATTGGGGGGAGGGGTTAGTACTGCACTCGCTGCAATTTCCAAAAAGTATGTAATCATCTCTTTCGCACACACCCACCTGGCTCTTCTGTTATACACCTTGCAATCTTTGCTGAAGACAAAACTATACTCATCACTCTGACCATAGGCAAGAACAATATCGTGGAAATCTCCCATGACCGTCTGGGCAGCTCTTGTCATTAGGCTGAGACCACGTTCATCATTTGGCTTCATAAAATGGTGGGCATCTGTGAATCTTTAATAAAGAGGACGTTCACCGTAATTAGAATAGATGTGAAATCACCAGTGCCATCACTAATGAGCAACTGCGGCTGTAGCTGTGACACCAACAGCAGCAGCGCCAAACATACATGACCCAAGGTCACTGAATGACATCAAAATATTATTCATGATGTTAGCAATCTGTCCAGTGGTCTGTCCAATTATATTGTACGGTACATATATCCACATCTTTCTTGTATCCCCGGGAGATTAAGTTTGTTCCAGATGTTGTTTTCTTTTACTTAAACATTCCATCCTGCTCTGTATTCAACAAAAGAGAAATCGTCACTGTTCCCTAAGACTGTAGTAACTTAAAAATACGAAAAATCTGATTTCATGTATATTAGATCTAGATCTATATATTCAACTACATTCAAAGCCGCATCGAATGGTTATAGATTCCTAGGCCAAACAATAATTCAATAATCGAATAGCAAAGTTTCAAAAATTCATCGAAACTAGACCAGTTGTGCTACACTAAAACAGTTTTTTGCTTCTCCTGAAAAGTAGCCCAAACCGATTACTACAGTTTTAGGGAGTTGAGACGAAAAGTGGTACATATACCTTGATAAAGGGGCAACACACATACAAAAGCGTGCCACAATGTGGGAAAGAACAATCTGTTGTCTTGATGGGGACAGGATTACCATGACCACCCCCTCCCTCTCTGTCACTACAGGTATGCTTTCTTTTTTTAATAAGAACTTGGTACTGAACGTCCATCTCCAAACCTTGACTGCAACACGAATATTCTAACATTGTACAATCCTTTCATTGTTGGTGTAATAACAACTATCTTCTATTGAATGTTAAGAAAACAAAAGAGCTTGTTTTTGACTTTAGGAAAAATAACAACGATCCTGTTTGTCCTCTTACTATCAACAATGAAGAGGTCGAAATTGTCACAGAGGCCAAATATCTTGGCATTACTATTGATTCATTGCTTAACTGGCATGCGCATGTAACATATGTATACAAGAAAGCCAACCAGCGCATGTATTTCCTCAGAAAGCTCCGCTCTTTAAAAGTTAGCAAAAGCATTCTGAAAATATTTTACACCATGGCTATTCAGAGCGTTTTGATGTATGGAGTTGTCTGTTGGGGAGGAAACATCTTACAAAAAGATAAAAATAAGATCAATATTTTAATTAAAAAAGCATCCAAATTTGTATCTGTGATCTGCCATATTTTGATGAGCTGTACACTGGTGCTTGTATTAAAAAAGCTAATATTATTATAAATGACCCCCAACATCCCCTGAACAAAGAATATAAAAGATCTGTAAGAAGTTTAAGGCTGTTGTCAAAGAAAACTAAAACTGAGCGCTACTTTAAATCGTTTATTCCATCATCAACTAGGATGTTACAATAATGTCGTCATCTTGATCGTAATCTGTGCACAGTTGAATTGTGTCCTGCGTGTCAGGTCAATGTGTTTTAGTTAGGGAAGCATATTGTGTGCACTGTTAATTTTGCTTATTTATTAGTGTGTGTGTATATATGTGTGTGTGCGCGCTATATATCATACTTTCTGTTTCTGTAACTGTATTATGTATTCAATGATCAAAACAAATTTCCTTGTACAAGGACGAATAAAATTTATCTTATCTTATCTATTTGTATCATATTTGAGAAAGAACGCATGTTATTCAAGACATAGTCAACACTGCTGTAGGATCAAATAATATCAGAAATTATTAATTTGTTCATACTCTTCTGAACGACTGAAAAAGATTATGCTGAGAATTTCAGCCATACGCTATATAGGACAGACTTTAATTCATATCATATCTAATGCCTGCATGTGTTTTTATGACTAGAGAAAGAAGCAGAAAAAGTGCCACAGAAACGAGATCACTTTTACTAACTTGTGAAAAGCTTTGCCGTCGATCCTCACGACGATCCAACAGTTGGGCAAACAAGGGTCATCTGTCTCGAACTGTTTGACATACTCAAACTTACTCTTTGCCATTGCCGGTCCCGAGCTCTGGAAATACCTCAACAATGACAAAGTTGGAATGTTTGTGCTCTGTGAATTCGATCTCCTCCGTGCCCTGGATGAAGAGGACGAGCTTCTAAAGGAAGGGTAACTGTTAGAGGAGGAATATCCGGGTGTGAAGACAAATATAATATACTTGCTTGCTCGGCTCTGCAGGAATGTGTCACAGAAACAAGGCAGCGCTGGTCGAGTGACTCTTCTGTAATATAATAGTGAACAAAGCTTTACACTGTATCAGCCTTTACAGCCAAAGTAGTCTATAATAGTCTTTATCTGACAGGTAAACTGCTTACTGAACAAATGAACTGCAACGACACAAGCTCAAGTGTACACTTTCTCTTTGTTACTGCCATACCGGCTGGTTTCTCGCGTACTTTTGTTGTCTTTTCATCAAGCGAACATAAACGAATGTATGTTAAAACAAGCAAGCAAGCACGGTTCTATATAATTCGGTGGCGCAAATTCTACTACATGTGGTTTAAAAACTCTGTGTCGTTCAGTTCGATTTTACTCTCATCTAAAGCCACTGCCCTAGCCATGTTTTTTTTTTCCTTTAGGCAATATATTCACTACCTTCACAATTACCGGATTCAAAATCGACAGGCAGAGATCAAGTAAAGTAGACACGCAGCAATAATCCTGAATGTCGGCCATAAAACCACGGTGTTCTACAATACAATTTCATTTAATCTTTATTCCCCCCATACTGAACAGCAACGGTGTAAAGTCTCAGCTCAATGTATGTATGGTGTATCTTGGGGGTGAAACTAAATTGCCCTATAAAACAAACAAGTAAAATGAAAATGTAAGCATTTGAATTTAGTCAACTGAAAGAAATTGTCGGTCAGAAGACACAACTGTTGTATGACGCCATCACTGTTACCACTCTCTGAAAGGAATCTGAACCAATCTGAGCTTGTTTGTTGTTACTTACATTATTAATTTGGGTGTGTGGGTGTCCACGGGCGAGACACGGATGGTGAGTGGCGGTAAGAGATCTTTGGATGCACGAAAAGCGAGAAACCGAGATTTAACTCGCCTATACACTCCACGCGGCACCAAGAGTATGATATGAAAACAACAACAACAACGTTCTCCAAGCGTGAAATATGTCTTCGGCTGTTTTTCAATTAGCTCCCGAGTAAGTTAATACGAGATAATATCTCTATTGATCTAACACTTATGTTTATCTGTGCCGGTACTGCTTCAGCTTTAGTCCTCCGAGTCCACCTCCTCTAAAGGACTACAAATTCCTATTAACAGGTTTACTCAAGTGTATGTACAACGTACAAGGTCTCTCTTTCTCCGTGCGTGCTGGCGTCTGAGTGAAAGGCAGTGAAGAGACATAGTTTTGGGTCGTGGTATTAAGAATGCGTCCACATTTGATTGCAATATAACGGTATCTGATAAAGGAAGAATTTCGTAGCAAGGACAATTCCACAGCCACGAGCGTGGAATACTGAAAATGCCACTGACTTGAATGACACATATTCAGCTGCAGGAAAAAGGTCGGCAAGAGTCATTACAATTATTGAGATAAAAATATACCAAAATTCATGAACATTTCAACAAATCTCTTACACTCATTAATCACAGGTCGACCTACCGTTGTCTCTTTCTATCTGTCAGGAAAAAAATAATCCAGACAAATCCAATCTAAATGATCTCACTCAACAATGCCGAAGACTTTGGAAAATATTGTCTCAACATTCCTTACTTATCGCTATCGAAAACAACCTCAGGAAATGTTAACTCAATATTCTACACGCCGAGCTTAACCACTATCAAAGGCAAATTTCGGCTAAGCTACGTAAATACTCCCCCACATACACGACCACTGAAAACAATGCTGGACGTAAAACACAATCCTACTCTACCACCAACAATACAATCACTCGGCTCTTCGGGCCCCTGATCTCCAATGAACTTAAACGCAAACTATAGGGGGGAGATATTGTAATGTAAGGCTTTCAATCATTACCAGCGCCCCTCTGAGTCTGAATCAGACAATCACAAAGCCCAAAGATAAGACTTAATGCCTGTGTGATCCACTTGATTTCTGGCAACCCCGTTTTCCATTACTGCGGGGGCGTAATTTAAGTCTCCAGCACCCCGGGTGCTTATTTCTATGACATATGAAAGACAGCAAAATCAAATAATGATTCAGTTTAATGATTTTGCTGTAAACCCACCTAAGACCAATGAGCACTGTCAACATGTACGTTACCTACACACCGATGGTATTTTCAGCAGCCCAGTGATGTCATTACCTAAGAAATAAGCCGTGACGTTTAATTTTTATTCATCTGTACAATAACGTAATGAAAATGCTGCCCATGAGTTTGATAAGGGGAGGAAATGGAACATCCATGATTTCAAAAACTAAACAACACTGCACTAGAATTATTTTGGTACATTTACTCACTGTTTTTAGGGCCCGCGTTCGTCATACGAACACTGGAATTATACAGTATTCGGCTTCAGCATAGATCTATACGCTGTGGTAGTATACCCTAAATGATTTATAACAAAGGAATGAATGCTATTCATTTCATCGTTCTTTAGTGCGAACAAGCTGTTAAGAGAGCTTACAATCAATGGAATTACTGATGGATTTTTCTGTCACTGGGAAATGTCGAGTTATTTTGGAAACAAAGAGAAACTAATGGGAAAGAGGGAAGGCGTGCTTGGACAAGAAGGATAAAAGTGCCACTTATTATAATGTAAGTTATGTCTTGATTCCATCAAAATTAATTATCCGTCGCTAAAACCAGTACTGAAATTCTCTTGTTTTTGTGTGCTCTGTCAGTTGTATTATTCCATCTCTGTCAGTAACCTGTGTGGGTGCCTCTCCGATCAAAAGCCAGCGGTGTCAAACAACCAAGTAAATGTTCGCATGCACACACACTGTGAGAGAGAGATAGACAGAGAGAGAGAGAGAGAGAGAGAGAGAGAGAGAGAGAGAGAGAGAGAGAGAGAGAGAGAGAGAGAGAGAGAGAGAGAGAGAGAGAGAGAGAGAGAGAGAGAGAGAGAGGAGCAAATTAGGAGAGAAAAGATTATAAGATTAAGAATGAGAAAACAGGGTCTAAAAAAACAACAGCGAGGAGGCGGAGCTACGTGCGAAAAACTGGGAAATTCGGCGCGCTACTGGACAAGGAACGAATCCCATGTTTATAGTATACGTAACTGCCACTTCTTTCACCGCATACGTACTGGCTTGATACAGAAGCAAAACAGGCAATCGGTAACGATTATTTTAGAAAGACATTTCAGGCCTGTTAAGGCCGCGTCTTCAACAAAGGTAAGCACCCCCTGAAGGATCTGCGCAAAGCACAACCGACAGAAATCCAGCCTTTTAACAGATTAAAACCAAAAAAAAAAGTACTGTCGAGACAGAAATTAACACACATGTAATCATTCTACCACACGACATAGACAAGTCTGCAAAGGCATTTTTATAGGACAGCACTTTCATACATTCATGCACACACGCACAGAATCATTCAAGGTTTCGTCACCCAATATTCAATTTGTAAAGAATGTGCACGTCAGCTTAAAATGTCGATAAAAGGAAACAAAAAATGTGAACGAAAACTTTATTGCGCCTGCCGTGAAGGATTATAAGAAACCGCGAGATTAAGTTCCACCGGGCATTAGATCTAAATCTCTTGCCATGAGCGCAGATACGCTGGAGACTACAAATTATGGAGCTCTAAATATCAAATTGAAACTTTCAATGGTTCGCGACGGTTAGAACTGGTATCAGAAGGACCAAATTGTGCTTCGGTCTCCATATGAGAAAAACAGAAGAGTAATGCATGTGAATTTGGGATTTCGATTGTTAACTGCATGTTTACGTCCGAAATTGACGGGAAAAAACTAACACAAAAATACATCCTTTCCAAATTTGAGGAAAGGAAAAAGAAGACGCCGTTTCAATCACTGTTTGGCTAGGGACGATTCAAGCCAGCACCACAGTAAATGAACAATGTGCACTGTAACCTCCTTCTCTCCTATAATTATTATATTCTTAAAAGACCACCGTGTGAAGTGTGAACTTTCATAATGCATTTAGTTTTCACGATAAGCCTGATATAATATAATGTCAAACATCGAAATCACTCCCTTGAAATGTCGTATCAGCAAACTTCAGCATTAATTTTCTTAAATAACAATAACATCCCTTATCTCTCCCGTTTCTTGCACTTCCGAACCGCGCTTTGTTTTATGTTGTTTCAACACTTGCACAGTAAAGGAAATATGAAATACAATCTTGGACATTGTTATGACCAGGAACCAAAATATTATTGAAAGCCAACATATAAAAAAACAACAACATAACAACAGCCTCAATGACATCGTAGCCAAGGCGACTTTGGACAGTCATAATTTCATATTTTAGGCATGCCAGTCTAAAACAAATTACATAATGCACCTGTCAAACAGTCGCGCCATGGCGATAAGTTCTACTTAAGCCTACTAAATTAAACATAATCTGCATATTGGGCCCGTTTGGACACCCGGGCAATGAACTAGTTACGTTGATGGCTACGTGACTTATGGTGAAGGATTGAGATAACTACTGCATCAAACAAGAGATCACATTTTCCTAGTGGAATCAAAACATTCTAAAAATAGTCGGTCTCACTCTTAGTCTTAGAACTGGCTGGTTCTCCTTGTCGAATTTAACTGAATCTGCTTTCAACACAAACTGACGGGTACACAATGTTCAAGGATATTTTGACCTTCGGCGATATCAATCATTTTGCTGCAGTTTTACTTCATTAAACACCGCAAATGTACAATTAAAATTTGAGTACACGTATAAAGTACAGCTCCCCACATATGAAGTAGTAAGGTCCTTTTCTTCCGTCGACTCTTTACAAAAGTAGTTCTGCAAAATAAATCAAGTACGTGGCAAACCATAGCAAGTAGGGGGGAAAAAACTGTCCTTTTCTTTCCCACTCAGCCTAAATTTTTTAACAAAGGGATAAATGAATAAATAAACTGCAAAGACAATCACAATAAAGTTAAGTTCCATTGTTCGTTTATAACTGAGTACTAAGCTAGAAACACAGACGTGTATAAATTCAATATCCCAAACATTAGAAACTATAACGAATAAACAGTACCTTTCCTGTCAAGGAAAACATGCCAGACTAGTAATATCCCTTTAGACAAATTCTAAACCATCCACAAACAACTAGCTGGTTCAAGCGGGAAACTAAAGGTGCCAAGACTAAGCAAAATGAGTAAACTGATTCATAAATCTCTCTGCCTCGCGGGGGATGAAACAAAAATTCCAACAAAACATGTTCTTTGTTATGTCAAGCATTTGGTCAACACCGACTGCTGGACAAAAGTCGTAGACAAAACTACACGTATAATGCCCCCCCCTTCAGGACAACCACTCCAGTTACAACACGTCCTATTGACTCGTGTTCAGCAGGCTACAACATACTATCCAATGGTGGACCCGGCCATAGGCATGGCCAATGCTGCATGAAGAGATGAAGAGCGCCGGTTTGCCTACTGCAGCAGATTGCTACGACAGGGTAACTCGATAATGAACAACAGCGAAAAAAAAAAAAAAACCTTGCAAATCCTCGCGTTAGAAACAATAAAATAATAATAATAATGATAAAAAAAAAACATTACTATGCACTATCAAAGAACTAACGAGCAAAAAAATTGCTTTATGTGGAGGTGTTTCTCAAGGTCTCTCTGGTGGGGCGTGGCAATATTTTGGTGGGACACGGAACTTCAGAATGGGGCGCTGGGATTTTTTTAACAGCAATCTTAATTTTATGGTGTATTTTGATATCAGGAAAGGTGATGATGTAAGGCTAAACTGACGAAACTGGTCTCTCGTATCGAACAAATCTGCATCCAGTGTCAAGGACAAGACTGCCACTGAAGTAAGAAACAAGTGAATAAAACTTGAAATAAAGATTTAATTAAAACTTCACTTGAATGTATACATACTGAATATACAGTTTAAAAAAACACCTATTTGTTTATACTGTATACTAACTTCGTCCGATTCGATCACGGTGGGGCGCATGTTTATTTAGAAAATTGAAGTGGGGTGTGGGACATAAAAGGATGAGATTGAGAAACACTGACTACACTAACTTTCTAGCCGCTCACAGTAGGTGAATTACAGTTTCAGTCTACTTGCTGCTGATTTATAAAATTTGCATTTTTTCATTTTATTTTATGTTGAAACTAACTTTTAGGAGGAAGTCTGGTAAATGCCTGACGAGAGGAACTAACACCCAGTATACTAACGTTGTTCAGAGTTACATTCTTTTCCTTGGGGCTTGGGGGGGGGGGGGGGGGATATAAAAGAAAGAAAACAGATTGTAAAAAAGGGCTATAGGTGGGAGGTCAATGGAGACCAGAGGAAAGAAAAGACAAAATTATGAAAATGGTGAAAGGCACCAGCAGACGTTGAGGGTGGATGATCACAAGATTTTAAAGTTAATCTTCTATAGGATATGACGTTTGAATAAACAAACTATTAGTAATAAATCTCTGAACTGAATTTTTATTCCCTCGACAACATCATCACAGTTATTTACAGTCATTAAGCGCTACAGCAATGGTAATCGAACTTCAGTCATACAAATATGCAGTATTACAATTACTGACTTCCAGGTTATTAGCAAAATCTGAGCATCCACACAACCCATATGGTATTCAAAACTAACTGGCTCAAAAATACAGCCTGAACTATACAGAGCACAGAATGACATCACTATGCAAATGTCTGGAGCTGAAAATATCTCACAATGAAGAATTTTACTATTTGGAACATGAGTGCAGTGTAATATCTCATACAGTGGGGATAACACTTTGTAAACTTTATTTACACAAATAGTAGGATGGGTAGAAATAGCTTGTTAAGTACAATATCTTATCTGTATATCAATCAAATATTTCACACGAATTCTGCATTTATGGTACAATTGATGTCATTCCCTCTTTCTTGCTGATCAGAACTATAATCAGTGAAATGATAATTACATTCTGTACACTGCTTTTGTAAATGCTGGCTGGCATATCCCAACCTGGATATCTTTATTTATTATACTGAGAAACTCAGATGAGTCAGATTCACCTGCATTACATGGCCTGAATTATTCCCTTAATTTTGCAAATGGGAAATTCAAACATGTTGAGATGGTTTCAATAATTATGGCATCTATACTTATATATATACAAAACGATGTCATCATGATTGCATACAATGATACATTATTATGTAAGTGAATACACGTAATAACTTGGCTACTGAAGTGTTCAGGTACCTCTCATTAACATACCATTACTCACTCAAACTGGCCACTGTCAAGAACAGATTTGATTCATAAATGTTTCCACTGAGTAAATTTTTGTGAGAGAGCAGTGAGTAATTTTTACAAACGTAATTATTGTGCGAGCCAGCATAACTTGGTCTCGTAAATAATTTGTTTTGAACAGTTTTTTTCCTAATAGATAGACAGAAGGTGTGGGGAAGGATAGACGGACAGCGTAGGTGTGCATGACTGAGCACTTTTTATATCTCGTGTTTTGAACTAGGTTTAGTAGAGAGGGAAGGGGTGAGTAGGAATTAAATGTTGTTGAGACGTCGGTTGACGTACAGAAAATCCGTGATCCAGAGTAAAAGCTCGGGGTTTTGAACATGTTAAGAATTTATTGCTATAAAATTACATTTTATTGTCTTGAGTGATTCGACCTTTGATGTCGACCCAAGGTCGTTGCATAGGGCTGTTACTTAAAATAACTCAGTTCGGCAGCTGAGCTAGAAGTGGTTGCACCAATCACAATCCAGGAATTAGACGGTAAGCTGCAGATGCAGTCCAGTATTTAAGGCCATACAGAACTTAGTTCTGGGCCACATGTAGACAATCCATTTACGAGGTGGACGGCGAGCTCTCAGCCAGATGAGAAGTCATAGAGACGCAGCGATTGAGCTGATATGTACAGTGGTGGAGCATTGTCAGAAATCTACGCTCCTGAGCCCAAGCCTACTTGTTTGAGCATTAAACCCACAGCGCTAATATCAACAGCCCTCACATTGTGAGGGCCGAATGGTGAGCTAAAGATTTTAATTCCATGCTGAATTTACAGCCACCTACACATGTAGACTGTTGACCAGTACTGCCAGACCACATGCATTTCCCGCGACCACGTGTGAACTACACCAGAGCGCGCCTGGCAGAGACGCTATATAAATATGTTTTAGTATGAAGAGAGATAGAACTTTAAACCTTACAGGATCCGTCGCCCTCGGGCGCGGATTCTTTTGAATGTAAATTTATTGTGACTTAGATAACTTCATATTACATTGCCTTAAGTACTTCATAGTTGCTCCTCAGCTTAGCTGAGCATTTTCAGTTGCTATTGTATTCGTTATCTATTATATATTTTATCTTTGAATTTGTTAGATGTATAAACTTTGCAGTCTGTTACTCAAATTGATTTATTTAGTTTTTAGAGTGAAAGTTGTTTATTTGTTGTTGTTTTTTTTGTGCTCGTGTGATTGGGAAGCGGACCTCTTGATCTATATTCCCCAAAATCCCGATCCGCGACAGCCACCACAGTAATGACTGACAGTGACAAATGAAAATGTACATATAAATTTATGTGTCTTAAATGACATACTTTTAATTTTCACGTTGTTAACATTCCACCAAAAAATCAAGGAGATAAAAGCCACTCCATGGCACTTGAATCATTTGGTGGGAAAAATAGGAGAGAAAACCAACTATACAACAGTCTTACTGTAGTTTATGAATGTCTTTGTCCATGATAGAATTTCCAATGGAACAGGTGTAGCTTTTACTTTACCTTAAAAGTATACTCATTCAGAACTGGTCTGAGCCCAGAGAAAAAACTTCCCCACAGTCAGCATTTTTTTTTTAAACAATATTTTTAAAAAATCAGTTGAATGATCAAAATAAAGTTCTGGAAATAAGAAACTAGCTTTCACTATTAAAAAAAAAATTTACTATTTTGCATTTACTACTCAATCAATTTCCATCTACGTGCATTGGACAATGGTCAATAATTATAAAAAGAACAATACAATTGAATTATGAATTTTTAGAATTTCCTGATCTCTGTCATCATACAATGACAAGTTTTCCACCTTACTTATTATTAAGCACCAAAGCATGCAAAGATCACACAATATTAATTGATATTAGCAAAAATGAAGTCGCCTCTAAAAACGCTTCCATGATCAGCACAGCATTTCTCTGCGAAAAAGTTGCACAAATGATCCACAGCATTCAAAAGCAGATCCATGCCTGAATGATTATTCTTTACAAAAATCAGGATTATTTCATCTGGAAATTAGTGTGCATGAAGGTTGTCATAAATCTAAATCGAATTGCCCCAGATATTAAAATTTACATGTTTATCCTGGAACAATACGATGTGACACAGGTTTTTGGGAAGCAAGATATTATACCTCGGTGCTTCCAGGTGTTTACAAGTTGCAAATCTTCATCCCGTGTTCTACCAACAGTAAAATTTTTGGGTAACCCTGTCAGGTAACTTCACCTTGGCCTTCGTGTCAATGGAGCATGATGATTGGATGAAGCTAGTATACAGTATACATCCCTACCCTACGCCTATTCAGAAGTTCCGTACCCCTCCTTGAGAAATCCTGATCTAGATGAAGGACCCGAAGTGTTGATTGAAAGTTTAGTGTGATTTGTTTCCATCTGTGGCTCTGATTACTGTCAGGATTTAGATTTAGATCTAGGTCCAGTGCATGACTGGGGCTAAATATTGTTAATGTTAGACCCTTGTCTAAATTTTGTAAAGGCAAACAGAGAAAATACTGTCTATAAGTATAACTACTATACTAAACTCTGTAGATTTCGGGTCATCTAACAGTGGACAGTAGCCACATGATTGTGTATTAGATCTACTTCGATCCAAGGAGCTTGTTATATAGTATTTAAAGCTCCTTGCTTCTATCACAATATTTGTCAGGTACTTTAAATATTAAAAGGCTGCCCTTATCCGTCAACATTCGACGGATACTGCCCAGCTTTATTTGTCAACATTATCGGCGGATACTGCCCAGCTTCCTGTCAATATTATTGGCGGATACTTGGGTTTATCCGGCAACACTATCGGCAGATCTTGGGCTGCCAAGAGTATTAGCAGATAAAGCTCGGGTTTATCCGCAGGTATTGGTGTTGACTAATGACAAACAACAACAACACACAAGCAAAACTGGATTTATTCCTAATGTTGGATTACAAAAAAAATTGCCAGATTGATTACTGATAAAAGAGGAAAAAAAATCTACCCGGCTGAGAATCGAACCACTGGCCCCCGACTGACAGGTGTACATACAAAAAAAACCAACAAAACTGGATTTCTTCCCTTATTGTTATTGGATTAAAAAAAAAAAAAAAAGCATGACCAAACCAAGAAACCCATATCAACGGATTAGACCTGAACCTTCACCTGCTAGGTAGGCCCCTATCCATTAAATCAATAAAATTCCAAGTCTCTCCAATTTCAATAGATATCGTTATCAACACTCGCCCAATACGAACGTTGATCGCGTCGGGATGTACGGAACAAGGGAGGACGGACGGATAAAGGGTTAGAATCAGGGGAGATGACTCGCAAATGCAGAATTTATGTTGACGGATAAAAAAAATCCTAGGGGAAATTTTATCCAACGATATCGACGGATCAACACTTCAATTCAATAATAAAAATTACTGACTAAACCAAAACATACCAACATCAGTCTGAATTGTCTAATTATAAAGGCAAATAGAGAAAATACTATGTCTATAACAACTATAGGAAACTCTGTACATTTTGGGTCATCAACCAGTGAACAGTAGCCGTTGTGAAATAATTTGTGTATTACTTCGATCCAAGGAGCTTATAATAGTAGGCCTATTTTTAACTAAAGCTCCTTGCTTCGATCTCAATGTTTGTCAGGTACTTTAAATACTAAAAATTACTGACTTACCGAAACATAACAACATCAGTCTGATTTGTCGGTCATCTCGTTTGCCCTTCCACGAATATATATATCTGATGCAAACAGTACACCAACACATCTATTTTAGTGTTTACTGCGGTTTGATACGATCTACAAAGGCATTGTCGGAAAAATAATTTAAGAGTAGTCTCCCCTAGAGAAGGGCAAGTACTGCCGAATTTTTGTTACTGTTAGCAGAGAGTTACGATTTACACCACTCCCTGCTGTTAGTCCTCTGTAAGATGTGGGTTACCCATTTAATTATTTTTTATGTATAGTGGTCTTGCTCACTTGTTGCCGGTCCATGGAATGTTGGGATTTTAGTATAGGCGCTACCTAGGGATCTCGGCATTTTTTTTTATAAGATCTTGGGATTTTTCATGCTATTGTGTATTTTGCTATTATGAGTATTATCGCTTTGTTAAAAAAAAAAAACACAAAATCACAAAATTGCCCATCCATTAGCCAAATGGGCTAAGGTGCAGTTTGAGGTTCCCTGTATGCATAGATATACCAGAGACCTTACAATAGCGAGACAGGTAACTGCCGGGGCCGCTCCATACGTTTGCACTGCAGTGCAGTGTGACAGGCCTAGCGTGACCCAGATACAGATAACGGCGGTCGCACAGTCAGCTGGGAGGCTGACAATAGTGGAATAAGAGGCGATGATGGGCACTATTTCTTTCAATTTACTGACGTTTAGATAAAGATGATAAATAGTTTTATGAGTGTGATAAAAGGAGGAAAGACTATTGTAGTCTTCAAAAACCTCAACTTTGTCATGAGTTGGGTCGTAACGAATACCATACTTGATGGCCATCTCATCAAATATAATGGCACATAATCTTTCCTTCTCTGCCATGGCCTTTACTTTAATTTTGAACATATTCAGAATATTCTGACATAGACCCGGTTGTATGTGAACATTTTTCATGGACAAAGACAGAGTTCTGGGTGACGGAAGGTGGAAAACCTTTTGCAGTAAGCTGTAAGCTTTTCTACTCGCATGGTATACGGACAACGCAAAGCTTTTATCGGCAAAAGTCCAGCGGCGTGCTCCTTTGGATAATTTAGAAACCCTGATCTGGGTTAAGACAAAGCGGAGGGCATCTTTTGACAAATGCGGTTTGAGTATTTCCTCCAAAGACCTGCCATCTTCTGTAATTGTTTCACTTGGTGCAGATTCTTCCCGAGACTTCTAAAGCTTTTTCTTAAGGCGCCAGATCTTCGTTCTCTGCGCTGTAAACTTTTTTCGCAAAGAGTTTTTAATTGTTTCTACCCTTTTGTCGGCATCGCCTGTATTTGGGTATCCATAGGTTCATTTTGTTGTGATGAGGATACGGGGGGAGGAGAAGGTTGAATGATGCGTGTAGGCAATGGTCAATTTCCAGTGAGTTTGGGGGGGGGGGGCGGATTTGGCACTTTGAAAATTGTTGGGACGGCGCCTTTCACCAATGGTTTTCTCGTTGTTGCTGTTGCGCTGAAACAGCATGGCTCAAAGTGCTCTGAACACAGAACATTGCTCTTGTGCAGTGCTTTAGCCGACTTCTTCTCTAGATAAGCCCTTCGTGTATTCACTACCCACTTCTTGCATCTGGAGAAGGAATGACAATATGCCTTGCCACAAAGATGTCACGCTCAATCTAATGGATAATATTTTCTTTTCTTTCATTGCATAGACATCCACTATGCTTCCTTTTCAGCCCAACTTACATATTAGATCCGAAAGACACTCCAGAATGTTAATCACAGTCATGCATACGTCAAAAAAACCTGTCAATTACAATTAATCTTTCAATCTAACAATAATCTTAAAACAACCAAAGCGCCATAATTTACGAGAATAAAATAGTTTTAATTTTTTAAAGTACATTCAAAGTAATCAAGGATACCTTAACTTTAAGTCAATGCCAATGCATTACCATCCCTGACCAACATTTGACAATAATTTTGTAACAAATTGGACAATAAATGTATGCTGACTCGATGCTTTAAAAAAAAAAAAAAAGCCATGTAAAAGTTTATTACTTGACTGGGTCTAATGGAAAGGAGAAAAATGATAAATCCGGTCGTTTGTTCTTTGAATTAGTACAGTACATAGCAGAACACCATTTACAGTGTGTGTTCTTAGTGCTCGCCATTGTTACAACTACCGAGAATCGAGGAGCTTACACCATTATACGGTATAACAATGTAAGCTTCTTGCCGATAATAAAGACTTGTCTTCTGTTACCGCCGTTAATGCCAACACGGATGCCTGACCCAGATACGCGGATCCAGCCACAGTTACCTGTCTCGCTATATAAGGTCTCTGGATATACCCTAGTGAACTAGATTCCTTCCACGCGTCGCTTCGCCAGCCGTCTCTTTCCCTGCTTCCCGACGCGAGCCGGAATGGTCCGCATTGAAACCCCATCTCACCATCGCGGTGTGGGCTGAGCGCTCGATGCTGCCTAGGTAATGGGTTGAAAAATAGCGGTGATTGTGATTGATTTTGTAGCTTTAATTTGATTGTGATTGATTTTGTAACTTTCAGTTGTTTATAGTCACTCACCATACCATTTCCGTACACTATGACATAAAATTTAATAAAATTCCTCGATTGAAAAAAAACAACAACACCACCACCAGCCTGATTCAACCGACACAACTCACCACAACTACAATGTAAAGTCAATGGTGTTAATGTGCATGACACGGTGCAAGAGGCTGGGGTAAGCCCAGAGGGAAGACAACGGATGATGAGATAGATAGATAGATAGATATAATTCTTTATTTCCAATTAGTCGGTACAGTATTTCACACACGATACCCATACAGGAAACAATAGAATGGCATTGTAAATATTAATCCGTTACATGACTGAACATAACTGCTGGCTCTTGGCTTATTTTATCCATAAATAGATGGTAAAAGTGGACAATAACTAAGACTGGCGCATTTATTATTGTAAACCTCTCATGGACATTTCCGAGACTGCCTATAATTAGCACAATGATTTCACAATGATACCCTATGGCGTTGATCTCTAAAGAAAATGGGTAGTACTTATCAAACTTTGATTTGTAAGCTTTATCAATATAAGCATCAAATGGTATCGATATTTCTACTAGTTTGACTGTTTTTCTTTTTCTGTCAATCACTGTTATATATATCTGGCCGCACTTCTCTACGATGGAAACCAATAGAGTCACTTTCAAATATAGATGGTTTGAGGGGAATGTCTTTCAATATGGTCTTGTTTCTGTTGAATGAACGAATCTTTCTTTCCAAAATGTCCAAGATGTTGTTGTGTCCTTGTTGGTACATAAGGTGAAATTTTGTGCAGCCATTAAGGGCGTGTGATGCTGTTTCACTTGGATGATTGTGCACGACTTGGTGTAGGTGTTGGGGTAATCTTCTCCAACTCACCGTGTCGTAAAGTGCGTCATTGTTGTTGACACCGCCATTTTGAATCGTTTTCGTGTTGTTGTCATCGCAGCCCATTGTTATCCTTCTTACTTTACCAGTCCGAATAGCTTCCTTCACCGTCATCTTCAGCCCTGGTACTTAGGCTAGATCGAAATGCCTTCTCCATAACGATAAACTCACCCCACAGCTGTGGGTCCTCAAATCGTAAAGTGCGTCATTGTTGTTGACACCGCCATTTTGAATCGCTTTCGTGTTGTTGTCATCGCAGCCCGTTGTTATCCTTCTTACTTTACCAGTCCGAATAGCTTCCGTCACCGTCATCTTCAGCCCTGTAACAAGGCCCATACCTCCATATGCCATTCCTGCGTTATCGAGGGCAGCTACCACGGATCCCTCCACCAGAACAGCGAACAAAGCACAGACACATAAACATGCGACTAACCCCGTTAGCTGATAGATAGATAGATAGATAGAACAGACAGACAGATAAACCTTAGAGAGAGATAGAGATGAGATATAGAGAGAAAGAGAGAGAGAGAGAAGCTATAGATAGATATAGATAGATAGAGAGAGAGAGAGAAGCGATAGATAGATAGATAGATAGATAGATAGATAGATAGATAGATAGATAGATCAGATCAGATCAGAATAGATCAAATCAGATTAGATCAGAATAGATCAGATTAGATCAGATCAGATCAGAATAGATCAGATCAGAATTAATAGATCAGATCAGATCAGAATGGATCAGAATAGATCAGATCAGAATAGATCAGATCAGATAGAATAGATCCGAATAGATCCGAATAGATCAGATCAGAATAGATCAGATCAGATCAGAATAGATCAGATCAGATCAGAATAGATCATATCAGATCAGAATAGATCAGATAGAAATAGATCAGATCAGAATAGATCAGATCAGAATAGATCAGATCAGAATAGATCAGATCAGAGTAGATCAGAATAGATCAGAGTAGATCAGAATAGATCAGATCAGATCAGAGTAGATCAGATCAGAATAGATCAGCTCAGAATAGATCAGATCAGATCAGAATAGATCCGAATAGATCAGATCAGATCAGAATAGATCAGATCAGATCAGAATAGATCAGATCAGATCAGAATAGATCAGATGAGATCAGAATAGATCAGATGAGATCAGAATAGATCAGATCAGAATAGATCCGAATAGATCAGATCAGAATAGATCAGATGAGATCAGAATAGATCCGATCAGATCAGAATAGATCCGAATAGATCAGATCAGAATAGATCAGATCAGAATAGATCCGATCAGATCAGAATAGATCCGAATAGATCAGATCAGAATAGATCAGATCAGACAGAATATATCAGATCAGAGCAGACCACAATAGATCATATCAGAATATATCAAAATAGATCAGATCAGAATAGAAGAAAGATAAGACAGAATATTATATAGATAGAATAGATAGATAGATAGATAGATAGATAGATAGATAGTACACAGATAGACAGATAAACTTTCTCATAGACAAAGGCCTACGCGGCTACACGCTGCTCCGTTCACAAACACGATGACTCAAATAATGAGTCGCGACCCGCCCCAAGATGGCCGCCAGCGCCTTCTAAAGCCCCCTACACACGTTCAAGCCCGGCGTACGGCCTCGCCCAGATTCTGTAAAACTTATAAAAAACTGAATGTGTGTGGGCGATTTCATACAGCCGGGCTCGGAGCCAGGACTTAAGCCAAAATATCAGGAGGCGCCTGAAAAATTATCTAAAGCCAATGGCTTGATACAGTGCACTCAAAATTAAATCGTGTATGAAAATCATTTTTTGGCCATTTTGATGACAAAATCGGGAAAAGCAGTAAATTTACCATCGATTTGATACCAAACACCATTCTCATGGGATGGATAGAACGTTTTTTTTTTTTTTGTATAAATTACTGACTTTTCATCAATTCTCGCACCTCACCCCGTTCCTCTCTCTCTCTCTGCATCTCCCTCTCTCTCTCATTCTGCGTGTGTGTGTTTGGTGGGGATAAAAAGAGAGATAGATCTATATAGAGAGAGATTTTTTAACCTGTGCGTCCCCGCGAAAACGAACGTGAGGCCGTGCCGATAAACAAAGTAAACTCATTGTATTGTTACATTACATTTGCATTCTACACACATCTAATCCTCGTCACATACATATGACATGTATCGATAATTTTATGTTTTAATAAGTCAGTGACTGTTAAGTGAATGATTAAATCCGATCAATAAAGTGTGATTTTAAAAATTTTGCCTTGTCTCATTAAAAAAAATAAATAGAAACTCTATTAAAGACACCAATGAAATATAGCTGATAGTGATAGATACAATGTACTCAACCGGCTAGATCAGGGGTCCCCAACTCCGTCCTTGGGCTGGTACCACCGGTCCGTGGATCATTTGGTACCAGGGTGCAAAGAATATATTTTTCTTTCATTAGTAGTGTTTACCCAGTCCGCAGAAAAATTTCATGTATGAAACCGGTCCCTGGGACAAAAAAGGTTGGGGACTGCTAGGCTAGATGATCCAACGGTAAGAACCGCCATAAGGGAACCGGGAGGTTGGGGGTTCGAACCCCGGTCGGGCCACACCTAAAATTGGTAATCCAGTGGCTTGTCTTGCTTCATCACCAAAGTGCAGGGATTGGTCGGGTCGGTGTCAGTATACTGTGACTGAGAGGGATATGTGAGTTGTGCTACTCTTCCTATCCCTGTGTGGCGGCACATGTTCGTAAAATGTCCAAAAAATAGCAACGTTACTTAAATAACAACTTGTGGTGAAAGTGACGTCAAACCCAAGTCCAGTGTAACTCATCCGCAGGTAGTCCTCTGCAAGGCAAGTATAAATTGCCCTGCACGTCTCTAGTATCAGTCCACCTAAGGTGAGATGCAGGTTGAAAATTTCAGGTCTTCATATTATGACCAGCCTGTGACTAGAATGACCAAAAACCTCAAGGTTGCTATCATTATCAGCCGTTCATGGGTGGACACTACTGTCCTCATCGCTGTATTTTCCCTCTCGTTCAACGGTGTGACAAGTCTCAAGAGTTTTAAATACGTGTCCTCGTCCATTCGCAAATTAAATAATTACCAAGATCACCTGGATAAAATCTCAACTCATTCAATAAATTGATGTGAGTGTGGGTCGCTCGATCCAACAGCCACTGTTTGACCCAGTATCGTTTTTTGGTCCTCAATTTCCGATTGGGAATGTCTGAACATATTATTATGATTCCACATAGAACCTGTTGTTGGTTGTGAGACATTGTGAACGGGCTATGGTCCAAAATGAAGTGATAAAACTACGTACATCAGGAGTTGGAGGCGCTGTTTTCAAGTGTTTTGTGTATCAATGAAACATCCGTTTCCGCACCTCTGTGTGCAATCGGTTCTCGTGGTGGCGGGAAAATTTTCGTAGAGCCTGACCGCAACGTGTGTGTGCAAAATTGGAATTAAAATCTGTTCCTGAAGCCCGGATTTGGGCGAGGCTGTGAGCCGGGCTTGAACGTGTGTGTGGGGGGGGGGGGGGGGGAGGGGCTTAACAGTACCATTCAGTCCCCGGCGTGTCTGGGCATTGCCTGTATGAGAAGCTCTTTTGCGTAATCTGCAAGCTAACACACTACATCGCAAATTTGCAAAATTTAAAAGTTTAAATGTACTTTTTGGGGTTGGAAAAAAAATGGATTTTTTATTTTTTTACCCCATATTGGGATTTTTCATACAGAATTCTTGGGGTATTTGAAAATCTTCACCGGCAACGCTGCCAGCATCCGACTCTGGGCCATTTTTGCGGAAAAGTATGTGTGAAACGAACTCTTTGCCTCTGGATTACTTGTTCATATCTTCCGTTCCATCCCAGACCGCTGTCTGTTTCGCATGTCAGACTTTTTACGTACAGACAGCAAGTCAAGCTCCCTGGATTATTTTAGGCCTCTTTCACACACATCGACCAAACGCCATCCGCCGTGCACGGCGCGCCGTGATCGATACGGCGTCTTCGTTCACACACATCGACTTATTTTTAGCCGTGTTATGGACGGCATTAATTATCATTTGGCATTCGCCCACCATTTGGGTTTAGTTTATCATTATGGACAGTCGTATGGAACTGGGTACTTATAATATCTATCTAAAAAAAAAAAAACGATGCCAAAGAACTCAATGGATTCACCCCCTAAATGTGCAGTCTCACATTAGCTTTATTTGTAACTGTTTCTCCAGAGCTGCTAACCAATCTGGACAAGTTTGTCACCTTTACGGAAAACCAGCATACTCTAGCACAAACAAGCTTCGCCATGATCTTGTACGGCTTAAGTACATGGCAAAAGGTCACAGCGTACTGTCATGCTTTAACGGATTTGACATCAGCTTACTACCACCTTGCAGGGAAGCCTTGAAGCTGCACATCCTACGAGCAAACTATCAAACTTTAATATGGAAGCAAGCATATCTGGCTCAACCGTTAATAAAATACCTGACCCGCAAAATCACGGCTGGAACAGAGGTAACGGCGGAGGGCTGTCAGTGGAATGGTGCAAAGACTTAAAAGGGGGTATTACACGTACAGTCAAACCGGATCAGTTTTTCAGACCGGATCAGTTTCGGTCGACACTCGGCCCGCAGTCCACCGTACGACAAAGTTTGCTATTACACGTTACGGTCCGACTGCAGGCCGTCCACATACAAGCAGACACGTGTTGAGCAAATAACAGACACACGGCAATCAATACATACAATGGGTGACAGAGAACTGCTTGATAATTTAGCAGTTTATTTTATTTTGAAAAAGAAGAAAAGAAAACAATGTCGTATTTGGTCAAAAGACTGGCTTTTGAAGGGGAGTGTGTTCTCACATACAAATCCTCATGAAAGGTTAACAACAACATTAAGACCTGAGATTTTCTGCCTGTGTGTCACAACCATCACCTGCTCCAGCACCTGACAAACCGACTGCTCTTGTTTCTTTGGTTCTTTTCTGAAAGGACTGAGATTGTTGATTTTTGAAATGGTGGGTCTCTGTTCGCATTGGGATCCAATTGTTTGCAAAAGTCGACGAGTTTTTCGTAGGCCTTTTCTCTTGAAAGATTTAACGCTATAATTCTTACATTTAATTTTCTACAAACACTCTGTGGAACGATAAATTTCAGTAAATTGAGGAACTGTTTCTTTCGACCACGAAGACATAATAGAAATCGCCGTGTTTGAGGAGAGAACAGCGAAACCGGGCATCACACAACCCTGCACCACAGAGAGTTCATGCATACATAATTCCCCAGGCTACCCACTACATCCCCCATTCCATAGAGCAACAGGGGTGATCATTGTCATGACAAAAACAACACACCCACTTCCACAGTGAACAGTCAAAAATATCTGGGAAAAAATAAAATAAATAATGCAGCGATAAAATTGGCCACATGCGAGTATTTTTTGTTAATTTTGATACACTGATTCCGGATTTGATATCATTTTTATGCTCAGACGCCGTTTTCGACAACTTTGTATCAATGCCGGCAGAGAAAAGTGCTATCACGTGGGCTCTGATTACTCTGAAATTTGATCACGTACGCCAGGAAGGCGGTCGAATCCCAAATATCAGGCAGCGCCTGATTTTCGGGACGCAGCCGTCGGCCAGGTCGAATTTCTACGTTTTTCGTCCGGTTTCCTTATTACACGTTACGATTCGACTGCAGGCCGACTGTCAACCAACGTAAATCCAAAACTGATAAGGTTTAACTGTACGTGTAATACCCCTTAAAGGGATCCATATTTTCTTTTGTTAGAATTTATGGTTTAAATTTGCTGTGTTTAGTACATTCTGCAGTTCAAGCATCTGAGGTGTGCTTAATTATTTTCTTCAGACTAATCGTGCGATGTGGTGGGCATAATTATGCTTTATTACTCCGTCATAAACAGTTTACACTCTTAATATGTATGCACACCACCTAATTTAGTCAGATGTTTTTCTGTTTTTTGTTTTTTTTGGTTCAATATGGGACTGATAGGATGTAGATCTAGCTAAAATAAAATGTGAGAGGGTGGGACAAGAGGGTTGAAACATCATTCTCTTAGAAAAGCAGTGACAAATTTATCACATTCTAGTATTGATACTTCATGTATTACTTCACATACTCTAGTTTCATTTCAAATGTTATTAATTTGTTGAGAATTAAATAAAAAAAAGCATGGAAATTGTTGGTCGTTTTTGTATTTTGATTTCCCATCGGAGAGATGAGATGAGAGATTTGTTAGTTTGGTTGAAAGCTGGAGTAAGACATAGTAATAATAACGATCATTTCTATAGTGCCCAATCCAAAAATTGTTACAGAAAATCTTACTCTCTTTCTCTCATCACACATACTTTGTAACTGAAAAGTATTGACCAAGATGTTAAGCACTTAGTTGCACTTGAGACACAGAATATTGTCTTATTGCGAATATTCCTATGGGATAATACTATTCATTCTGGATAATACTCCTCATGATAATCACAGGATATAATTCTACAGGATAATGATATTCCCACAGGATAATGTTCCTACAAGATATTTCTACCGGGTAATATTCCTTTAAGGTAACATTCCTGAAGGATGAGGATATTCCTACAGGATAATGTTTCTACAAGGTATTTCTACATGATAATATTCCTATAAAGGTAACATTCTACAGAACAATAATGTTCCAATGAGACAATATTCCTGCAGGATAATATTCCTACAGGATAATATTCCAACAAGACAATATTCCTACAGGATAACATTTCTACAAGATAACATTCCTAAAGGATAACATTCCCCAAACCGAAGCGATCATTTTGAACAGAGGATATTTTTTTTGTCATGTGGATCAATCGGACCGATATCAGGGGCTGACGATGGTTTCAGATCTGGAGACGTTTTTTTTTTTTTTTCATTCTGAGATTTCGAAATTTTACTCTATGCCACAGGTGTAGAATGCAAGCTAGTTTTGCAATATTTCTGAAAAAAAAAATGTAACGCGGATAAAATATTCTTTCATGTATGCATGTAGAAAATCATTTTGACATGAGTGCCTAGCACTGCGAGATGCTCCTTGTCGAAAAAGTCGTGATTCTAAGACACGATTTATATAAATGGCACTTTGGGCTTTAGAGGGATAAGTTTCTTCACTTATACAGAAAATGCTTGAAATATACTTCGTGGATTGGGACATATGATTGAATGCATCCCAGATTTGAATAACTTAAGTCACTTAAGATTCCCCACAGAGAATTTAACTTGTTTCAGTTTTTTTTTTTCCAAGTTTCGGTTCCAACTGTCTGTACCAGAAATAGGCAGTGCTAGTCGGAACCACAAAAACTGCAGTAGAGGGATAGGGAAGGAGGGAAGACAAAGAGAAGGGGGATACAGATAGGAAGGGAGAGGGAGAGAGAAAGGAGGAAAGAGGGGAGAGAGAGAAAGGGAGGATAGATAGGAAGGGAGAGGCAGAGAGAGAGAGCAAGAGAGATGGAGACAGAGAGAGAGACAGAGACAGGGAGAGAGAGATGGAGGGAGGGAGAGATAAAAATAGTGAAAGGCAGAAAGAGGGCAAGAGAGAGGGATGGGGGAGAGAGAGCGAGAAAGAAAGAAAGCTAAAGATAGAAAGAAAGAGAAGGGGAGAGAGAGGGAGACAGAAAAGGACGGAGAAAGAAGTAAAGACAGAAAAGTGGGGGAGAAAGAGAACAGAGAGAGGGGCAGGCATGCAGACAGACAGAAAGACAGAGAGACACTCTTTCTGTGAATAAGCCTGAGGGACGTGATAAAGTTCTGGAATACTAAAGGCCTGATCTTTGCTGTCACTCCAACAGGCATCTGAATAATGGTGATGGTAATTAAAATAAAACAAAAGTTCTGTGAACTGGAAGCAGTCTGTTAAGCTGTAGCACAGTAATTTACCCCAAGTTTTCTCTCTATTAATTTGTTGGAAAAGTAAAGGCAATATAGCGAGAGCGACAAACACAGAAAGTGCAGGTAAAACTAATTAGAATGCAAAAAAGAACAGTTCAGAAACATTATCATTTCTAAAGATCAAAGATAAAATATCAAAACATATATAAACATAAAAACGATGCAGGAACACATGCATGCACACAAGTGCACGCATGTGCGCACTAACAACATAAACACACACCTTCACCCTAAAGCAAAAAGAGAAGAAACTGACAAGACTGATCTTTTATTTCAAACTATAAGCAAAATTTTACACTTGTTAAGAGATCACCTTATCACAAAAAAGAAGTCTGTTGTTACTAAGATTCTCACAGATTTCTTGAAAACATTTTAATTCAACTATGAAAAACAAGAAAAATTCACTATCAACTATTCTGTTCTCAAACTATGAAACATTATTGATGCAAAAAAACTGCAAATGGTTATAGATCTATGATCAAAGTTTCAAAATACAAGCAATCCTATTCTTGTTTACAAACTTGCACAAAACTAAAGGAATACCTACTGACTGTTAAACCCAAAGTCAGAAAATTCACTGTACTTTTTGGTGCACAAAACTTTTTCATAAGAGAGTCACGATACAGCTCTCTCTCTGTCAATTCATTATTTAACTGACTAAACATAACTTTAATGATGAGGTGGAGGATGACAGGCTTTTGATAGTGAAACTTATTATTTCCACAATTTCATTTCAACATCATTGAACTAAATTCTCCTGATTTAGACACTTAGCTTTGTTGATCGAAGATTATGAGATGATGTAAGTACCCCTAATCCATAATTTTGATGACAGAAACAGTTTCAAACAGGCAAACAACTGTTGAGTTTTATCTATGCAAGAAATAAATTGTTTATCATTGTCATGCTTCCATTTAATGGTAAGTAAACTAAGATTGTTTCTGTGCAAAAATTACAGTACAATCAATTTTTATACATTGTCTATTATATGGGCAATGAAACTGAAAAATATTTGAAAGGAAAAAAAAAACCGGTACTTATAAAAGAAATAAATTTCTCAAAATATTCAGGGAGTATTAAGTCTATATAACTGCCCATTATAACCACTGACATGATTTTAAATTCATTCACATAAAATAAATGTGTCCTTATTTGCCCTATATTGTGCTTGTCCTGCGGAGGGATAAAACAAGGTTTCTTGAAAGGACATATAAATATTTTGGAGATGAACAATTTTTTAATGTGGATGTTCTCCTACAAAAACATTATGCGATATGAATAAAATGTTGATTTTGCTGTTTGGAATTTCACTGCATGGAAATACATTTTATCTGCAACAACTGAAATCTTAAGTGTTCAAATACAGACAGTGACAGAGGTATCAGGTTAAGTAATATCACTAATTTGACATATTTAGATCCCTTTCTCCCCTAACAACAACAACAACAAAAAAAAAATGAAAAACCTAGTCAGAGAAAAAAAATCCACCAAACCACCCCCGCCCCCTAATTCATAAGTTTAAAACTAATAAAACTTGAGTTTTTCTGATTGTGTACTGCATTCCTTTGTAGCCAACTTTCATTATGTCCTTCTAAACATGAAAATGTTATTGCAACCTCAACTTGCTCTGTTTGAAATCTAATAACTGTGAAGCTAATCTTTATGTCCTGTTGCAGCCATCTGATAACACATGGTTTCCCCATGCCTTTAAAAATCTTTGTCCCCCCAAAAAAAATGTAATTCTTGCCTGTTTATAGATTTCATATTTTCCATAAACTTGAAGTTGGACATCTTGATATTATATAACAATATTTTTACATCTTTATCACATATTTCATTAATACAAAGTATATGAACAAATTATTATTCAATATGTTCATCCATTAAAGTATACATATACATATTAAAAAAACCAATACATTTCTAAATATTTTTACACAAAACAAATTGCGAGATAATGGCAATATCATTTACAAAAACCTCAATATCTGTAGAAAAGATAAGGAGGACGGGCATGAACCATATAATCAATTTACCACTTCAATGACAGCTCAAGGGAAATGTTCTAAAAGACTAAAAGAGAATTAGGAAAATGATGTGGAAATGAATGAAACAGATGAGGACAAACGTGGATTGAAACAGACAATTTGACAAGTTTATAAATCAAGGATTCTACCACTGATCTGTGGCATTGCCAAAAGGGTATGTCCTCCAGTTGAAAATACATTGTAAATTATGCAGATTGCCACTGACCATCACCTTATGAACAAATCATAATTATATCTTGCAAATAAACAAAGAATACTGTAGCTATCAGCAATTTTTCCTCTTCATTGGGTCACAACCATTTTATCTCAAACTTTGAAGTTAAATAAAAATTGCACAAAAATCATTAGGACTTTCCCTTCTTCCTTAGTGTCATCACAGAAAATCACAAATAGTTTTACCCAAGATTTTGCAGAAAACTCATTTCAGGGAAATAAAAGTGTTCAAAGAGATGGGTGTTTGGGCTGTTTCTTACTTATGGTGTAGGAAAAGAAAGCAAGCTTATTCAAATTCAAACTGGGCTTCGTGAATTAGACAGCCTGTCTGCACAAGATGAAACTTGCTGGTTTTCGCCACGAGACTAGATATTTTCTTCACATAGTGTTATTTTTCACTTTCCTCATGACTTAATGTTGAAGATCTCAATAAGGTTCATGTAACATCTTGCTACACATAACTACAGAAACTGACATCAAAATATTAGTATCAAATGAACACACACTGTAACAGCTGAGGTTGTTCTAGCACGTTATAGTAGGGGGGAGTTAGTTGATCTAACTACAACCCTTTAGAAAACGAAACTATTACAGCTGTAAAATAAATAAACACGAGATCCGACGATAGATTAAATAATACTAAAGTTTAATAACTGTATAGTGAACAATAAATTAGTAGGAAGACACCAGCGAAACTAAATATCTACGCCACACAAAAGGAAACTCACTTACTCACCCCACCAACCACTCACACAGGTCTATATATATAAACATTCCTACAGAAAGTTCCCGAAATAAACGTTACCTTTGCCCTCGCACAAACTAACCAATCACGCATCAATACGTCATCAGGTTACATCACTCAAGGCCAAATCTGGCGTAAACATCCTTCTCCACAGTGTTATCGAATGTTCGGGAACATACTAATATTTACTGAACGAGTCAAAACACCTGACAACAAGCGGGCGAGGAAAAAACTACTCACTAGGAGAAGAAGGTCAGGTCACGGAGTACAGTACGCTCTAGCGGTTGTCAAGAAGAAATGAACACATGCTCACCAGTGTAACAAGAAAACGGGGGAGGGCAAGGGATAGCTTGCAGATGCTACACACACTTGTCACAAGGACATGGTGTATGCCACATTTCCTGTTGATTTGTCCATGAGACAGCTAATGGTAAAGCAACAGAAAGTGCATTAAGGAAGAAAAAAAAAATGAGCAAAACAACCAATCCTTACAATGGCCTCTTCTTTCACTGCTTTTCCAGAAAGTACACAGAGTGAGTCAAGACTTAATTCAGGATAATAATATCACACAATGCATGAAGTAATGTAAAATGGATGATGAGTGAGCATATAGAATGGCAATGAAAAGGCAGAGCACATAAATAATTTGTGGAGATAGTCTGCGCAATATATTACAGTATGCACACTAACCTATAGTGTAAAACATGAATATTTGTACATATGTAGGACTTAACAAGCAGTAAAATAAAATAAAAAAATTCTGAAATGTATTAGTTTGTCCTAAGCATGAATACCATTAGTCATCAAAATCATCCTTGACTTGTATAATTTCAGTCAGTTTACCATTTGTTAGTATACATGTTTAACAAAGTAGATCATCAACTTATTTCTCAATATATGTGTTACAGAATCTATCACAGAATAAAAGGCTGAACCCGTTTTAAAAAATCATCAGAATATATGAAGGTATACTTAGTAATAAAAAAACCACAACAAAAATTGTCCATTAAAAAATACTCCTTCAACTAGTTAGCAGTATTAAGCATGAAGGCCATATCATTAATTCTCATACATGTATGTTTTTATAAATTCTCTTTCCATGAATCATTTCCATTTGTGGATTGACTATTTTTTTTTTTCCCTCATCTGATAAGTTAAGCTTCATGAAAGTTTAATTAAGTTATGCTTGTGTTTGTTTTTTTATTTTCTTTAAAGCCATATTAGCAGACCATTAATTTATTGTTCGTACAGTGTTCAGAAATTGAGATTGAGTGATTATTAATATTATGCTTCTCACTCACAGTGGATCACAAAACCTTAAAACTCAGCCTGAGCCATTCCAAGGAGCTTGGGCAATTCTTGGGTATTATGAAAAATTCAGAAACATTAATTAAGCACATTAAGATGAACCTATACTTATATACATCTGATCCTGCCACAAGAAACTTTAACAACTTCAGACGTTTTTCTTTCCTCCAGCTGAAAAGTCAGTGGCCTTTCCATTCACATTCAGCTTTTTTCCCAGTTACTTATTGCGTACATCATTAACTCACCTAATGTTATACATTCATTGCTACAGTCAGAAAGTAATTTTAATATATCAGTAAGATAGCCGCTGTCATGTTCACATCAGAGCAAAAATTTTACATCTGTTCAGACATTGTAATATCAAGATTTTACTGAAGTTTAGTAACATATTATATTATGTATCAATACATTAAAAATGTGCAGTACGGTAATCAAAATTCCTTCTACAGCTGGCATGCACAATGTTGAATGGCATAAAGGTTTGTTCTTCCCCAGTCAGAGATTTTTGCTCAAGACTAAGATAACAATCCAGGTGGTAAAAACATCTTGGTGGTTAAATAAGAGAAAATTAAAGTGATTTAATAAATAAATCAGTGTACTTACAGGTGAGAAAATGAAAGAATTGGGGGAGTATACCGATGCTGGATGAATGTACAAAGATGAATGGATTGAAAGGTGGAAATACAGATGGAGAAACTGCAGAGTGGTCACAAGCCATCCCCTAAGAATGACACTTTTTGGCTGAACTGAATTACACACTACTCCTACAGGCCTTCTCCACTGTGTGCAAAACATCGAGGGGGATTCACTGTGTACTTCGTAAGTATTACTTAAAAGAAAAAAAGTCGTACCTCTAAACACTATGAGCACATGAAACTGCAATCACCCATTTCTCAAAAATTGATGGAAGGGAATTAGAACCTTGTCATTCTGAGGGGATGAAGTATTAAAAATGGATGAACTGATGTACAGATGGCTGGCTAGACAGCTAGTTGGACATTATTATGGCAAGAAACAAGGATGATCACCTCCATAATCACAACATAAGTAATTAAACTCGTGAGACGTTTTTCTACAGACTTATTACTGTACAATTCTCATAAGTTTTATATCTGCAAACATGTACAACTCAACCGACTGCATTTCAGCATGATATCAATAGAGTTTACATTCACTGCTTACGATCCAGGGGATGTAACTCAAACAGCACTTCTGAATCTGTAGCTTGAAGTAATGGAGTTTTTGGACTGTCAGGCTTGTGTGGAGTTTGATGGACAAGCACATCAACTTTCAGAGATGATTTGTTCACAATCTTCGGGTTCTTAATGTAATGCCCTTCTTTTGGTGTCTTTGGAGAAACTTGTTCATTTGGGTACGATGTTTGTGAACAGTATGCTGATGATGTGCCATGACCTTTTGTCACATGTAAAGCAGTGTCTTTCTTAGTGGGATTCACTTCAGGACAACCATCCTGGTCAGCAAGGAGAAACATGCATTCAGAAATACCCTCAGCGATTTCCAAGTCTTCATCTTCATCCTCGTTCTCATAACTTTCTTCTGTTATATTTTCATCACTATTAGAATTATGCCTCTTTGCATTCCCAATGACATCAACTTTGTCTGAAATGCTAACACTCTTTGTTGATGACCCAGACTTTGTCCGGCATACTTCATTGTGAGTGGCATGGGAAGGATGAGGGAGTTCATCTTGTGAAACTTGACTAGATTCAGTCTCCTCAGTTTCTTCTGATGGGAATGGCAGGTAGTCGTTCAACACTGCTTGTGTGATTACTGCAAGTGGTGCCGTATTACCTGAACTCCCCAAACTCTGATTTGAAGCACTGGATAATATAGATGCTTTTGAATCCTTTCTGAGGTCATCATAAGAGCGCTTAAATTCAGGTTTCTTTTTGAGATGATGTGCTGCGACATAGTACTTCAAGAATGCCTCCAGAGACCGCCGACCTCTTTCTAGCACAAACTCTATGTCTGGTGGTTCCAAAACAAAGTCAGAGGTGCCAACATGACCTGTGTTGATGCCCACTGTCCTTTTCAGGTCACGTTCCTGAGAATGACAGTTATGTAAAAAAAATTAGGTTATATTCTGTGTGTAAGTAGATGTACATCAGTTGCTGTAAATGAATGTATTTGCACAAAGACAAATGAAATAAATTATACATCTTGTCCTGCAAGATGGGCAGACGCAAACTAATGTAATCATGGTTAGGGGATCTCGTAAGTATTTATTTTAAAACAAAATGGATGTTCTCTCATAAGTATTTATTTACAAACAAATAGATGTCCTTGTTGAACAAGAACATTTATCACCTTCACAAAAACAAAATAATCACAGCTGGGGAGTGCAGTTATGACATACTCTTAAACATCATTTGGTGACTTACTTCAACATAAACTCTCTTCACATTGGTCAACAGAGTGGCTTGTAGTGTTTCCAAAAAGCTTGAGAAATTTTTTATCTCACGTCTCTGATAACCTAAGAAACGATTCTGCATGCTGATGCCAGTCTCTTCCATGAAGCTCAATAGCTCATTATAGCTAATCTGAAATGGGCAAAGAGAGAAAACAATTGTATTCCATGTTGATGAAAACCAGAGGTGGTGACCTTCATAACTCAGCATTATAAATGAAAAGGGAAATATTTACGGTTATTTTGCCAGATGTGGATAAATACCTATTGAGTTCCATCAAGCTTGCTATCAAAAGTAAATGGGGAATACAGAGTCTGCTAGGTCAAATATGACAAAAACAGTTCAGCATATTGCCAAAACTTTTAAAAGCAGGGAATTTCATAGCCTTCTCGAAGGACATTTTTGGACTAATTATGTGGCTCTTTCCAAACATTTTCTATAAGACCTCAAGATTACAGCTGTCTCTCTACCTCTTCTCATGATAATATACAGACTTCAAACCGATGGTCACTACAGCTGCATACTATTAATGTGGTTTGAATGCATATCCATGATGTTCATAATGGTCATAAGACTGAGAGTACAGAGACTGTATAATGACAATACTGAATGTAATAATGTAATGGTATGGGTAAATTGATTAACTGTGTATACTGTGATAAGGGCATTATCGTCATATGTATAGCCAAATAATAATAATGATAATACACACATTTTGGTCAATATTAGAGTGTGCTTAAACTAAAAAAGGATTTAATCCGGTCTACTTCACCACTTGATTTTCATGAAAAAGAAAAATCAGTAAATGAAATATGTACACCTAGATCTGTGTTTCTTTAGGTGAAAGACGTTCAGATTCCCAGTGCAAAGGAAAAAAATAAATACTGTAATAAAAACATCAGCTACAAAATGAATAAAAACTGGGATATTAAAAAGTGTAGGAAACAATCCACACATTTGTGTAAGTAAAGTTCCCTGCGTGATTTCATTACGCAGAATGAACAAAAACAAGCTCTTTTTCTACCGTCAATCTTTTGTCAAAAACTTCCTGTATCAAAAGCTATCATACAAAGCACAACGCTATAGTAAAAAAATTAAATTATTACCTAGAAAAATGTAGAATAAAACGTAATGTGTGGTATGTGTATACTTAGGGAAAAAAAAACTCTGCATGTATGTTACAGCATGGCAGTTGGGAATTTGAGGTGGAGGAAACAGTAGCAGAGCGTGATATACGGGCAAATTTAATTAATTAAACTATCTTTGCCAAGTTGCAGGGGTAGAAGGGTTGGCCAGTGGTTTGGGATTCTGCACAGGGAGAGTGCATGCAGTTAACCATACAAAAACCCATCCCACCAAATAGGTACTGACAACAGAACAGCTGATTAATAATAATGTCTGGTTTGTTCTAAAGGTGTCCGACTGATGTAAGTCACAACATTGGGTTTCCAATTAAGTTTATATTCTTCCACTATTTCTACATCAAACAGTTAGAAAACTTGAGGTATTGAGAAGTCTGTGAAATGGAAGATGAGAAAGGCAAAGGAAACAAATCTAACTGATGAAGGAGAAAATACAAGAAAATCAGATGAATGACTGAACTGTAAGATTTGAACGTCAAGATGAACCTGCATGCTTCTCCCCCACTCCACTCCGTCAGTTTCTCTCTCCCTCTCATTAAAATTAACAATGAAATAAAAGGGAGGAGGGGGTGCAGGCAAAGGGGGAACAAAAGGAAATGGGCAATGGAGTTATTATGCAATAGATGATTTTAATGTGCAATTTCCCATTTCTTAGGAAAATGCTTAGATTGATGCTGCATAAAAGTAATACTATTGCTGCAATTATCAC
Organism: Onchidella celtica; assembly: GCA_963931925.1. Taxonomy (NCBI): domain Eukaryota; kingdom Metazoa; phylum Mollusca; class Gastropoda; order Systellommatophora; family Onchidiidae; genus Onchidella; species Onchidella celtica. Next base: position 29,360,244 of record OZ007567.1, read on the forward strand.
CAAGTATTTACCATCACTGTGTTTCAGGCTGACCTTTTTTAATTAAATAATAATAAAATAAATGCACTTAAATTTGAAGATTTCTCATGGAACAAGATAAGTTCTGGACGTCAATATTTTGTCGTATTTTATTTTAGCAGTCTGCTTGTACAAGTAAGTTTCAAGTTTCGCTAAAAAAGAAAAAAAAAAAAAACTAACTCAACAATTCAGTTATTGATGTCCTGGGTGCAAAGAGGATGGATGTTGGGTTGCATTCAGGACACAGCTTTGTGTTTGCATAAGGCAACACAGTGGAAAAAAACAATAGGATGCACAGGAAGAAAAGCGTGCATTTTCCACGGTGAAATTTTAATACACACCAAAAACCACAAATTTGTAAAACAATGTTGCACCGTAAGTAGAACTTTTCATTAGTTAATGATGTAGCCATCACAATAGGGAAATCAACAGTTATTAAAAGCCATGCACATTTGTCTAAGATGTACGTGCTGCAGTCCTTCTCTATTTGGTATTCACTGCATAAACTTACTTTATAGGGCCTGCCATTCTGAAAGTTACAATTTGAACAGATACAAAAAGACACTAAAATTTGAAAATAATATACCACGATGTCAAACGTGCAGATGCTAGATAAGTGAACTCTGCAGACTGCGCTCTTTCACAGATATATTTGCAAGCTTTTTTTTTTTTTTCAAGTTTTTGTTTAAAGGTTTAGATCAAAGTTTTCTCTACCATTTCTAAAGCCTTACATGTTACATGATGATTATAACATGAGAATAAGACTTCCATGTGGTAGAGTTTAATTTGTTCAATAAACTTTTATTTAACCGTTTCTTGTATACATGTATTCCTTTAATTTATTATAAAAAATGTGACTGAACCCTAAAGAAATCTACGGTTTTACAATAGTCAGTCATTTTCAGTGTCTTTTGTAAAACATCAAAAAAAGAAAAAAAAGAATTTCAATGGGGAAATTTCTGCATGAAATGAACAGCCTCCACACAGTAATTCACACTGGACATATTAAATATTAAGTATTAACCAATTATATAAAGAGAAAGAAGAAGCGGACAGATAAGCCTTTGCAGGGAGGGAGACATGACAGCAGGACAGAATATTAGCAATGAGAAAAGGCAGGAAAAAGCAACAAATATGACACAACAAACTTGACAGAGAGTATGACAAAAAAAGAAAACACACAACATAATATCATATTTTATTCCAGCTAGAGGATGACAACATACAATGGGGAAAATTTTTTTATTTTATATACTGAACATTGACAACTTCTGACACTAGGAAAAGAATTCTACTGAAAATAGAGATCTTCAAATAATGGGCCTGTATCGAGGCCTGTTCTTGTATCTCCTCTTTATGACCTGGAACAAGTGTGTTTTATAGGTTGTATGACAAAAAGTACAACACTAATCATAATTATGATCACCCTCAAAGCTGTCATTACCATCAGGGACAGATACTGAAAAAGCACAATTAAAGTGAGGGGCTGACATAATAATGAAGAACAACCAGTTAAATGACACAATTAAAAATAATGGATAGAAGATTATAAATATATAGTAAATAACTAGTAAAATCACACTCATTGTGACTGACCTGTCCATTATGGTCTCTGTCCAGATAATCTAATATGACGTCACTGCCAACATCACCAAATAAAATCAATCTTCTCTTCCTTGGGAACGCTACTTCCTATTGGTGAGAAATGGTTCAATTGTATTATAAGTATATAGATACATGTACTGTATAACACAAAGTGTACACATGTATCGTATCACGCCAAGCCAGCACTCTATATGGCTGATTAACTAATATATCAATCAGTTAAATTACGGAAAAGGGGAGGGGGGGGGGAGATATGAATGTAATGTTTTGATGTCTATATTTTTATTCTCAATTTTATATGCATGTATCTACGTATACACTACTTAACGCCTTCTACGTAATGTTTTATAACATTTTATGTCTTTTGTAAAGCGCTTTGAGTTTATAAGGAAAGCGCTATATAAATAAACTTATTATTATTATTATTATTAAATAGCTCAGCTAAATAATCACTTTTCATTCTATTAACCAATCAATTGCTGATTTAGGAACCAATCAGACAAACACATATCAACCATCCAGCCTGTTGGTCAGTCAAACCAGTTCAGTTGTTTCTCCCACCCTTATTCATCTACACTCTGTCTGTCTGTTTATCTGTCTGCTACCTGTCCACCCGTCTGTCTATTTGTCTCCCTATTAATAGATCTTAGAGGTTTGTCTGTCTGTCTTCCTACTGGTTTAACTGCTTATCCCCTAGAAATCCTTCCACCCCTCACCCTCCCATCCATGGCTATACATTGTCTACCTAGAATCTATCTAATTTCTATATGTATCTCAATCACAGATTATGGCTTACGTCATTTAAAGCAGCTTCCAGTTCCTCACGGTCAATGGTATCATTTCTGTCAGCGTTGTGTTTGTTCAAGGCCTGAAAAGAAAAGAAAAAAAAAGAATTTATAGCTTAAGTAGTTTCGACAGCTAACTCCTGGTATGGACGTCAATGATAACGTGTGACATGCCGGCAAAATGTCAGCCACTCTTTTAGAAGAATGAACCCGGTGATTTTTTTTTCCGTCTTGACACAGAGCGCATAATCACCGTTGGCTAAATCTTGACTCCTCCGATCTCACCATAGATATACACTAGTGAACTAGATTCCGCGCGTCGCTTCGCCAGCGGTCTCTTTCCCTGCTTCCCGACGCGAGCCGGAATGGTCCGCATTGAAACCCCATCTCACCATCGCGGTGTGGGCTGAGCGCTCGATGCTGGCCTAACCCAGCCTAGGTAATGGGTTGAAAAATAGCGGTGATTGTGGTTGATTTTGTAGCTTTAATTTGATTGTGATTGATTTTGTAACTTTCATTTGTTTATAGTCACTCACATACCATTTCCGTACACTATGACATAAAATTGAATAAAATTCCTCGACTGAAAAAACAACAACAACAGACTGATTCAACCGACACAACTCACCACAACTACAATGTAAAGCCAATGGTGTTAATGTGCACGGCACGGTGCGAGAAGGTGGGGTAAGCCTAGAGGGAAAGCAACGGATGATGAGAATAGATAGATAGATAGATAGATAGATAGATAGATAGATAGATAGATAGATAGATAGATAGATAGATAGGTAGAACAGACAGACAGATAAACCTTAGAGAGACATAGACAGAGAGAGAGAGACAGTGATAGAAACAGATAGAGAGAGAGAGAGACAGAAACAGATAGAGAGAGAGAGAGAGACATATGGGGAGAGAGATATAGAGAGACAGAGAGATAGAGAGAGAGAGAAGCGAGAGAGAGATAAAATAGATAGATAGATAGATAGATAGGATCAGATCAGATCAGAATAGATCAGATCAGAATAGATCAGAATAGATCCGAATAGATCAGACCAGATCAGAATAGATCAGATCAGATCAGAATAGATCAGAATAGATCAGATCAGATCAGATCAGAATAGATCAGAATAGATCCGATCAGATCAGAATAGATCCGATCAGATCAGAATAGATCAGAATAGATCGATCAGAATAGATCCGATCAGATCAGAATAGATCAGAATAGATCGATCAGAATAGATAAGATCAGATCAGAATAGATCAGAATAGATCAGGTCAGATCAGAATAGATCAGAATAGATCAGATCAGATCAGAATAGATCAGAATAGATCAGAGCAGATCACAATAGATCAGAATAGCTCAGATCAGATCAGAATAGATCAGAATAGATCAGATCAGATCAGAATAGATCCGAATAGATCCGATCAGATCAGAATAGATCAGAATAGATCGATCAGAATAGATCAGATCAGCCCAGAACAGATCAGAATATATCAGATCAGATCAGAATAGATCAGATCAGAATAGATCAGATCGGATCAGATCAGAATAGATCAGATCAGATCAGATTAGATCGAATAGATCCGATCAGATCAGAATAGATCAGAATAGATCAGATCAGCTCAGAATAGATCAGATTAGATCAGAATCGATCAGATCAGATCAGAATAGATCAGATCAGATCAGAATAGATCAGATCGGAATAGATCAGATCAGAATATATCAGATCAGATCAGAATAGATCAGAATAGACCAGAATAGATCAGATCAGATCAGAATAGATTCGAATAGATCTTATCAGATCACAATAGATCAGAATAGATCAGATCAGATCAGAATAGATCACATCAGATCAGATCAGAATAGATCAGATCAGATCAGAATAGATCAGATCGGATCAGTAGGCCTATAGATCAGAATAGATCAGATCAGAATCGATCAGAATATATCAGATCAGAATATTATCAGAATAGATCAGATCAGAATAGAAAGATAAGATAAATAGAATAGATAGATAGAATAAATAGAATAGATAGATGGAATAGACAGACAGATAGATGATAGATAGATAGATAGATAGATAGATAGATAGATAGATAGATAGATAGTACACAGACACAGACAGACAGATAGACAGATAAACTTTCTCATAAACAAAGGCCTATACGCTGCTCCGTTTACAAACACGATGACTCAAAATAATGAGTCGCGACCCACCCCGTGATGGCCGCCAGCGCCTTCTAACAATCCCATTCAGTCCCTGGCGTGTCTGGGCATTGCATCTCAGATTCCTGTACGTTAAAAAGTATATTGTACGGTAACCAATTCATTGGTCAATTTTTAAAAAATCTGTATCGCTTTGCCTGTTTCTCCACCCGTCTCATTTCAATCAGTACTAATACAGCTGTTTTATTAACAATATAACACTAAACACATCTGTTTAACAACCACTGTGGTTCACTGGGAAGTAGGCCTTTGCTGACTCTAGGTTAAAAAAAGTGCGCAGAGAAGAATCCAGATACATTAAATGGCTCCAATGACAAATGGGGAAAAAAAGCAGCCTTAGAAAACGGTGTTCTTTAAAAATTATGGCTGAGTTCCTGCACAGACACAGGGCATTTGGCCCAAATTTGGCGCCCTACGCACGTGTTCCACCTGCACCCCCTCCCCTCCCCGTTAAGCTACTGAACAGAATGTTACTGAGCAAAGAGTTAAAAAACCAACAGTGGCAACTCTAAAGTATAACAAACACGCTAGATAAAAAAAATATGTTTTTTTTTTTATCCTAGTAAATTTACTGCCTGTGCGCAAAGACCGTGTGTAAGCACCTAATTATATGCATAAACCGTGATACCAGGACCACAGTTATCGTGAGCTACGCTCTAGCCTGCTCTGCGGGATAACAGTGCAGACTTGCACAACCATGCATAAGCACGCAGCGTTTAGTCTAAGCATGATAAGCTGTGAATGGAATAAAATGGGGAGCTGGGATAACTTCTTCTGTACACCACTGCTCAACCGTAGCTCTCGTCCACGACTGAATGCAGCCAAGAACATCCCAAGACAGAGAAAGCCAAGCGTGCAAACAATGAAGCTTAAGGCATGGAGCGCCTGACCGGAGACATAATCATAAAACACAATGACCCACTTAAATTAAGAAATAAAATTACTGACATGCTGTAGCATCCTTGGCTCTGGTAACAACACAGGTAATGAAATGAACACAAGCGGAGAAGATAGTTATTTCTGTGTTATAATTAAACCCAAGCAATTGTCTTAAAAAATGTGAACAACACAGTCTTAAGGACTTCGAAACAAGAATAGGCTACTTGATACTTGCAATGTATTTTCCTCATACATAGTAACAGGTCGATCTGCCTGGGACATCTTTTTTGGGCAAAGGAGGATTCATTTATTTATTTTGAAAACCCACATCGTTTTCAGGCCTGTCAACTAGCAAAAGGACAGATATGAACGTTGTTAGGAATAAATCAGCGGACGATAGTCATTCCTGGCCAAGGATGAAACTAATAAAACAGCCGTGTGCCTGATTTGAGACCACGTTTTATGTCTATTCAGGTGAGTCCCCCATCAACACTACAGCCTGAATTTGTGGGTCATTAAAAATGTTATTTAAAAGAAGCAATCAGGCCATTACACAGGATTTTTACCATGGATAAATTTAGTCGCCTATTCATGCATAAAGTAACATCTTCATACCACACATTTCAAAAATATTTTGTCCAATCTTTATTCCGCCAGTTTAAAAGTGCATGGAGTCCAAAATCCGTGGCGAAATGTCTGAATAAGTGGACTGTGAGTTACAATGCTGACCCTAATTCTTACCTCAGACAATAATAACATCAACAGAATAACCATCTCGCATTGCTTCATCACTTTCCTTCACTCAAACCATCCTTGGAACAATTCGGCATCTAAATGTAAAATGCCACCATCTGAACTCAATTAAAAAAAATGTCATGGTGTAACATTCGAGCAACACTAAAATCCCAAGGTTTATTGCATAGAATTTGTCAGAACAGAACAAATTATCCGTCTTGTCTCCTGGCTTACTTTTCTAATTACCTGGTGATATAGGCAAGGAAAAATAACAACAACAATAACAACAAATTTCTTACCCGCAGGAAAGAATTCATAGCTTTCACCAATCGTCTATGCTCACGATCTGTTTTCAGTTGCAATTTTTTCTTTCTGATCTTTTCCCTGATGATAGAAGAAATTAAAAAGAGAGTTAAGGATTATGGTAGTATAGGCATCATTTTGTAACCATCCAAGGACTAATACAAAACTAAATATGCACTGCACTACAGATATGGCAAGACGTTACACCACAGAAGCCACCATCTCTTGCTCATTTATCGTGGTTGCACTGTTCACTGCGGCACATAGTAGGCGTAAACAGGCAGTCTCAACCCTTTTCTTCCGGTTTACTCTCTAGCAACTTTTGGAAAGTAAATTTATGCCCACTCTGTGGATTTTGAATTTACGCTTCTTCCTTAAGAAAGCAACCGTCGAAGGGCACATTTTAAAATACTGATTTAAACAATGTTATTTTAAGTTCAGATAACAATAACAATACCAATTCTAATAGCATTATAAGGCAATGTCTTAAACAAAGTAGGCTTACTTCAGATTTGATTTTCTTCTTAACTCCAGATTTGCTTTTGGAAATGTATACAATAAATTCCAGAATCCACAAACTGACTCACTGAGTAGGCGAAAAGTACCTCTGGGAGTAAATTTATCTCAACCTGGTAACCCCTATGCTAAAACTGGAAATACTTTTTTGCATCAGATGATCGGTTTGTACCATCAACTCGACCCAGTATTTCTTCCAACTCCGATCACACGTAATAAGGCCTAATGTGTTGTCATGGGTCACAACTGACAGACTAATTTCATAAAAGTACGCTCAGGATACAAGGAACGGGGGCTATAATATTATGTAATACAAAATGTTCTGATCATAACCGATGCGGCCTGACCATAGATATACACTACAAAACGGGCCTGGCGCATATTATGTGGGCGAAGACGGAAAATGCTTATTCGATTTCCAAAAGCAATAGAACTCTTTCTGGGGATCGTTACGCCTTTGAACCTCCCTCATACAGGCGGAACAAGATTATAAAAGTGGGAGGTTATGGCTTTTCGCGGCCTTCGCCTAAATTTAAATTCGCCAAAAATAGAAGACTTACATGTCTCATGAGATCGGTTAAGTCAACCTTTCAGACACGTTTTAGCCGCCAGTTTAGGTTTACACCCACCGACTGACAATCTTTTTAGATTACAGTAATTAAATTTAGATAAATTGTCCCCTAAAATATGAGCAAAATATGCAGTAGAGATAACAGGAAAACCCGCCCTGTACATTGGTTTTTGTTCCAGTTTATTTCCTGACATTTTTTAACTGTCACGCTGGAGTAAATAACTATACAAAATTTGCAGGATCTAAAAATAGGGGTAGAAACTTTGAATGTAGATCTTAAGCAAAGTCACGTCATGGCTGAAAGTTTTCAAGTGGGAGCTAGTGGACGATCCGTTGGGGCGACCGCTTCGGCAATCGCTTTAATCAATCTGCGATGTTTATTGGCAGACTGAGGGGGTGGGGATTCCCCATAGACGATGGGATGGAGGTGGCTGTATGTGACTTGTACAACTTTCAGTGTTATGACAGCATAATGGATGAAAGGCATCCGTTGAATCGACACACAGCGTAAGCGAATGGCACATTTTTGAATGCAGAATTGTGAGATACCAGCTGCGCCAGGCTGCAGCCTTCACAAGGGCAATAGGCCTAAATACTTTGTATTTTGTAGGCTCTTTCACAACTGTTTTGGTGGGTTGTTTATGCAACCCTTACAGGGTAAACGATCCCGTCATGCCTAGATCAGACCCGTGCTGTATACAGACATTAAAGAAATTTCTTTGAGCACGTCTGCAGTGCATGCGGTTAGCTGGGGCTGCGCATACCTGGTCTTGATAAGTTGTCAAGAAAGCGACACTTTTACAGATTCCCAGCTCCACTGTGTGTGTCTTCAGAATTTATGATTAATAGCACGCCATACTCTTATCTTTGCTACTGTATACATAATAAATTCGCTCTGGAACTTTGGAATCGGTCGCTCCTTCACACTTCCACCTTTTCAGACAAGAATAATTTTGGTTTCAGAAACATTAATAACTAATGTCTGAATGGGCCTGTACAACCCCTCACCCCTTTCAAGGCATTTTTTTTAACTGCGCGAAGGTTTCAATTTTCGATCAGACTGCAAGGAATGCTATCATCTACTGTAAGGTGTGGCTTAATATTCATAGGGCCAGGCGACTAAATTCTCTCAGTGACGGAAAAACCTTTTGCAACCTGAATACTCGATCAATTTCCCCAGGCATCTTTTCCCATCCCTGTGCCCCGACCTCTACCCGAGGGAGGTTAAACTTTTAAAGCGACCTGGGCCAAAATACGCCAGCCTCTAAGATCCCGGTTGCTGTACTGGTTTGTTATAGATGGCCAATTAAGGATGTCTTATCTTGATGGAAAGAGTTCCAGGATTTCTTTTGATAACTAAGATTATCACCTGACTTACAAAGAAATGTAGGCAGGTTGGTTTATCTAAAAAAAAAAGAGAATCAACAAAAGAGCTGAACACGCGAATGGACAAACAACAGGACAGACTGCTATTAAATATAATAACAAATATACAATGTATACAGGGACTGACGAACAGGAAACCAAGCAAGGTAGAAACTATTTGGAAATACAGCTGGACAGACAGAACAGGTTTGCAAATTTTGTGTCTCACCTTGCCAGTTTAGTATTTGGAAGTTCCTGCAGCTGAACTCCATGTCGCAAGTTTTCTAGCTGATATTTCAGAAGATCTTGCTCATTATCAGAATACTGGAATGTAGATTGTAATAGAGTTGGTAGGTTGCTCAGTGCTCAATTTCCAATATGAACAGTTCAATCCATTTTCAGGATATTTTTTATTCTTTTTCTTTTTATCTGTTCATTTCTCTGATAATTACCAGTGAGATTTGAATTGCTTAAAAAAACACTTGACTCAATTTAAAAACAAATTATATTATATTCTGAGGAACAGTATTCTGTTACTGGTCAATAATAGTAGGCAAAAAGCACAAGGAAAGCAATTTTACGTCATTCTATCTGTTTCTGTATTTGTTTGATATTTTCACACATACACTCACAGTACTACATACTTGTAGCCTACACCTATCTCTCTTACATTAATAAGATTTGTGTTTTTAGTAAATGATAAAAAAGTTAGCCTTACCCATTATAATTAAAATAACACACCTTATTTTATCATGTACCTGTTTATCGAAAACTTTATAAACTTAAAAGATTTTTATCCAATCCATGTAAATTAAAGTTGCCTGGCAACTTTATAGTGCCATTGAGATACGGCAAGTATTCAGTTCTGAGGGTACTTTACACTTTGTAAGTTTTCACCTTAAAGTTTTCCATTTGATCCCAAACACTATTCGCTCCTTTCTGCTTGGTTGCATATCAGAAATGTGAAGTTAACGTGAATATGATATTATCCATTGCAACAGCATTTAGCAAAGCAATTTTTATGAGAAGTGTGAAATCTGGCTTTCACCAAGATATTGGATATTGCTCAGTATGAAATGACAAGACATACCAATTGCATTCCTAGGGTTTTTTCATTGTATATGCCAAATCTCTCTGTTCTCTCCAGCAGTCGAGGTATGTCTTCTAGAGGTTGAAGTTTTTCTAAGAAATTGTCTTCTGGCTTCATTGACAACCACCAGCCTGAAAATCAAGGTTGAATAGAATTATGAACCTGCTATAAAAAAAATAAATGCATAACTGCAACCAAATCCTTACGTTCAGTCTCAGGAAGAAGAGGAAACAGTGCCTGGTTTGTTTGAAAGTGGACTGCTCCAGTAAAATAATGATTTTAATTCTCAGAAATTCATAACAGTCATTGTCACAGTCACCCCAAACACTCAGATCAGTCTCAGTGTTAAGTTTTGATGATTGTGGTTACAACAATGTTATAGAATGTAAAAAAAAAAAATGTTTTGAATTGAAAACACATACATCCTAGCAATGAGTAGGTCTTGGTATTCACACTCTTAATAAATTAATTAAATCAGTGAAGAAAATGTTTATTTATTTATTAACGATATTAACAATACCTATTGAAGTAGGAGATAAATGCTCACCATCAAAGCAATGAATAGGGTAGTTACAGAGAACTCCACCATCTACAAATGTGTCAGTCTGACCATGTAATGTATGCTTGACTGCCTGGAACATACCTGATCAAAAAGAGGAAATTCAATCATGTTGGGAAGTTTTCGCTTGGCTCACCTTTTATATAACTGTATGTACCTCCATAATCTATAATACATAATAATAATTGTTACAGTACTTCAATATTGTGGGCATACATTGCAGATTACACCTGCAAGAGCTAGGCATTATTTGCATATCATGAGACAGAAATAAAGGAACTATTTTGTTTTAAAGACATTTCTTTTGGGGATCATATTCAAGAAAAAAGAAGGTACAGTTGTACCTGTCTTCTGCCTTCTTACAAATTATGCATCTCTCTGTACCTAGCAGATCTCCAGTTTCACATGGTCTGGCTATCAAGAGTAATGCAACAACAACAACAACGACAACAAAAGTCTTTTAACAGAATAATGTTTATGCGTAAATTCAATGAGAAGTCGTCATGATAACTATACATGGGATAGTTTGTAGTCTCATCGACTAAAACAATTAGTTTATACCCTAGCCTCACGGCTCACGTCCTACATGTTTTAAGCAACAACAGCAAACATGAACAAAATAAAAACCAAAGCCAAACAAAACAAAACAACAACTAAACCAACTGTACAAAAAGGTACTGCACATTTTGATTAATTCAATTCTAACCTGGAATGCACATGGACATGCGGACAGCCAACCGCACTGGCATATCAGGTGTGGTTTTTGGATGGCAATATAATGAGGTCATCTGATTGAGATTGGTGGCAACAACGCACAATTCACGACCATACATTTCGTATACCTGAAAAGAGAACACAACCATGACACAAAAAACTCCCCAACCACAAAACCGTTAGCGGCATTGAAATGTGGGCAGCATTCAGACTGAACAAGCGATAAAGAATAAAACCCCAGCGGGTTTCATGAAAATAAGCCTTATTTTTGTGGAAGGGAAATATTTTTTGCTATGCACTCCTGTGAATGGAATGACCATCAGATGCCTGCAGCCTAATAATGCTTCTAAAGATACACTCCATAAACAAAGATAAATTATGTGTGGTTTCAATTTATAAGTAATCAATTTGCCATTACTTAACAGACCTGAAATGCCAACCATTTCAGGCAAGCTCCTTTGAACTTAAAGACATGAAGAGACATGGCGCTGATGATCAGGATAATTGCATTAAAAACAACAACAACAACAACTGTACACAGAATAGGTTGCATGATATAAAATAAATAAGATTTTAACCTAAAAACAAATGCATTCAAAAGGAGAAATGAATAAATTCATCCTACTTGAAACAAGACATGTAAAATGGGAATAAAGGTGGCAGTGGGACAGACTGGCTGACAGGAGATAGGCATAGGATGGGACAAAGGGAAAGAATAAGGGAATGAGACTGAGGAAGCGATAAATGAACAAAGAAAGAACTAGTAGGTAGAATAGGAAGACTACAACAATACCTCTCGAAAGGTTGTATCCACGTTTCCTGTCTTTTCATAGATTTTTTGACCAAACCATTTGTAAATTCTCTTCCCTGGGTTCCACCCATAGGACGTCAACAAATTGGGTAAGAGACTGAAATATCCAAACTTGTGGTCTGTTGAAAATATCAATAGGCCTACTCATTTTCTCGGAATTGCACCATCCAGTGGTTACCGGTAATAACCAACAAAACACGGTTAAAAGCATTAAAGTTATCACAGCCGCGAAATCTTCATGAGTTCGGTGTGCAAAAGATTTTTTGTTTTGAATGCAGCATGACAAACCAAAATACAGTATAAGAAAGATACAGGCTGGCTAAGTTCCCCTTGGTGCGAACTTATATTTGGAAAAACAACAATAAACAAACACGAAATTAATACATATTATTGTATTGCCATACACTACAGATTGTGACTATTACAAATGTTACTTTCAGCTATATATGAACACTTGTCCTCTTCAGCACTGGTGTGGAACCAGCAAATAAATAAGAGCAAAGCAAATCTACAGTGTAATCTGTTTCATATTTGGTAATGGTATAATTTGCATTCACTGCAATATTTACTTCATTTTTAATCAGCAGTTTTACATTTTTTTTTATGCATGTAACTAATTCATCGGTTATTTGTTCGATTCAGTTAATTTAATAAACTGATTTAAATGTTATTTGTTACATTCTGTAATTTATCTGTAAAATGTTACTCATAATAAGACATTCGTGCAGTCATACCGAGGAAGATCTTGTTGAGGTTCAAGCTGAAGAACTGTTCCAAGTCATGGGAATCATAGCCCACTGCCAACAGGGTAGCCGTCATCGCTCCTGCGCTTGTACCAGCCAATCTCTTGATCTGAGGCCAAATGTTTAACTCCTCTAACAACTGGAACAGAGAGAAATCCGTTCATCCATTAGTAAACCGTTCGTCATTCAATTAAACTGTCGACTCGCATTTAAATGTACTCCCCGGGCTCCACACCTTGCCAACCATTCGACCGTCGGGTACAATGCACTGACCGTGGCCTTCGTAATTTGTAGTTACGAAGGCCACGCACTGATCCACCTATTCCAGGCATTGTTATGGTGCTTCCCTCTCCATCTTCTACTGCCTTCACAGTCCATCCTATCATTATCCCAGTGCTTATCTGTCTGTCTCTGGCAGTTAATCTACAATCTTGAATGTGTGCAGGGACTTAAAAAAACAAAACAAAACAAAACAAACAACGCACTTTGACAATCAGACAGGCAATTTAATTCCAACCCACCCAAGGAAGGTGGACTGTGTTTAGAGTTCAAAAGCTGTTGCAATCAGGTCAGACCAGAAAGTATGTGTCTGTGTAGGGGCGGGGGGGGGGGGGGTCGTAGGCGGGCCTGTTGCCTGGCCTTTGGGGGAGCCTACTGCACCAGGCAGAGGATAAGATATGGGGGTGAAGAACCATTTCATAATGAATGATGACACGAAAGTCAAAGTGGACCCTTTAGCACAAATTTTTATCATTCTAAAGACAATTCATAAACGATTAAAACAAATAAAATATAAATAAAATAAAGGCAAATTCAATAACTGAAATCAACTTCCAGATTTACTGCATAAATATAATATATATCTTTATGAAATTAAAACAAAAATACTTATGACCATTTTCGAAAAGGGCCTACATTTCCCGTCTGGCCTGGGCCCATCACCAGGCTTGCACGGGCCTAGTTACAACACATGACTACAATGGTTACAAACCAGCGTGCTCCACTTAACTGTGGTTTTTGTTTTAAGCTGCGTTTCATTAAACCCACACGTTTGTGCCTCACACTTCACACAATGAATAAAATGCTGACATTTGGTGCTAAAAAGAGACCTCACAACAAAGCAAATAAAACGAAAAAACAAAAAGGCCAAATGGATCGATATTCAATCAGGACATGATTGGAAGAAGTCGCCGTGGATAATGCTCACCTGTCAGGTAAACAAACTGATGGCTTGACTTCCTCCCTTAAAAACCAATTGTGTTGGGTAAACGATTTAGTGGGTGGAGGTGGATGAACTTGGGTGATTGTGGGGGGGGGGGGGGTCAGGGAACCAGAGAGGTTAAAGAGAATTACACGTACATGGAGTGAGATACGAAGCATGTGTGATATAGTGCAGCATACTTTAATAATCTGTGCATATCTGCTTCTAATTCCTCTACATGTTATTATGCAGCCCTATCCCTGAAGCAATAACGACAACGACCCGCATTTGTCGACCTTGCTGGAGGGATAAAGAGGGAGCAGGTATTGATTTCCCGGGGAGCGCACACAGACCTTTAAATATTAAGCATTGTTTCATGACAAAATTTCACTTCATTGGAGTGTTTTCATTCTCTCAAAAGCATAGGTACATCTTTGATTTGTATTATACGAAAAAAAACCCTGTTATTAACACTTGAGAAGTTTTCATTGCAAGTGTCTACAGCAAAGTGAAAAACAGCTGTCATGTTGTTAGGATAACTAATTCTAACAGAACCGAACAGAGGAAATGCTGAGTTGTATTCGCTGCTCATCTACAGATTACCATGTAAAATACTACGTTCCCTAACAAAAGCAATGAAAAAATAATATGTAGAGACATTAATCAACTACGCTCTCCCTGTGTGATCAAGGAAATTATTCTACTTTCTTATTCTTTAGAAGGCGAACGATCACAAGGAATGAGGTTTTGCCATGTTATGGGCTTCACAGGCACCCTCCCCCCCCCCCCCCCGGCCCCCTTTTCCCTACAAATGGCGGGGCTTCACTGCAATACTCGCAACCCTTTTCTCCAGAGACACTGTTGATGGTGAACAAATGTAAGCCCCATTCACCCATTACTCCCACACACGGACAATTACCGACTGAGACTTTCTGTCAAAGGATACGCCAGTCAGCCAGTCAACCAATCAGTCAGTCACTCAGACAGACAAAAAACCAGGCGCACAACAGATAGATAGATAGATAGATAGATAGATAGATAGATAGATAGATAGATAGATAGATAGATAGATAGATGATAGATAGATAGATAGATAGATAGATAGATAGATAGATAGATAGATAGATAGATAGATAGATAGATAGCTCTTCATGAATAAATATAGGCGACAATACAAAGCCGGATTATGGAAATATGCAACTGCAAGTGCAGGCAGACCAAGAAAATATGAGCTTCCCATCAGATTCAGTAACCTCTCAACTTATGCGTTTGGAAGTGACTGATGACTGATTGTCATTTACTATACAAACGAGTGTGTTAAAGTGTGCTATAAAACACCACCCATTTCGACATTTCGACGCAGAACGGTTCATCCTCTCGTTCAAGAGACACGGACGTTCATAATCTTAACAGATCATCATCTCAAAATAGAAATACGTCATTTCGTATCGTGCACAATGACATAAAAAAAACAACAACAACAAACAGCAATAAAGCAGTCCAAGACAAACTTGAACCCAGTGCCCATGCTGCAAGAATATATATTCCCATTTTGTGAATCACAGATAACGTTATTCGATTGGTGACTTAATATGTTAGTCTTAATAACGTGATATCATGCTCAGCTCACATATTCGCTACACTATAAAAAAAACAGGATTACAGTGCAAGTCACGCTCCTGGTGCAAAAATAATTTTTAAAAAGGATATCCTGGAAGTGAATTCTAGGAATGTCGATACTATTTTAAAATCCTAATCAGACTATGAACTACGTTTAGAGAGTTCAGCGGATTAAAAAAAAAACGCGAAGAATTGCATTTACAATTTAATGTTTACAATTTTAGCGCCTTGATCATATTACAAGACAAACAACAACAACAACAAACAATGCCGTCACAATAGCACTTTTAATAGCAGGGTTTTTTAGAACCTTGAATACCAAAACTTGCTCTCGAGCATCATAAAGGTCATACAACTTTTATTTGTCTGTGTTTTCAGTATTTATAAAAACAAAGGTTATTATAGGACCTATTGTTCAAACGTTACAAATATTATTATCATTAGTTGACTAGAGGTTTTCGTCAACAAATAAATTGATGATGTTTTTGACGTTAATAAAGACATTTTTTATTAGGTCTTTTTGTTTTACCCAAACAGAAATAAAATTGCCAAGTTCAATGCTGGCGAGGTAACCTTCAAAACAACATTTTCTTAACTAATTAGTATTTAATTAAGTAATAGGCCCTACTTAAGTAACTCGCGACCTAAGATCTTGTTTGTGCTATCTTCATTTTCTGAAAAACTAGAGATCTTTTTGTACTATGTAGAAGAGGTGTAATAAATTAATGGACATTCTGACACGTTTAAAATGCTTTTATCACAATTATCAAGCCGTTTCACACTTCCGATTTTTAATTCTAACTCCCTTCACAAGACTAAAGCAGCAAACGTCTAATGTTGAATTTCTCAGTTGTGCAAAAAGTGGAGTTGGAACAAATAAGAACCGAAATCGCGTATCATTCACTTACTGGTCTGGTCGGGAGGAGGAGACATTTAGGGGATGGGTGGGGGGGGGGGGGGGCTCTAATTCAGGAATACTTTTGTGTTTTCAGTAAGTATAACCTGCTAAGAAAGAAGAGCCTCATTCACTATTAAACCACACAGAAAAGTAAACATTCACGTAAGAAAATAATTATAATGAACTTACCCTCACAGCACCGCAGTAAGCCAATCCTTTGTTGCCACCTCCTTCAAAAACAAGATTTTCAAAGGGGTACTGATACATCTTTGGGTCCACGGATCGTGCTTTCTTGTCTTCTGTGTTGAAAATTGAGAAGAAATTGCCTCGCTTGCTCAGCCTGATGTATTTTGCCTTATCCCGTCTCCTCACAACAGCCGGTTTACTTTTTTGTGTTTTTGTACTGTTTT